>JBAJMU010000002.1:9868542-10010723 GCA_037952995.1 Hyposoter didymator
TTTTTTTTTTTTTTTTTTTTTATAGTCAGAACTTTGCACCGCCGACGACATACAAAGACGATCGGCTGTAAATGAAGAAATTCATGAGTCTGAATATTAACGAAGATAAAACATAAAGGAAGGATTGGATTTAAAAAATGGACAAAATGATGAGACCGGTTGTTAAAATTGTCGAGGGTCAGTTACGCGGAATAAGGGAAAAATCAATTTACGGTAAACCGTACGCAGCCTTCAAGGGAATTCCATATGCCAAGCCTCCAATCGGTCAGCTGAGATTTCAGGTAAATGCTGATCGCGAGCAAAATTTCTCATTTCAATAAATTTCGGAGCTCGCTTACGTCCGTAGAAATCTCGAATTTCAAAAATTCATTTTTTTTCCCACATTTTCATTCTCGATGCTTTGAAAAATGATTAAAGGAAATTTTAGCGAGATTTTGTGGTGGTTACAGCGTGGAATGTCTGCAGGATTCCTCAGTCGATTTCCAATTTTTATTTCCAACCTTTTTTTCGTCCAATCTCCAGAGTTTTTTGCTCCGAATGAAAAAATCATTAAATCGCGGTTTACCGAAGCCCCGAAAAAGGCAAAAACACGAGGAGGCGTTTTTGATGAGTCATCCGGAAAATATTTCAATGTTTTTTATGAACCGAGCCCTTCCCGAAAAAACTACCCGTTTGATAAACATCTCTGGGGTTCGTTTTTATCCTTTGAAGCCATTTATTTACTTGATAAAAAAGAAAAAGTTTCCTTTTGATAAACAACGTTATTTATAAATTCGATAAAAATCGGAGGATCGATCTATTTGGGGTTTGATGTTTGTAAAAGAAGATAAACGTTCCTCCACGCATATTTACGAGTGCGACAACGATCTGCAAAGCGTAGAATCTACAGTTTTGTCCGAGTCTCCTTCAATTATTGGCGATGGATAGTTTTGCATGAATCTACGATATGATCGAGAAACGAATAATGGAACGAGTGAATATTTGCAGGAGCCGAAGCCTGCTGAATCATGGTCGATGGTGAGGGATTTTTCAAAGTTTGGACCAGAATGCCCGCAGTACAATCGCATCAAGGGAAAAATAACTGGCAGTGACGATTGTTTGTACCTAAATGTGTACAGTCCAGTTGACGAGTCGAGTAAATCTGGTGCTCGAAAGCCTGTGATGGTGTGGATCCACGGTGGTTTATTCGTGACTGGTTCTGGTGACGATACGATCTACGGACCCGATTATATCATCGAGAACGACGTGGTGCTCGTGACGATTAATTATCGATTGGGTGTCTTCGGTAAATTGAATTTTTTATCAATTCCATTTCGCCCTGTGAGGCATATTCCGAGAACTCACAACTTTTTTCTCCCTCGAAGGTTTTCTCAACTTGGAGGATGGCGAAGTCACTGGTAACCAAGGCTTGAAGGATCAGGTTCTCGCTCTCAAATGGGTGCAGAAGAATATCGCTAATTTCGGCGGTGATCCCGATAATGTTACCATTTTTGGCCAGAGTGCTGGTGGCTCCTCCGTTCACTACCTCACTTTATCCCCTCTAGCCAAAGGTCAGCAACAACTAATCCAAATTACAAACACTACTTTTCTACTGACATGATAATTTTACAGTCATTTTCGTATCAAGGAACTCGGTTGGGCGAATTTTTTTTTCACCAGCTTCTGCCGATCATTTTATTCAGAAGAAATTCAATTTTTGACCAACACTTTGAAACGTTGTTCCGAATAAACTTGCTTCGATCTCACAGAGTGCTTTACAACGTCAAATTTTTCGAATATATTTCAAATGTACGAATATTTTTGTTTCACCAGCTTCTGCCGATCATTTTATTCAGAAGAAATTCAATTTTTGACCAATACTTTGAGACGTTGTTCCGAATAAACTTGCTTCGATCTCACAGAGTGTTTTACAGCGTCAAATATTTCAGGTCTCTTTCACAAAGCGATATCTCAAAGTGGAGTAGCACTGAATCCCTGGGCCGGTTTGGGCAACTCGCCAAAGTCGTATGCACACAAATTAGCATCAGCATTAGGCAAGGATATTACGGATCCCAAATTATTGGTTCAATTCCTTCAAAGTATCGATGCCCGAAAACTCGTCGAAATGGAAGAGAAAATTTGTAAACAGGTTGAAAGTTCGATTGATTTTTAACGATAAAACTTTCAATGCGTCCTTTTGAACAATTAAAACAACATTTTTTTTCAAAACAGATTTTCCAAGGCGGTTTTCGCTGCTTCACGCCAACGATAGATGCAACCTCACAAAATCCATTCCTCCCTGTCTCACCGAAACTTGCCTCCCAGAAAAGTGTCGATGTACCGCTCATGATAGGCCATACGAGTCACGAAGCAATCATATGGTTTGCTGGTAAATATTTTATTGATTTATTTCTCGTCTTGTGTTTTTTTTATTTTATTTTTTTTTGCTCGAGCGTCAAAAATTGTGTCTTGACGGCTAAAAAAAAAATCCTATCGTTTGGGTTCGTATACCGAGTGGCAAACGTTCCACTGTGGTCGACTCTGGACCGAATACAATTTTTGAGCTCCGAGGAAAAAAAAAGATCGACGACTAAATTTTGTGGCGAAAAAGGAAAAGGAAAATCTCGATGTAATTTTTGTCCCTCCTCTGAATGATTTCACGAAGGTATGGCTGACAAAGTGGCATTGATCGACAAACATTTCGATCAAGCATTTTGTCCGCGAGCGAAAAAGCTGCTGGACGATGCAGGTCTCACAGTTTCTGATCTGAAGGAAATATATTTCGGCGATAAGCCAGTGTCAATGGAGACTCGTGACAATTACGTGCAAATGCAAACGGACGTTCAGTTTCTCTCTGGAATTCAAGAGTTCGCCATGATCCAAGCAGTCGAAAACAAATGTCCTGTCTATTTTTACAAATTCTCATACGACGATGGGAAATCTATGGTGAAGCTTCGCAACGGAGTAAATATGCCAGGTAATTTTTCATTAATCACAAGAAAACATCGGCAGTGACTAAAAAAAGCTGGCAATGTACACGTTTTTTTTTTTTTTTATCACTGATGACTGAAAAAAAAAGAAAAAAAAATGATTCGTTCGTGAATTTTGTGCTTCGAATCGAGATTGACGTTTTCCAATAACATTTCCGGGTTTTCACACTGAAAACTGAAAATTTTGTTGGAAAAAATCAATATTTTGTTCGATACGTCCAACTAAACCGTTTTTTTGAATAAACCCAAAAATTGTGTCATCGCAGCAAGAAATATTCTAGACAATCTCTTTGGAAGCAAATTTTTGTTGGTCCAATCGTTAATTTTGCTAACAATTCCATTAGAAACCAAATTTACTGCGAAAATAACAGAAATTTCGAAATCAACAAAAAATATTTGGTTGACCGTATTTAACAAAATATCGACGATTTTAAACAAAATTTCATTTCCAGTGCGTGGTTATTTTTTTTTGTTTCTCATCGTTTTAGGTGCTCGTCACGGCGATGACCTGAATTTCATATTTTATTCGAATTTGAGGGCGTCGTTGGGAATCTCGGCTCCCGAAGCGAATTCTACGGGACATCTGGTTATGAAACGCGTCACGGAGATGTGGACGAATTTTGCCAAAACTGGGTCAGCCGATAATTTATTGAATAATTAAGAAAATGAATTTTCTCTCTATTTTGCGACATTGATTGAGCTTTTTTCGAACGATTCCTCTACAGAAATCCCACACCATCCGTAACGGATACGTTACCAGTGACCTGGCAACCTCTGAGAGATCTAGAAGATTTTCAGGGCTTGCACATCAGTGACGATCTCCGCATGGAATCGATGCCAAATGTCAACAAAAAGTGGATGAAAAAATCGTCGAGCAAGTTGTGAACCGATTGGCCAAGGTTTGAGAATTAACCCTAGAACGGTAACCCGGGGTCAAGAACGACCCCAGGCGACTTTAAATCCCACGCCTTTTTTTTCTTCGTTTTCCCGTTTTTTATCGTTTTGCCGCATTTTTCACTGATTCTTTGACTCCGAGCGAAGTTGCTCTAGGCTTACGTGATTCTGCATTGAAAAACGAAAAAAATGAGCCCAGGTTGAAGCCTTTTTGTTAAATTTTACCGAAGATATGAATTTTCCAAAATTGGGGTCATTTAGGACCCCAGGTTATCGGAACAGGTCAGAAAAAATAAGGTTACCTTTCTAGGGTTTAATCCCGCGCCGTTTTTTTTTCTTCGTTTTCTCGTTTTTTATCGTTTTGCCACATTTTTCACTGATTCTTTGACTCTGAGCAAAGTTGCTCTAGGCTCACGTGATTCTGCATTAAAAAACGAAAAGAATGAGCCCAGGTTGAAGCCTTTTTGTTAAATTTTACCGAAGATATGAATTTTCCAAAGTTGGGGTCATTTACGACCCCAGGTTATCGGAATAGGTCAGAAAAAATAATGTTACCGTTCTAGGGTTAAAAATGGAGACGATGCTCCGCGTGAGATTTCGCATCGACCAGCCTTCGTGACGAAGTAATTTTTAAGTAAATTTTTACTTTTGTTTGAAAAAATTCTTCGACTAAAATTCTTCGTATGAAAATTCCTGTAACAATTCCTCGACAATTTATAAATAAAGACGAAAATATTTCGTTTTTAAATCGTAGCGTATCGAGGCAAAGTTTTGAATTTAGCGGGTCGCGAGCAGTCACGTTATCAATTCGAAAATCCTGAGTATGGAGAGCAAGCGGAAGGAGCGAAATTAATTCTGGACTCAGGGCAAAAGGGGCAGTTGAGTCCCTGGCGTCAGAGCGAACGCACGTACGAAATAAAGTCCCGAAAAGCTTGCAATCTTTGTCGAACTCGAAATAGATAAAAAAAATCAAAATCTTGACACTATTCGTACTAAAAAGCACGAGCTGTTAAATCGACTTGCCAGCGAATTCAGCTGAACAAAATGACTGGAATCGAAAGACCTGTTGTCAAAACCGTTGAGGGTCAGTTGCGCGGGATTGCCGAGAAATCAGTCTACGGCAAACTGTACGCAGCATTCAAGGGGATTCCATATGCGAAACCACCGATTGGCCCGCTAAGATTCAAGGTAAATTTTCATTTTTTTTTTTTCATTTGACGTTCGAATTGTAAAAAATTAACTAAACCTACGAGACGAATTCATGGTTTACTTTTTTTGACCAGATCATTCGACTCGATCGTAGAAATTTTTGGAAACGTTTTTTTTACCTTCGAGTCAAAATATTCGTTAAAAAAAAAAAATCAAACCACAAATTCTACGAGAAGTTTGGCTGGTACGAGCCAAAAACTTTGTTTTCCAAATTTTATATTCACTTCAGAACTGAATAACGAATAATCGTCGAATATAAAAACCTACGAGAAGAATTCATGGTTTACTTTTTCTGACCAGATCATTCGACTCGATCGTAAAAATTTTTGGAAACGTTTTTTTACCTCCGAGTCAAATTATTCGTAAAAAAAAAGTCAAACCACAAATTTTGCGAGAAGTTCGGCTATTACGATTCAACAATTTTATTTCCACAATTTCTGTTCACACTCGATAACTAAATAACGAATAATCGTAGAATTCAAAAAACTAGGAAAACAATTATTTATTGAATTTTGTTTCAACAGATTATTCGATTTAAACATAAAAAACGTTTTCAAACGTTCGAGTCAAATTCTGTGTTAAAAAAAAAGTAACCAACACATTCTGCGGCAAGTTCTGCTGATACGGGCCAACGGTTTCAATTCCCATAATCTCTGTTCACCTCGAAACTGAATAACGAATAATCGTCGAATATAAACAAAGGAGACGTTCGTTGTTGTCTTTTTTTTCGAACACATAATTTGACTCGAACGTCGAAATGTTTGGAAACGTTTCGACGCGTTACAGTCGAAGTTTCTGTTCACAAAAAAAAAGGAAAACTATGAAATCTCCTTGTAGTTGTTTACATATTGCTATTCTTGTAAGATTTCTGACAATTGGGATGACAAGAGTCTCGCTCTTGAAGGCATAGGAAGGATTTTCGAAACGTTGGGCCATTTATTTTGCTTTTTTTTTTTCATGTTATCATAAATATTTGTTCTCCTTTATTCTTCACCGTGCGGATAATTAAGTCTGTTGGAATGTCGTTGACTGTGATCGATAAATTTTCGAGGGACTGATATTTTGGATCTTAAATCGTTTTCGATCGAAATTCGTTGATAAATCGACGCGATGCCAGAGAAATGAATGATTCAAGTTGTAAATGTATATACAGGAGTCGCAGCCTGCTGAATCATGGTTAGACGTGAAGGATTGTTCCAAGTTCGGACCAGTATGCGCTCAATTCGTTCACCGGGAGCAAAAAATAGAGGGAAGTGACGATTGTCTGTATCTGAATGTGTATACGCCATCTCTCGATGGGGAAGTATCGTCTGCTCGAAAAGCGGTAATGGTTTGGATTCACGGGGGTGCATTTACCTTCGGTTCTGGTAACGATACGGTCTACGGACCTGATTATATTATCGAGAACGACGTGGTGCTCGTGACGATTAATTATCGATTGGGTGTCTTCGGTAAATTGAATTTTTTAACGATTCCATTTCGCCCTGTGAGGCATGTTCCGAGAACTCACAACTTTTTTCTCCCTCGAAGGTTTTCTCAATTTGGAGGATGGCGAAGTCACTGGTAACCAAGGCTTGAAGGATCAGGTTCTCGCTCTCAAATGGGTGCAGAAGAATATCGCTAATTTCGGCGGTGATCCCGATAATGTTACCATTTTTGGCGAGGGTGCGGGAGGATCGTCCGTTCACTTGCTCACTTTATCCCCTCTGGCCAAAGGTCAGCAACAACTAATCCAAATTACAAACACTACTTTTCTCCTGACATGATAATTTTACAGTCATTTTCGTATAACGGAACTCGGTTGGGCGAATATTTTTTTTTTTCACCAGCTTCTGCCGATCATTTTATTCAGAAGAAATTCAATTTTTGACCAACACTTTGAAACGTTGTTCCGAATAAACTTGCTTCCATCTCACAGAGTGCTTTACAACGTCAAATTTTTCGAATATATTTCAAACGTACGAATCTTTTTGTTTCACCAGCTTCTGCCGATCATTTTATTCAGAAGAAATTCAATTTTTGACCAACACTTTGAAACGTTGTTCCGAATAAACTTGCTTCCATCTCACAGAGTGCTTTACAACGTCAAATTTTTCGAATATATTTCAAACGTACGAATCCTTTTGTTTCACCAGCTTCTGCCGATCATTTTATTCAGAAGAAATTCAATTTTTGACCAACACTTTGAAACGTTGTTCCGAATAAACTTGCTTCCATCTCACAGAGTGCTTTACAACGTCAAATTTTTGGAATATATTTCAAATGTACGAATCCTTTCGTTTCCCCAGCTTCCGACGATCAACACAGAAAATACTAGGATATGACGAATGCTCCGATACGTTATTGTCTCAAAAACTTGCCCTGATCTTACGCAATGCTTTTCGGCGCAAAATATTTCAGGTCTGTTCCACAAAGCGATATCCCAAAGTTCGGTGGCAGTAAATCCTAGTGCAGGTGTCGGAAACTCACCGAAAGTCTATGCACAAAAGTTGGCATCAGCATTAGGCGAAGAGATCACCGATCCGAAGTTATTGCTCCAATTTCTCCAAAGTTTCGATGCTGACAAGCTGGCGGCGATGGATCGAAAAATTTCCCAGGAGGTCAAAAATCAAATAACCATAATTCCACTTAAAGTTCGACCGGCCTTTGAATAATGAAAAACTTCCAACAGATTCAACGAAGCAATTTCCACTGTTTCGCTCCGACCGTAGATGCAAAATCGCCAAATCCATTTCTTCCTGTGCCGGCGAGAATCGCCGCTCAGGAAAGTGTCAATGTTCCTTTCATAATCGGACATACGAGTCAAGAAGGAATCATTTTCCTCGCAGGTAAACATTTTCTCAGTCATTCGCTCAATAATTCGTTTCATTCACCACGCGTCGTAATTCTTCGATTTTCAAAAAAACAAAACTCTCGATTTAAGCAAATCGGATCACGACCATTCGAGGTTGCCATGTTGACAAAATAAACAATTTCTAAATTATAAGAATTTAATCAAATTTGGTAAAGATATTTTTAATAATTTATATGACAATACAAATTTTTTTAAAAGATTTTTTCACCACGTAGTACTCGAGTAATTTAACACTAAAGTGCACGTGTATAAGCAAAGAGTTTACATACATACATGCTATGACGTGTTAAAAACATACGAATTTTCAAAAAGATAAGAATTTAGTAAAATTTGGTAAATATATTTTTTAATAATTTATATGACAATACAAATTTTTTTTAAAGATTTTTTCACCACGTAGTTACTCGAGTAAGTGAACACTAAAGTTCACGTGTATAAGCAAAGAGTTTACATACATACATGCTATGACGTGTTAAAAACATACGAATTTTCAAAAAGATAAGAATTTAGTCAAATTTGGTAAATATATTTTTTAATAATTTATATGACAATACAAATTTTTTTTAAAGATTTTTTCACCACGTCGTACTCGAGTAATTGAACACCAAAGTTGACGTTTATAAGCATAGAGTTTACATATATGCAGGTGTATACATCTCGTGGCTAAGAAGTTCGATAGAACTCTCAATTATTCGACAAGCGTGTGGTAAAAAATTTGTAAAAAATTCATGTGTCTATAATTAATGCCAAAAAATGTTATTTCCAAATTTGATAAAATTCTGATTATTTTGTTTCCGTGATTCGAACCACGTTAACTCGATGATTAAATTTCGTCGTAAACGATACTTTTTCGCCTCCTTAGAAGGTCGTGTGTATTTTTTACTCCGTTTAAAAATGTTGTTTTTTTTTTCGCAGGAGTGACTGACAAGGATTTGGAATCGTACGATACGTGCTTGGACAAGTCATTCAATCCGAGAGCGATCGAATATTTGAAAGATCGAGGTGTCAAAGTTAGTGATTTGAAGAAAAAGTATTTCGGGGATAAACCAGTTTCCGGAGCGACTCGTGAAAATTACATGCGAATGCATTCGGATGTTGAATTTGTTTCTGGAATCCACGAAGTCGCAGCAGTTCAAGCAGTAAAAAGCAAATGTCCGACGTATTATTACCAGTTCTCATATGACAATGGAAAATCTCCGAACAAAGCCGGAATCGACGTGCCAGGTGATTGTTGAAAAAATGAAAAAAAAGAAAAAATCGAATCCAGCGTTTTGTCGATGGAATGACATTTTTTTATTGCTCGTGCGACTTGATTAAAAAATTTAATTATGATTTCTCGTTGCTTCAGGTGCTTGCCACGCGGATGATCTTAATTACGTATTCCACTCGAAAGCACAAGCGTCCAAGGGAGTGCCAGCTCCGGTACCTGATTCTGTGGACTATCTCGTTATGAAACGTCTTACGCAAATGTGGACGAATTTCGCGAAGACAGGGTCAGAAAATAATTATCTAAAATATCAAATTTAAATCCGTCTCATTTTTTTTTTTTTTTTTNNNNTTTTTTTTTTTTTTTTTCATTTTATACTGAAAAGAGATTTCTTCGCTTTTGCACTTTTGCAGCAATCCTACGCCAGTCGTTACGGAGACTTTACCGGTGACATGGCAACCCGTGAAAAATCCAGAGACTCTCGAATGTTTCAACATCAACAAGGATCTACGTATGGAAACGATGCCGAACGTTGCCAATCAATGGAAGAAAAATTAGCGGGCCGAGTGTAAAGTTCGCTCACGACCGAAATCCGAGGGAAGGAAATTCAGATCGCGATGTCAACATGGCGTTCAGACTGATCGATATATACAGCAGATGGAAAAAGAATGAAACTCATTTTAAAAGTTGGAAACGCAGCGACCAAATTCATTGAAAGACTTTTTTAATTGTATTTTGTGTATTAATAGATTGTTGCTTCTTGTTCAGTAGTGATTGTTTAGTTTGTCTGGTTATCAACGATTTTTATAGTTCGATGAACCAGGAATATATCGCATGAGAGAAAAAAATTGAGACATTTCGTTTCTGTGAATAAAATTATGCTCCCACGGAAATTTTCAAGATTCAACGATTTACGTGTTTTTTTCTTTGCTGACAACTCCTCCCTCCCGTTCGTGTGTTTCAACGAAAGATAAAACATTATTCGCCGATCGAAGGAACAATTTTTCCGAATCGAAAAAATGTTTTCGATCTAGTTGGAGAATTGAGATAATTGGGAGAATGGAATGGTAAGTCGAAATGAGAGTTCGACGATCTGCAGTCGCGGCGAATAATTATTTGTTTACATAAGAATTTATCATCATTGACTTTTGTGCAACGCTACGCGCGCGGTTATGCTTTGTGTTTTTGCGTCTTTCTCTCTCTCCCTCTCGCGGTTTATCGGTTCGCTTGTCCGAGCGTGTTTCTCGCGGTAATGACTTGATCTGTTTTCTCGAGCGGTGATTTGCGGCAGCGAGGCAGGCAATACGTCAGAATGCGGGGTGATGATAAAAAAAACCGCCGCCCGTGAGGAGCGATGTGCAGTTCGAGGGCGTAGTCAATTGTCATCGTGGACCCTCACGGGTACGAAAAATTCAAAAGTTTCAAATCTTGTTAAAAACCCCGAAATGTTAACTAAAAATATAAAACTAATTGAAAGTGTTGATAAACCGTAACAAACAATAGTCGCATGACGATAAGAAAGGAATAATTTTGCAAATCGTAGCCAATTGAGTGATCTGACTTTTCGACCTAACCTCCAAAAGTAATACGCAGTCGAGATTCACTCGCTCGGTCGTATCTCGCGAGTGATAAGAGGCGAGGAAAAAAAGCGTGAATATGTTTTACAGAAATTGATGATAAAAGAGAAAAAAAAATCATTTCCATTTCCATTTAACTCGCTGATTTTCCGTTGCCATTTTCTTTTCTCCCAAAAATCACAGACGATAATTTTTTCTTATATATCATTTTAAGGACAGTTTCGCGCGAGGAATTCCAAATGGATTCACACGCGTCGCCTTACCTGGAGGCGATTCAGGCAATTCCAGGCTGTACCCCGGGTCAAAAGTACCTGGAGCTCAATGCCATAGCCAAACGAGCGGTCGTCGAGGCTAAATCTCACGGCGACACCTCGACGCCGCTGATCAATCTCGCGGGAGTTCCAGAACCTTTGATACCGTTGGTAAGACTCAAAATCGCCAAAATTTTGCGGCAAAATCATGTCGTGGCGGAAGCTCTCAAGTCGGAGGACCGCGAAATGGTCAATTTAGCTCTGAGGACCGACTGGTTTTTCCGAGCGGAGAATAAAGACGTAATCAACGTGGAGAACTTCAAAACGAATTTGTATCCGTCGATTACGTTGAATACGCGCATGAAGATAATAAGAAGGTTGACGGCGAGCTTGAGAACGAGCGGAAACTGTGCTTTGGCGGAGGACTTTTACAATTTCACCAGCGAGACTTACGGCAAAAGCCAAGCGGAGCCGCTGTTTGCGGCGTGTTCAGAATCTTTCGTTTGGAAGACAATAATGGAAGAGAAAATTTTCCTGTCTCGTAGGATATTGAAAAATTTGTTCGACAAATATCCGGAGCTTGTGATTCGCTACTTGAAACTATCCAAGCGGCCGGCGGACGAGGATGCAGAAATACGGAATTTGCATCGCATCGATATCTACAAATACAATTTCTTTCTGCCGCGCTTGATAAACAACCATCTCAAGTCGTTGATCGAGTTGATTGAGATGCACAAATGTTGCTTGGGTATAAAGTTGAGTAACAAAGCGACAGAGAGATTTTTAAAAGGCAACGTCGACGTTGTACTCGATGCACCGACTCTGTACGTGACGATGATGCCTCTGAAAGTAATTGCCGCCAAAATCACCAAGTCTCAGTACAAGCGGATGTTCGCCAAGGTTTTTCCTGCAAAAAGTAGCGATTTCCAATATTACCAGGTCGAAAACTATCTCGAGCATTATCCCGAGCAAGAGAGAATATCGTTGCTTCTGGAGAGTTATTCGAAAGTGTACGATGCGAATATGCTCGACCATCACGAGTTGATAAACGCAGAGATTCTGAAAATGTTACCGAGCGACGAGCGAGCAAGGCAGGCGCGTATAAAGCTGAAGGAAGATGCGGATTGGTACGAGGCACGCGCGAGCGTCGAACATACATGGCGATGTTATTTGCCCCTCGAAGAAACAATAGAAACGATTAAGATGGAGATTTCGAAAACTTCTTTGACCGACAAAAGATCGAAACTGCTACAACAAATGTTTTTCGTTTGTTCGATCAACGACGACAAAGATGCGCTCCTTCAAGCATTACGCTATTTTACGACTCGTCATAGAAACGAACAAATCAACGTGATCCACGAGGTTCTCACAAGCTTGATAAATCATTACGATTTATCGGCGTTCGGCAAAGATCATTGGTCGGTGATGAACGATTTTATCAAGTTTCTCGACGTTAAGAACGAGCTCCAGAAACAACAAACCTTATCCACAAGAATTCTCACCGCCTCGATTTATTTCAATCTCACTCACGATCTCCCGATCGACGAAAACATTAAAATCTTGATCGAGATTAAAATGATACAGTGGGGCGCCAAGTGGTGCATGTTCGAAAAACACCCGGAATACGATCGACTGTGCTTCGACAAAATGATGAGCATAATCCCCTGCAAATATCCCCAAACGGACAAAATATGGTCGACGTTTGGCGTAGACACGATTAAAAATATCACGCAATCGATGGGCGATTTTAACGAGCGTAATACAAACAAGACCAACAACACAAAGATGGAAAAATTGTCGATGAAAAATTACCCTTGGTTGTTGGAAGCGACTGAAAAGCTGCTGAAAACCGCGCCGAAAAAGTCGCAATGGAAATTTTCAACGATTGTCGAATATCTCAAGAAATGGGAGCTCGATCTCTACGATAAATGGATTCCATCGGAGTTTGATGCCGTGGGGGATATTCATAGTGGCCAGGCGTTTAAAATTTTGAAAGCAGATCCAAGCAGAATTCTCGATCGTTGCGAGGAATATTTTCGAGCCGCAATGAGCATCGTCCAGAGCGAAACAGTAGCGCAACGTTTCGTGCGAGCTTGCCGATGGTATCAGGATATTCCGATGAGATTTCTTACTCGATGTTTGGAAGCTTTGAGCGGCGACAAAGCGGACGAATCATTGGTGAGCCTTGCCTTGCTGATGCAAGGTTCTGAATTAACTCGTGTCATCGAGCCTCTGTTGCCCAAAAACGAAAACAGCATCGATCCTGATAACAAGGATGCAAAAACAAATTATTGGACGGTGTATTCCGTTCAACACGCGATGAACCTCGTGAATCCACCGGTGCCATTGGATTCGGTCAAGCGTTTTTTCGCTGGCGATTACATGAGTCTTGGCTTGTCATGCCTGACAAACGTAACGCGTCGTACGACGATCGACAAAGTTGAAAAATTCGCTAAACAACTATCCGACAATCGTGTCTCGATAAAAAAGCACGGGATACGTTTATTTTGTCTTGTCGCGACGATCTCAGAGTATCGAGACTTTTTAGTGTCGCTGTGGAAAACGGAGAAACATCGATCAATCAGAGTCGTTGTTTTCAAGAAAATACATCAGCTTTTCTTGGATAATCCATCTCCAGAAAATTGGATGATCCTGAAAGAGTGCGTGTTCGATTTGAAAATCGACGACGATGATATCCTCGATATCATCGAGAATTTCAATGTCGTACCCAATGCCTACATCCCCGAATACATGACCGATCTGCTCAAAACGTTCGAGAGACTCGAAGCTCAAGGTTTCGATAGTAAACAGATGACTCGTCGAATTTCCCGTTATCTCTGCGATATCACGCCCCCTATCGGTCGATTATTGACCGATGAATTTTCGGAAGCATTGGTCAAGAAATACTTTTGCCAACCTCGACTCTCCCCAGACATTGCGGATGCTGGCATGCAGTTCACTTTCTACGCTTATCTTCGCGCCGATGAGACCAAGCTCGATTCCCGCTTGATAAATTTCTCTAATCTTTATACAGCCCTGTTAAGGGAGCACTGGGATAAACCGGATTCTGAAAGACCTGCAGGCTTCCCAGTCAATCGTATGACACACAAGTTCGTCCACGATTATCTCTTTTCCATGAGAATCGATTCGGTAAACACTAAAATCATGAAAACCATTCTCGACAGTTTTCTGCTCGTTCTTAAGCCTCAGCAGGACTGGACGACTCATGCTCTCTTAACATTTGGCATAGCCCTTCATGATGTCAAGGAAACAGCTGCAGTAGCTGAAACGATTGCCAACATCCTGCCGCAGTTTGTCCAAACCTTTTCATCCGTTCTTGTCATCGAACTTCCCGAAATAATAAAACAATTGATTCGTCGTGTTTGCAACGACGATCTTTATGAGACTGCACTTTACCAACTGATCGAAAACCTTTGTCGCATCGCTACACCGGACTCGTGCACATTAGCAGCTAAACTTTTGTTCGTCAGCTCTGATCGGCGATATGACACGAGACGCAACATCGTTACCGAGTTTTTGCTAAACTGTCCGCACCCCGTCGCCGTCAGTCTCGTTTATCAGCACATCAACGCCTTCGTGTCGACGTAGGCACCGGAGTACGAAAATCCATAACATCGAAAAAATACCTAAAATCCGCACTCCATAAAAAAATGGAAAAGCATGTTGAAAAGATTCCAATAAATCGAAATGATGTTGAAGTTTGCATCGATGAAATGCAACGAAAACTCATTATTTTTTTATAGCATCGGATCAAATTTTCATACAGTGTTTTTGTCGACAATAACGAGAAAGTCTTTTTCGCAATTCGATAAGTAAATTTACTAGAAAAATTTTAACCAGTCAATTAATTATCAAAATAATAAATGGAAAATCCAATTTTTCGTTGCATTGCAACGATGCAAACTTCAATATCATTAAATCGAAAACATTGGAAAATTCATGCGGAACCAAAATCACACACCAAATTGCCTTTTTAGCAACGATCTGCTCGTTGCTTGCAGAATAATTCTTTAAGCGACGTGTCTACCGTTTTCACGTACAAATACCGTTTGAAATAAAAGTTCACCGGAACCTACTGGATGCTTTTCATTTTTTCAAGATTTCGTGTTTCAGTGGATAATCGAAAATCTTAAAAAAAAAAAAAATCTACTCTGGCTCCGTCACTATATAATTTCGACCATTCGCACAACACATTACGCGGCTCGTTATATCGCTATTGTTACTTCGCGACGAATGCACGAAAAATAGGATATGCATTATTTCAAGTTTGCGAGAGTTTCTTGCTGTGAAAAATATATTTGTTATGTTTGAACTATAAAGCTGAAGAGCTTGCGAGGAAAAAAATGAAAAAGTAATTTTTTTTAACCAGCTCGAACGTTATGCACAAATGAATGTTATTTTATTGCCCATTTTTTCCAATAGTTTTCTTCCTCACAAACGCATTGTGATATTAAATGAGCTGTGCTTTAATTCGTACCGAATCCCGAGAGATTCTTCATCTGCGAAACGTCATATTGTATTTTTTTTACAAAGATTGTACATTTATATATTAAAATTTGTGAAAATAACGTTATCGTTACGATTGAAATTTTCTTTTCGGCCTACCGACCATCGTCATACCCGATTTTTTATTTTTCAACGACCAGCTAAATCTTCCGAGAATACAAAAAAATTCAAAGGTATGTTTTTTTTTATTAATTCCAAAAATGTTGCAAGAAATATTCTAGAAAATCTCTCCGGAGAGCAAAAGTTGTCGTTTCAATCGTTAATTTTGTTGACAATTTCGTTAGAAACCGAATACACCGCCAAAATGACGAAAATTTTGAAATTATCCAAAAATATTTGGTTTACCATGTTCAACAAAATATCGGGGTTTTTAAACAAAAATTCATTTTCAACGTAAAACAAAATAGAAAGAAGGGGTTGTCGAAATAGCTTTAAGTGCATTATTGCAATCAAAAAATATACTCACGGGATGTGTCGAAACCAGTAATGAAGTAAGGACACGGTATCAATGCTTTTTGGCCTGCAGGCGTGTCTGGCCAACACGACCATCCGTCGAACAAGCCTGGACAATACGGTTCTGTAACATAAACGAAAATATTGACGATAATTATAATTGAAATCCGTCCTACGGATGAAATCCGTTCTACAGGAAACAAAATTCGTCAAATTTTATGCAGTCAAGTTTGCTGAAATCGTAATGAACAAATATCGGCTGTGTGGCTTTTCCGAAAATCATTTTTTTATTATCCAGTCAATATTACACTCACGTGAAATAAAACAAGTTTTTTTTACCAGCTCTCCATGACCTTTGACTCTTAGATGATTTTGTGCACGATAATAAAAATAAAAAAACAATTTTGTGCTCGTTTAGGACAAACAGTCACAATACCAGGTGCACACTATTCAGCATCATCATTTCAAATGTTGACACAAAGTTGAAAGCATGAGCCAATCCTTTCTATCGCTGTTTCTCCAAAAAAAAAAAACAGGAGGAAGTTCCAGATTTTTTGAAAACAAATCCCGCCACATCGGTTCCTTTATAATCGAGAAAGATAGAAAAAAAATCGAAATTGGAGCAGTAATTAGCTAACGGTGCTCTAAATGTGTCTTGAAAATTTCTGAAAAATTCTGCCGAGAAAGGCTTCGACGAGACCCGCTGTCTTAATCAGTGATTAGATAATGCGACATTTTTTTGCCTCTCAGATTAATGTGTGCCCAACGAAGATGAATGTGTAAATATAAAATCTATTTAAACAGCAATAATAAACGTTGGTGACGCTGGAAGCTAACAAAGCAGCTATACCAAAAGCGTTATGCTGCATGCACGTTGAGCTTAATGTTGATGGTCTTCATGAATACCATCGACCACTCGGCGTGCTGCTGTGGTTTCAAGGATGAGATGGAGCTTTTGCCGAGACAGGACAAACACACAAGATATAGGTAGCATTATACAGTTGATTTCAGCAGCCCTGTTCGTCGGCCAGTATATACCGAACTATTATAAATATCGATTCAGAGTGCCTGCATTTCATTGCAGTGACCACCAGAAATGACACACTAAAATGCAGAGGAGAACAGAAGCAGTAGCTTGTTCTGTCATACACGATCATACGTTCGTACAGTAATCACTGCAAAGGAAACGTATTTCTAAATGAATTATCATCGATAGGATACACTGAAAACAAAATTTGGTTGAAAAAGATCGATATTTTGTTCGATACGTTCAACTAAACGTTTTGTTTGAATAATCCCAAAAATTGTGTCATTGCCGCAAGAAATATTCTAGAAAGTCTCTTCGGAAACAAATTTTTGTCGTTCCAAACGTAAATTTTGCTGGTAATTCCATTGGAAACCAAATATACTGCCAAAACAACGAAAATTTTGAAATTATCAATAAATATTTAGTTCATCGTGTTCAACAAAATATCGACGATTTTTATAACTAAATTTTATTTCCACTGCAGCTGGGCTCGTGCAAACACACGTTGTTTTGAATAATCCCAAAAATTGTGTCATCGCAGCAAGAAATATTCTAGAAAGTCTCTTCAGAAACAAATTTTTGTCGTTCCAATGGTAAATTTTGCTGGTAATTCCATTAGAAACCAAATATACTGCCAAAATAACGAAAATTTTGAAATTATCAATAAATATTTAGTTCATCGTGTTACACAAAATATCGACGATTTTTAAAAAAATTTCATTTTCAGTGTAAAAATGAATTTCTCAGTCCATGGGGTTTAGTCAGTGCATAACTCTAGCTATCGGCGAAGCTGTAGACGATGCATTGCTACATTGTGCATGAGAGATTCCGGGATTAATTGAAATCATTTCAGCACCCAATAGAATTATTCATAATCGGGCTGGGCATGACGTTATTACTCATAACGTTTACCTACGATTATTTCGAACGCCATGCTTCTCGAGCTGGTGGCTTCGTGCATATCTATATCGCTAAGTACACACGAACTAAGTTACGACAAACCATCCTGCGAGCATGTTCTGTCTATATATATATATATATATATATATAATGGGCGTGAGTCGGCTTTTTGTATGTTGATTAAATCCCTCGCGCCCTGCCCTCCACTCCGTTTTTCATTGGTTCTCTCTATGAACCAGTTAATTCGTTTATCATTCGGCCCAAAGCCATGACTCCTATCTTGCTTGCCCAGGCAATTTATATTCCTTGAAACGTTTGCTACAGTCCCACCTCCTTATCATTTTATCCTCTACTTAATCCTACTTGGATCCAAATAGCTATTTTATTATCTAGCCCCCATGTCACAGTTCATGAGACTTCCAAACAATCATTCAAATCAATTTTTCACCCTAGAACGGTAACCTGGGGTCAAAAACGACCCCAGGCGACTTTAAATCCCGCGCCTTTTTTCCCTTCGTTTTCCCGTTTTTTATCCTTTTGCCGCATTTTTCACTGATTCTTTGACTCAAAGCAAAGTTGCTCTAGGCTTACGTGATACTGCATGAAAAAACGAAAAGAATGAGCCCAGGTTGAATCCTTTTTATTAAATTTTACCGAAGATATGAATTTTCTAAAATTGGGGTCATTTATGACCCCAGGTTATCGGAACAGGTCAGAAAAAATAAGTTTACCGTTCTAGGGTTTAATCCCGCAAATCCATATTCCGCATCTATATTCATATTGCGTTTAATTAATCACTCGTTGAGTAATTTCCACCAAATTTTCATCCCATTAAGTCGAGTCGAATTCATTGAAAACAAGCCTCATCAATTTTTATCACGAAATACAAGGAACCACCCCATAAGTTAATATTTTTCATCGTTGCTACTTCAACGACTGTAAAGGACAAAATATTAAAAAAAAATAATAATTGCAACTCATCAAGCTCACTAATTTTAAAATATCCACGTAGTTGGCACGACGAAACTACTGCCCATCCATGAAGGTTGGCTCAACTACAGCATTTTTGGTTCCCATTCGTTCTGTACGTAACCCTAGGGTACAGTGTGACCACCCACAGTACCGGTCTTGCTACTATTTCGTAATTCGTTCTCCAGTATAGCTTTAAACGCGATACTCGGTCATTCGTAATGTAACTAGTGTGCGTGAACCTCGAAACATCATTTTTATCTGTTTTCCTACTTGGATGATGGGCGCCAAGTGGAAATTATTCATGTTAATGGATACGGTACCGGACGAATGATTGAGAGGCATATACGCAGATACGATTTCGATGAGAATTATCAATGAGGTTGCGATAATGCGACCAGTAGAGAAAATAAGCATTTCGCATTGAAAAATTAACGACGATTCGTCGTGCAGGTCAGAATTTTCCTTCGTCTTTGGAATAGAATTTTGAAATTCTCCTCGTAAGAAGAAAATTGAGGATATTACCTACGAGAGCTTAATTGGGTTGACGTGTAAATCATTTTTCACCCCAAATTAGTAACTTGTTCGTTGCCATGTTGATGATCAATCCAGCCCTTATCATCGTGTTCACAGCTCTTTGCATGCCGAGGGGGATCTGATTCAACAAAGTAACTAATAACCAACAGTTCGATCGTATCAGCTACAACATACTTCATCGTCTACGTACTAACCGCATGCCAGTAATCTGAGCTCCTAGGTACTTGGTGGAAGTTGCTCCATGTATCTTGTGTAAATGTATCGCAATATCGAACTCACTGACGTTCTCATTAGACGTCAAATCCGATACTGCATAGATTTTACCATCATGTTTGGTGCATCCAACAGAATTACTCATCAAGTGCATCATTTACAGCGAAATGATTGATCCAATTATAGGCATTAAAAACCATGATGATTCAAGTTGAGTTTCTCATGATAAGCATCAGAGGGTTCTCATATATTTATTGATATGCAATGGAGAATGCTACCAACCCATTGGTCTGGTATTAGATTAAGGACGTCGGAGTTTCTCAATTTTCCAAGCGGTTGATCGTAACAGCTTCGAGCACTCAGACACCGATTTGCAAGAACCAGAGACTAGCCCTCTTCACCTCTCTCTCTCTCAATGTAAACCTCTCGAATCGAGCAGAAGATCGGTTGATCTCATAGGGTTTTGCTCGCCTTCTAGAGGATTCTCTTTCCACTGTAATCTGGCAATCGAGACGTATTGGAAAAGCCATCGGTGCTCGAGCTGCACTTAAGCAGTTCATTGAGCGAACGAATTGTTGAGGCTTTTCAAGAGGCACACACCAACTACGATGCAATTTTAAACACTGATAATAAAATTTTGTTAAAAATCGTCGATATTTTGTTGAATACGGTGAACTAAATATTTTTTGATTATTCCAAAATTTTCGTTATTTTGATAATATTTTTGGTTTCTCACGAAATTGTCAGCGAAATTTGATGAGTGGACCGACTAAAATTTCCTTCCGAAGAGACTTTCTAAAATATTTCTTGCTGCAATGACACTATTCTTTGGATTATTCGAAGAAAACGTTTAGTCGAACATATCGAACAAAATATCCAACTTTTTCAACAAAATTTCGTTTTCAGTGTACCAAAACTTTGAATTTCCAATAATTTCTTCTTTTTTGTTCTCGTTTGAAAACTAATACACTGGAAATAAAATTTCGTTGAAAATCGTCGATATTTTGTTGAATACGGTAAACTAAATATTTTTGAAATAATTTCAAAATTTTTGTTATTTTGGCAGAATATTTAGTTTCTGACAGAATTGTGAGCGAAATTTACGAGTGGACCGACTAAAATTTGCTTCCGAAGAGAATTTCTAAAATATTTCTTGCTGCATTGACACTATTTTTGGGATTATTCAAAAAAACGTTTAGTCGAACGTATCGAACAAAATATTCATCTTTTTCAACAAAATTATGTTTACAGTGAACGAACACATCATTTTCCACCACAATGCCTCGTCCCATAATAAGTTCGAGTTGATTAATGATGCGCCATAGTGAAGAAAAAATGACCGCGTTTCGGCAACGCGCACAATAAAAGGCTTTCCAACGAAACATGCTCGCAACCCCATTGATACCGAATTCAGGCCCGCACTCGAGTTAACAGGAATGCACGTCGATTGACGGTTATCCTTGACATGCAGGATGTACCCGAAATTTCCAAGTTTATATGCCCGAGTGAAATGCAGTGAAAATTGAATTGCCGAGCATCAATGAGTCATCACGCGTGCATACTGTATGAGCACCTGCTGCTTTGCAACTGGCACGTTATCTCGAGTAAATGCAGACGTTGTTAGTAAAATTTTGCAATTCGGATAAATAATTTTTTTTTCTTTTCCTTGGCATGCTGTGATTTCATAATTTTGCCTCTAAATTTTCATGATTTCAGAATTAGCCGTTATTTCTCATGCTGTAGCAATTCTCATGAAAATTCCATACCATCCAGCTTCGTCAATAATTAACTTTATTCGATCGTTACCATTAACGAGGTCCTTGTATCTAAGTAATGCATGAGAACTTCTTATCCTTTATCACGGGGACCGCTCTCGGTAGGATTAGCCCCAAGTAGGATTGCTTTTAAACAAGATGGAAAAAATATAAAGAGATCGCTGGCCGAGCCACCTGGTAGTAACGTCATGGAGCTAACCACTGGAAAAGCTTTCTTCGCCATTGGGTTCATTATCGGAAAGCTGCGCTCTTGGGAAAAAAGATAAATGCTTTTTCCCAGCAGCTTCATAGCTGAGGGTAGAGGAGTGTTGAGACGGAGGATCGGACAATGAGAAACAAGGAAACATGAGATAGCCTTTGACTCTTACTACTCGCGTGGTACATGTTTTTTCTTGCTCGTTTTTTTCTTAAACATCGTGATATTAAATGCTGACACGGTCGCTTCTCTCGCGAGCCTTTTAATTACTGCTCCGTGTCAGATATTAATTTCAGCCTTCGTTTTAACTAAGTCTGCCAATCAGCCATGACAAGTTTACTCGAAAGAGAATCATCGAGTTCACAGAAAAACGTGAACCAATTATTAGACACTGGGAATGAAATTTTGTTAAAAATCGTGGATATTTTGTTGGATACGGTAAACTAAATATTTTTTTATAATTTCAAAATTTTTGTTATTTTGGCAGTATGTTTGGTTTCTAACGGAATTGTCAGCGAAATTTACGAGTGGAACGACTAAAATTTGCTTCCAAAGAGACTTTCTGGAATTTTTCTTGCTCCGATGACACAATTTTTGGGATTATTAAAAAAAACGTTTACACTGGAAATGAAATTTTGTTAAAAATCGTCGATCTTTTGTTGAACGCGATGAACTAAATATTCTTCGATAATTTCACAATTTTCGTTATTTTGGCAGTATATTTGGTTTCTAATGGAATTGTCAGCTCAATTTACTATTGGAACGACCAAAATTTGCTTCCGAAGAGACTTTCTAAAATTTTTTCTGGTGCATTGACATAATTTTTGGGATTATTCAAAAAAATATTGAGTCGAACGTATCGAACAAAATATCCATCTTTTTCAACAAAATTTTGTTTTCAGTGGATCAAAGCTCTGGGCCTGAGGCATTTCGTACCTTCACGATTTCTTCCTGGGACGTTGTCAATATACAAAACGAAGCATTCAATAATTTTTTTACTCTATTTGAATTTTTTTTTTTTTTAATGCGATAGAATTCTTTTTTTTTTAGCGTCTTCGTTCCGTTAGTTATTCCGCAAGGTCGTAAATTTTGTAAAAATTGCACGAGTAGGGGGAAGATTGGCAATCAGCTGAACCGCGAGTTGGCAATGCTGTCGACGTGTCACCGCTTGTGCAAGCGGTATCCCCTCCATTTTTACAGCTCCGACACTATTCACAACGTGTAATGCAACCTTGCCACTATTATATTTTCATTGTGTGCGTTAGCATTGTCCCTTGCCTTATTCCCTATGTGTAACAGGGCTTTGCTGCAGTAGCGAGTGGAGCCAAGTGATAAGTTTCGTCGATAATAGCAAAAAATATGAATAATTCTTTTAGAAATTTTTCTGTCTTTCTGTATCTACAGTTTTTCGCAATTGTTAACCCTGGAACGGTAACCTGGGGTCAAAAACGACCCCAGGCGACTTTAAATCCCGCGCCTTTTTTCCCTTCGTTTTCCCGTTTTTTATCATTTTGCCGCATTTTTCAATGATTCTCTGACTCTAAGCAAAGTTGCTTCAGGCTTACGTGATTCTGCATTAAAAAACGAAAAAAATGAGCCCAGGTTGAAGCCTTTTTGTTAAATTTTACCGAAGATATGAATTTTTCAAAATTGGGGTCATTTTTATTTTTCTTTTATTTCCAATGGAAAAAACTGCGGTCAATTCTTTCAAAAACGATACCATGGCTCCAATATACATTATTAATTGAAATCAAATGCAACCACGCTGGATACCATGACAAACTACTGGAGAATTTTCTTGCTCTGAAAAAGCAAATATTTTTCATAGCAAAAAAAATCCATTCTCATGTTCCACGAACGTTATCAACGACGAGTTGTCCAGTAAGCTGTGACAGTATCAGAATGTCGTTTGGTGTGCAAAACCATAGATAGCACTAAGGAGCTCGGGTCGCACAGTGAAAAATCTGTGTGTAGAGCAGACCTGGAATAGAGGAAAGAATAGTAATGATGAGAGCCACAGTCAGTTTTCAAATGAAAAAATATGAGCACGTTAATGTCAAAGCAAAAAAGTGTTAATTTTTTCCGTTCACCTGCTCCCTACTTCGCTGACTATTAAGCGCGCATTTTTCAAGGAACGAATAAATAGGACGATAAAGGTGAGTTCCAATTTACATGCGTTGTAAATTCAGTAACAGTACGTCTCGAATTTTCAAGCGTTGTTGCGAGTACTAAAGATTTCGGTCAAGAGGACTCATCGAACGTGTCATCAACGAATAAGTCACAAGATGGAACTTTGAATTCTCGAAACTTTTGACCTTATTGCACTGGAAATGAAATTTTGTTAAAAATCGTCGATATTTTGTTGAATACGGTGAACCAAATATTTTTCGATAATTTCAAAATTTTCGTTTGGTTGGCAGTATATTTGGTTTCTTATGGAATTGTCAGCTAAATTTACGATTGGAACCACAAGAATTTGCTTCCGAAGAGACTTTCTAGAATATTTCTTGCTCCGATGACACTATTTTTGGGATTATAAAAAAAAATCGTTTACTCAGGGAATGAAATTTTGTTAAAAATCGTCGATATTTTGTTGAATACGGTGAACTAAATATTTTTCGATAATTTCAAAATTTTCGTTATTTTGCCAGTATATTTGGTTTCTTATGGAATTGTCAGCTAAATTCACGATTGGAACGACAAAAATTTGCTTCCAAAGAGACTTTTTAGAATTTTTCTTGCTGCAGCGACACAATTTTTGGGTTTATTCAAAAAAACGTTCGGTTGAACGTATCCAACAAAATATCGATCTTTTCCAACAAAATTTTGTTTTCAGTGTGTACAACGGAGTGCGGAAGTGAATAAATTTATCAAGAGATCTTCTACGGTTATCGAATGAATTATCGTCGTCCTGAAATCGAGCGGTGAAAATTCGAAAAATTTGCAAGACAATAACAACGAGACGAAACGCTCGAAAATGAAGATAATCCTCTCATCGATTCTCTTCGTCCTAACAATCTCCGATTTCCAAACATGCGATGGCTATCGAATCCTCGGCTTATTCGCTGTGCCAGCAAAAAGTCACTTCATCATGTTCGAGGCACTGATGAAGGGTTTGGCTCGTAAGGGACACCAGGTTGACATCATCAGTACATTTCCTTTACGCAAACCATACCCCAATTACACGGATATTATTGAGTTACCGCATACATTCCCTTCCCTGATAAATAGCTTAACATACGAATATTTCGTCCAAATGGATGACGATATTATCAAATTTTTATCTACGATTGCGGGCAACGGCGTTTGCAAAAACCTCGGGCACCCAGAAATTCTTCAATTGTGTCGCAATCCTCCGAAAGATCCACCTTACGACTTAATGATCACCGAGGTAAGCACATAAACATAGCGCTCACAATTTTCCAAAATCAAGAGCTCAGAATATTGGAAAAAAAAAAAATTCATTTCACTTGTTTTCCACAAATTTTTCATTGAGGATTATTATTTTTGGGTAATTACTCATTCAGCAATGAGAAAATATGCAATTCAAATTTTGCCGGAGCCTAAAATTCTACTCAGTAGCCCAAAAAATCGATTTTTTCCATTTTCGGATCCGAAAGATCCACCTTACGACCTAATGGTCACCGGAGGTAAGAACATAAACACACCGCTCACAATTTTGCAAAATCAAGAGCTCAGAATATTGGAAAAAAAAAAATTCATTTCACTTGTTTTCCACAAATTTTTCATTGAGGATTATTATTTTTGGGTAATTAACGTTCAGCAATGAGAAAATATGAAATTCCAATTTTAACAGAGCCCAAAATCCTACTCAGTGGCCCAAAAAATCGATTTTTTCCATTTTGGAATTTTTTAAAATTTATTTCATGCACAAAAAATCAGTGAAAATGTTAAAAATAAATTGAAGCGATCTCCAATGATACGACAGTTGAGTACCACGACTCGAACATGTTTCAAGCTCTTCCGGGCCATATCCATATTGATTCGACATTTGGAACGATTGTTCGATAGTAAGAATGCTTTTTACTGAACACCACTCGAGGGCATGTTGGAAAACGTGATTCGAGATACGTGCCACAACTTTTGGAGTTTCATGTTTTACGAACTTGTTCCGTTGTTATTCAGATATAGATCCTGCGGCATTGTGAATGCAAATGGAACAGAATTATCAGTAAAGTTAAAACTCAGATGCACGAATACAAATAGCATTTAAAATTTTTCAAAATTTTAAAGTTTTTTTCGTGCACGAAAATAAAAAGCAAAGTCTAAGCGATAAAAACATATCTACCCAAGTTCTGAGCATTTGCCAAGTCATTTTCCGTTCTGATAAAACGATTTACGGTGGTGCACTGGAATTGAAATTTTGTTAAAAATCGTCGATGTTTTGTTGAACACGGTCAACTAAAGATTTTTTGATAATTCAAAAATTTTCGTTAATTTGGCAGTATATTTTGTTTCTAATGGAATTGTCAGCAAAATTTACGATTGGAACGACAAAAATTTGCTTCCGAAGAGACTTTCTAGAATATTTTTAGCTGCGATGACACAATTTTTGGGATTATTAAAAAAAAAACGTTTAGTTGAACGTATCGAACAAAATATCGATCTTTTTCAACAAAATTCTGTTCTCAGTGTTGGAGTACAAAAAAGTCATTAGATTCTAGCTAATTGCGATAAAAACACACACACACACATGTATCAATATTTCGATCGACTGTTTTCAGTTCTTCACTACTAATTGCTACATGGCTGTAGCACATCAGCTGAAAATTCCAGTAGTGGGTGTGAGTTCGGCGCATCTGTACCCATGGTTAAACGCAATTATCGCAAATCCACCCAATTTTGCTTTCATGGCGAACAATTTTCTGGATTATGCTCCACCCATGAATTTCTGGCAGAGATTCTGGAACACAGTATATTCAGGCTTCAATACTGTATACTTCCGTTATATGACTCGAGACCAGGACAAAATAATAAAGAAATACTTTGGCAATGATGTACCAAGTGTAGCGGAACTTGAAAGCAACGTTGCTCTGGTTTTGGTGAATACTCATATTTCCCTGAACGGCCCCAGGCCGATAACATCAGCGTTGGTTGAAGTTGCAGGACTCCACTTACAAGATGAGCACGAGGATCTACCAAAGGTACGAATCGCGATCAATTGCAGGGTTCGACGGTTTCATTGCACTGAGAATAAAATTTCGTTGAAAATCGTCGATATTTTGTTGAAAGCGGTAAACTAAATATTTTTTAATAATTTCAAAATTTTCATTATTTTGGCAGTATATTTTGTTTCTAACGGAATTGTCGGCGAAATTTACGAGTGGAACGACTAAAATTATTAGGCAAAGTGAATCGAGTCATATAAACCCCTAACTATTTAAGCTCCAGGATAAATTTCAATGTTGTGTCCGAATAGACGAAAGTTGTCAATTCCTATGCTTACAGGACCTAAAAGATTGGATGGACAGTAGCGAACAAGGTTTTGTTTACTTCGCATTCGGCTCGATGGTGACTTTGGAATCCTTTCCACCGGAAATTCTTCAAGCAATTTTCCGATCGTTAAAAAAATTAGCTCCGATAAGGGTTCTTATGAAAATAGCCGACCCGACGAAGCTGCCACCTGGATTGCCGGAAAATACACGGACCTTTAAATGGGCACCGCAGTTTCACGTTCTCTGTAAGATTTCATGAATTTCATCGTTACGGAAAGAGTATTCCCGATGCTTTGGAAAATGTGTGTTCTAAACGTGAATTTTCGTTTCGCAAACAAACAGGCCACAAAAATGTCAAAGCGTTTGTAACCCACGGTGGTTTAATGGGCACCCAAGAGGGTATTTATTGCGGGGTTCCTATGATTGGGATACCACTTTTTGTCGATCAATACACGAACGTCGATCTCTACGTTTCCAAGAAAATAGCTGTCAAGATGAGCCATCGAGAAATAACTGAAGAAAAGTTCGACAACGCATTGAACGAGATCCTCCATAATCCAATGTACAAGTACGTGCCCATTTATTTTCATTGCCAACGAACGACCGCCTGACGACCATTTATTAATCAACAACGTGTCGAATTTTGTATTGGAATAAAAATAGGAAAAACGTGATGGAAATTGCGGAGAGATTTCGAGACCGTCCGATGTCTCCGATGGACACAGCGATATGGTGGATCGAATTTGTAGTAAGACGTGGGGATAAAGCTCTGAGATCACCGGCAATAAATCTCACGTGGTGGCAGATTGATCTGCTCGATGTTTACCTGTTACTGTTGCTCATGACAGTGATGACGACATTCTTCCTCCTTCTTCTTTTACGATTTATTGCGAGACTCTTAATAACAATTGCTAAGTCGAAAATCAATACTGCGAAAAAAAACAATTGATTCGCTTTTGAAATTGTATTTTTATTTGATGTCGCAACAACGATATTTTCTACTTCAAGATTTTTCGACCTTGACGTATTGCAAAAAATCATACTGAAAAACGCGTTTTTTTCAATTACTCACTAAATTTCATTAAATTCTAATCATTTCGAATTTTCCCACGTAAATTCCACGTAAACTCTAGTGTTCAATTAATCGACAACGATGTAGAAGGAAAATCTTTAAAAATTTGTATATTCACATTTAATACTAAAGAATGAACTCACCAAATTTCATTAAATTCTAATCATTACGAATTTTCCTACGTAAATTCCACGTAAACTCTAGTGTTCAATTAATCGAAAACTATGCAGAAGAAACTCTTTAAAAATGTGTATATTTATATTTAATAATAAAGAATGTACTCACTAAATTTCATTAAATTCTAATCATTTCGAATTTTCCTACGTAAATTCCATGTAAACTGTAGTGTTCTATTAATCGACAACTATGCAGAAGAAAAATCTTTAAAAATTTGTATATTCACATTTAATACTAAAGAATAAACTCAACAAATTTCATTAAATGCTAATCATCTCGAATTTTCCTACGTAAATTCCACGTAAACTCTAGTGTTCAATTAATCGAAAATTATGCAGGAGAAAATTCTTTAAAAATTTGTATATTCACATTTAATACTAAAGAATGAACTAAACAAATTTCATTAAATTCTAATCATTTCGAATTTTCCTACGTAAATTCCATGTAAACTCTAGTGTTCTATTAATCGACAACTATGCAGAAGAAAAATCTTTAAAAATTTGTATATTCACATTTAATAATAAAGAATATACTCACTAAATTTCATTAAATTCTAATCATTTCGAATTTTCCTATGCTTTTAACATGGCAACATTGTTGTGTGTAGCCATGCACCCTCCTAATCACTAATGACCCATTAGAAATATCATTGCATATTGCACCATCGCTGAGTGAAGAAGAACATTAGAAAGAAAAAAAAATGGAGCTGATTTAAGGTGGAGCCAAAAGATTCAACATATTTGCCGAATATCTTCAAAAATTCCGAGGAAATTTGCAATCTCATCGACATTTGGATCAACTATAAATTAATTACTAATGCTAATTGGTACAGATCGGAACTTGTACATGAAGACTAACCCAATCATGATAACGTACAATTATTACTTACTTCGCGATTATTCATATCTCAATATTCGATTATCGTTATCGCCACAATTATAAAAGATAAATACAATCCAGATAAAAAAACATGATGAAAATCATTAAAACCGTAACAAGGAATATTCTGTCGCACATTGATTGGCAATAAAGTTTGGCAAAAGCTCAAAGAATCTGGACTATTAATATTTTCTGCCCAATTTGTTAATTGCCATTTGTTAATTGTACTATTTATAACAATCGTACGCTAATAACAATAATTGGTATACGTTAACTTGAAGAAACAGTCACAACATTCAGTTGTGAATGGAATTGTGTTTGGAAATTGAATTTCGTTGAAAATCGTCGATATTTTGTTGGAAACGGTAAACTAAATATTTTTTAAATAATTTCAAAATTTTTATCATCTTGGCAGAATATTTAGTTTCTGACAGAATTGTCATCGAAATTTACGAATGGAACGACAAAAATTTGCTTCTGAAGAGACTTTCTAAAATATTTCTTGCTGCAGTGACACTATTTTTGAGATTATTCAAAAAAAACGTTTAGTTGAACGTATCGAACAAAATATCGATCTTTTTTAACCAAATTTTGTTTTCAGTGATTATTTCACTATTTCCTCGTGCGTTTTTTCGTCGATCACAATCATGAGCACGTAAGAAATAATAAATGGCTAACCACTAACGAAAAACTGGATAATTAGGCGTCTCTGGTATATGATTGGTTCGGCCGTAGTTCCGTTTAACAGAAACAAAAGATACTAGTGCGTAGCTCGCGGTGTGTAGGATGTGCGACCATCTGACTATCTGACTCTGGCGTGTAGCCCGAGGCGATACGCTGTTAAAATGAAGAATAGAAAGAGCCGGGGATCGGGATCTTCGATGCCCAAACGACACAGGTGACCGGAATCTCGGATAAAAGTAAAAAAACGTTAGAATTTGTTGTTACGGGGTAAAAATATGTTGAGGTGCCTTTTGGTACTCCACTTCGCACCAGCCTTCCGTGTATAATTATTTCGTGATTCTGCCGCGAGCTAGACGAGGATGAGCCCAACGGTAATATCACGGAACTTCGTATAATGACTGTCCGGTTGATTGTACAGAAAATTTCAAAGGTTAATATAGTTTGGTTGAGTCCCCTATGATCTGTGCACGAGATATATAATCATCGGTATATGTTTCTTCATCCGATTGTCCCATTCGAGCACTAATAGATAACTGCTGCGAAGAGGACGCTCCGTGGAGTTTTTGCACGAGCTTGTCATCAGTCGTTCGCGAGAGTTACGTCGTGACCACGGAATGATTCGGCAACAAAAATGAACAACAAAAAACCTTGTGCATGAAATTCAACTTACGATTGTTTTATTCAAAAATAAAAAAATATTGTTTGGAACGAGAGACTTCACTGGGAATTAAATTTTGTTGAAAATCGTCGATATTTTGTTGAATACGGTAAACTGAATATTTTTTTAATAATTTCAAAATTTTCGTTATTTTGGAAGAATATTTAGTTTCTGACAGAATTGTCAGCGAAATTTACGAGTGCAACGACTAAAATTTGCTTCTGAAGAGACTTTCTAAAATATTTTTTGCTGCAATGACACTATTTTTGGGATTATTCAAAGAAAACGTTTAGTCGAACGTATCGAACAAAATATCCATCTTTTTTAATAAAATTTTCTTTTCAGTGTAGCAAAACTTTGAATTTCCAATAATTTTTTCTTTTTTTCTTCTCTTGTGAAAACTAATACACTGGAATTAAATTTCGTTGAAAATCGTCGATATTTTGTTGAATACGGTAAACTAAATATTTTTAAAATAATTTCAAAATCTTTGTTATTTTGGCAGAATATCTAGTTTCTGACAGAACTGTCGAGTGGAACGACTAAAATTTGCTTCCGAAGAGACTTTCTTGCAATGACGCTATTTTTGGGATTATTCGAACAAAACGTTTAGTCGAACGTATCGAACAAAATATCCATCTTTTCCAACAAAATTTTATTCTCAGTGTCGAAGTTGATTATATATTCAACATTGATTATCACTCTCACGAGGAGTATCGGGATCACTTATTGAGCGGCTGAACTTTATACGCACGTCCACTCAGTCCGGTGCTTACTGTTTTTCTATTGAAAGTGACTTTGTGTTGGAAGTGTCGGAGCGTTTATATCGCAATCGGAAGTGAAGAAACGTTTTACAGAAATGAATAAGATTTTATCGTGCTTGGTTCTGTCATGTGCACTAATCACAGGACCACAAAGTACCTCGGGCTATCGAATCCTCGGTGTTTTTCCTTTTCACGGCAAAAGCCATTTCACCATGTTCGAAGCTCTGATGAAAGGCTTAGCACGAAAAGGCCATCAGGTTGACGTGATAAGTACATTTCCTCAAAAAAAACCGTATCCTAACTATACGGACATCATTAGGATCGACCCTCAAGTACCGCAAGTTGTCAACAATATGAGCTTCGATCTTTTCCAATATTTACAAACCGACATGACGTATTTCATAGCTACGGATATGGGAAATAGGATTTGCGAGCGTCTCGGTGATCCTGAGATGGTGAACTTTATTCAAAATCCACCAACGGATCCACCGTATGATCTTGTCCTGACAGAGGTAAATGGCAATCAGACACTCAAAAAAGTAACGAAATTCGAATTTAATTCATACACGCCCTGCTCGTACGGATATGACGCTGAAAACTCAAAATACGATAAGAATGCAAAACTCTTTGACTCATTTTTGCTATCTCATACACAGAGCAAGTTATTTGACGTTGCAAATTTTTTTTTCCATTTTTCAATGTCAATGTGCATGCAATGTCCGAGAACATCGAAAATTCATATCCAGAAAAAATGTCCGCATGTCTGTGTGTGTATGTTCTGACACTGCTGAACTAAAACTTTTATAACTTGAGAACGGTTTGAGATACAGAGCTCCCGTTTTTGCACAGATGTTGATCCATACAAACTCTTCAGTCTCTGAGAATTTTGTCGGAATTGCTAGAAAAATAGAAATTCTATGACATTTTGAAATTTTCAAAAAAAGATTTCGACGCTCTTACTTCCGCAAATTTTCAGATTTATTACTAATTCTTTTTTTTATGAATAGAGAATCATAATAAGAAGGTTGGTAATGAATTTGAAAAATATCGGTGGAACGGTTTAAATTTTATGATTTTTCGAATTTTACGAAAATCTGAGTTTTTTGAAAAATTGTCCAACTGCTCTAATTTCCCGTTTTGCACAGATGTTGATCTATACAAGCTCTTCAGTCTCTGAGAATTTTGTCGGAATTGCTAAAGAAATACAAACTCTATGGCATTTTGAAATTTTCACAAAAAAAAGGTGTATCCGCTCTAACTTCCCCAAATTTTAAGGTTCATTACTACATTGTTTGTCTATACAGAGTATCTTAATAGGAAGGTTTTGAATTTAGGAAGTATCGGTTGAAACCTTCAAATTTTATGATTTTTCAAATTTTACGAAAATCTGACTTTTTTGAATAATTGACCAAACCCCTTTAATTTCTGCAAATTTTGTAAGATATTGTGTACAAGTCTGTGCTTGCTCTTTACTTTCTAGAAAATTTGAAATGCAAATACAAAAACCGCTGCAAATTGAATTATGGAAATTGATTCCTCATGATGCTCAAGATGCACGATGCCCAGACTTTCTTGTATGAGGAACAATATTTTCAATTTTGGCTTTCTTATAGAGGAAGCTTTTTGAGCATCTTGACGCAGCAATTTGCAGCGTTTTTTGTATTTGTACTTAATTTTCTTGGATTTTGAAAAAAAAAAACTCTTTTGAATGATTTCAGATCTTCGGAGCCCATTGCTTCATAGCCTTCGGTCACCACTTGAAGGTCCCAACAGTAGCACTAAGCTCATCAGCTCTCTATCCCTGGGGAAACGGCATAGTTGCAAATCCTGCGAATCTTGCATTCGTACCGAACATTCTACTAAATTACGGGGCACCGATGACTTTTTGGCAAAGGCTGTGGAACACAGTTTATGCGATTGGAAGTGATCTCACATTTCAGTATTATACGGGCGCTCAGACCGCAACAATGAGGAAGTATTTTGGAAGTGATACTCCGGACATTCGAACAATCGAGAGGAGCGTCGCGCTAATTTTCGAAAATTCTCATCCGGCTTTGAACGGTCCACGACCTGTCACAACCAGCCTCGTCGCAGTCGGTGGATTGCACATACAGGATGACGGCACTCAACTGCCTTTGGTAAAATACTCGCCCTTCGTTCTCTCTTCTCTCCTTATCTCCGAGATAAAACAACTGGGTAACGGGAGCAGGACATCAATCCTACGACGCCTTATTCGATAGCTATCGATCCGAATTCTGCTCAGTTATGTTGCTCCGTTTCTCATCATCTCGGTCTAAATAATTGTGAGCTTGGATCTCCGAAAACCTATTTTCATCTTTCCAACGATAATGGAGTAATAGAATGTAATCATTAAGTTGATTGACTATTTCTGCTCTTCCATAGGGAAGTAGTGAAAGAATCAGTCGCCGTTCATCTCGAAGATAGTGGAAATTTCCTTGAAATAATTTTTTTTTTTTTCGTCAATTTTTTCACCGAAATTGTTTTGTTCCAAAAATATTTTGTCCTTTATAGTCGTTAAAGTAGCAACGATGAAAAATATTAACTTATGGAGTGATTTCTCGTATTTCGTGATAAAAATTGATGAGGCTTGCTTTCAATGGATTCGACTCGACTTGATGGGATGAAAATTTGGTGGAAATTACTCACCGAGTGATTAATTAAACGCAATATGAATACTGATGCGTAATATGGATTTGCGGTATTAACCCTAGAACGGTAACCTTATTTTTTCTGACCTATTCCGATAACCTGAGGTCATAAATGACCCTAAATTTGCAAAATTCATATCTTCGGTAAATTTTAACGAAAAAGGTTCAACCTGGGCTCATTCTTTTCGTTTTTTAATGCAGAATCACGCGAGCCTAGAGCAACTTTGCTCAGAGCCAAAGAATCAGTGAAAAATGCGGCAAAACGATAAAAAACGGGAAAACGAGGGGAAAAAAGGCGCGGGATATAAAGTCGCCTGGGGTCGTTTTTGACCCCAGGTTACCGTTCGAGGGTTAAAATCGAAATGAGAGACGGAGAACTGAAAATCTGTTGATTTGTCGCATGAATTCTTATGAAAACAAAAAAAAACGGTCGCAGGATCTCAAAGAATGGATGGACAGTAGCAAAGACGGATTCATATATTTTTCGTTCGGATCGATGGTGACGATTGAATCTTTTCCCAAAGAGATCCTCGAAATATTTTACAAGTCCTTGGGAAAAATCGCGCCAATAAGAGTGCTGATGAAGGTACCTGATCCCACAAAACTGCCGCCCGGATTACCCAAAAACTTCCGTACCTTTGTGTGGGCTCCGCAGTTCAAGGTTCTCCGTAAGTTTTGAAATTCATATGTGAATTTTGGAATGCATGAAAACCATGAGATTTTCTGGGGTGCTCGGGGCGTGTTGTCATTTCGTTTTCATGTATCCACAGAACATGAAAACATAAAAGCTTTCTTTTCCCATTGTGGATTGATGGGTGGACAAGAGGCCGTACACTACGCTGTTCCTATTATCGGAATGCCACTATTTGCTGATCAATACATCAACGTCGATCTTTTTGTGAGAAAAAATATTGCTGTCAAGGTCAAGTGGCAGGAAATAACCGAAGAGAAATTGGACGCCGCTCTTAAAGAGATTTTGCATAATCCAAAGTACAAGTAAGTATACGTACGTAAAAAAAAGAGAGAGACGGAAAAAATGAAGAAAAAAAAAGTATTCGCACTGAAAACAAAATTTGGTTGAAAAAGATCGATATTTTGTTCGATACGTTCAACTAAACGTTTTTTTGCATAATCCCAAAAATTGTGTCATCGCAGCAAGAAATATTCTCGAAAGACTCTTCAGAAGCAAATTTTAGTCGTTCCACTTGTAAATTTCGCTGACAATTCTGTCAGAAACTAAATATTCTGCCAAAATAACAAAAATTTTGAAATTATTTAAAAAATATTTAGTTTACCGTATTCAACAAAATATCGACGATTTTAAACGAAATTTTATTTCCAGTGTATTAGTTTTCAAACGAGAAAAAAAAAAGAAGGAATTATTATAAATTCAAAGTTTTGGTACACTGAAAACGAAATTTCGTTAAAAAAGATGGATATTTTGTTCGATACGTTCAACTAAACGTTTTTTTGCATAATCCCAAAAATTGTGTCATCGCAGCAAGAAATATTCTAGAAAGTCTCTTCGGAAACAAATTTTTGTCGTTCCAATCGTAAATTTCGCTGACAATTCTGTCAGAAACTAAATATTCTGCCAAAATAACGAAAATTTTGAAATTATCAAAAAATATTTAGTTCACCGTGTTTAACAAAATATCGACGATTTTTAACAAAATTTCATTGTCAGTGCGGCTTTTTATTAAATTTGACGGTATGAAGGCGTACATGGTATGGTCTTTTCTCTAAATACGAAAAAGATTTGAAAGTCCGCTACGAAGCTCGTGTGCGAAATTCGTTCCGAATAAAAACAAATGACGATAAACATTTTTATTTTTTTTTTATTTTCAAAGAAACGAAGTCAAGAAACTTTCGCAAAGGTTTCTCGATCGTCCGATGAGTTCTATGGACACGGCTATTTATTGGGTGGAATACGTGATAAGACACGGAAGCCATGTATTAAGATCACCAGCTATGGACCTCACGTGGTGGCAGATCGAGCTTCTAGACGTTTACGCAGCTCTTCTGTTGATTGCAGTGTTATCGTTGCTCGCTGTTATAGCAATAAGTCAATTTATCTGCAATTTGTTTTTCTATAGAAAAGAGCCGATCGTTCTTGCTTCGAAAAAAGTTCAATAACAAATAAAATGCGAATGTTGTTGTAAATGGAAAATAAATATGACTCCGACGTCGAGAGTGGCGAAGATAAAAGGCGACGAAGGAACTTTGTTTCATTTTTCAATAACCTTGCGATAACCGACCTCGTAGAGATAACCACAGTGAAGAAGAATGACTGAGCAAATTACTTTTTACAACGATTCTTATCCTTTGCCTGAACGTATCGATTGAAGAAACAATTACCCTCAATAAAAAACAATCTTCTCAGGTGAAAAGGTTGTTGAAAGTGGCACCGGAAGACTTTGGGTGAAAGAATTCTTCGACATCGGTTTCACACACTTCAGTAACTTCCTTAAGATGCTCTATCACTTGCTCGGTCGGTAAAAATCCTGCTACACGTTTTATTTCGAGAAAGTGAATATTTAAAGAAAACTATTAGTTACATGTTGTTCCCCTTTCACCAGAGAAGAAGATGTAACTTTTTTTTTTCTCAAAATATGAAGGGTCTCTTAGAAAACCGTGCATCTGCATTTTGGTTATCTCTCTCGCACTCACGCGACTGCTGGATCACCTTAATCGATGTTGTAAGATTTCCACATTGAAAATGAAATTTTGTTAAAAATCGTCGATATTTTGTTGAACACGGTGAACTAAATATTTTTTGATAATTTCAAAATTTTCGTTTTTTTGGGAGTATATTTTGTTTCTAATGGAATTACCAGCAAAATTTACGATTGGAACGACTAAAATTTGCTTCCATAGAGACTTTTTAGAATACTTCTTTCTGCGATGACACAATTTTTGGGATTATTCAAAAAAATGTTTAGTCGCACGTCACGAACAAAATATCGATATTTTTCAACCAAATTTTGTTTTCAGTGTATCATTGAGAACGGTAACCGTAATTTTTTCAATCGAGCCTCCTGGCGATATAGCCTTCGGAAAAATCCCACCGAATTAATGAAAGAATTGCTCTGCATATGGTGACTCTGCACGCACGTGCGGTGCCTTAGGAAGACGAGAAAAATTAATTATCACCAACAATTCTTGATAATAGAGCTCGCGACATTTCCAGAAACACGAATGACCTGTAGCGTGTCACACGAAAAAATATCACACGACAAAAACATCTTCAGGGGTTGTGTCTCTGTGCCTTGACGAAATTTTCAACTCAAAAGAATTAAATTGTGATATTTTGTCGTGTGACATTTCGTCATAGTGACGATTCGCATTTTATCGTGCGACGTCATGGAACCGAATGACCGTATTGACTTTTTATCACGCGTCAACATCTCATCACCATGCAGATCTAACTTTGTAGTATTCCGTTACAATTGGACACTGCGTTGCATATTGCATCCAGTTAGACGTTCGGCCGTGCCAAGAAAAGCTCAAGTGCTCAATTGAACTTGCATGTATGGAGACTAATACAGAATTTTCGAAACGGAGGAATCGGGAATGACAGTACGACTGAGAGCCTTGACAACGCGGATCACCATTAATGACTACTCAATGAGGGAAACCGTATGAAAGAGTTCTGATTCGATCTGAGATGACGAAGCGAAATCTTGTATTTCAAAAGATTGTGATAAATTTTTTCAATTTGTTTTTGTTACACAATAAAATAATTTTTCTTGCACATTTTTCATAAATAAAAATGTTTAATCGTCTTCAATGCCTGTTGCCACGAACGTTATGCAGAAAAAGCATGCACACGCTCGCAAGACCGAGACCCGTACAGGGTCATCGTGTCGTGATAAGCTGATTGAGAAAAAAAAATCAAATTCTTTCAAACTAATGAAACTTGCAATCCAGTAACGGAGTAACGTGATCCGAAGTTTTCCGCGCTTCCTAACAGAAGAACTCTACTCTGCTCCGGTACCCCTTACACACTGAAAACAAAATTTTGGTGCAAAAAGATCGATATTTTGTTCGATACGTTCAACTGAACGTTTTTTTGAATAAACCCAAAAATTGTGTCGTGGCAGCAAGAAATATTCTAAAAAGTCTCCATGGAAGCAAATTTTTGTCGTTTCCAATCGTAAATTCAGCTGACAATTCCATTAGAAACCAAATATATTGCAAAAATAACGAAAATTTTGAAATTATCGAAAAATATTTAGTTCACCGTATTTAAAAAAATATCGACGATCTTTAACTAAATTTCATTTCCAGTGTAAACGTTTTTTTCAATGATCGCAAAAATAGTGTCATCGGAGCAAGAAATATTCTAGAGAGTCTCATTGGAAGCAAATTTTAGTCGTTCCAATCGTAAATTTAGCTGACAATTCCATTAGAAACCGAAAATACTGCCAAAATAACGAAAATTTTGAAATGATCGAAAAAGTATTTAGTTCACCGTATTCAACAAAATATCGACGATTTTTAACAAAATTTATATTTCCAGTGCAAGAATAGTACGAATTGAGAAATTACATTCGCACGTGGTATATGAATTGACGTATTGGGCTAATGACCCTCATTGTCCGTTTCAAAGCAATTACGTAAAATGAGTACACCTTAAAATATGAAATTTGCAACGGTAGGATTTATCGGCTGCACTCGCTGATGTTATTGCAAAAATGCGTTCAAAAATACTTCCCTATGATATTAGATTAGATAACGAATCCGATGGAAATATCCGAGTCATTTATAGTGACACGGCACAACATCGTTCAATAAAGAGGAACTTTCGTTCAAGTGTGTCTTCTCGCTTTTGTCCTATTCCTATTTCCAGAGACGAATAAAAAAAAAAAAAAAAAAAAAAAAAATTTCCTTCAGGTCGTTCCAGCGGCTTCGTTCGCCGTGAAAAATTTTTTTGTTCCCGCAGCTGTGACAGCAATTATTCACTACGCGAAATCAAATTGACAATATGAAAGCGAAGGGACGACCAGGTCGTTCTTCTCAGAATTCCAGTCGTAAGAGCTTTTTAGAAAAATATCGTTTCCCACGATCCCAGAGGATCTGGATCGAGATTTAAATCGATCTATGCACCGAAGTAGCAGACCTCGAGCTGTTTGTATCGCTTGTTTGGAAGAAAAAAAAATNCTTCCCTATGATATTAGATTAGATAACGAATCCGATGGAAATATCCGAGTCATTTATAGTGACACGGCACAACATCGTTCAATAAAGAGGAACTTTCGTTCAAGTGTGTCTTCTCGCTTTTGTCCTATTCCTATTTCCAGAGACGAATAAAAAAAAAAAAAAAAAAAAAAAAATTTCCTTCAGGTCGTTCCAGCGGCTTCGTTCGCCGTGAAAAATTTTTTTGTTCCCGCAGCTGTGACAGCAATTATTCACTACGCGAAATCAAATTGACAATATGAAAGCGAGGGGACGACCAGGTCGTTCTTCTCAGAATTCCAGTCGTAAGAGCTTTTTAGAAAAATATCGTTTCTCACGATCCCAGAGGATCTGGATCGAGATTTAAATCGATCTATGCACCGAAGTAGCAGACCTCGAGCTCTTTGTATCGCTAGTTTGGAAGAAAAAAAAATCATTCATCAAAGTTGCAGTGTTGATAAAAAAAAAACCCTAATTATGCAGTTTGATTACTTTTCTGAAAATGGAGAGATTTTGTTTTTGTATGGACTCCTTCAGTTGGTCAACACTGATGATATTCCATCGGGGGAGGCTCTGACATTTTCTGTCAATTGATTATTTATCGACAAAAAAATGGCTGAAATCTCCAAAAATCGTACTTTGTTGATTATCATGTTGGTCCTGATGAGAGCCGATGATTGTGATGATGCGGGATGGTCCAGAGGGATAGAAGTGTAAACATCTATACTTTTTTCGTGCCGGAAGCGATTTGAGAAACGTTGTAAAAAGATATTTACACACTTGAAAAAAAATTCCGCGATACGCACTTGCAAAAGTTACTATGCTAGTGTTGAGTATCTTCACATAATCGATAGAGGTAGTGTTATCGGTATATGTACATGAGCAACTGCCAGAATTCATTTTCAAGCGAATTGTTGTATGTTATTTGTTTTTTTTAACTATCATCGGGTATCTGCAGGTTTTTAGGGACCGAATTTCGTTTTTCACTGAAAACCTCACCGATACGGTGTGTAGCCACAACTAATGCCTTCTGTTGGCAATGCAAGTCGCCCAGCCATCAGGATTGCAGCGAAAAAACACTTGACCATGTCATTGGCTGCGTGTGGACCCGAGCCCTTATCTCCTAGGCCACTGCTCTTCTCACAAGGTCATATATTCACGATATAATGAAGACCGAGCTTTTTTTCAAGTACTTTGGGTCATAACATAAAATTGAGCAGTGTGAGGAAGCGCAGATGTGATCGCAAAAATGAAACCACGTCCCAGGATTCAGTAGTGTCTTATTCATCTTTCAGGAAGCACATAACATTCAATGCAAAAAAAAAAATAGAAAATTTTTTAATAAATAATCCGGAGTGGCAATCGCTGGTCTAAATAAATGGCAGTGTTGCTGATTGGTAGTTGTGGGAATGATGGATACGAAGTCACGACAGATCCTCTCTGCACACGCACATGCTACTGCACTGAGAGGGGAAGCCTCATTGGCGAAGAAATCGTTGGGCGAAAAAGACGCGATGCTCGATATCGTTCGCTACTTGAAGAAGGTCTTGATCGGACAGTCGTGGTTTCGATAAATCAGTAACTCCGAGTGAGACTTGTGAGGCTGAGTGAAACTGTGACTAGTCGACGGATAAATGAATCAGTTATCAGCCTGAATAATTGAAATTATTGCGGAAAATTGATTCGGTGATTGAAGTGCAAAAATGAAGGGAGTCAAAATGGGGAAGTTGAGTTTATTGGTATCGTGTATGGTTTGTTGCTTGACAGCAACGACCGATGGATACAGAATTTTAGGAATATTTCCATTCTGCTCGAGAAGTCATCAAATGATGTTCGACGCTTTGTCAAAAGGGCTTGCCCGACGTGGACATCAGGTGGAAATAGTGACATGTTTCCCACCGAAAAAATCGGTAGAAAATTTGACCGTTCTCATGAACGTCGAGGACAGTCAAACTCCCTTGGTCAACAGTTGGACGATCGACTCAGCATTGAACGTTGGTAGCGATACTCTCAAGGTTATCGCTGGACCATACGGCAACGACTTGTGTCACTTACTGGGTCGACCAGAGCTGCAGAAAATTATTAAAAATCCGCCAAATAATCCTCCGTACGATCTCGTCATTGTGGAGGTAAGAAAACGACTTCGAAACGTCAGATGAGCAAAAATCGAAATCATAGTAAATAACCCTGGAACGGTAACCTGGGGTCAAAAACAACCCCAGGCGACTTTAAATCCCGCGCCTTTTTTCCCATGATCCTGAAGTTCCCAACGTTGGACCTCAACGAAAAATCCGTTTTTCTATCAATTGTTTGTTCCATTTCAACAACCAGAACAATTTCCGTAACGATTTTCTCTTTTGACCCTAAAAAAAGATCATTTTATTGTCCTGACCAAATATTCATTGAGAATCTTGAGATTTGCCCAAGAAAAAAGGGAATTTCGTTGCGTTCCAACGATGGAAACTTCAACATCGTTTTTTCCCTTCGTTTTCCCGTTCTTTATCGTTTTGCCGCATTTTTCACTGATTCTTTGACTCTGAGCAAAGTTTCTCTAGGATCACGTGATTCTGCATTAAAAAACGAAAAAAATGAGCCCAGGTTGAACCCTATTCGTTAAATTTTACCGAAGATATGATTTTTTTTAAATTGGGGTCATTTATGACCCCAGGTTATCGGAATAGGTCAGAAAAAATGAGCTTACCGTTCTAGGGTTAAAATGCAATAGACACGTAATAATGAAATCGCAGGCTTTCGGGGCAAATTGTTTCATAGGTCTCGGTGAAGTGCTCAAAGTACCAGCCATATTTGTGAGTACGACCGTCGAAATGCCATGGATCAATCGTGCCATTGGTAATCCATCGAACCTCGCCTACTTCCCCTCATTCTTCGCTGGCTTTAGACATCCGCTATCGTTTTGGGATCGCGTTAAAAATGTTATTCACGATGCTTCGATAACATATCGTTACAACACCATTACCGGAGACATACAGACCGAACTTATGAGAAAGTATCTCGGTCCGAATATTCCCCATATACGTGAACTTGAGAAAAAAGTCACGTTGGCCTTGATAAACTCGTTTTACGCATTAACTGGTGTGAGAGCGACAACCACAGGCCTCATTGAAGTCGGCGGATTGCATGTCGAGGACAATTACGCCGAGTGTTCGAAGGTAAATTTTAAATCCAAAATGATTTTGAGAGCCATGGCATTGCAACAATTAGGGGGCGGCAAGATACGAATAAAAAAATCAAGAGACGCGAGAACGAAATGAAATTTCGGGAAGAAAACTCCGAAAAAGTGAAAAAAAAAACTTAAAAAAATTTTTTGTAAAAAGTTTTGAAATCATTCGCGTTTTTGAATTTCTCGGCCTCTTTTTCTCAACCGAGCACACTAAATTTTTGCAGTCTCCCATTTATTTTTCCTGGCGATAAAAAACAAGATGAAGGTTTTTCGAAATCGTTGGCGTGCATCAATGTTACGAATGTCAATGATTGATTTTCCGACAAAAACATTCACAGGAGCTTAAAAAGTGGTTGGATGATAGCAAAGACGGAGTGGTCTACTTCACACTCGGATCTATGGTGAATATTGAAACAATTCCTGATGAAGTTATGAAAGGTTTGTACAAAGCTTTTGAGAAGATCGCTCCTGTCAACGTGCTCATGAAAGTCGCCAACAAGGAGAAGCTTCTTCCGGGCCAGCCTAAAAATTTAATCACATCCTCTTGGATCCCTCAAGTACCAGTCCTCGGTAATTCCCAATTTCGATTAAAAACAAACTTCTAGTTCAGTGTAAAACGTTAGGAGAAACCTCGAGTATTCAGTCAATCAAAAATTCGTACTACGTCAAAATAAAAGGCGGGAACTTGTGATTTTTTTTCCAATTGTCTGTTAACGATAACACTCGGATACTGCAGCATGGAAAAATTGGAAAGAATCATTCACGTTCTCTAATCATAATAAATGTTTCTTGTTTTTTATATTTTGAAAAATATAAAGATTGTTTTCGTTTTCTATGGATTCTAGCACACAAGAATACACGAGTGTTCATTACACACGGTGGATTGATGAGTACACAGGAGGCTCTGTATCACGCTGTACCTCTTATCGGTATTCCGTTCTTTGGTGATCAAAATTTGAACCTGAAGTACTACGAGGGTAAAGGAATGGCCATCGTTTTGGACTTCCATAGCCTCAGCGAACAAACGATGTCAGCTGCTCTCAACAAAGTGCTGAATGAGCCAAGTTACAAGTAAATACGTAGAGAAGAAATAATAACAAACAGAGAAAAATATCTTCAAGCTTAATCACTGGAAATGAAATTTTGCTTAAAATCGTCGATATTTTGTTGAATACGGTAAACTAAAATTTTTTTAAATAATTTCAAAATTTTTCTTACTTTGGCAGAATATTTAGTTTCTGACAGAATTGTCAGCGAAATTTACGAGTGGAATGACTAAAATTTGCTCCTGAAGAGACTTTCTAAAATATTTTTTGCTGCAACGACAGTATTTTTGGAATTATTAAAAAAAAAAACGTTTAGTCGAACGTATCGGACAAAATTTTCATCTTTTTCAACAAAATTTTGTTTTCAGTGTACCAAAACTTTGAATTTCTAATAATTTCTTCTTTTTTTTCTCGTATGAAAACTAATACACTGGAAATTGAATTTCGTTGAAAATCGTCAATATTTTTTTGAATACGGTAAACTAAATATTTATCAAATAATTTCAAATTTTTTGTTATTTTGGCAGAATATTTAGTTTCTGACAGAATTGTCAGCGAAATTTACGAGTGGAATGACTAAAATTTGCTCCTGAAGAGATTTTCTAAAATATTTTTTGCTGCAACGACACTATTTTTGGGATTATTAAAAAAAAACGTTTAGTCGAACGTATCGAACAAAATATCCATTTTTTTCAACAAAATATTGTTTTCAGTGATAAGTGGGATCGTACTTAATGATCGATAATGTTAACTGTATAATTTCAGAAATACTGCAAAATTGCAATCAGCACGTTTCCGCGACCGACCAATGAGCGCTCTAGCCACAGCAACTTTTTGGGTCGAATACACGATCCGAAATGGACCAGGAGTGTTTAAATCTCCTGCAGTGGATTTGACTTGGTGGCAAAACGAGTTGCTCGACGTTTATGCATTTTTACTTGCCAGCGCGATCTTATTAATTGGCGCGAGTATATTCACGTTGAAATTCATCATCAGCATGATTCTGGGCATCATTTCAAACGATCGAAGCAATTTGAAAAGTAGCAAAAAACAAAATTAGATAATTGAACCTCGACGTTAACTTTTATTCACTAAGCAAAAATATTTTATGCCAAAGATTACGATCTGAATCTCTTCGATCGTAAAACAAACCAGCCCCAGCTGGTGTCGTCGATTCGTACCAAATATTTTCTTCATTTTACACTAGCTTGTGGTTGAATATTAAAAAGTTTGGTCATTCGACTATGAGATCGATTCCTGACACTGTATTCAAAGCACAAATATGCTTTTGAGTTTATTAAAACGACACTCCAGTAATGAGTAACCAAGCTGTCACCTTGCTTTATAAAAAATAATTGAAAGATTTCCTTGAGACGTAAAAACAACGAAAAATGTCCAGCGAAATTCTACACTGGAAATGAAATTTTGTTAAAAATCGTCGATGATCTGTTGAATACGGCAAACCAAATGTTTTTTAAATAATTTCAAAATTTTTGCTATTTTGGCAGAATATTTAGTTTCTAACAGAAATGTCAGCAAAATTAACGAGTGGAACGACTAAAATTTGCTTATGAAGAGACTTTCTAAAATATTTTTTGCTGCAATGACACTATTTTCGGAATTATTCGAAAAAACGTTTAGTCGAACGTATCGAACAAAAATTCCATCTTTTTCAACAAAATTTTGTTTTCAGTGTAAAAACCGGAGAGTAACCAAATTTTCATGAGCATAGTTTTCGATGACTGCTGCACATGCCGTCCCTGCTCCATCGATTCGTAAACTATATTTTAATTGGTAATTCGTGTTGGCCATTCGCATCTGCATTTTTCATGAGTCTCGTTAGTGCAAAAATTTGATCGAAAACAGTTGAACGGTTCTGGAGAGAGAAGCAGCAAAGAAAATTGGTGCAGGATATACATTTCTGAAAAACGAGAAGAAATATGATTGCCTCGATGCTACCAAATCTTTCCTACGAGTGCGTTGCAAAGCTGGTTGCGCTGCTCTTTCAAAACCACGAGAGCGCGAGTGTACAAGCAGATCCACGTGATTGATCTCATCGATCTGAGTGTCGTGAGATTTTCACGTTTGTAACAACTTTTTGACTCTTATCGTGGAATTTCTATGAATGAACCAATGCCCGAAAAATTCTGGTTCTCTGGAAAGAAAATCGTTCGTGAAAGGGCGAATAACTGCGTACAGCGAAAGGAGGCACGAGATTCGAGTGTGTAGATTAAAATGACGGAAATAGTTAAACTGATAAGAATGATAGATACGAATCGAGTAGGCGCAACAATTTATTATTGCATGATTATTTGAAAAATAGATGAAGAAGTTCCGGTAACCGTAGAACGGTAACCTGGGGTCAAAAACGACCCCAGGCGATTTTAAATCCATTTTTTCCCTTCGTTTTCCCGTTTTTTATCGTTTTGCCGCATTTTTCACTGATTCTCTGACTCTGAGCAAAGTCACTCTAGGCTTACGTGATTTTGCATTAAAAAACGAAAAGAATGAGCCCAGGTTGAACCCTTTTTGTTAAATTTTACCGAAGATATGAATTTTTCAAAATTGGGGTCATTTATGACCCCAGGTTATCGGAATAGGTCAGAAAAAAAAGGTTACCGTTCTAGGGTTTAATCCCGCGCCTTTTTTCTTCGTTTTCCCGTTTTTTATCGTTTTGCCCCATTTTTAGCTGATCCTTTGACTCTGAGCAAAGTTGCTCTAGGCTCACGTGATTCTGCATCAAGAAACGAAAAAAATGAGCCCAGGTTGAACCCTTTTTGTCAAATTTTACCGAAGATATGAATTTTTCAAAATTGGGGTCATTTATGACCCCAATATTCGTGCAACACGTAGAAAATAATTAGTGATTGTAACGTAGAACGCTGAGTGAAACGATAACTGACCGTGAGGCTGACGAAAAATATCATTGCCCTAGCGTGATTTATTGTGCAACCCGATGATTGCGTAAGAGATTATCTTGGTGTTACCGAAGTATAGCATCGCGCGTAAACTTCGCATGATGCGTCATCGCGATGACGATTGATGATATTTCAGGCACAAATTGATAGGCTGCGAAGGAATGAGTCTGTGGACTATGATTTATTTGTTTTCTTGCAGCCTAGAAGCATCAAATTATTCCAAACTCTCGTTCGACACCTTTTTTTTGAAAATCTCGACATGCCGTAGAATTCGTATTTCTCTACCAAATACGACAAAATTCCCAAAAAATCGGGAGCTGGTCAGTTGGTTCGATTGGATTAATGATGCAGACAGTTTTCCGCAGATTTAAAAAATATATATTTTTTTTTTTTTTACTTTCGGAGTCGGAGAAGAGTTAGTGCTACTGTGGCTGCTGATAATGTTGGATTCTTATGAGATAAAACTTGTGGAATGAGCCCTCTGTGGTGAATTCTCGAAAGCATCGAGATATAAGAGCGTATGATTGTGTCGGGAGCTCTCCATCAATCCCCAAGCTCGTGTGGGTCAGACTCACTCGGCGGTTCGAATCATTAGCACAGTCTTGATATTCGCCGCAATCATTCGCGCGTGTTATGAGCTCGGTGAGCTCGGCAGACGTAAAACCTGCGACCAAGCTGACGATTGCACAAATTCTATATCGCAATAGATAAACGGACAACCGATAGGAAGGATTTTCGATTAAAAAAACGTGAGTTTTTCGCTGCGATTGAGATACGCAATAATAAAAGTTGGAAATCGTAAAACTTCGAGCCAATGAATTATTTTCACAGCGCAAAATCAGCGGATTTTTCTTCTGGATCCTCGTGGAGAAAAATTGAACTAAAAATGTTCGGGATCAACAAATTAACGTCGATGCTTTTTTTCATGCTGGTTATTCACCAGCAGAGAGAAAGCGATGCCGCAAGAATTCTGGGGCTGTTCCCATTGCAAGGGAAAAGTCATTTCGTAATGTGCGAAACTCTGATGAGAGCTTTGGCTGCACGTGGTCATCAGGTCGATGTGATCAGTCATTTTCCTTTGAAAAATCCACCACCGAATTATCGAGACATTGTTAGTCTAGCAGGCACTCTTCCAAACATCGTCAACAACCTGACGTTTCAAGAATCTCAATCATTTGGCGTTGGGTCGTTGGAAAAAATGTTTCGAATCGCTGGCTCGGCTGTTTGCGACCTTCTCGAAACGCCGAAATTAAAGGCTTTCGTTGAAAATCCTCCAACCGATCCACCGTACGATGTCGTTATCAATGAGGTAAGTAACAAAATGTTACTGAAATGCAAAAACCGAGAAAAACAAAAAGAAAATGGTGAAAATTTCATTTCACACCAGAACCGCGATCAATAAATCAGAATCGTTGAAAAAAATCACGAAAATGATTTTTTCATCGAACAAAAAACTCACCGACGGAAATGCCCAAATAACAAGAAAAAAAACGATGATTTTTTTTCGGAAATTAAGTACAAATCGACGAATATGAGTTTTTTGCATTCTCATGCTTGCCAGACAAATATTGACACCGCGTTGCATAATGTCCGCGACCGTTTCCGTGCGAGCGATGGGCGGGATAAGCTATTATGTCAATTATGACAGAAAACCGGTTTTTCTGAGCAAACGAGTCTTCACGCGCTCTTGAACTTCAGCATCTCTGACAATCTTCGAGAACGTAAATGTCGTTTCGTTTTTCCGATCGCTAATTCGGTTCAAGGATTTTTTAATTGTGTGGCTAGAGGACGAGGAACATTTGTATCGATGAAATATGATTACCACAACGTTTGGATGATCAAACGTGTGTGGACAATAGTTCAACAACGATGTGATAAGAATATACAGACAACGAGCCCCTCCACAATGATATCGATATGAACGCGGTGCCATGATCAGCAGGTTGCGAATGATAACAAAATTAATTGCAGATGTTCGTAGCCGATTGTTATCTCGCAATGGCTCGGCATCTGAAAGTTCCTCTGGTTGGCGTGGTCACAAGCAAATTGATGGACTGGATGAATCTGCCTTTGGGCAATCCCGTAAGCACAGCTTACGTGCCGAGTACAATGTCAGGTTTTTCTCAGCGAATGAATTTTCTCGAACGTCTTCTAAATACACTTATGAGCGGCTTCTTCAAATTCCAATACCGCTATTTTATCCCCGAGCAATTGGCCTTGGTTGATAAATACTTTGGAATCAAAGTTGACAGCATTGACGAACTGTATGAAGACATTGCTGTCATGTTGGTCAATACCCATCCGAGCTTTGATTTTATCAAGCCAATGAGCCCGGGAGTCGTCGAAGTTGGGGGCCTCCACGTTACCGACGGTCACGAGGATTTCACGAAAGTAATTATGCACTGAAAACAAAATTTTGTTGGAAAAAATGGATATTTCGTTCGATACGTTCGACTAAACGTTTTTTTTTAATAATCCCAAAAATAGTGTCGTTGCAGCAAAAAATATTTTAGAAAGTCTCTTCAGGAGGAAATTTTAGTCATTCCACTCGTAAATTTCGCTGACAATTCTGTCAGAAACTAAATATTCTGCCAAAATAACAAAAAATTTGAAATTATTTTAAAAATATTTAGTTTATCGTATTCAAGAAAATATCGACGATTTTCAACGAAATTCAATTTCCACCGTATTAGTTTTCAAACGAGAAAAAAAAAGAAGAAATTATTAGAAATTTAAAGTTTTGGTACACTGAAAACAAAATTTTGTTGAAAAAGATGGAAATTTTGTTCGATACGTTCGACTAAACGTTTTTTGTTTAATAATCCCAAAAATAGTGTCGTTGCAGCAAAAAATATTTTAGAAAGTCTCTTCAGGAGCAAATTTTAGTCATTCCACTCGTAAATTTCGCTGACAATTCTGTCAGAAACTAAATATTCTGCCAAACTAAAAAAAAATTTGAAATCATTTGAAAAATATTTAGTTTACCGTATTCAACAAAATATCGACGATTTTCAGCAAAATTTCATTTCCAGTGTGGCTAATTTTCATTTAATACAAATCTATCCACCAATTCATTTGGAAAATCCAGACTTTTCGTATTATTTCGAAAACTTTTCTCCACCGGTTTTACTTCCGGAATCAAAAAATTCAACAAAACGCGAAAAAAAAAACACTCGCGAAAAGAAAATTACGTTGTACGACGTAATTTTGACCAATCGATTCGATAAAAATGTTTTCCGATTGCAACGCAGGATGTTAAAAAATGGCTGGACGAGAGTAAGAATGGTTGCGTTTATTTCTCGTTCGGTTCGATGATAAAAATCGAATCATTTCCAAAAGAAACTATCAAGGCTTTCTACTCTGCGTTTGAACGAATCGCCCCGGTTCGTGTGCTCATGAAAATTCCTAAGAAGGACGAGTTGCCAGCGGGATTGCCAAAAAATGTCATGACCTCACCGTGGCTTCCGCAAACGCGAGTATTACGTAAGTTTGCTCCATCGAATGTCCCTGTTGGACGAAATTCTCTCGTCCTCAAAAAGTTGCAACAAAAATGTGAACAAAATAAAAAATTTCACAACTTTTGCATCGTTGATGGAAGTTAAATATTAAAAATCCTTGCAGAGCACAAAAATGTTAAAGCGTTCGTAACTCACGGAGGATTAATGTCTACTCAGGAAGCTATCACGTACGGCGTTCCTATGATCGATATACCGATATTCGGTGATCAATTTTTGAACGCGAGACTTTGTGCGCAGAGAAAAATTGGAATCACGATTCTCCATCAGGATGTAACCAGCGATTCTTTTACAAAAGCCATTAAAACTGTCCTGGAGGATCCGATCTACAGGTAATTTTATTTTCACCGCAAATTCATCCATCCACTGAAAACAAAATTTGGTTGAAAAAGATCGATATTTCGTTCGATACGTTAAACTAAACTTTTTTTTGAATAAACCCAAAAATTGTGTCATCGCAGCAAGAAATATTCTAGAAAATCTCTTTGGAAGCAAGTTTTTGTCGTTTCAATCGTAAATTTTGCTGGTAATTCCATTAGAAACCAAATATACTGCCAAAATAACGAAAATTTTGAAATAATCAAAAAATATTTAGTTCACCGTGTTCAAACAAAATATCGACGATTTTTAACGAAATTTCATTTCCATTTTATTATTTTTCAACTCATTATAATTGCAGCGAGAATGCGAAACGGATGTCGAAGACATGGACCGATCGTCCAATGAAGGCAATCGATACCGCAATTTTCTGGGTTGAATACGTGATCAGAAACGGTAACTTAGCGCCATCACCAGCTCGTGATTTGACCTGGTGGCAAGTTGAATTATTGGACGTCTATGCTTTCATCGCCTTCGTCCTATTCCTCGGGCTTTACATTATTTACCGAGTTACCCGATTTGTCTTGAGACGGTTGTGCGCCAAATTATGTCAAAAATCAAATAATTCTCAAACTGCAAGTAAATCCAAAAAGAACAAATAATTCCAACAGCTGTAAAATTTGACGATTAAATGTGATAAAAATAAAATTATTATTTACTGACGATCTCAATATTTTCTTGCTAATAGCAGAGAAAAACAATTTTCTGTTATTCTGCAACATGCAAGAGTCCGACTCCAAAAATCGTTCATCCCCGTACACGAAATATTCGAAGCGCCACTGCATCTGGATCCAAATAATAATGTTGCCGCCAGACGGTTGCTTCTTTCCAAAGCGGATCGCGATGAGCATTGTCCAAAGTATTTTCTTCCGGGCGTTAGAGCTCCGATAATATTTCAGAAGACTAATGGCTAATATTTTCACGATGTATTCATAAGCGCTACTAAATACGATATTTTCACGAAAATGGAATAATCGCACGTATAGAGAAGCAAAAGATAAGCGAGAGAAAGAGACCTCGTTGAAAACTTGTACGTATTATGGTAGTTAGGAACGTGCTCGCATTTACTATTCCGGAATACCCAGCAGGCACGTGGACCTCGCACATTTCTCCGTAATCTCTACCGAGAATCCTCGGAATCAAAAATTAAAGTTCCAAGTTCATTGACTCATCTGCTCGGAGCAATTTTTCCCATGATCCTGAAGTTCCCAACGTTGGACCTCAACGAAAAATCCGTTTTTCTATCAATTGTTTGCTCAATTTCAACAACCAGAACAATTTTCGTAACGATTTTCTCTTTTGACCCTAAGAAAATATCATTTTATTGTCCCGACCAAATATTCATTGAGAATCTTGAGATTTGCCCAAGAAAAAAAGGGAATTTCGTTGCGTTCCAACGATGGAAACTTCAACATCGTTTTTTCCCTTCGTTTTCCCGTTTTTTATCGTTTTGCCGCATTTTTCACTGATTCTTTGACTCTGAGCAAAGTTGCTCTAGGCTCACGTGATTCTGCATTAAAAAACGAAAAGAATGAGCCCAGGTTGAAGCATTTTTGTTAAATTTTACCAAAGATATGAATTTTTGAAAATTGGGGTCATTTATGACCCCAGGTTATCGGAATAGGTCAGAAAAATAACGTTACCGTTCTAGGGTTAAAATAATGACTGAATGTTGTGCTCGAAATACCTCTATTTTTATATTTTTTCCAATCGTCTGTGTTCTCCAAGGGACGTCACTGGACATTTTTTATCCTGGAGACGATTTTGTGGGATGTCTATTTAGCATAATTGTGTAATTTTCTCTCCACACTGCAAGGGCTTAACGGATTTTGATGAAATTTGGTAAAGGGATTCTCTGGATTCTGAATCGATCGTTAAGAAGATTTTCTTAATGTTGATGGAACGTAAAAAAGTGTAGAATTTTTTCACAAGAAATACTGATCTCGAAAAACGAGACTGTAACGAAAAACAAGAAACTGCGAATCGTAGAGACTCAGAGACTCGGACAATTAATATATTAAATATTGATTTTCCCTGTTATGAGAAAATTGAGCAATGCCTGTGACTACGTGCTTAGCATCGTCGGACAGGAACATAGATATGGCAACGTTGAGCTACTTAGCTACTTAGTCGTCGCGAGTTTTCTACCAATTGAACAATACGCTATTAACGCTTTGGGAAGGGGATATATGAGACCGTCGTCGCGCACGTATGGAATCGTCTGCGAGACTTTGTCTACAGAAGCGGCCTTGGCTGCGCCCGTTCGCACAAGTTTTATATTTTACGAAACATTTTCCAAGCAATTTTGAGAAAACTTTAAGATTTTTTTTTTCGTCATTCATAAAAATTCCTGCGATTAACCCTTCGCGTGCACATGGGTCGTTTTGACCCCAACAATTGTGCACCACCGATTGTTCGACAGGCAAGGCGAATATTTTCGCATTTAATTTTTATTTTCGTCAAAAAATATATTTAGCGCCATAAAAACATCGACAATTCACTGAAAACAAAATTTTGTTGAAAAAAATCGATATTTTGTTCGATACGTTCAAATGAACGTTTTTGTTTTTTAATCCCACAAATAGTGTCATCGCAGCAAGAAACATTCTAGAAAATCTCTTTGGAAGCAAATTTTTGTTGTTTCAATCGTAAATTTTGCTGACAATTCTATTGGAAACCAAATATTCTGCCAGAATAACGAAAATTTTGAAATTATCAAAAAATATTTAGTCCACCGTGTTCAACAAAATATCGACCATTTTTAACGAAATTTTATTCCCAGTGTAGGAGAAAAAAAACGTCCGTAGAAAAAATAACAAAATGGATTTCTACTGGAAAAGTACGATTTGAAAAATTCCTCGGGTCAGATTGACCCAATGTGCACTTATAGGAACCGTGCACTCGAAGGGTCAATTTACGTAACTTTTTAACAACCCTCCGTGTCTCTGCGACTAAAGACACGAGAGAACACGATCGTAGGAGAAGAATTTTGACACAAAATTCTGTAATCGTTAGGATTTCTGAAAATTGATAAATCAAACAAATGACAGACACTAGGAATCTGGCTGTAATAACTCGCAGGGTAAAGAGTCATTGGAAAAAGATTTAGCGAGACGTCTTTCTGATGTTCGTGCTATTTGAGAAAAGTAGAAAGTAAACGATGCTCGTTTGACACATATGGCGAGAGGAGGAATCAAGCTGACGAATACTTTTTCAGAATCGAGTATCAAAAAAGAAGATTCCATGAGCGAAACTCTAGAGCAATTTCGCCTCGTACTCGAATGAATTTTTTCAACAAATTTCCGATTTAAATTCGCGTCAATTAACTTTTTTCTGTAGTGCGAGCAAAATAATTGGAGGGAAGGAGTGCGTTGACAGAGTTTTGTGAAGATTTTATGAGATGCGAGGATATGAACGATCTGACCAACCTGATGGCGGAGTGGCATTCTGGGCAAGTTGTTCCATGCACTCTTGTTGTCGTTCGAAGAGGATTCGCCGATGTTCTTCTTCCTGGAGGTTGCTACCGATCGTCGTCGCATTCTGTCCCGGCATCTGCGCGGCAATAAAGTATCATGGAACTTTAAATCTCTTTGTTTCATAACACCATACCATTAAATTGAACAAAGTTTCAAAATTTCGTCAAACTTCGACTCAGACACGTGCCACGACAATTGTGCACCATTATTTTCCAATAAAAATCATTCAATTGCCGCGAAATAAAAGCCGGAAGAGAAATAAACAAAAATGAAATAAAAAAACGTTACCGTGGCGCTGTGAAGACATGAACTTTTCCAGAAGTCTTATACCCGAATCTCATATCACTGAAAACGAGAAATAAACTTGAAAATAAAACAACGAAACAAAATCTGTCGGCGGGAAGGAAAAAAATAAGAGAAACCTTTCCCAGTCTCCGGAAAAGAACGAAATATCAGTTTCTTCAAAAGCTCAACAGACAACGAGCTCTCGACGTTCACAATCAGAGACAAAAGCACGACTTTGAAAAAAAAAATTCAAGTTTAAAGTTTAGCCCGAAGTTTTTACGAAGTCTTCATTGATTTGGCTTGCTGTCGGTGCTTCGACGAAAAATGAATTCGAAAGAGTGTTGAAAAAACTTGTTTTTCCCATTTCTATATACGCCGCTAATCCAGTTAGTCACGCACATTCGTATAGGAGAGCACACCGCACGAACGATTTACAAGCGTCCTATCGAAAAAGTGTTTTCAAGAGAATATGCCAGGAAGCTGAGGTCATAACTTCGGTTGATGCGGTATCAACGGATAGCAGGAGGTATCTATGTGGTTTAAGATCGAACAACAAAAACGGAATCGTCGTTGTTATAGAAAATGGAAAATAAACTGCATGACCACAAAAAGCAGATTTTCTCGATGAATTTCGCCATTTTTGTGGCAGTAATCCCTTAACCCTAGAACGGTAACCTGGGGTCAAAAACGACCCCAGGCGACTTTAAATCCCGCGCCTTTTTTCCCATGATCCTGAAGTTCCCAACGTTGGACCTCAACGAAAAATCCGTTTTTCTATCAATTGTTTGTTCAATTTCAAAAACCAGAACAATTTTCGTAACGATTTTCTCTTTTGACCCTAAAAAAATATCATTTTATTGTCCTGACCAAAGATTCATTGAGAATCTTGAGATTTGCCCAAGAAAAAAGGGAATTTTGTTGCGTTTCAACGATGGAAACTTCAACATCGTTTTTTCCCTTCGTTTTCCCGTTTTTTATCATTTTGCCGCATTTTTCACTGATTCTTTGACTCTGAGCAAAGTTGCTCTAGGCTCACGTGATTCTGCATTAAAAAACGAAAAGAATGAGCCCAGGTTGAACTCTTTTTGTTAAATTTTACCGAAGATATGAATTTTTCAAAATTGGGCTCATTTATGACCCCAGGTTATCGGAATGGGTCAGAAAAAAATAAAGAATAAACCGCTTTCATGGTCCTGCCAGGAAAAAATCCGATTTGTTAAATCCCTTATAACGCCTACACAAAAAAAAAACAATAATTACTACGTTATTTGGAACGTTGTTGATAATACGCAAATGAGTTGACGAGATGAGACGTCGGATTTTCGTTATAATTTGATAACTTGCGTAAGCATGCAGTGATTAATCTAAATTGGAAACGAATCATTGCCGCGTGTGCGAACCTTAACGAATTACCAATGAATTTGCACGTGTTGGGCGATCGACGAATGAGAAGCATTGAATAACCAACTGTTCATGAACGACTCCGATGGCAATACCGTACCGCCACCTCTATGAATGCCGTAAATGGCATTCGGTACAGCAATAATCATCGATTTCATAGAACCGATGTCAAGGTAATGCGTTGATCGTTATAAAAATAAAAAAAAAAACGAATAAGGCAGTAAAAAAAGTCATTAAGCTCGCACACTCTCTTGCTCGCGGAGTATGCACATGCACCTTCAGCCATATCGAGTTTCTATAACTATATATGATGAAAGGCAAAGTAGACGGATATTGGAGAGGAAACTTCATTGTGACAACGCATCGTTTGCTATTAACGCTGCACCTTCGCCTGGACATTGACATTCCCGTTAAATGCGTTATTTCCTTAAGAAAAACGTTATCGACGGAAGAATTAATATTGACATTGAAGTTCTATTGCGATTAAATATCGTGGATGAAAAAATTATCCATAAAAACTGAAAAGAATGTTCAAACAAGTTCATTCACTTCGATGGCATCGTAGACACGAGACAAACAAGACATTCGGTAAGAAAACTCGTTCAGTTGATAATGGAAATGTCAACCGTAGCTTGTACTTTAATCTGAAAAAACTTTTCGTGATGCTCTTTACTGTACAAATTTAATTTATGCAAACAAGATGTATGCAAAGAATAGAATTAACGAGCGTAGCTTCGTAAGAGCTTTTAATACGCAGAGAGCTAGGAAATTGTCATTTCCATGAGTCCAGAAATTGAACCACATTTTTCGTGCTTGACAAAAAATTCCTCGAGCAAGTTTAAGCAGAAAAAAAGTAGAAAACTATTTTTTTTTCTTGGGGTTTTCTTCTGATTTTTTTTTATTTTTTGTAAAAATCAGTTTTATTATTTTTTTATTATTATTATTTTTTATCTCAATGTGGAAAATTCTGTTTCTAGATAAATTCCAACGAATCTGTCTCAATGGGAATCAGCAAACGTGCTAAAGCTTTATCCCCTGATTACTTTACGATCCTCGCGTCCTTTCGACCAGCAGCATCGTAAAAGCTCAACGGTCGCGACACAATTAAATATTTCTTATTGTCGCGAACGTTTACGTTAAAATCAATGACACAACGACCGAGTTATATGCATTCGCGTGCATTGTAAAACTAATCAATTGTTGAGTTATTATTGTTAACAATTTGTCGTGAATATTGAACGGTTTCCAATCGTACGAGTTAATATTATTTCTTTGTTTTGCAAAGACAATGCAGCGTCACGGTTTCGTCGCATCACGAAAGAATTAATTTTATTACGAAAACAAATAATTCTTATGGAAAAAAAAAAAAAAATAGTTTCTGGAGCAATCTATGGTGATTTTTTCGTAAATAAATATTTGAAAAGGTGTGACAAGCCACTCGGTGTTGCAGTTGAAAGAAATCACTGCGTTGAAACTCGAGATAATTGGGTTACTGTTTTGAAAATACTATTTCACGAAAAACGCATTGCAAGTGCTGGACCGAGCTCACCTATCTATGAGAGGCTTTAACTTCATCAATTTCAATATTTTCGATAGCAAATTTTCAGAGAATTTCGCACGAAGCCAATCGAATAAAAACTTTTCTTTTTTTTTTTTAACGACCCCCTCGAATCTGCGGAACTCGTTCGATGACAAAAAAAATTAATTTTGAAATCAATTTTGAAAAATTCATATCTTGGGTAAAATTTAACAAAAAGGGTTCAACCTGGGCTCATTTTTTTCGTTTTTTAATGCAGAATCACGTGAGCCTAGAGCAACTTTGCTTAGAGTCTAAGAATCAGTGAAAAATGTCGCAAAACGATAAAAAACGGGAAAACGAGGGGAAAAAAGGCGCGGGATTTAAAGTCGCCTGGGGTCGTTTTTGACCCCAGGTTACCGTTCTAGGGTTAAGATAAGAATAATTTCCACTCCAATTTAGAAACGGTGTAATTTTTTTGAAACTGTATTTTTCTCAGTTTAGCATCAGTTTTGTAGGCCATTATCGATCACAAGCTTTGATAACCCTTAAAGAACCCCTGTCAAGTCTCACAAATACAAATCTTTTATCAGAGGCTTGAATTCAGGACAATTTTTGCGAGGTTTCGTTGTTGTTGAATGAACGCGGGGAAAGACGAAATCGTTACCAAAGAGGTCGAGGGGCGTTTCAGCCCAAAAAGGGGAAACCGTTTCTTCCCTCGCATTCGATCAAGATTTCAAGATCTATCTGTGTATATACGTGTCAACGTAGAGCTACACATCCCCTCATTGGTTATCGAGCAATACTCGTGATAGTCCGTTATTCCTGAAACTGATATTTGTCGCGTGCGAGGTCAAGAGCCATTGGACCATCAATTAAGAGCAGTAGGATTCGGAGTACCAACTCGCGAGACGAATAGATTTTCCAAACTAAATCAATCAGCTTTCGATACGCCAGCAAACGGTCCATTTGGAAAAAAGTTTTTCAGCTTTTTCTGAATCGTCAAAATCCAACATTTAAGGAGCTTGTAGTGCCGTAAGTAGAACAGGGGAGGAGGAGTCATTAAGTTTCTTTCACGAAGTATAACGACTGCTCTTTGAGCGATTTGTCAACTGTCAACTCGAGGAAATTGAGGCTGCAAGTAACATTAGTATTTCACAGACAAATGAAAGACTCGAGAGTGATTCTAAAAGCTTTGTACGCACTGACAAGAAAATGTCTTGCTAAGCCAAGTGGAATAGTGGGAAAATAAAAGCAAAAGCTAGAAAACTCCTTAACGGTTCTTCTTCGATCAATGCTCCAGATATTCTTCAGGAGCTGTGATATATACTTGACCGTGTCATGCTTTCGAGTCGCCCCATTCCCCCTCCTTTTTCATTCTTTTTTTTTATATCCTCATTTTCCAACCTGGTAGTCCAATTTCCGTAGCAGCCACCAGCCTCGATCCCCCTGCTGGCGGACACCCATCGTGCCGCCGCACCACAAAACATTACACTATCTTATCGCTCGAAAACCATCACTCTGAGGCCTCCAGCTAGCCGATAAAGAGTTGCTCTTTTTTTTCCTTTATGAGATCGAAATCGCGCCCGAATTATTTCGAACCTGCAAAGCCGAGGGCCTATGAACAACGCGAATACCCGCACGCTCGACATTGGATCGATCAACGGCTCTCAGAATTCAAACGTTGATCAGAAATGGTTACGGTCAGCGTAGTAGACCAAAAAAAAAAAACAAAAAAATGTTCAACAGCAAAATTTTGGAGATGCAGGATTTTTCTCCCACACTGAAAATGAAAATTTGTTGAAAATCGTCGATATTTTGTTGAACACGGTGAACTAAATATTTTTTGATCATTTCAAAATTTTCGTTATTTTGGCAGTATATTTGGTTTCTATTGAAATTACCAGCAAAATTTACGATTGGAACGACAAAAATTTACTTCCGAAGAGAATTTCTAGAATATTTCTTGCTCCGATGACACTATTTTTGGGATTATTAAAAAAAAACGTTTAGTTGAACGTATCGAACAAAATATCGATATTTTTCAACCAAATTTTGTTTTCAGTGCAACTCTTAATCCATGAAAATGTTGCGACAATTCTTTCGCTACTGGAGCCCAGATGACTCATTCAAAATGGAATCAGGATTAATAAGAGAACGAATGAGTTGTGAAGGAAACGGGAAACCCTAAAGAACACGCGTGTGCCAAAAGGAGCGCGGAGGAAAAGTGAAAAAATTTAATTTCGTTCGATCTTATCAGAATAAGTTACACTTGTTCCTGTGACGAGCGAAAAAGCTTCTGAAATGGTCGCTGTAATTTTCAAAGGTGTGGGGGTACGTGTCTCCACATGGAATAGAGCCGCGCGGATACTACGCGAAGTCTCGTGAGCTGGATTTGAGCTCATGACGAAAAGTCGAAAATTGGCAAAGTTCGTTTTCTTTCTGGGATCAGAGTTGTAACAAAAAAAAAAAAAAACGAAAAAAAACGAACAGAAAATGGAAGTGGCAGCTTTGCTGAAGCATGCTACTTTGGCCTCCCTTCCTCTCCACTCTGGAATATATATGTTGGACATAACAAAAAATCTCCCGGAGCTTCAATTTTGTCCCAAGTACCATAACCATCAAACGCGAGGTTCACTAATCTTTTTGGGTGTCCCATTCAATATCTTTTTTCTTTCATGCCATTTCCAGGAGTTTCACAGACGCAATAGTAAGCTGACGTGCCTTAATGAAAATGTTAAGAGAGAATTGACTTATCCAAATAAATTGGTAGGCGAGTAGCAAATTGTATGAGCAGCCGTTACATTTTAACATGAAAACCGATTTGATTGGTCGAAAAATTATTCACTCGATTGAGAAAAACGGAAGCAGGAAAAAGAAAAAATTATGTAAATTTTCCCAAATTTTTCGTCTAGCTTTTCCTCGCGTCGCAACAATGATTGCAATGGATGAAAATATTTGATCGTTACGAGCAAAAAATCTCCGAGAACTCAAATAATTAACCCTAGAACGGTAACTTTATTTTTTCTGACCTATTCCGATAACCTGGGGTCATAAATGACCCTAATTTTGAAAAATTCATACTTTCGGTAAAATTTAACAAAAAGGCTTCAACCTGGGCTCATTCTTTTCGTTTTTTAATGCAGAATCACGTAAGCCTAGAGTAACTTTGCTTAGAGTCAAAGAATCAGTAAAAAATGCGGCAAAAGGATAAAAAACGGGAAAACGAGGGGAAAAAAGGCGCGGGATTTAAAGTCGCCTGGGGTCGTTTTTGACCCCAGGTTAGCGTTCTAGGGTTAATTCACTCAAGAGTCTTGTAAACTTGACGAGAAACTCACTTCTCAAGTATTTCGATCACTCAGGCTCGAACGAACAATTAATTCACCGCTCCGTTTTCGAACGCAGGATTAGGGCATGAAATTGTGTATTCCGGGTGAGTAATCTTCCGCGATATATACATATGTCGTTTGATTAACGGGAGCAGAACGGTTTTTTGTTCAAATGGGGTTTGTTACGGAGGATTTTCGGTGGTCCTGCTTTCTTCTCGCCACATTCTTCTCAGCATCTTGGAATCTACGAAGATGGATAAGCTCGGAGATATTTGGTCGTAGTATCATGCAGTAAAGAGAGGCGCTTTCGTTAAATAAATTTACGGGGATAAGCGCGCGAATAACCGCACCAGTGCGGACGCTTTCATCATGGCAACCCTTTTCTTGGATCTCTATAGCTTTAGGAGCACTTTCCATCTTTTGCTCTAGAGGCAAATAAATAGAGGGCACATATGGGATAAACACGAGCCAACTTTTGTCACGGCAGCTTGATTTTTACAATAGAAGACACGCAGTCACTCCGTCTGTATACGAGATTTTTATTTGACTTTCGTCTTTTTCAACGATTACGAAATCAACAAACACGATATCACATCCAATCAGGCTCGAAAATAATGAATGGCTATTAACCCTAGAACGGTAACCTGGGGTCAAAAACGACCCCAGGTGACTTTAAATCTCGCGCCTTTTTTCCCATGATCCTGAAGTTCCCAACGTTGGACCTCAACGAAAAATCCGTTTTTCTATCAATTGTTTGTTCAATTTCAACGACCAGAACAATTTTCGTAACGATTTTCTCTTTTGACCCTAAAAAAATATCATTTTATTGTCCTGACCAAATATTCATTGAGAATCTTGAGATTTGCCTAAGAAAAAAGGGAATTTTGTTGCGTTCCAACGATGGAAACTTCAACATCGTTTTTTTCCTTCGTTTTCCCGTTTTTTTATCATTTTGCCGCGCTTTTCACTGATTCTTTGACTCTGAGCAAAGTTGCTCTAGGCTTACGTGATTCTGCATCAAAAAACGAAAGAAATGAGCCCTGGTTGAACCCTTTTTGGTAAATTTTACCGAAGATACGAATTTTGCAAAATTGGGGTCATTTATGACCCCAGGTTATCGGAATAGGTCAGAAAAAAATAAGGTTACCGTTCTAGGGTCAATTCCGCGCACTAGGAATTCTACGGTAACGCAAACAAATTTCCTCACATGAGATTTCGTCCCACAATTAACTCTCAACTGGCCGCATACAGTCTTTCATTTTTTATTTATTATTTCTCATTGAAATAAAGTTTGCAAATAATCGCTGTCGGGTTCAGAGGGAAAAGGTCGAAATCTAAATCACTCCGGGGTCGGAAGATATGTAAATAAGTCAAAGTTTTAGGCGTGGCTAGGTTCTCAAGCTCTATCCTCCAAGGAGTTCCTCTAGACCCGAGCTAAGAAGACGGTATGTCGAACAAACGGTGAACAAAAGTATATACCGAGAGTGTATGTATGGGATATCTATTGTACTCTCACATTCTTTGTGAATAGCATGAAGTAGGTCGAATTCTTTAAGTAACAAGAGTGGGTTAGACATTGCTTCAGGGTTTATAAGCAGATTCAAGCTGGACGATTTTATGAGATGAGAAAGATGCCCTAAGAGCCTGCTCAGAGGATCTACTCTGAGGTATCGGGCAAATTCCAGTCGTCAATTATTGCCTGAGGTCCAGGCTTCGTTCCAGCCTGGAAAAGAAGAATTCGAAACTCACTCTCTGTGCTGTTCCCTCATCTAGTCAGCAATAAGTTCCATTATTGCGACGGTAATCTCCGAGTTTACAGGAGCTTGGATGTTTTTGCGTCAACAGTGTTGCCCGGAGATTCCTACGTGACTTTTTTGTCTAGCCCATCATTCTTACGTGGGAACAAATTGACTACGGCGAGTTTGCAATCTTATACCTTTGTTAGAGATCGAAATTTTTGGGGATTTTTTTTTTTTTTTGACAAGATCGAAAATCCTACTCAATTCAGTGGTCCAGGGATCAACGCAACCAAACGATTTCTCTTCCCCGTTATTGACGGTTGAATGAAAAATCGAAATTTTTAAAAGCTTGTGTCTCTGCGATGGACTAGAATCTTTTATAAACAGACCTCGAAATATACTTTTCTGCCACATTTTGAAAAATCGAATTTGGTCCTGGCGATAAACGCCAGGATACGTGATCGTCCACTGGAGATGAAATTTCGCTAAAAAGCGTTGATATTTTGTTGAACCCGGTGAACTAAATATTTTTTTATAATTTCAAAATTTTCGTCATTCGGGCAATATATTTGGTTTCTAATGGAATTGTCAGCAAAATTTTCGATTGGAACGACTAAAATTTGCTTCCGAATAGACTTTCTAAAATATTTTTTGCTGCAACGACACTATTTTTGGGATTATCCAAAAAAAAAACGTTTAGTCGAACGTATCGAACAAAATATCCATTTTTTTTCAACAAAATGTTGTTTCCAGTGTCTAAATGACCGTTTGAGCAAGATCAACCCAAGATCAACCCTGTTGCCCCCAGGGGTCGGTCAACTGTGAGATGTCGATACAATCAAAGTTACATAATCCATGTGCATATTATTGCGTGTGTGTTTTTTTCCGGCTTCGAGTAATCGATTACATCACATTGATGGATGAGAGCAAGTTTGGTGGACATCAATCACGTACTTTCGAGTTTCACGACATTCGGAGCTGCAGCTACGCGATCGGATGTGGATACGAAGGCCATAGACACAACCTGATACTGCTCTCGTCAGAGCAGCGCACTCGCGAGATCCGCGCGTCAAAGTAAAAAAAGAGGCGAGTGCAGCAGCAAGAAAACTTACATGCAATCGTGGCCACTGAAACTTTGCAGATTCCTGCGGGCTCCAGAAACAGTGCAAAGCGAAAGAGCCAAGACTTTGCGATATCAAAACGCAATCTGTAGCTCGAAGTTGGCGAAATAAAACTTTTCATTCACCGAGAATGAAATTTTGTTAAAAATCGTGGATATTTTGTATATTTATTTAATAATTTCAAAATTCTCGTTACTTTGACAGTATATTTGGTTTCGAACGGAATTGATAGCGAAATTTACGAGTGGAACGACTAAAATTTGTTTCGGAAGTGACTTTCCAAAATATTTCTTGCTGCGATGACACTATTTTTGGAATTATTCAAAAAAACGTTTAGTCGAAAGTATCGAACAAAATTTCCATCTTTTTCAACAAAATTTTCTTTTCAGTGTACCAAAACTTTGAATTTCTAATAATTTCTCCTTTTTTTCTCATATGAAAACTAATACGGTGGAATTTAAATTTCGTTGAAAATCGTCAATATTTTGTTGAATACGGTAAACTAAATATTTTTCAAATAATTTCAAAATTTTTGTTATCTTGGCAGAATATTTAATTTCTGACAGAATTGTCAGCGAAATTTACGAGTGTAACGACTAATATTAGCTTTCGAAGAGACTTTCCAAAATATTTTTTGCTGCAATGACACAATTTTTGGGATTATTCAAACAAAACGTTTAGTCGAACGTATCGAACAAAATATCCATCTTTTTCAACAAAATTTTCTTTTCAGTGAATTCAAAGAGGAAACCACATTCGTCTCGATCTTCATCACACGTTAATTTATAAAGTCAAGCAAGTCGAGAAATAGAAGCCAAATCAGAGAATTTTTCCCGTTGGAAAAATCGACCCGATGCGAACTTGACCGAAAACGTGTAGCTCGAGAAAAATATTGAGTGCATTAGGCGGCTGGGAAAAGATGAGTGCAAATATACCTGTGAGAATGTATGAATTCGAAACGTCGAATTCCGAAGTAAGAATAAAATAGATATGGGAGTCGGAGGAGCTCGAAGATCGATCACATTCCGTAGGATTTTGAGACGAAAGAGAAGAGAGGGTTTTGTGATGCATTAGGAATGAAATGTTGATGGACTGACGTTTATGTTCATCTCGGAGAATCCCGCCACTCATGCCATTATATTCTATTCATAGTACATGTTGATATTGAGTATGAAAACATGGCACGACGCGGAGTAAGGAAGTGATGTTTGTCAGTGTTTGGACAGGCTGGCGTGTCAATCAGGCCTTTTAGTTGCGAAAACGTTGCAAATTAGTTTTCTCCTGAAAATCAACAATGATAAAAAAAATATTGAGTCTCGTCTTCGTGCTGCGGATCCAAACGAGCCCGCGATCTACGAAAATATCATAAAAATGGAACGAGGGCTTTTAATCTTTGATTGGTGGTGCCGATTTAGTGCAAAAGTATCTGTCACGCATGCTATATAAAGATTGACAGGAAATCTCGAAGGTTTTTCTTTTGTATGCCGCAGAGAATGGATTGCTCCCTTTTATGGAGACGCAGGAAGCTTCCCCTATTTTTTGTCTATCTTGGACGACATTTAGCCCTCGGAGAAGAAAAGCCAGAAAGCCGATACGAGCCAATCTGAAGCGACATAAAAAAAATCTTTCCAACTGCCGTTCCACTAACGCGAGAGTGCATTTCAAGGGTGAACAAAGAATTCCTTTATAAATTATATTGTATGACGTATTTGACGGTGACCCCAACTTGTCAATCGCGCTTGATCCGATGCCAGCAAACCCTGGAAACATTATTTCTGATACGATTGTCTGGATAGCGCCCTAGGGGAACTGCATCGTTTCCCACAATTACTTGGTCCCACACAACGAGAGAGTGGAAAACATTTGAGCTGAGAATCGCACTCAAAATTATCATTTCCAATAAAATTATAGTTTATCGAGCATCGATATACGGAATGGTATTGGTTGATGGCGATGACGTTGTCTGTGGAGTCTTAACGACAACGATTCAATAAAAAAAAGAGTATTTTTGTGCATGTCACATTTTTATTAACCCTAGAACGGTAACCTGGGGTCAAAAACGACCCCAGGCGACTTTAAATCCCGCGCCTTTTTTCCCATGATCCTGAAGTTCCCAACGTTGGACCTCAACGAAAAATCCGTTTTTCTATCAATTGTTTGTTCAATTTCAACAACCAGAACAATTTTCGTAACAATTTTCTCTTTTGACCCTAAAAAAATATCATTTTATTGTCCTGACCAAATATTCATTGAGAATCTTGAGATATGCTCAAGAAAAAAGGGAATTTTGTTGCGTTCGAACGATGGAAACTTCAACATCGTTTTATCCCTTCGTTTTCCCGTTTGTTATCATTTTGCCGCATTTTTCACTGATTCTGTGACTCTGAGCAAAGTTGCTCTAGGCTTACGTGATTCTGCATTGAAAAACGAAAAGAATGAGCCCAGGTTGAACTCTTTTTGTTAAATTTTACCGAAGATATGAATTTTTCTGGGGTTAAGGTTTTTCTAATGTCTCATACAATTTTCGAGCTCGAAACAAAAACAAACTACACCATGGATTCAGCGTAAAGTCACTGCCCGCAGAATGTCAAGAATTTAATAAATTGGCCGCGAACGATGCAAACTTCGATACCAGAACGAAAGAACGAGAGCAAGAGACTGCAATGAAGGTCTGCAAAAATGAACCACAAAATGAAAAAGTAAATCTCATTTTTTATTATTTACGCATTCATAAGAAAGCCCTATTCGTTCGTCAAGAATACGAATAATTGGATCACCCACATTGTCAATTTTTACATCTGCGTAAATGACGTTAAGCTCCGTTAATTTAATGAAAGAAGTTGAGACAGGACTGTACTCTGGGTTAACGATAATAACCTCTGTTGAAAAGTTTATCCGAATATTTCGGATTTGGCAAAATCCGACCCTCTTCAACATAAATTCCGAGACGTCAGACTGACAGAAGTTAAAGTGACAGGGATATAGATACAGTAGCGACTTCACAACCAATGGGAAAAGTGTCGTACCGTGAAATTGAAGGTCTAAGGGAACGCACCCCTTCCGTTGTGTCGCGTGACTTCTATTTAATTCAAAGCCAGTCCAAAGTATTTTCCCCGGTATAACTTAATCACGATCATTTCAGTCCAATCTCAAAAAGTATCTCACAACTTGTTAATATTTAAAAAGCTTTTAAAGCAAACATTTCGATACTTCCAATCCATCAAAACGTCAACAAATTACGATGCCTCCACCCACGCCAGATACGTGACGTTTAAAACCGGCTGCCGCCCTTTTTTCTGCGAGGTACGTGCCAAATTTTGACAAAAGCATTTTTTCACTCCCACAAGAATTGTGTCAGGTAATTAATTAAAAACATGATCATAATTTTTCAATGTTGTTCGTAATCTCAACGGAATATATAGACGTCAGAAGGAAAAGCAGAACTTTCATATTTACCACAATGCAAGCGCCCACGTTTCAAGACATTGATGATGACTATGTACCAAGAATATTACGAAACTTTGTTACCAGACGATAAAGCTGTCGAAGCTCTGCATAGTTCCCTCGGTTTATGGAGCATAAACACATTGTGCAATAACTATTTCGATGAATTATAAAAATAGTCACACCAAGATATTGAGATGCGAAAAGCAACGAGGGGTTTCGAGATCCCGATGAAACAAAATACAAATTGACATTCGTGTTACTTGAATATTAGAAATTTATGATAATTATCTAAACAAATTCAATCTTACACTGAAAACAAAATTTGGTTGAAAAAGATCGATATTTTGTTCGATACGTTAAACTAAAGGTTTTTTTGAATAATCCCAAAAATTGTGTCACCGCAGCAAGAAATATTCTAAAAAGTCTCTTCGGAAACAAATTTTTGTCGTTCCAATCGTAAATTTTGCTGGTAATTCCATTAGAAACAAAATATACTGCCAAAATAACGAAAATTTTGAAATTATGAAAAAATATTTAGTTCACCGTGTTCAACAAAATATCGACGATTTTTAACAAAATTTCATTTTCAGTGTATAGTTGCGTGGTCTAAAACGAGACTCGATCGAAATTTTCATGTTTTTTTTAAGCCTCTCCTAAGCAATCTAAGGTGCTGAGGAATGCGATAAATCAAGTAGAGCGACGAGTTGATGAAGTGGATAGTAAAGAACGCAGAAGGAAAATAAGGTGGTGGATATCCCAGCTGGTACGAGCCTCCCTTCGCTCGCTAACCTCCACTTTAGGGGAGCTTTTCCGGCCACCCTCCTTTACCGTTACTGACGAAACCCTTTAGTGTTGATCAACGCGTATATTTCGTGCGTTCCGTGGACTGTTAATTTTGGCTTCACCTCGGAAGCTTTAAACCGTCTTTTCATCCCCTATCATTCCATTTGAGCACATGACCTAAAATAACACACTTGGACGTATTAATACTCGTTTCTGTGACGAGGCTCCTTAACCGGAGCCTGTGATAGGAAAAGTAGATTTTAAGGGAATAAAGCTCGATAAAGATCGTCGGACTGCAACCATCCACTTTAACGAACGCGATAATTCTTTCAAACTAGTTTAAACGTGGTACTGCCTGATTTACACTAATCGATGTAATTAGACAGTAATAGGAGTTCTGACCTAAAAATATAAATTTATCAACACGAACAAGTATCCCCAAGCTTGTTCGGTGCACTGACAACAAAATTTTGTTGGAAAAAATCGATATTTTATTCGATACGTTAAACTAAACGTTTTTTTGAAAAATCCCAAAAATTGTGTCATCGCAGCAAGAAATATTCTAGAAAATCTCTTTGGAAGCAAGTTTTTGTTGTTTTAATCGTAAATTTTGCTGACATTTCCATTAAAAACCATATATCCTGCCAAAATAACGAAAATTTTGAAATTATCAAAAAATATTTATTTCAACGTGTCCAACAAAATATCGACGATTTTTACCAAAATTTTATTTCCAGTGTTTTTTTTTTTTCTAATCAAGTTTGCCAATTAAAAATCGATTCCGCTGGAACAAATGGATTGAAAATAATAACAATACAGTTCCGCAGTTCTACAGAGAATTATTATAAGAATCAGACCCTGGAATAAATTATTCAACCTCGTTTCATAATCGAAATATCTTCTTCTCGACGCATCAGAGTTCCGTTGCGTTATGACGACAGAACGAAACTGGCACAGCAGTCTCAGACATTCACACCAATTTTTCAACAAAATATCGACGATTATCAACAAAATTTCATTCCCAGTGTATAAATCTTTTGATGCCAACTGAAAATACGACGAGGAGAGTGAAATAATTATGAGCTGCTGTTGGTCATCCACTCGATGGATATCAGAAAAGAACGATCAAGAGCCTCATGATTGCAGCTGAAAAGGGAAAAAGCGCAGCTGTTTTCTTTCGTTGACTAAACTTAATTTAGTTGGAGGAAATTTGGGCTTTTGGACAATTGCTACCATCTGCAGTAGAAGGAGGACAAGGAAGAGGTTAGCCAAAGCAGACACAGCACATTTATGTGAGACTCAATAAGTTGTGGTAAGAAAAGAGGGATCCCTCGAAGGGAAGTGTGTGCCTGCTGCTGGTGGTCGTTCGGAGCCTCTTTTCCGCAATTTCTTATCTTGCACTTTCGTGTAGACAGCGAAGGATTTTGACGAAAGTGAGGAAGAAAAACTAGTCCCTTTTGTCGTTAAGTATATATATGTGAGGGTGTACGCGGATATGTCGCTGGCACGCGACCTCTCGTATTATCACGTAGGGAAGCATCAACAATTTTCTGGCAATAAGTCGCTGATCTTAGGCACGCAGGTTGCTACAACAGAAATAAAAGAAAAAAGACTCCCACGAGAATTTGTCCCAACTATATCCGAAATTGGGTCTTTTAGAGGTTCGGCTCATATGTGCTTATCGCTTGACCCCTCGCGTATAAAGAACATTATCGTAGATGGATGTGATCCACCAACGGAAACACAGCGAACGTCCATTTTTTTTTCATCATTTTTCTATTCGCGATTCGGTTCTCGTCGTTCGGAATCTATCATCGGGCTTCATTACATCCGAAACATTGGCTTATCGAGATCCTTCTGTCTGCGTCGTTGCGACGAGTGGTGAAAACGAATATAAATATTATTTCTACGCAGCCACGTTCATGTTAGAAAAAGATATTTGTACACTGAAAACAACATTTTGTTGAAAAAGATGAATATTTTGTTCGATACGTTCGACTAAACGTTTTTTTTTTAATAATCCCAAAAATTGTGTCATTGCAGCAAAAAATATTTTAGAAAGTCTCTTCGGAAGCTGATTTAAGTCGTTACACTCGTAAATTTCGCTGACAATTCTGTCAGAAACTAAATATTCTGCCAAGATAACAAAAATTTTGAAATTATTTTAAATAAAATATTTAGTTTACCGTATTCAACAAAATATCGACGATTTTCAACGAAATTTAATTTCCAATGTATTAGTTTTCAAAAGAGAAAAAAAAAGGAAGAAATTATTGGAAATTCAAAGTTTTGGTACACTGAACACAAAATTTCGTTGAAAAAGATGAATATTTTGTTCGATACGTTCGACTAAACGTTTTTTTTTTAATAATCCCAAAAATTGTGTCGTCGCAGCAAGAAATATTCTAAAATTTCTCTTTGGAAGCAAATTTTAGTCGTTCCATTCGTAAATTTCGCTGACAATTCTGTCGGAAACTAAATATTCTGCCAAGATAGCAAAAATTTTGAAATTATTTAAAAAATATTTAGTTTACCGTATTCAACAAAATATCGACGATTTTTGACGAATCTTCATTCCCAGTGTATAAATGTTACGCTGCGAGTTCTTTTGATCGTCCCTTTTATATTTTAGGGACAAATAATTTCTACTTTCTATAATGATATTAAACGATAAAATACTCATGGCACGAATCTGAAACGAACGATAAATACGCGGTTGTTGACTATTCACTATATAATTAATCGTTAAATACCCGATTATCCTATTCATGCATGATCGAATCAGGTTCCGGCATTGCAAGAGAAATTATTGTGTTACTTAGTTGGGGATTATGGACGCATTAACAATGATGAAAATATGGAAAATAAATCCCGTTGCAGAGCGAATATTTCGCTCAATGAATCGCGAAGTGCAAGCTTTCCGGGTCGCTGCGTTCGCTGTTTCAGAACAATTGAAATTTTATTACCGTGTTGTTTGAAAATCGTTAGAGCTCGAGTTTAGATCGTATTTGTCCCGCGATTTCTATCCCGAGCGACTCGGCATCTTAGGGTTGAAAGTTTTTCTGCATTTTTTTTCGAAAATCGTGGATAAAAATTCAACCAGACCCGCAATCGACGGGAACTCTTCGCGAGGGCTCGCGGAGCGCATTCAAATGGTATTTGATCGTAAATGAAAAGTTGTCGTACATTCGGGTCCCCGCGGTAGGATGTGCAATAGCAACATGCCAATGCGCGGCACACCCGGGTCGCGGCACTAATTCACCTGCGTGGGTGAATATGCAATCTCGTAATTCATTACCCTTGCTGGGCTTTTTCCTGCGACTCCTATAACGGCACATAGTCACGACGTGCAGAGGTGTGGCCGTTTATTAAATGAGAACCCGCCGCATATATATGCATATTTCTGCACAATGAAACATGCACCGATTAAACTTTGTGCCAAAGCCATTAATCAGCGAAAAAAAAAGAGTTCCGAGTCACTAATAAGTTTTCAACGAATCGGGATGGTTCGAAAAGTATCGGCTGAAAGGGAGACAAATAAAAAAGGCGATAGATTCTGTTTAGCTAGTTTTTTAAATAACTTTACGTGACTTTGCTCTTTTTAAAGAATCAGGTGGATTTGAACAATGGAAATGAAATTTTGTTAAAAATCGTCGACATTTTGTTGAATACGATGAACTAAATATTTGGCGATAATTCCAAAATTTTCGTTATTTTGGCAGTAAATTTGGTTTCTAATGGAATTCTCAGCAAAATTTGCGATTGGAACGACTAAAATTTGCTTCCGAAGAGACTTTCAAGAATATTTCTTGCTGAGACGACACAATTTTTGGGTTTATTCAAAAAAACGCTCAGTTGAATGCATCGAACCAAATATCGATCTTTTCCAACAAAATATTGTTTTCAGTTAATAATTATTTGGAGAGTATATTGTAGATTAATCTGCCCGACAAGTTTTTTTCTCTTTCGTGACACCTGGACGCTACTGATATGAGGAAATTTAGCCGAGACTCGTACAAGAACCGAACGGAAGTGTGACGGGCCGTTCGTCATTAACCACATCGTCCACAAACGGTCGTCAACATCACTTTGAAGGACGTGCAGACCAGCCAGCAGGAACGTAACCACCACAGAGTCAAACGGCTATCTGATTATACTCTGCATGGGTCTCGCACGCTAATGACCGCACTTTTATACAAAGCTTGACGTTAACCTTCCATACCTAAGCTCTGATATACCGAATATTAAAAAGTCATTGTTTCGAAGGCTATTCCACATTAAATATTTTTTAAATATTTTTTTCAATCTCAATCGAGAGAACTATTGTGCACTGAAAATGAAATTTTGTTAAAAATCGTCGATATTTTGTTGAACACGGTGAACTAAATATTTTTTGATAATTTCAAAATTTTCGTTATTTTGGCAGTATATTTGGTTTCTAATGAAATTACCAGCAAAATTTACGATTGGAACGACAAGAATTTGTTTCCGAAGAGACTTTCTAGAATATTTCTTGCTGCGATGACACAATTTTTGGGATTATTCAAAAAAAACGTTTAGTTTAAAGTATCGAACAAAATATCGATCTTTTTCAACCAAATTTTGTTTTCAGTGTGGACGCTAAAAAAACATTTCAGGAGCGATGATGAATATTTTTATTTTCCTTAACGTGATATGAAGCAGTCGTGTCGAATTTTCGAAATGAAAATTCTCCGTTGTCGTTTGACTATAATCAGAAAAATCCGCTGACAGGGACTTTTTTTTAAATTGGTAATTGGTAATCGAAAATATTCAATTTCAAAAATTACAGCAATCTCTCTCGCACTCACGACGCGAGAAAGCGACTGCTCCTTCACCTTAAAAACAAATTTGAATTGTGAGCATCGAGATATCGATCGGATCTTTTGCATTATTCTGCAGAGAAGTTGACGCAAGAACATGGACGTTAACTCCATTTCCATCTTCCTGAGAGCACGTCGCAGGTCGCATCAAATTTTCCTACCCCGTCAAGCTCGCGTGAGGGGACGATAAAAAAAAGTCGGACATCGTGTTCATCGCCAAATGTCGGTGTAAAAACGTAATAAATAAAAAAAATACGAGTAACAAAGAATAAAGTCCACGGGTAACTTCTTAGGCATTTTCTTTTCTATACTGAAACAGTATCACGTAACGCCGTACGCTCATATCGATCACGAACCCCGTATATGTTCGAAAGAGGGTCGAGAAAGAGAGACACGATCGTCCCGGTTACTAGTTGATGTGACTGGGTCGTCGAGCTGCATAAAGATGCAGTCCGATCGTTAACTCACTGGGAACCGGACTCCACTTACTATTTTGCTGAAATATCTTTTTAAGCGCTGTGAGGCTTCATCTATTATTGAGGGTGAAAGTCTCTTCTATTTCTATGAGTGGAAAACCACGTTGAAACATCCAACGACGATGAACACGAAGAACCAATCAGAGAAGTGTAAAAATGAATTATTTCCCTAGATTTGTACATCGAGCTTCATAAAAATCGAAAATTAAGACAATGCTGTAAACAAAATGGAATTTGTTTTTCAATAACAATAATAGTGCCGCGCTGAGCGATATTTAGATCGGCCAGGGTGTCAAGTAAATGGACTTAATTGAATCTTTGTTGAAATCGACAGAATCATTCGGAGCTCGTAGACTTTGTTAACTTCGAATTGCCTTCCACACACTGGAAATAAAATTTTATGTTAAAAATGGTCGATATTTTGTTGAACACGGTGAACTAAATATTTTTTGGAAATTTCGAAATTTTCGTCATTTTGGCAGTACATTTGGTTTCTAATGAAATTGTCAGCAAAATTTACGATTGGAACGACTAAAATTTGCTTCCGAAGAGACTTTCTAGAATATTTCTTGCTGCGAGGACACAATTTTTGGGATTATTGAAAAAAAACGTTTAGTTTAACGTATCGAACAAAATATCGATCTTTTCCAACAAAATTTTGTTTTCAGTGCACTTTTATTTAGATATTTAAAAAATCATTGAACAATATTGATATGTCAGCGCGGGGGTAAAATAAATTCGTGGGTACTTCTGATAATTTAACGGTTTCAAACGAACGTTTGATTGTTTCTTCAGGAAATCACGTTTCGAAGGATTCTTCCACGCAGCAACAATTCGCAAGAGCTCGTTCTAAAATAATACAGAGTTATGAAGCCAATATAGAGACGATTGATGGTCATAAAGTTTGGTTTGTGGCACGCAACTATACGATCGTACGTACACTTGAAAATTATTGCAGCCATGACCCAAGAATTCGCACAAACTTGATTTCGTTTCACGAAATTTGTAATAAAACGTGTTGATCAAAATATACGTTGAATAAATCATTTATGTCGGTCGGAATCATTACTTTACAAGGAGATACTTCAACATTCCGACACTCGAAAGATTCTTAAAAACGATTAAGATAACCCCCCCCCCNCCCCCCCCCCCCCGATAACCTGGGGTCATAAATGACCCCAATTTTGAAAAATTCAGATCTTCGGTAAAATTTAATAAAAAGGGGTCAACCTGGGCTCATTCTTTTCGTTTTTTATTGCAGAATCACATAAGCCTAGAGCAACTTTGCTTGGAGTCAAAGAATCAGTGAAAAATGCGGCAAAATGATAAAAAACGGGAAAACTAAGGGAAAAAGGCGCGGGATTTAAAGTCGCCTGGGGTCGTTTTTTCTCAGACAGGGAGATGCAGCAAGGAGAACAAACTGAAAGTATATTAAAAGATGCGAGTCTGCACCGTATGATCTGATGATGACCTGCCTTCGAGTACGTTCCACGTGGGTTGAATGTTCTCATAAAAATACGTTGCTTGCAGTCGGTACGTAGAGATATCAGTTGATCCACGTCGAAAACGTCAGTCTAAAGAGCAATGAACTCGATTAAATAACCTACAGGTACGTTTGTATTATCACTTGAATATATAGGAAAGCTCTGAGCCCAGCGAGGTACCTAGAAGGAGATATTGTTATTTTTATCGATTCTAATAATCGTAAACCATTTCTTTCCAACCCCATAAGTACACACATTATTTTCAGACCTTCGCGAAGGACGGGGTCGCTCCCTCCAATAAATTGGGTCCTAATTGTCTGATTTCATTTGTTCTTTTTTTTTCCTAACTATTCGCATATTTCCGAATCAATTGAGCGTCGTGTTTGTTATTTTTTACCAAAATGCGAGTGACGATCTTTACAGTACTAATCACTAAATCTCTGAATATACCGTTTGGGTCAATTGTGGAGAAATTGAATGGAATTAATTCGCTGGATTGCTTCACTGAAAACAAAACTTTGTTGGAAAAAATCGATATTTTGTTCGATACGTTCAACTAAACGTTTTTTTGGAAAATCCCGAAAATTGTGTCATCGCAGCAAGAAATATTCTAGAAAATCTCTTTGGAAGCAAATTTTTGTTGTTCCAATCGTAAATTTTGCTGACAATTCCATTAGAAACCAAATTTACTGCCAAAATAACGAAAATTTTGAAATTATCAAAAAATTTTCAGTTCACCGTTTCCAACAAAATATCGAAGATTTTTAACAAAATTCCAAGAGCAATGTAAAAATGGAAATGAATACAGAGACGAATCTAAAGACACGAACCAAAATGATCTCCGTACAGTCTGTCGACATACGCAGATTTTTGAGGGCTCGTCGTTCCTCGTCAGCCATTTTGCAACAAGTACAAAATGAACCAATTTTTGTTCATTATCAATCAAAACGATACCGCGTGGGTACGTGATCCTTGGCGACGATGAAAAAATGTTCGCTACATATTTGAGGTGAAGCGGAATTAATTCTGGTTCATCCGGATCGTTGTTGAAGGAAAAATTGGTTAAGCATTTGACTGGATCGTTGATTTCTTGGCCTGACATTTCCCATCACTCTAGTTTATCGCCGGTGCTCTCTTTTTCGTTTTCGTGTCGGTGTTGCCAACTTTTCATTTATTTTTACTCGCTGACACAGACTTTGTCGCAGTTGCTTTTTTCGCTTGGGGAGCAAAGGAGGGAGTTAAATTTCTCTCTCGAGTAGAACGATGGCAACTCGAAATGGAATGGATCTTCGCGTTCTTACTACTCGTGGGAATAGTGGACCGTGAGCACTTCCCAAAATCATTTCCAACCTATTCTATCACAATCTGCCGGTGTACGATTACTGTTTCGGTGGGTTATTGCTATCGCTCCTCGTGCTATTTCCACCGGTTCGAAAAGTTAAGCTTCTGGGAATACGAAAAAAAATGATTGCCCGTGTATTATTTCTCACAGGATTCAGGTCCACCTCGTTGTTACGTTTTTGCCATTTTCGTATCATCTTTTTTTTTCATCCGACTGCCTATGTATGCAGGAAAATCTTTCGACAATTTCCAATTCTCCACTGAAAATGAAATTTTGTTAAAAATCGTCGATATTTTGTTGAACACGGTGAACTAAATATTTTTTGATAATTTTAAAATTTTCGTTATTTTCGCAGTATATTTGGTTTCTAATGGAATTACCAGCAAAATTTACGATTGGAACGACAAAAATTTGTTTCCGAAGAGACTTTCTAGAATATTTCTTGCTGCGATGACACAATTTTTGGGATTATGCAAAAAAAACGTTTAGTTTAACGTATCGAACAAAATATCGATCTTTTTCAACAAAATTTTGTTTTCAGTGTCGTATCATTCGCAGAAACGTCACAATTGATTAAGAAAAAAAATAAAAAACATTGCTATGTCGTTTTTTGTGGAGGAATTGAGCCAGAAATTCGAAACACTCCCATACGTGAGACTTGCAACTGTAATCAATACGAGTAATGAATTATTGCAGAACTCGCCACGAGTATCCTTATTGCAGTACGAGACTTTCATTGGGTTTGACGTTCACCCTATGGCTCTCTGAAAAATCGAATTTAGTCGAATCGATAAGAGCTTTCAACCTATATTCCCCTCCTATCTGCTCGTCTATCTTCGTTGCATTTCAACGAACGGAATAGTGACGGACGAGAATAAAAATAAAACAAATAGAAAAACATTCATCAAGCCTCTTCCTCGAAGAGTTTCTTGGAAGCCGATGCATGAGAAGAAAGAAAACATTTCGTTCGAAAATTCTGTTTCATTGCCGAGTGAACGTAGAGTTATCATGGCGACGAAAGTCTGTCTCGATAATGCGAGTGAAAAGAGGGAGTTGGGACTTTTTAAAAATTGGTGTGAATGTCTGAGACTGCTGTGCCAGTTTCGTTCTGTCGTCATAACGCAACGGAACTCTCGTGCGTCGAGAAGAAGATATTTCGATTATGAAACGAGGTTGAATAATTAATTCCAGGGGCTGATTCTTATAATAATTCCCTGCAAAACTGCAGAACTGTATTGTGATTATTTTCAATCCATTTGTTCCAGCGGAATCGATTTTTCTTTGGCAAACTTGATTAAAAAAAATAAAAACACTGGAAATTAAATTTTGTTAAAAATCGTCGATATTTTCTTGAACACGATGAACTAAATATTTTTAAAATATTAATAAAATAAATATAAATAAATATTTATCCAAAGAGACTTTCTAGGATATTTCTTGCTGCGATGAGACGATTTTTGGGATTATTCAAAACAACGTGTGTCGGCACGAGCCCAGCTGCAGTGGAAATAAAATTTAGTTATAAAAATCGTCAATGTTTTGTTGAACACGGTGAACTAAATATTTTTTGATGATTTCAAAATTCTCGTTATTTTGGCAGGATATTTGGTTTCTAATGGAATTGTCAGCAAAATTTACGATTGGAACAACAAAAATTAACTCCCTAAGAAACTTTCTAGAAAATTGCTTGCTGCTGTGACACAATTTTTGGGATTATTTAAAAAAAACGTTTCGTCGAACGTATCAAACAAAATATCGATATTTTCCAACAAAATTTTGGTTTCAGTGAAGCTTCAAACTCGTTGGCAGCGTCATCGCGGGTGAAAAATTGCAAGTGTTGAAACTCGACGATATGTTATTCTTAAAATGATTAATCTCATATAGTCGCGCGACCTCAAGACTCTGCGTTCGCATAAGAACGACGCGCGGCAACCCTGCAAGATCAACCCTTCGAGGCTTCAAGATCCGATATTTAAATGCGTTAGTACTATTTATATCTACCATCAGCACCATAGAATTTCTAGCTGCTTACAACTGCGGATTCCTTTGAAGGAACAATCCTGAATCGAACTTGCTATCGGGCATTAGAATTATTGGACGACGTGGAACAACTTCCGGTGTTTTTACGGAACAGCCCGATGATAATAAAACTCAGAGCTTTCCGCCCTGCTCCCTCCGGAATGACTATGAGGGAAGAGAAAATATATGGTCGACATATTTTCACCATGGTTTATTAGCAGCCAATCGAATGAGGGGGAAAAACGTGAAAAAAAGTTTCATTTCGTTATAAATCCCTGAGTCCGACGATTGCTGGTGTATATTCCTTCAAGCTGGCATCAGGTGGACAGCCAATGGTTTATATGCGACCGAGATATCGTAGGAAATTGGTATGCATGGCTTTACATCGAGCTAAACATTTTTCCTCTCAAAATATCCGTTGGACGAAAAAAAAATCAAAATGAAATTTAATCGTTTTCATAGAAAATTCAATAAATTCTTGAAATTTTCTTTCACGCGGTTTCCGCGGTATTTTGAAATGTTATGCGATCAAAAAAAATGATCGTAATTTTAAAAAAATTGCTCGATGCTTCATGCAGAAGACGGAATACGAATATTTCAACGTGATCAGGTGGGGAAACTCGAATGACTTTTCGTCAATCATTCCCATAGCGTGATATCTCTCTGTGATTGAAAAAAAAAATCCTATCCGAGGATAGCAATTCCGCATGAAGTATTATCATTCCCAAGAGCAATCATTTTTTTTTTCATATTGACAGCTTCGCATGCGAATTCGACTAAAATGAACAGCTGTCGATATTAAAAGTTCGTGTTTTATTAAACCGCACAAACCGATAGCTCCAATATTATTTTTTCAAGCAACAGGTTGAATACAGAAATTCTCAAACACTTCCCATTTGTTGGTCAGGCCTAATGTGAATTTTATGATTCGTCCATTCATTCATGCTGACGTCCTTGACACATCGATAACAGAATAACATTAATAATTATGATCTCGACAGTTTCGAGAGTCCTCTGAAATAGATCCGTCAATCCTTGGAGCCAAACATTGTTCTTTACGAGTAATTGCCTCGAAATTTGGTACTCGATGGTAATTTGGAGCTCCGGATAACGAATCAGACGTCAGATTAGTGAATTCAAATTCAATCTTTTCTCCATATTTTCAATAATTAAAAGAAAAACTGTGAAAAAAAATAAACGAAAAAAAATTCTCTTTCTAAATCAAAATATTACGTAATCACAAAAATCACACTGGGTCGCTCTGACACGGAGCACAACTCGTCTGTCTGTCATCAATTGGAATAATTTTATCAATTGGAATAGAAAAAAAAAAAAAATTATTGAAAATTTTGACTTTATAAGAAACGAAAATTTCGGTATAAAATAAAAATATAATTCGAGTATCATCGACCAGATTGCCCAGAAAGGTTCGAACCAATTAACTTTAGCTTATTATCGAAATCGAGGCCGTCGTCGAAAATATATCTCGGGTTCATCGAGGCCAGAAAAAGGTTCGGCTTAAAATGATCCAATGTGTCAACGAAAGATTAACCCTAGAACGGTAACCTGGGGTCAAAAACGACCCCAGGCGACTTTAAATCCCGCGCCTTTTTTCCCTTCGTTTTCCCGTTTTTTATCCTTTTGCCACATTTTTCACTGATTCTTTGACTCTAAGCAAAGTTGCTCTAGGATCACGTGATTCTGCATTAGAAATAGAAAAAAATGAGCCCAGGTTAAAGGCTTTTTGTTGAATTTTACCGAAGATATGAATTTTTCAAAATTGGGGTCATTTATGACCCCAGGTTATCGGAATAGGTCAGAAAAAATAAGGTTACCGTTCTAGGGTTAAAAAAAATTATGTAGCATGACGAGCGAACACACAATACGAAGCATATCATGATGGAAAAATTCTTTTTATAGAGGAACTCGTATAGTTTTAATGGATTGAGGATGTTGCGTGACCTGCTGTTTGGGATCTGGTTTGAAATAAATAATAGAAATGTGTATTAGCAAAAGTTGCTAGGCGATGATATGTTTCACGAGCAATGTAGAAATATGAGATTGTAAAAATTTCAGGGCTTTTTGCGTCGTAGTTACACTCACCTCAGTCTGGGTCTCCATGCTTCCTCGAATTCGCAACTTTTTGGTATAGAGTCAGGTCTATTCAGCCGAGGCTTTTAGGAAAATCCCCGAGGCTTTCGTGAGCCAACTGCAAAATGAAGGCAACGGAGATGTGGGTGAAACGAACTTGCTGGATGCCAGAAAACCAGCCAGACAAACAAGAGGAGGAAGCAAATCTTCGACTGAAAAGATGAACAAGTTCAAATTAGTTGCAGCTCGAAATTCTTAGTTTTCTCGTCTTTATTCTTCAATATTTTTTCTCTATTTATTTATAAATAAATCTCCCTCTTGGGAATGTCTCCAAAAATCACAAAATGCGACGGAAAAAGTTAATGCCCAGGTCCAAGTTGTAGCGCGTAGAAACTTCCATGATCTGTTGGGGATCTCTCTAACTCGTAATTCAACTTCTTCATGCTCTCTCGTTCTCTTTAGCATTCGTATCGACTCTCTCGCCAGTCTCGTTCCGGTATATTATCCGTAGAATAGATTACTCCGTATCTCGCGTATGTCACGTGTTATATCTTGGAAAAACGCGTTCAACAAACTCGGCGAAAGTTCTGTATCGAGATATTTGATTGCTCATTAGCAGTGTCGCGTTCTCTGAAAGGGAAAACTTTTCGTCACGTATGACTTTGGATTAAATGTAAGAAGGAAATGTTTCTCTGAGACTGAACATAAACGAGTTTTGTTTCCTGCTCGTAAGTTTTGTAAATCGCAGTAATCCGTGTAAATCAAAGATTAAAATTCCACTTTACATCATTTTAAATGGTCGGTTTAATGGGATTACTTTACGACATTGATGGACATTTTTCACGCGACAGACTTAACTCTAGGACCGTTATGTTTTATGAGTGGTGCACTGAAAACCAAATTTTGTTGAAAAAGATGGACATTTTGTTCGATACGTTTGACTAAACGTTTTTTTTTTCAATTATCCCAAAAATTTTGTCATTGCAAAATGACAAAAAACGTTTCACTCGTAAATTTCGCTGACGATTTCGTTAGAAACCAAATATATATTGTGAAAATGGTGAAAATTTTGAAATTATCGGAAAAACTTTCCGTATTCAACAAAATATCGACGATTTTTGACAAAATTCTCAATGAAGAAATATTCTAGAAAGTCTCTTCGGAAGCAAATTTGAGTCGTTCTAATCGTAAATTTTGCTGATTATTCTGTTAGAAACCAAATTTACTGCCAAAATGACGAAAACTTGAAAATTATGAAAAAATATTTAGTTTATCGTATTCAACAAAAGATCGATGATTTTTGACAAAATTTCATTCTCAGTAAAGAAATTTTCTAGAAAGTCTCTTAGGAAGTTAATTTTTGTCGTTCAAATCGTAAATTTAGCTGACGATTCCGTTAAAAACCGAATATATTGCGGAAGAAACGAAAATTTCGAAATTTATTAAAAATGTTTAGTTTACCGTGTTCAACAAAATATCGACGATTTTTAACAAAATTTTATTTTCAGTGTGATGTAACGACATTGCTTCCTATTTACGACAGAGCTTCTGTAGCGGAAAACTAGATTTATTCTACGTGCAGTTACAAATTGCAACGGTGAAGGAAGGCGAAACAAGCTCAATTCGTTATTTGTCACAAACACGCTCATTTTTCTTCTCTTCCCATATTTTCAACGGTCGCCACGCGATTTTTCCTCGACGAGGTAATTGAAATATTAATTTAGATGAAATAGAAAGCGCACAAGGCTCCAGCTCCTAAAATTGCAACGTCACTTGTTCACTGATCGATCGGAACTATCTACAACGAATTAGAGAGAACACACGAATAAACCTGCAAGTTTCAATGCTACGGTGGAATTTCGTTGTATTTCGGTCATTACGTGACAGCAGAATGTTCTGACTCCGCCCGAGGGTGCATCCGTGGCTTAGCCGTGGACAATTCGTCGCACGATCAGATACATTTCGCCGCGGAAACTCGATCGAAGCATCGACGCAGCAGCGTCCAATTTAATGACAAACCGAACCTTTCCCCTGCTACCAAAAACGTGTGACACGACTCTCGGAATAGCTCCACCGCGGGTAAAGATTGTGCACGTTTTTTTCAAGAAGAACCGATCTATACATGCACTTGCAATTTTTCGACAAATATTTCCGTAATAGTCGTGAAGCGATCCAACGGGCGTGAAACTGCTTTAACCCTAGAACGGTAACCGGGGGTCAAAAACGACCCCAGGCGACTTTAAATCCCGCGCCTTTTTTTCCCATGATCCTGAAGTTGCCAACGTCGGACCTCAACGAAAAATCCGTTTTTCTATCAATTGTTTGTTCACTTTCAACAACCAGAACAATTTTCGTAACGATTTTCTCTTTTGACCCTAAAAAAATATCATTTTATTGTCCTGACCAAATATTCATTGAGAATCTTGAGATTTGGCCAAGAAAAAAGGGAATTTCGTTGCGTTCCAACGATGGAAACAGTGGTCAGTGAGTTTCCGCCGAATTAGCACCAACGAACACACAGTGTCCTTTATTTAAATAATGAAAAACAATGAGTGACTAAATCGTTTACAAGAATCTCTGATGAACATTCTTTCCGCCTGAAAACCCACGTGCAGGATCCACAATTGCTGCATGCGAAGTTAACCGAAAATAAATCAGAGACGATGACGCGATAAGTGCAGCATCGGCTATGACGTATGAAACATTTCGTTGTCGTGGATCTATGCACAGCTTTCTTAGCCACATGTGCATCAACGATGAGAACAACGATGTGAGTGTTTATCGACACTCACTCGCGCGAAATCCTTGCTGCACTCTATCGAATGCATCGAGTTTCGAGGGCGAACAAGAATCTGCTGCTGTGAATAAAATATTGACGACTTTGGACCGCGTATTTGCGGGGCGAAGAGAAAATCTCTTTTCCTCTTCGTCCCTCCACAGATCACACCCACGTACTGTCTAAAACACGCGGAGGAGAAACGATGCCAACTTTTTTCTTCATATTGATCGATTATCGAGGAAGCATGACGTCTGCGGAAAACTCACGTACGCGCTTAAGAAAATATCAGGCAAAGTATCTAAATAAATTGGTAAACATTGATGAGAAATGAAAGGAAACTATTTTCTTCGTTTCATTTCATTTCTCATCTGCTGTTCCTTGCAAAACAGACAACGAGTGTTTCGGCTGTAAATTCTATCAACAGACTTTGTACATCGAGCTTTGTTCATCGTTTCAAACAGTTCTTTGTCATCCCCTTCCTTCCAGCTTCCCCAAAGTCCGTGAGAGAATGCGAGACTCTCAGAAATATGGAAAACTTTTCACAGAGCTTCGTTGTACGATCGTGATCTCGAATATGCAGAAACAGCAATGACCAAAAAGCGTGCAAAAAGCTGGCCAGGAGCACGTTGGTCCGAGGAATTTGAATCTTTAATGAATTCACAATGCAAGAAGCTATAACACGTTTTTCTATCGAGAACCATGTGGATGCATTTTTTCCTCGGAATTACGAAAAAGCAGTAAAACGAACTTATTAATCACGATGTTTGTTTTGGAGAATAAAAAAGAAGGAAAACTAGTTGCGAGGTGGTCTAATCCACCGCGAGCAAGTGTCATGTTATCGCGCTTTATCGCATGTCAGTACGAACGTACAACGCACACGAGCAAGAAATGATTTTACTTCGTGCAGAGTTTGCAGAACGTGGTTTTCGAAATACCAGAAAACGTGCTTTCGTATACGTTTCTACTTTTTCGCTTTTTCATTCTGGTAACGTGGATTAAATTCAACTGCAAGAGAAAGAGGATGCTACGACCTTCGGCGACACTTTGGAACAAGGACATTATTTATTTGTTTGGAAAGAACAAAATGTTATAAAGTTTCGAGATGTATCATGTGAATGTTAAAAAAAAAAGGAGACTCCTTCCAGAATCGAATGGAGCTTTGCCAAACATAAGCTCGAACGACAGGGCTCGATGTTCCAAAATATCATGGACATGATAAAAAAAATTGAAAGTTAATTTCCCACACTGCAAACAAAATCGATATTTTGTTCGATACGTTCGACTAAACGTTTTTTTGAATAATACCAAAAATTGTGTCATTGCAGCAAAAAATATTTTAGAAAGTCTCTTCGGAACCAAATTTTTGTCGTTCCAATCGTAAATTTTGCTGACAATTCCATTAGAAACGAAATATACTGCCAAAATAACGAAAATTTTGAAATTATCAAAAAATATTTAGTTGATCGTATTCAACAAAATATCGACGATTTTTAACAAAATTTCATTCCCAGTGAAGATTTGCAGAAAATCCGTCGGAAATACTGTTTTGTATAAACTACAGCAAGCAATATTCTTAGAGACCTTCAACTATAATGAGAAATATATTTTAAAAAAACCATTGCAAGCGCAGAATTTTAGTTTTCTCTCGCAAGTCGCTGGTTGAGCATTTTCTTAGTTTAAAAAACAAGCTTTTTAATTTCGAAAGGAATGAAATCGTTACACTGAAAGAAAAATTTTGTTGAAAGAGATGGAAATTTTTTTCGATACGTTCGACTAAACGTTTTTTTGAATAATCCCAAAAATTGTGTCATTGCAGCAAAAAATATTTTAGAAAGTCTCTTCGGAAGCAAATTTTTGTCGTTCCAATCGTAAATTTTGCTGACAATTCCATTAGAAACGAAATATTCTGGCAAAATAACGAAAATTTTGAAAATATCAAAAAATATTTAGTTCACCGTGTTCAACAAAATATCGACGATTTTTAAAAAAATTTCATTTTCAGTGCATTCATCGAAATGATCAGAGTTGCTGCAGATACGATCGCGCACACTGCTTGAGCAAATCCAGAACATAAACGAACGTAATGTCTCTAAAGATTATGAGCAAACTCCAAAACTATCCGAAGCATTTAAACTGAACTGCTGAGCACCAATCTTTATTGATATCATTCGTTTCTATTATTTATAAGATTTATAGCCCCGTGGGGTTATTCCCTACTCGGGATCGTAAATGGCACGATATATCTTGGTGAACGACTCGAGGGTATTGACAGAGAAGAGAATTTCACGAGAAAACTGTTGCATCTCTACGAAACGATCGAGCATCTAAAACGCATCCTGAGACTCGACTGTCGATATCAATGTTCGATAAATCGGCGGTGGTCGATTGAAAAAACACTTACTGCAAATAGAACTTTTCGAGCATATGGAATGAATCGAGGAATGAATGTTTTGGCAAAATCGAGATGAGGAACGATGGCATTGAGGCCGAACTTTCAAGATTGAGATTTAGGTCAATGCGATGAATACATCGCTGACCTCGACAAATTTATTCTCGTTTTTGCGAATGTGCAATCGCAGAACTTTTCACACAGAAAGTGAGCTTTTCGTTCGTTTCCCTAAGAGATATCCATGCAGAGTTCCTTTTACACGCGTCCCTCTCCCACGAGACGGAATAAATATTTACAGCATCACTGGATGAAACGCGCGGAGAGAGTGGGTGGCTGCGGCGCGTGAATCTTGTATCGAAGAGCATCTATATGTTGGAAGTTGAGCACGAAACCAGCAAGTTTTCATCGGGAATAAGATTCAAGCGGAAAATCAGATCTCACAAGCGGCAACTTGCGTATATTCACTTGTCGTTGATTCCGTGCATTGCTTATACATGCACTTCGCCTCTCCAAAATGCATTTGTTTATTCTGCCAAATTACCATGAAACTATTTCATCAATGACGTCCGGAAAAAGGCTGCGCATTGCGCACTGCAAACAAAATTTTGTTGGAAAAGATCGATATTTTGTTCGATACGTTCGACTGAACGTTTTTTTGAATAATCCCGAAAATTGAGTCTCCGCGGCAAGAAAAATTCTAGAAAGTCTCTTCGGAAGGAAATTTTTATCCTTCCAATTGTAAATTTTGCTGACGATTCCGTTAAAAACCGAATTTGCTACCAAAATAACGAAAACTTGAAAATTATGAAAAAATATTTAGTTTATCGTATTCAACAAAATATCGATGATTTTTGACAAAATTTCATTCTCAGTAAAGAAATTTTCTAGAAAGTCTCTTAGGAAGTTAATTTTTGTCGTTCAAATCGTAAATTTAGCTGACGATTCCGTTAAAAACCGAATATATTGCGAAAGAAACGAAAATTTCGAAATTTTTCAAAAATATTTACTTTACCGTATTCAACAAAACGTCGACGATTTTTAACAAAATGTCATTTTCAGTGCCATTGCGAAGTATCATACGGTATGCTCTCGGAGACGAAATTTATATATAGTTACCTCCCTATTTTGTTATGAATAAAGCAAATATAAACGAAAACTCGCGACATGTTAATTTATTCATAGTGTGGCATGTTCGGGAAATAACGAATTACACATGATGCGTGAACTTGCTGCGTAAGCCGAATGCTTGTTTATGCTGCATTCGTAAAACAGTCTCCTTTGTGAAGCCAGCCTGAGGGTCGTAATCACATAAATACCCTTATGCATACACCACAAGTTATGACGTTTGCGGCTAATTACAGCGTGACCTGCTTCATTGGTTTCCCATACTGTTTTCACACGAATTTACGTCGCTGAAGTTTTTCCATCAATTTTTACTTTTTCCTCTGGCTCCACGGAATCGCGAATCACTATACATTATCGTTGAACCAAATTCGAACGTCAGAGTTCTTTAACATAAATGTCTAATAATGAGGATGTAACGTGCAATCATTGAAAATGAAATTTTGTTAAAAATCCTCGATATTTTGTTGAACACGGTGAACTAAATATTTTTTAATATTTTCAAACTTTCCTTATTTCGGCAGTATATTTGGTTTCTAATGGAACTGTCAACGAAATTTACGATTGAGACGACAAAAATGTGCTTCCGAAGAGACTTTCTAGAATATTTCTTTAATGAGAATGAAATTTTGTCAAAAATCGTCGATATTTTGTTGAATACGATAAACTAAATATTTTTCAAATAATTTCCAAATTTTCGTTATTTTGGCAGTATATTTGCTTTCGAAGAGACTTTCTAAAATATTTCTTGCTGCACTGACGCTATTTTTGGGAATATTCAAAAAAACGTTTGGTCGAACGTATCGAACAAAATATCGATCTTTTCCAACAAAATTTTGTTTGCAGTGGGTGTATGGCTGCCTGCGCGATAAATTATTATTTATGTCACAAATGTAAGATCGGGTTTATGAGCATAAAGACAAGTTCAAGGGTGAGACAGATATTCGTATGGTATTTTTTCATTTGTATATTGCCCATGATTATGTTGGCAACTGTCCGCGCGTACGTATAGATTTACGTTACACTCTTGCTTCGTTCATTGGATCAGCCTTGCCCTGCAACTCGCAGCGATGAAGTATATTCATCGCTTCGTGTCGGTGCGACTAGCAATGGGAAAATAGAACATGCAGCAGCAGTGCGTAGAAGCGAGCAAAAGAGACTGACGAAGAGAGCGAGAGGAGGAGAGAGAGACAGGAAGAGACAATATAGGACAGACAGATAAACGAAGTGAGAAAAAAAGAAGTAGGTGATGTAGCAACAAAGCAGTTTTTCTCTTGTAATGTAACTGTACGTCACATTTTATTATTTCAACACCGACACGGTGTGACGCAGTATGCGTTCGTATGCAATTGGCATTTGCGCCGTTCCAACGAAGAGCGAGAAGCTGCATTTTTCAACCGCAGGATCGTTCAGCCAGGAGACGTCTCGACTATTTTTTTTCCAATGAGTTTCGCATGCAGCAAAAAATTGGGTCCTGTGACAGAATCAACGACTTTTTCAACATTTTGTTTTTTTTTTTTTTCAAATGAAACCGCGATAATGTTTTTCGAAACCGCAGCTCTCGCAATGACTCGAGTGAGTACGTCCTCGAACTGACGCGAGCGAAAATGAAATTTTATGTTTGGAGAAAAATGAAAAACTTGGAAAAAGAATGACGGAAATATTTACGAGGACACTGAAAAGAAAATTTTGTTGAAAAAGATGAATATTTTGTTCGATACGTTCGACTAAACGATTTTTTGGATAATCCTAAAAATTGTGTCAATGCAGCAAGAAATTCTTTAGAAAATCTTTTCGGAAGTTAATTTTTGTCGTTCCAATCGTAAATTTCGCTGACAATTTCATTGGGAACGAAATTTACTGCCAAAATAACGAAAATTTTGAAATTATGGAAAAATATTTAGTTCACCGTATTCAACGAAATATCGACGATTTTTAACAAAATTTCATTCTCAGTGGAGGATTTTTTCATCAAATTCTGGAGAATGAATCAGTCGATTTTTACGGCCGCGAAAATTTCTCATCTGCTTGAAACAGAAGCGTGAATTTGGTATGTGCAATCTTCCGGACCATCTGTCGAGTTGCTGGGGGGAAGGAAAATAGGGTGAAGGGATAAGTCGATCGACGAGCATCGATATCAGCGCCGCACAATGCAGGAAGAACTCTTGTATATAAAAACGAGGAATCTCACTCAGTTCGTACACGTTTCGCAGCCTTTGACGCTCGCTGAGCGCTTGCGAATGAATCGAAGTTGGGAAAAAAAACCGACGAAAGAGAAGCGGAAAATGACGAAGGATTTTCTCCAAGACTTTGACACTTTACTGCAGCCATAACTTTCCTTCCTACCAACCTCCGCCTTGGTCTCAAACGTTTTTCTTTCCTTCACTTTATTTGTCGCACCCTAATCTACTTTCAACGAATAAAGAGTTTCATGAGGTGACATGACCGCGCAGAGGATCAAGTTTAAGTTTCCCTTATTACTCGCGATCAACGTTAGAAAAAAAATTCGAAACAACGTTCAATTCTTGGGAGACCGCACTGAAAACAAAATTTTGTTGAAAATGATGGAAATTTTGTTCGATACGTTCGACTAAACGTTTTTTTTTAATAATCTCAGAAATTATGTCAATGCAGCAAAAAATATTTTAGAAAGTCTCTTCGGAAGCAAATTTTAGTCGTTCCACTCGTAAATTTCGCTGACAATCCTGTCAAAAACTAAATATTCTGCCAAAATAACAAAAATTTTGAAATTATTTAAAAAATTTTTAGTTTACCGTATTCAACAAAATATCGACGATTTTCAACGAAATTTAATTTCCACCCTATTAGTTTTCAAACGAGAAAAAAAAGAAGAAATTATTAGAAATTCAAAGTTTTGGTTCACTGAAAACAAAATATTGTTGAAAAAGATGGAAATATTGTTCGATACGTTCGACTAAACGTTTTTTTGAATAATCCCAAAAATTATGTCAATGCAGCAAAAAAAATGTTAGAAAGTCTCTTCGGAAGCAAATTTTAGTCGTTCCACTTGTAAATTTCGCTGACAATTCTGTCAGAAACTAAATATTCTGCCAAAATAATGAAAATTTTGAAATTATCAAAAAATATTTAGTTTACCGTATTCAACAAAATAACGACGATTTTTAACGAAATTTCATTTCCAGTGGGTCATTCGCCGGAAAAATTGAAACCACGCAAACGGAATTGAAATCAACATTTTTTTCTGACATTATTTTCTCACCCCTAATTATTAAATTAAACACATCATGAGAATCCGTCAATGGGGGTCAGAATAGTCGAGGCTGAATTATGCAGAAGGGGTGGACGATCCTGACGAGAATAATGACCGCGCGGAATGAATGAGCTACTTCGAATAAGAATAAAAACACAACGACGCAGCGAGAAGTGCAGCACGTGGAAAGAAAATGATTTTTTTAGGGGTGCACTTTGCCACCAAATGTCGTGGTGGACGAGATGAATATTGATGCTCGTAACGCGTTTGAAACGGCGGCCGTTCACAAATTCGAAGCCTTCGGACCAAGCTGCGTCTAAAATGGTCCGCGTATTTTTTTATTTTTCATTTTATTTTTCGTGCTGACCGAATTCCTGGAGCTCCGCTCTCTATTTTTACGTCCTATTGGACAAAGTTTTTTTTTACCTGCTATTCGTAGTTCGAGCTGCCAACTTGCAAAATATGAAAAACCATCGAATGAAGTTCCATACTGACAACTAAAAAGTATTTTCTTTGCATCCGACGAAAAGGATATCGAGAGCTAAATAAAAGCAGAGGATCATCGATCCTGGACGCGAATGCAAGTTTCTCTCCCCACGGACATGTTTCTTTTTTTTTCTTTTTTTTTTTATCTGCCTCTCCGACAAAGTCTCATGGAAAATATAATTTTGTATGAATATTTGACGCTTCAGGACTCTAATATATTCAGAGAGTGTCATAAAGAAAGGCAGCAGCAGCATATGCATGAAGAGAGAATGTATAATTGAAGTTAGTCTGGATGTTCCTTCTCTTTCATTAAAAACGAATCTAGTTTCAAGAGGTTTACTCGCAAATGACGAGCGGAACACGCGACAGTAAGAGATATAAAACTTTTCAAAATTTTGACGCCAAAGAACAAACGCGGCGGTTATGACATATTCACAGAAGAATACCTGAACGTCGGTGGGGCTCGTAACACATTCAAATCATTTTGGTAGCGCGCTCATGACAAAACTCTGCTTCCTATTTTCTCCCGAATTTCCTCATTATTAACGGCGGAGAGTCATTCATAGCAGGACGCTCGCTTTCCGTAACGTTTATCAACTTGATTGTCTTTATTGCGGGCCGAATCATCGCTGCACACTGGAAATGAAATTTTGCTAAAAATCGTCGATATTTTGTTGAATACGGTAAATTGAATATTTTTCAAATAATTCCACAATTTTTGTTATTTTGGAAGAATATTTAGTTTCTGACAGAATTGTCAACGAAATTTACGAGTGGAACGACTAAAATTTGCTTCTGAAGAGACTTTCTAAAATATTTTTTGCTGCGACGACACAATTTTTGGGATTATTCAAAAAAAAACGTTTAGTCGAACGTATCGAACAAAATTTCCATTTTTTTCAACAAAATTTCCTTTTCAGTGTACCACAACTTTGAATTTCCAATAATTTCTTCCTTTTTTTCTCTTTTGGATACATTGGAAATTAAATTTCTTTGAAAATCGTCGATATTTTGTTGAACACGGTAAACTATATATTTTTTAAATAATTTCAAAATTTTTGTTATTTTGGCAGAATATTTAGTTTCTGACAGAATAGTCAGCGAAATTTACGAGTGTAACGACTAAAATTAGCTTCTGAAGAGACTTTCTAAAATATTTCCTGCTGCAATGACACTATTTTTGGAAATTATAAAAAAAAACGTTTAGTCGAACGTATCGAACAAAATATCCATCTTTTTCAACAGAATTTCGTTTTCAGTGCACGAATGACAATCTGCAAAAAGCCGATACGAGGGAAATGCGTGGGAAGTGGAAAAAAAAATATAAAAATTTCAGCGACCCCGATCGTTGCCCCGCGGGCAACCTAATAGTTGGCTCTGGCCTCGTGAACATTTACGCGTCAAAAAAATGCAAAAATTTGGAGTAAACATCATGGGTTTTCCCGTCGAAAAGAACGCGCGCGGGGAGGGAACAAGTTTTTCATGACACTAACGATGTCTGGATCACCACACGGAGGGGAATAAATGACTACGAAAATTATTCAACGCGCTACGCAGACTGCTTCAGTGAATATATACTATGTATGCATAAGTGTCTTTGCGCAAAGATGTTGGAGGGTGCGGAATAATTCATATACGTACCAAGATTATCTTCATTCGTACGCGATGAAAATGTAAGGAGAAGAAAAAAATTAGTCAATTATTTGTTGGAGAGTTTTGCAGAAAATAAACAAAAATGCTTAAAATTGTGAGCTGCATGAGTCGAAAAGAGAAAATCACTATTGACGTCCTGGTCCCTCAAAATTTGCTTCGATATCTGTGCGACCCTGTGCATCGACCCAAAACGTCAAGACCATGACGTAGCCCAAGAGAAAAAATCATCATTTACTTTTTCCTATGAAAATTCATATGAAAACGCGCTCATAAGTTTTTCTTCCCCGCGTGCATATTTTTTGTATAACGATGAGACTTAAATATCTCGGAAAGAACCCTCGACAGTGCCTTTCACCCCAACAGACAACACCGCTTCTGCAACGTCATCCATCTCGCAGAGTCACCGTTTTTCTCAGCAGGATACGATCGTCTCTGTTTCAGGCTCGGCGACTGAGTCGACGAACGTCGAATCTTGGAATTCGCTCATTATATACAAGCATCCATGTTCTCCGTTTTCTGGCTCTAATTTTGTTGGGATCCGAGTGTAAAGAAATGATTTTTTACTCAACGTTTTCATCGCCTTCCTACGGGCGAGTAACTTTCCATAACTCGGAGGAAAGGACGAAGAGGATTTGCTCGTGTGTGTGTAAAAAAACAGCGAATAGCGTGGAATACCCGGGGCGAAGTAGGATACTGAAAAAATCGAGTAAAGAAAAATGTTTTCGTTTTTTCATATTATTCCAACGCGCACGAATCAATTGACGGCTCTTTGCACTTTCGAGCCTGAATCCAAAATTCAGTTGGTTTAGGATACGCAGCTGATCGCAAAACCGACATCGACCTCGCGTTGGTCGACTATGCAAAAGGAGCAGGATCATTCCTTCAGCTCTTTTTCAATTAATTCTGTGCTTGCTTTTCATTAGCTCCTTTCGATATAAAGATATAAAGATATAAAGACTAGGATCATATCGTCATTTTTGTTTTGATCATGCAACCTTCGGAAATGGATCCCAACAAAAAGAGAAAAAAGTTTCATTGCACATTTCGTAAAACGCCATAAAAATTTATTAACATTTATGTGCATTTTTATCATTTTTTTTGTCGCTAATGACTGGAAGGGTTTTCACTATTTCTGAATGAGAAAAAAAAGAAATTCTGCCACTTTGTCAGGGCATTGTTGTTTTTAAACTTTTACAATTTTCCGACTGGCAGCAAAACTTTTTATTTTTGTCAACCTGCATTTTTCCAGATGGAACGATATTCTCCACCATCCCATAGTGCACTGGAAATGAAATTTTGCTAAAAATCGTCGATATTTTGTTGAATAAAGTAAACTAAATATTTTTTTTAATAATTTCAAAATTTTCGTTATTTTGGCAGAATATTTAGTTTCTGACAGAATTGTCAGCGAAATTTACGAGTGGAACGACTAAAGTTTGCTTCCGAAGACACTTTCTAAAATATTTTTTGCTGCAATGACACAATTTTTGGGATTAATCAAAAAAACGTTTAGTCGAACGTATCGAACAAAATATCCATCTTTTTTAACAAAATTTCGTTTTCAGTGTACCTAAACTTTGAATTTCTAATAATTTCTTCTTTTTTTTTCTCGTTTGAAAACTAATACACTGGAAATAAAATTTCGTTTGAAAATCGTCGATATTTTGTTGAATACGGTAAACTAAATATTTTTTAAATAATTACAAAATTTTCGTTATTTTGGCAGAATATTTAGTTTCTGACAGAATTGTCAGCGAAATTAACGAGTGGAACGACTAAAGTTTGCTTCCGAAGACACTTTCTAAAATATTTTTTGCTGCAATGACACAATTTTTGGGATTATTGAAAAAAACGTTTAGTCGAACGTATCGAACAAAATATCCATCTTTTTCAACAAAATTATGTTTTCAGTGCAACGAGTTCCAAATGGATAAAGTTATTGAATGAAAAAAAAGTTCATACCTCTTTCGATGCCTCGTAACGCGGGCAAGTAAAGAGAATCCGCAAAAGGTCAATATCTCCGTGAAATTTCATAGTTTACGATAAAAATAGAGTAGAGCATGAAATACGAGATGATGAGATTTAGTAAACACGCGATGCAGTATTATCGGCTGATGTATATAGCGAGGGATGTATTTTGGGTGACGATGTGTATATGCCAAAGGCGAGCGCGTAGACATTATCCAGAAATTCGACGTCAATTAATTTCAGCAAAAAGGCAGGCATTAAAACGATCGAGAGAGGGAGAGAAAAGAAAGCAGCAAAAAGGATCAAGAATACAGCGTGATTTTAACGGCATCGTTGCACGATAGAGATAAGGCCGCGTATGGAAATTTGATTGCAAACATAGCTCCACTAGCAATATAAACGATAAAACATTCCAAGTTCTATTACAGCGATCCCTATAAAACATGTGTTTGCATAATGTGTTCGAATAGGTGTGAAAAAAAAGGAAAATTGCTCAACTGGAAATGTGTGAGAGTGCGTGTTTGTAGGGAATCCTTGTCGTGATATGACTTCAGAAACGTTGCAAAGCTAGCGTGCAAGTTCAATAAAAGCCCAGGCGGCCTGATACGCGGCTGAAGAAATGGAGAAAGAGCATCGACGTGAAGTTAGAGAATGGCATAACTGTTCTGTGCTGATCATGTGACTGTGAAACCTTGTAGAAGCTGTCACCTAATTTGATGAGATGTTTTAATTAATCGCGGTTTCCTTATCAATGCATACACTGGGAATGAAATTTTGTTGAAAATCGTCGATATTTTGTTGAACACGGTTAACTAAATATTTTTTAAATAATTTCAAAATTTTTGTTATTTTGGCAGAATATTTAGTTTCTGACAGAATTGTCAGCGAAATTTACGAGTGGAACGACTAAAATTTGCTTCCAAAGAGACATTTTAGAATATTTCTTGCTGCGACGACACAATTTTTGGGATTATTAAAAAAAAAACGTTTAGTCGAACGTATCGAACAAAATTTCCATCTTTTTCAACAAAATTTTGTTTTCAGTGTACCAAAACTTTGAATTTCCAATAATTTCTTCCTTTTTTTCTCTTTTGAAAACTAATACATTGGAAATGAAATTTCTTTGAAAATCGTCGATATTTTGTTAAATACGATAAACTAAATATTTTTTAAATAATTTCAAAATTTTTGTTATTTTGGAAGAATATTTAGTTTCTGACAGAATTGTCAGCGAAATTTACGAGTGAAACGACTAAAATTTGCTTCTCAAGAGACTTTCTAAAATATTTCTTGCTGCAATGACACAATTTTTGGGATTATTCAAAAAAACGTTTACGCGAACGTGTCGAACAAAACATCCGTCTTTTTCATCAATATTTCGTTTTCAGTGTAGTGAGCTTTCTCCAACAGCGTAACGTTTTTGCATTGCTGCCACAATCACGAGAATGTAGAACTTTCTTTTTAATCGAATAAAATTGAACGAAAGGGCAACGACCCTGATTTTGAGCGATTCTTCGCGGGTCTGCTAAAAATTTAGTAGAAAATGGACCGAGTGTGTGACCGTTTAATTTGGTGTGTGGAATGATTCATAGCACCACGAGAAGTAAGATCGCGTGACATCTGCTTCTCGTCTACAGGCTAAAACAGCTTTGCAACGAAGCGGAACGACGACGCCGCGACCACCATGCGAAGCTGCAGCAGGTTGATTTATAAAAGTACGATCTATATAAACCATTATTGATCTCTCACATATACTCGTCAGAAGTTAAGAATGAGATCGATGTTAGACGTGCAATGAGTGTCCAAGTTCCATGCATACATATAGCTCACTGTCCATGTGCAGAGATATTTATATGGAAACGAGAAGGTGTTGGGCGTTTTTCTTCGATACGTGTAATCATTGAATGATGTCGGAGTGCCGGGAACACTCCGATATCATTCCGAACGGTGACACTTGTACACGTAAGTTCGCGTTACGTAAATCTATTTCGTATGCTAATCTATCAACTACCTGACCAATAATTTCCTCCGTTTTTTACAACCCTGTAATGAAATTATTCGTAATTATCGATGGAATTACCATTCGTGATCGATTGTACTTTTAAGTATGAACTGATTGTGATGACAAATTAGAAGAAAAAATACATTTTCTCTTCTAATTTGTTTTTTTTTTTTTTTCAACAAAATTTTGTTGAAAAAAATGGATATTTGGATACGTTCGACCAAACGTTTTTTTGAATAATTCCAAAAATAGTGTCATTGCAGCAAGAAATATTTTAGAAAGTCTCTTCAGAAGCAAATCTTAGTCGCTGCACTCGTAAATTTCGCTGACAATTCTGTCAGAAACTAAATATTCTGATAAAATAACAAAAATTTTGAAATTATTTGAAAAATGTTTAATTTACCGTGTTCTACAAAATATCGACGATTTTTAGCAAAATTTCATTTCCAGTGAAGAAATATTCTAGAAAGTCTCTTCAGAAGCAAATTTTAGTCGCTGCACTCGTAAATTTCGCTGACAATTCTGTCAGAAACTAAATATTCTTCCGAAATAACAAAAATTTTGAAATTATTCAAAAAAACATTTATTTTACCATATTCAACAAAATATCGACGATTTTTAGCGAAATTTCATTTCCAGTGTACTATGGGATCGTGGAGAATATCGTTCCATTTGGAAAAATGCAGGTTGACAAAAATAAAAAGTTTTGCTGCCAGTCGAAAAATTGTAAAAGTTTAAAAACAACAATGTTCTGACAAAGTTCCTGAATTTCTTTTTTTCCTCATTCAGAAATAGTGAAAATTCTTCCAGTCATTTGCGACAACAAAAAAAATGACAAAAATGCACATAAAAAAAATAAGAATTACAAAAATTTGTATAGTCTCATTTATTGATGAGAGCAAAAAAGTTGCTCGAGATGATTAAAACGTCGTGAACGAACAGGCGGAACTTGTTGTTTTTTTTATTAATCTAGTTCACTGAACCGGAAGTGATATCGATTCGAAGACGCGGATAAATGGATGCATCGAGACACTGGGTTGAGCGAATTTATAAAATGATAATGCGATAGTTATGAGGCCACGATCTCGCAATTCTTCGACGAAATTAACGGACCGGAGCTCTTGGCTGAATAATTGGATTCGGGAAAAGCGTATAATTGTTTATTGTGCTGGGAAACGTATTGTAAAAAAAAACAATAGAGCGCGATTATTGGAAACTGCGGCCTCAGCCAGAATCGAATGACAATTTTCCGTTCGACGTTCTCGCACGAAAAGCGTCAGATGACGTGGCAAAATTGATGAAAACAATTTATAATCATTGGATCAATTGTTAATGGAACGCGAAGTCATTCGTTGAAATCATCTTGTTGACAACAACAACGCTATTCATAAGCAAAGCCTGATAAATATTCATAAAGATTTTTAATATCGTGAAAATATTCGGAATCCTGTCGATCAGGATTTACGGAAATCCATCGTGTCACGCGTTTATGAAATTGTTTGCGTTAAATCCTCGAGACAAAAGCGGAAACAAATTCAATCAGCGAAAACATCCGATTAATCGTTTAATGGAGAATTTTTGAAATGCAGAATCAAGCACACGGTTCACGCAGGAAAGTGCCATGTTTCGTTTTTCTATTTTATGTTTTACACAATCCCATGCGCGGACGTGAGCGCGAGGAAAATGGAATTGAATTCTGATGTAAAAACGGGTCGCCCTTGGGCAAAACGTGGAATGGTGATGCGACGAGGAAAAGCCTTCGACTTAAAATGTAGAAACGGAGTAAAATAAAAAGCAGTCCGATAACGAAAGGGGCCCAAAAGGAAAAACGGATGAGGTAACAAAATTGATGAAGCGACAGAATTCTCATCCCTCGGGCACGCCACAACGGAAATGAGAGACGCGAGTCAGTCGAGCGAAAACAAGTTTGTCATTTATGTGCAAATCATTTGGCTCCGCGTGCGTGCAGTATGAGAGAATGCGTTAATACAAATAAATCGAAAAGTAATATCGACTGAAAGGACGTCTCTGCATATGTGTCAAAAAAAAAAAAAAAACAAAAAAAAAGACAAAACAAAAGGTTCAAAGTTTCTCCGCAATTTTGTAAAGCGTGTGTTCTGGTTCAAATGCAAATAGATTCCTTTAATACCCAAAGTGCAACGTCTACATATTTATGCGAATAACTTTTACGTGTATAGAATTTATTTAAACTCGATGCTCTTATTGTCGGTCATTACGTGAATTTCAAATGATGCACGTACAAGACTCCACGTGATGAGAATAAAATACTTAATTAAGAGAGGTTTATCGCGATGCTCCAAACAAAAGATCTCTCGTGAGTCTGCATGCGTTATGAAAAATAATAATTAACGAGAAAGAATCATTAATGACTGTCATACGAACGTTCTGCCTGAAGCGTACGAATTTATACAAATGTTAATTTATGCACATGTGCATTCGATTGCAGCACCTTGTTGACAAGAAACGAGTACGAGAACATTCTCTGTTGAGTTTCTCGTCGACTCGCCTATGCCTGTTTCATGAATTATCTCGACAGACAGAAAAAAAATGATAAAATATCACTGGACTACGACGAATGACGAAAATCTCGTTAAATACCGATTCTAAACCAAATTGCCCATCAGACGGAGGCTTCGGATAGAAAGAAACGATTTCATTTTTCAAACGAGTGCTTTCCTTATCGCGGACAACCGCTTTGATAGCAAAAGCTCGAGGGAATAAAAACGAAGACTTACCAATCGAGAATACGAACGTTACGGAGAAGCAAAATAGACGCGCGATTCAGTCTCGCAGTGTGCGTCGACGCAAGTCCCACTCACTCTTTTATCTCTCATCCAATTAATCCAACATTACTTTTCTCCTATGAAAACGTGCTCAACTCACAATAGCCAAGTGCAAACACGCTAATTGAAAGCATATGAAGTTTGTCACGTTCCCGATTGATTTATTCATCTTATGGGGGATGTTATCGCGAGCGCGACATACCGCGCGCGGTTACTCCCTAAATTTGTAATTGTGCGGATGGAAAAATCGCCGATCAAGGAAAAGCTATAATTGAACGGGCCCGCGGGCATATCACTCGAGAGTATTTTCATCTGTCACTGTCCTACGGCTACGAAGAATCGAATGTCATCCATGCGCTCTGGTATCGACTAAATGTTTTTGCACTCTGTAACGACTATTGGAAAACGACAAAAAAGTCGCTTCGAGGTATTTTGACACACTGGAAATGAATTTTTTTTTAAATCGTCGACATTTTTTTGAACTCGATAAACTGAATTTTTTTGAAAAAATTCAAAACTTTCGTTATTTTGGTAATTTGTTCGGTTTTTAACGGAATCGTCAGCAAAATTTACGATTGGAACGACAAAAATTAACTTCCTGAAAGACTTTCTAGGAAATTTCTTGCTGCAATGACACAATTTTTGGGATTATTAAAAAAAAAATGTTTAGTCGAACGTATCGATCAAAATATCGATCTTTTTTGAACGAAATTTGGTTTCTAGTGCATCCCCTTGTTCCTAGCTAATCCAATGTCACAATTATTTGATCGAACTTGCACAAAATTCACTGAAAACAAAATTTTGTTGATAAACATCGATATTTTGTTCGATACGTTCGACTTATCATTTTTTTGAAATAATCCCAAAAATTGTGTCGTTGCAGCAAGAAATATTTTAGAAAGTCTCTTCGGAAGCAGATTTTAGTCGTTCCACTCGTAAATTTCGTTGACAATTCCATTAGAAACCAAAAATTCTGCCAAAATACCGAAAGTTTTAAAATTATTCAAAAATATTTAGTTTACCGTATTAAAAAAAAAAATATCGACGATTTTCAACAAAATTTTATTTCCAGTGTAGCGTCACGACGATCACTACTTTATAAACCAATTGTTCAGAACATCTGTTCGTAAAAGCCACAGTGTAAACTTGATTGTTATCATGAAACGTTTCCGTTAGAATTTCATGAAGAATTGAAGGAAAAAGCTCAGAAGTTGGACTCGAGTTAATATTTTTTCAAGCAAAAGCAAATTATTTCAAGCAAGTCAGCAAAGTTCGCTATGAATGAGTTTGTGATTTTTGGTTAAAAAGCCGAAGCAATATTCTCGAAACTCTGGACAGTGAGGAATAAAAGTTGATTACTTCGTTAGGATCGAAAGATGTCGTTATTATTATTTTTTTTCTTCGTCGTCGTTCACAAACGCATGGTTTTAGGTTTTCCTTTTCGATGTCAGTTTCAAACTTTCCCCCGGCATCTTTCATGTACGAGCAAGTGTTTGTAATGCACGCGGGCAACTGGACTCAAGTTGAACGGAGAAGCTCGCGAGAAGCGTGTTATTCGGCTGGCGAGGCGCGCGCAAACGCTCAAATCTACTTCTTCACGCAGGCGCGACGATTTTCACGATGAGCATAAACTTTGAACATTGCTGCATCGAATGGAAAAAAAAGTCGTCAAGATAAAGCTGATTGGCGTTTCTTTAGTCCGGATAAAACAAAATGATTGATCATTGAGAAGGACTTGGAAAAATTGAACCAGCAGGTAGTCTCGACGATGAGATTGGCGACTCGGAAGCCGAGGTCAAAAGGTGAACGATAATTTCTCTTTGATGGAGAAACCAAACGTCACTACACCATGAGAATTTGAACGATCCAGTGGACCACCAAAATTTCTCTTTCCTCGTAAACCTACGCGAAGTATTCAAAACAAAACTATCACGAGTCTCATCCTAACTATGTATATGCCTCAGAGTTCTGTGGCCTATGCAGCACCCTCGCGAGAATGAGCTTGTGCTTATTTATAGTGTAAGAGTTTGATAAATGAGACCGGAAATTAACTCGCTCCGAGAAGACGGAAACGACTATCGTAGAGCAGGGTTTACCACACATACATTTTCCCTCTTGTTATTGTACACGAAATTAACGATAATTGTTTGTCTGTTTGTTTGTACACACGACGAGTTATGACGAAAACCCCATTGAACCAATTTTCATGATTCTAGCATGGCAAGAAAACTTTAACTTCGCTAGGAACAAAAAAATGGAAATAATTTAAAAAAAAAAAACGAAAAAACAACACTGAAAATAAAATTTTGTTAAAAAAGATGAATATTTTGTTCGATGCGTTCGACTAAACGTTTTTTTGAATAATCCCAAAAATTCTGTCGTTGCAGCAGAAAATATTTTCAAAAGTCTCTTCGGAAGCAAATTTTAGTCGTTCCACTCGTAAATTACGCTGACAATTTCGTTAGAAACCAAATACACCATCAAAATAATGAAACTTTTGAAATTATAAGAAAATATTTAGTTTACTGTATTCAACAAAATATCGACGGTTTTTAAGAAAATTTCAATCTCCGTGAAGAGAATTCCCGTACGAAATGAACGAACTTCTCATTTGAGTGAAAATAGATCGAAAAGAATCCCGAAAAGCGATTATATTTTGTCCGCTTTTTCAATATTCATAAAATCGCGACTGTGAGGAGTTTTTTCAACGACTCGAATTTCCATTTTTCGAAAAAACCACAAAACTTGAAAAGTTAACAAAATTTTTATTTAATTAAAAATGGAAATTCGCTTGTTTCATTATAAATTTTTGGTGCCTGATAAAAAATCGAAGGGCACGCAGTTTATCGTACAAAATCCGAAATTTAAATTAAACTTCATTACGAAGTGCGTGAAGAAATTTGTAGCAACTGGTCGACTCAACAAATTTTCGAATGTGTAACGATTTTCAATAGAAAAAAATGTTTCTGCCGAGATTAACGAAAATCTGCAATCACGCGAGCATAGAAAGCGCGTCGGAGCGTACAACCACGAAATCTCGTCCAGTCGAATCGATTCCGAAAACTCCGGACCGATACCATTATATTTCGATCGAAATAAGGTTAACGCCCGAAGCTCGGAAATTGGATTGCGCACTTACCATCCGCCGGAATTTCCATAGGAAAAGCCGAGCCCTGCTGTGTTTGCTGGATGAGTGCGTTTGTGCGTGGGAGAAAAAAAAAGGAAAAAAAAAAAAAAACAGAAATGCATTGCACACAGAGCAACTTCGGGCTGCAGTAAATCTTTGCATGTTCATGCAGGAATATCACTTCCATGCCAAATTGCTTTAAGCACGAAATATAAAGTTTGCTGTTTTGCAACTAAAAAATAATTCAATTCCATCGAGACTAAATGAAATTTCTTAACGTAGTTATCCAACGAACATAAACATGAACGCAATACTCAATGACACTTGGTCTTATCGTATTATTCTCCTTTTTTTATTTCCATTCAACTCGCTCGTAGCGGCGTGGAGATTGAGTGGCGGTTCATACACTACGGTGGATGACTTTAACGAGAGTGGTATTCCACCGAGCTCGCTCTTGTTAACTTGAATTGAAGATGTGGATCAACTAGAGCTGGTTGAGCGAGGGAGACGGAGCTGCGGAGAGCGAAAAGAAAGAAAAAGGAGAGTGCGAGAGCGAGATAAATATAAAAACTAACTAAATTGTAAACTAAATGTTGCATGCTGTCCTAACAGGACGATCACTGTCTGAAGGTCGTCTCAAAAATCACGCGACCTTTAAACTTGGACAGCACTACGAAAATTAAATATAAAGACGCGCCTGTACAACATTCTTCTATGCGCGGCGATGTCTTGGGACTAAAATCCAAGAAAAAGACACTTCGAGAACTTTGTTCTGAGAAGATTTATTATTTTTGACGTCTGGACTGTGAGAATTTAATTTCAATCAATAATACGATCAAATAATATTAAAAATCAATTGTTAACGAATAACCGAATCGGTGCAAGGTGCACGCCGCCAGAGCTATACAAGTGCATGTGGAATTTATCCACTAACGTAAAATTCAAAGAGAGCAGAAAAAATAAGCAGAAAATAACGTTCGTTGTTATTCGAAAAAAAAAAACAATTATTTCATTTTTCAAGTAGACTTAATTTTTGTCTTGTCAAAATTATTCAATTTTGGTCGTTCCTAGAGAATTTTATATCAAAAATTACTATGCTACCATAATTCCCCGGCACCATATCGTCCCTCTGAGAAATTTTTTCATCTGAAATTGAGCGAAAAATGTCAAAACTTGACAAAAAATGTCAAAATTTCCACGATTTCTCAGTATGAACGAAAAATTACTATGTATTTGGAACTATGGTAATTTGTTATATAAAATTCTCTCCGTGTGGACAATCAAACGGTTTTTTCTCATCGCGCCAATAACCCCAAGCCATTTAGCTTATCACGATAGCGCCATTTATCATTTACCGCTGCAGAAGCTCGTACAGTTACCGACGTAAGACAGCAGCTCTGCTGCGAGTGATAATTGACCGTCAATAAATAGTCAAGCATACTTTTTTAACAGCTATCGATAAGCATTTCCAAGCGCGAAGAGACGAGAGTTTGTTCAACAAGACAGAGGCGACTATGCAGCGGACTGAGCCTGCACTATCCAAAGGCGATCGTCTACCTTATCGACTAGAGTTTGAACAATTCGCGAAATATCTGGTGAATCCAGCGATTGTTCATTAAATAATTTACACACTAATGAATCGAATTGAAAAATCCAAAAAATTGACAAAATCTTCGAGTGATTTTTGCTCCAATTATTCAAATGACGTTTTTTTTTTCATTTTTCATTCAATTGAAACTTATCAATTTTGCCTTCCTCTCGATTTCGCGCTGGAATCAATTTAATTGCAGCCTCCTAATTATTATTTCCAACCTCACGATTATTTATTTTATTCGTAGTTCCTGCGATATATTCCACCGTCACGTCAACCCCATTATTTGCCCATTTCACTGTTCCTGGACCTGCACTGGAGACGAGATTTTGCTAAAAATCGTCGATATTTTGTTGAGCACGGTAAACTAAATATTTTTTAAATAATTTCAAAATTTTTGTTATTTTGGGAGAATATTTAGATTTCGCGCTGGAATTAATTTAATTGCAGACTCCTAATCATTATTTCCAACCTCACGATTACGTATTTTCTTCGTAGTTCCTGCGATATATTCCACCGTCACGTCAACCCCATTATTTGCCCATTTCACTGTTCCTGGACCTGCACTAGAGACGAGATTTTGCTAAAAATCGTCGATATTTTGTTGAGCACGGTAAACTAAATATTTTTCAAATAATTTCAAAATTTTTGTTATTTTGGCAGAATATTTAGTTTCTGACAGAATTCTCGGCGAAATTTACGAGTGGAACGACTAAAATTTCCTTCTGAGTAGACTTTCTAAAATAATTCTTGCTGCGATGATTGCACTATTTTTGGAATTATTCAGAAAAAACGTTTAGTCGCACGTATCGAACAAAATATCCATCTTTTTCAACAAAATGTTCTTTTCAGTGTGATTTTCATATGCATCAGCCACTGTGGTTGTGTCTTTGTGAATTATACTTGATATTCCACACCGTGTGACACCTAACGTGACAAGGTACATTTTGACTGCCACGCCTTGTCATCCGCACGCTCACGTGCACTCATTACAAGGTACACCGCGCGACGTGTAATATAGTTTGTAGTAACAGCTTCAGTCTCGGGTAAAGGGAACGAGCGTCTTTTCTGCGTCCTATTACGCTCGCAAATTAAATTTTGTTGTATGTCTGTATCGCCAACTCTTGCATATATTTAATAAAAGCAAGGAGTGTCGGATTTCGAGAGCATTGTATCCTCCCCGTTGTATTTTCGTTGCCGGAAACAACGCCAATGTATAGAGCACACTCGTGTCTACTACTGTGTCTATACCTTGGCCACATCGTACGGGACGGGCACTTGAGCATTCAGATTTTGGCGAAAAACCCGCATGCCCTCGAGCCGACGACACTCATCTTTTCTCTTCTCTATACATAAAGCACGGGAATGCAGGTAAGGGGACTCGAGATATGAGCTACCTTGAAGACAAGGACCTCTACACAATATTTTTCATCATCTGTAGCGCTCATTGTCTCTGTAAAAATTCGTGGCAACGAATTGAGACGCGATCCCATTCGAAAAGGTGGCAAAGTTGATAGAAATGTCATCAATGTGTATGCGTGCTCCACTAAAAAAACACACACTCTCAATGAATTGGGAATAATCATTATAATAACAAGTGTCGAAATTTGGTTGGTTGGAATGTCCAGAACGATGAAAACATCGCGAAAGACTATCCTGCTGCTGTTTAGTTGAAACGACACAACAAGAGCTCTCGCAGCATCGAGAGTCACTGGAAAGTAAGCCAATTCGATCGATACCAATGAGATAAAGGCACTCGAGTAAATCTCGAGCCACTTGAGAAACGACGCGATTCCAAAGATAATCGTAAAGCTTTGAGTATTGGGATGACAACACTTTGAAAATGAGTGTCAATTAATCGAAATTTAATAACGAAGCAAAGAGGAAATGTCAAGAGCCTCGTTTGGTCATCGAGCAAGTAAAATGTATTCTATTGACATCTGTAAATACAAATATTTGCACAACACTCGGAGCAGTGTCGTTATCATGCAGAGGGAATAAACGCTCAATAGCTCGGAGTCTCTTAGTCATCGCTCAGCACTTAATCGGTGCGTCCTCGAACCGCAAAACAAGGCTCACTAATTAGCGTTCATACATGTCGACCTATTCATTTTTTATTCTGTCTCTACATTCACCGTTTGCTGGATTCACAAGAATGGAACGGATAGTCACGTGGGAGGTTTGCGTACATGCGCGAATCAAAAGGACAGAGTGTGAAATTCATTATGTAGACACTGAAAACAAAATTTTGTTGGAAAAGATGGATATTTTGTTCGATACGTTCGACTAAACTTTTTTTTGAATAATTCCAAAAATAGTGTCATTGCAGCAAGAAATATTTTAGAAAGTCTCTTCAGAAGCAAATTTTAGTCGCTGCACTCATAAATTTCGCTGACAATTCTGTCAGGAACTAAATATTCCGCCGAAATAACAAAAATTTTGAAATTATTTAAAAAATGTTTAGTTTACCGTATTCAACAAAATATCGACGATTTTTTATAAAATTTCATTCGCAGGGAAGAAATATTCTAGAAAATCTCTTCAGAAGCAAATTTTAGTCGTTCCACTCGTAAATTTCGCTGGCAATTCTGTCAGAAACTAAATATTCTGCCAAAATAACAAAAATTTTGAAATTATTTAAAAAATGTTTAGTTTACAGTATTCAACAAAATATCGACGATTTTTTACAAAATTTCATTCGCAGGGAAGAAATATTTTAGAAAGTCTCTCCAGAAGCAAATTTTAGTCGTTCCACTCGTAAATTTCGCTGGCAATTCTGTCAGAAACTAAATATTCTGCCAAAATAACAAAAATTTTGAAATTATTAAAAAAAATGTTTAGTTTACCGTATTCAACGAAATATCGACCATTTTTTACAAAATTTCATTCGCAGGGAAGAAATATTCTAGAAAATCTCTTCAGAAGCAAATTTTAGTCGTTCCACTCGTAAATTTCGCTGGCAATTCTGTCAGAAACTAAATATTCTGCCAAAATAACAAAAATTTTGAAAAAATGTTTAGTTTACCGTATTCAACAAAATATCGACGATTTTTAACAAAATTTCATTTCCAGTGGAGGAACCGCTAGCCAACCATGAGGATTCGGTTCTACAGATAAAAAAATAATGTTGAAACAGGTTCGTACGATATATGTTATAAACCTTTTACCGTTCTCGCGTGATCTGATCCGACGTGGCGATAATGCGAAGTTGATATTATCATATTCTGCGAACCTATTCGTTTATGCTTTTCGAACCTCAAACTCCGGAAGCTCCAAACTCACGTTTAGGCAGAGGAAAGGGAGAGCGAGTGTATTATTGAGTATTTTGGATATTGTAATTATGTATTTAAGTGTCTCGTCGGTCTGTAACGTTTGACGTCCTCGAATTTCGAGGTTTTCTTTTTCCTTCGTCAATCGGGAACAAAAAAACGCTAAGCAATCAAATAGGAATGGATCCTCATTTCTTAGAGTACACTGAGTCCAATTGTGGGCAGAAAATCTGCTCGCTTGGAGCACGTTACAGAAATTATGCACACGACACTCTCGTATGCAACTTGATTGACATTATTTCATTTTAAATAGGCGCTCAAGGCTCTCCAGAAGGGTGTCGCGAGAACGGTGCGTATCAAAGACTTGAAAACACAATGTAGATTTTTATTAAGACTCCGCGTACAGATAAAAGGAAACACGTGCTGGACATGGCTTTTCGAAGCTTTTCTCTGTTGCGGTTTGTTAATTAATCATCGACTTTTGACAAAATTTCATGCTCGGTGGAGAAATATTCTAGAAAGTCTCTTCGGAAGCAAATTTGAGTCGTTCCACTCGTACATTTGGCTGACAATTCTGTTAGAAACTAAATATTCTGCCAAAATAAGAAAAATTTTGAAATTATTGAAAAAATATTTAGTTTATCGTATTCAACAAAATATCGACGATTTTGACAAAATTTCATTCTCAGTGAAGAAATATTCTAGAAAGTCTCCTCGGAAGCAAATTTGAGTCGTTCCACTCGTACATTTGGCTGACAATTCTGTTAGAAACTAAATATTCTGCCAAAATAAGAAAAATTTTGAAATTATTGAAAAAATATTTAGTTTATCGTATTCAACAAAATATCGACGATTTTGACAAAATTTCATTCTCAGTGAAGAAATATTCTAGAAAGTCTCCTCGGAAGCAAATTTGAGTCGTTCCACTCGTACATTTGGCTGACAATTCTGTTAGAAACTAAATATTCTGCCAAAATAAGAAAAATTTTGAAATTATTGAAAAAATATTTAGTTTATCGTATTCAACAAAATATCGACGATTTTGACAAAATTTCATTCTCAGTGAAGAAATATTCTAGAAAGTCTCCTCGGAAGCAAATTTGAGTCGTTCCACTCGTACATTTGGCTGACAATTCTGTTAGAAACTAAATATTCTGCCAAAATAAGAAAAATTTTGAAACTATTAACAAAATATTGAGTTTATCGTATTCAACAAAATATCGACGATTTTTGACAAAATTTCATTCTCAGTGAAGGAATATTCTAGAAAGTCTCTTTGAAAGCAAATTTGAGTCGTTCTAATCGTAAATTTTGCTGACGATTCCGTTGGTAACCAAATATACTGCCAAAATAACGAAAATTTGGAAATTATCAAAAAATATTGAGTTTATCGTATTCAACAAAATATCGAGGATTTTTAACTAAATTTCATTCTCAGTGAAGAGAATCTCGGTACTGTACACAATGTCAAACGATTACTAACGATATTTAATAGACCGCGACAAAACTCGAATCTTCGTTATTAACTGGGACATAAAAATTGCATACTGTTGACGGATTATAAAAATATAATGTTCCTTCTTCAAAGCATCTAATACGTTGGAGTATATAAACTACATAACAGTTACGTATATAACGAGAGAGCGTTAGAATATAATTGAGGGGCCGCATAGCTCGGACAGCGCAACCCTCGCGTTTGCGTGTCATCTACGAGTCTACGAGCTCCTGCAAAATCAGGAAAAAGCGTGTCTACACTAGAATCTTGATTTTTTTCGACTCGGAGTACGCAATTGAATAAGAAACTCTAGATAATCCGTTGGCCGCATATAACAATCGATAGGGACAGCGATTAACTCCAAAGAGTTGACGAATCAATTTTTTAATCAACGAAGCCAAACTTGAGTATTTTCAAATTTGGAAAAAATTGTTTTCAAAGAATTAACTGGTTCGTTGGTCAACTCGATGGAACTGAGATTCCACTGTACACCTGTTGTATCCAATTGTATTTGGTTGAATTTAGCCACGTGTGTTTTTGACGTGTTTCTCATATATGCTCGTCACGTTGTGACTCGACGCCTTTTATCGACTTCCGGTAAACTTGGATACAACAATCGTGCGAGCTCTTCCCTCCGGTTCTCTGTCTAGCTGATTATTGTGCGGAAAAATTTATTTTTTGTGGCCCGACATGTGGCCTATAAATATTTCATTGCGTTTTTTTTTTTTTTCCTTTCACAAACTTTCGTGACGTTCTGCTGCTGCCACATTTTTCTGTATTAACTCTCGAACTTGTGTTCCTAATAATCTTTCCGATTTTATTAATCGCCGGTGACTTGCACGAATCAGCGAAATTAATGATGTTCGAAAAACGTTTCATTCTTTCCTGATCGAAATAAATTTCATTTGAAAAATAAAAACTTTCGATAATGAATCTTTGAAATGAAAATCTTTTCTAATGAAAATCTTGTTGAAAAAGACGGATATTTTGTTCGATGCGTTCGACTGAACGTTTTTTTGAATAATCCCAAAAATAGTGTCAGTGCAGCAAGAAATATTTTAGAAAGTCTCTCCGGAAGCAAATTTTCATCATTCCACTCGTAAATTTCGCTGACAATTACGTTAGAAATCAAAAATACTGCCAAAATAACGAAAACTTCGAAATTATAAAAAAATATTCAGTTTACCGTATTCAACAAAATATCGACGATTTTTAACAAAATTTCATTCTCAGTGTATCGTCTCTCTGAGAAATTTTAGCAAAAACATAGTAATTTTTATTCAAATTCTATCGGAAATAGCGGAAATTTNATTTTTATTCAAATTCTATCGGAAATAGCGGAAATTTGACATTTTTCGCCCAATTTCAGATAAAAAATTACTATGTTTTTGCCCAAATTTCTCAGAGAGTCGATACAGTCCCCAGAAAACTACGTGGGATAGTAATTTTTTATATGAATTTCTCTCCGTGTAGTTTATGAATCAACGAGCTTAATCAATCTTTTCGTCAATGTCTCTCGTAATTGAGTATCGTTTATCGCAATCTTAATGCATCATTTTTAATTCGTTAGGGAAAGTCTGTGATCAGTAGGCTTTTTGCGCAATGCAGAGAAGCGTTTCGAGCCTGCTCGCATGAGGTTTCCAAGCGTGTTGTATTTCGCTTATGCAGTGTAGCGATAAACGGCATAAAGGTATACGCGCTACAGCTCATATTCGGTGCAATTCGGTGGATCGCGAAAACGACAGAAAAATGCACATCGCAGCAGCTGGGCTCAGTAACGAAGACACTGCCGTAAATAATAGTGCGGTCGTTTGTATAAATTTATTGAGACTATGCACACAAGTTTGGAAGTTGCTGTATGAAAAAAAAAAGCAACAGATTCAGCGAAATTGTCCAGCAGCTTGGCTGCGAATTTGCATGCAAATAATTCGCCACACGGATTGAGTTTCGATGATTATTTTTTTATCGAGTATCCGACGAGGTGCTGCGCTTGCACGATCGATGTAATTAGAGTAAAAAATTCTTGAAATTCTTCGAATACCGTAGGTGCAGTGACTCTAAATCCCGCGCCTTTTTTCCCTTCGTTTTCCCGTTTTTTATACTTTTGCCGCATTTTTCACTGATTCTTTGACTCTAAGCAAAGTTGCTCCAGGCTTACGTGATTCTGCATTAAAAAACGAAAAGAATGAGCCCAGGTTGAAGTCTTTTTGTTAAATTTTAGCGAAGATATGAATTTTTCAAAATTGGGGTCATTTATGACCCCAGGTTATCGGAATAGGTCAGAAAAAATAAGCTTACCGTTCTAGGGTTAATTATTTTATCACCCAGAGTGAAATGTTGGTTCGTCGATGCTACAGACACATCTGTGAGACTTGATACTCGAAGAGAGATAAATTAGAGGGCAGTGCAAAGCTCTGAATCACGTATTTGACAATTGAAGTGACTAACAGGAAAACGTCGCAGGATTCACGGATGTCAGACAATGTTTTTTATCTTCTTGCGTCCAGAGCAAACGCTGTTTTTGTCAAATGTTTTCGTGGAAGGAAAAAATCTGCAACCATAATCAGTTTTAGCGAGAATTGACAATGTGTCGATAGCCTTTCTCTTCAGCTCTTCGCTTTTCGATACAGTGACAGAGCACGAGCAACACAGTGCGACTGTCACGCATTGAAAATGCTGCGGAGTATTTTATAGTGGGACACACTGAGCAACTCATCTGGAAATAACATTATGCGACTCGTTCTCTCGTGTATCCTGCGCGAGATAAGATCACCAGCATTGTTATAGTTCCCTGTCACGATTCCAATATCTGAATATACATTAAAATTAATATCGTACGTTCGAGATTCATCATCTGCTTCGGGATCGACGTTATTTTCATTTACCAACTTTTGTATTTATCTCTCTCGCTCCCACTGTCTCTCTGGCTCTCTCTGTCTTATTATTATCTGTAAAATCTTGTTGAAGTTTGCATCGAAGAAATGCAACGAAAACTCATCATTTTTTATAGCATCGCACGAAATTTTCATACAGTCTTTGTCGACAATAACGAGAAAGTCTTTTTCGCCATTCGAAAAGTAAACTTACTAGAAAAAATTAAACGGAGTCAATTAATTATCAAAATAAAAAATAAAAAATATATTTTTCGTTTTATTGCAACGATGCAAACTTTAATATCATCGATTCTGAGCGATGGAAGATTTAATGAGTATTTGAAAAATGACGATTTTCGATTCCCTGTTGAGATGGAGATTTTTAAATTTTCTTTTCTTTCTTTCTTGCTTTCTTGCTTTCCAATTCTGATGATGTTGAAGTTTGCATCGATGAAATGCAACGAAAACGACAGAGCCTTTTTTTTTTATTGGTCGAACGAAATCGAAGAAATTTGATTTCGAAAATTCGAGCTGACTGATCCATCATTTCAAGAAACCCGAATCTCTCGGTTTTGTTCCATTGATTGGGCGAGTCAGGCTGTGCACACCACGATTTTCGTGGTTCGTTTGATCCAGAACAAACCGAGAGAGAAAAGCATCAGGAGACCAAATACCTCAGTATCATGTTCATTGAACTGACAGTCTGCGCGGTGGGTAGCGCCTCCAGAGTCTTGCGACTTCCTGCAAAGACATCGCTCGCATCCACTTGGATGCGAGCGATGGCTTAGCCATGGCGAGCGCATTCATCCCACAGAGGAAGACGCGGTTTTCTGCGACCTTCTGAATGCTGTTAATCAACTGAAATCCGTTAAGAACATAATCCTACGTATTGGTACTGGCAATTGTACAGATCCCGAAGCTCCCGCAGTAAAAATGTGACGCAGCAATCGTCCATCAGGAAAAAATAAATATGCTGCCACTCTTCTCAGCATCCAACAGACTCTGCAAAGCTCCGAATACCATCGGCTTCACTTTACACGAGTCTACACGAGCGCGAGTTGAATAAAATTCATTATCATTTCATGTCCTTGTTCTATTTCGATTGTCCACTGCCAAATGCTCGAAATTGAGTGTTTTTTTTTTTTTTCGAACAAACGATCATCACGTGTTTACATTAGGATCGAATATCCAGACTTTGGTCTATGTGTGCACGCAACGAGAGAAATCAAAGCTGTATACATATGGCGTCGCCTGGTCTTGACCCGGTGCGAGCGACTTATCGATTGTCCCGCGGTATTCCATGTTAATATCTATATATATGTCCAGAGTGCGACGAATACTGTTAGTACCTAGTATAACCATGCAATTGTAATGTTTGAGGTAAAACACGTGAAACACGTCAAACCAAAAGTAATACCCTTCGAATAATAGGGATAATATTTTTTGGGGCTCGTACGATTGCTGTGAAGATTACACTGAGAATTAAATTTTGTTAAAAATCGTCGATATTTTGTTAAACACGGTAAACTAAATATTTTTTAGATAATTTCAAAATTTTTGTTATTTTGGCAGAAAATTTAGTTTCTGACAGAATAGTCAGCGAAATTTACGAGTGCAGCAACTAAAATTTGCTTCTGAAGCGACTTTCTAAAATATTTCTTGCTGCACCGACACTATTTTTGGGATTATTCAAAAAAACGTTTAGTCGAATGTATCGAACAAAATTTCCATTTTTTTCAACAAAATTTTGTTTTCAGTGTTACGATTTCATTCCTTTCGAAATAAAAAGCTTGTTTTTTAAACTAAGAAAATGCTCAACGAGCGAATTGTGAGAGGAAACTAAAATTCTGCCCTCGCAATGGTTTCTATAAATATTTCCCATTATAGTTGAAGGTCCCTATGAATATTGCTCGCTATAGTTTATACAAAACAGTATTTCCGACGGATTTTCTGCAAATCTTCGAAAAATTGTGTTTTCAGCGAATATTGCATATTTTTTGCCAATTGTTGTCGGCGAATTGTCCGAATATTTACATCGAACAGTTTATCGTTTCTATGAATTTATCATCTTGACCATAAAACAAAATACTCGTTCCGTCTTTTCGGAATCGGGAACTATTAGATTGCAAACAGATTTTCACGATCATGCGTGTTCGGGCTTCCATCCTGAAGGGGCGATGTAACAATATTGTGTGCAAACTGTAACTATTCGTACTTTGGCTTATACATGATGAGGCGATTTGTAAAAGTTGTTTCTTCTCACGCGAACAGCTATCGATCGCATTACGTATATATGCCATCGAATCCATTTGTTTTGAGGTCTATTGCAGATCGACGTTTACATTGTACCGCGTAATCGAAACGCTATCGACGACCATACCGACCGGAGGAATCCATCCGTCATATTAGGAATTTATGAGCCCGCAGGCAAAGCGCAACGGTAAGGTGCATTGAAAAACAGATTGAAGGACATCGTCGCTCCGGACGCGCAGTTGCAAATTGGAGAAACAAAATTCAATCGTGACCATGCCTCGTAATTAATTCAACATTTTTTCGCTTCAATCTTTGAGAATAAAACAGCGATCATTGTCAATTTTCCGAAATAATCTCTCGAGGTTTTCATTCGTTTTGCACTGAAAATAAAATTTTGTTGAAAAAGATGGATATTTTGTTCGATACGTTCGACTAAACGTTTTTTTGAATAATCCCAAAAATAGAGCCATTGCAGCAAGAAATATTTTAGAAAGTCTCTTCGGAAGCAAATTTTTAGTCGTTCCACTCGTAAATTTCGCTGACAATTCTGTCGAAAACTAAATATTCTGCCAAAATAACAAAAAAATTTCAATTATTTAAAAAATATTTAGTTTACCGTGTTCAACAAAATATCGACGATTTTCAACGAAATTCAATTTCCAGTGTATTAGTTTTCAACCGAGAAAAAAAAAGAAGAAATTATTACAAATTCAAAGTTTTGGTACACTGAAAACAAAATTTTGTTGAAAAAGATGGATATTTTGTTCGCTACGTTCGACTGAACGTTTTGTTTGAATAATCCCAAAAATAGTGTCATTGCAGCAAGAAATATTTTAGAAAGTCTCTTCAGAAGCAAATTTTAGTCGTTCCATTCGTAAATTTCGCTGACAATTTTGTCAGAAACTAAATATTCTGCCAAAATAACAAAAAATGCAAAATTATTAAAAAAATATTTAGTTAACCGTATTCAACAGAATATCGACGATTTTTAAAAAAATTTCATTTCCAGTGCGTTCTCCGTTTTTCAAGCGAGGAAAATAAAAGACGGTTCTCCCGAGAGTCGCGCTCGTAATTGGATTACATCGTTTGGACAGTGTGTTTTGACGCGCGCATAGCGTCGTGAGGGGACGAACTTGATTTTATTCCCTTCCCTCGTAAGCTTTTTGTATTCAGACGATATTTGCTCAGATAAACAAAAAGGGAAGAAGGAAAGAGAACGAAAACACATGACTAAGCAAATCCTTCATCATGACACACGAGCACGTAAGACTTCTAAGTGGGTGCAGTCTGAATGAGATATTAAGGATTGTAATGTACAGGAAAGAATACCAAATCAATTTTTTTTATCGATTGCAGTTCCTGCGTGGAAAAGCTTGCGAGTCCTTTCGAGCCGATCCCATCATTGCGTAACCCTTATTTTTTTCTATACCCCTTTGAGTGTTTCCGACGCCCCTGCTTCCCGCACAGTAGCCCATTGTCACGAGACTCAAGGGGATCCGGAATGAGTCTCTTACGACGATTAATCCGCAAAGCAAATAACTTTGAACGTTATCGTGAAAAAATCGTTCCACGTACTTGAAGATGGAACGTGACGAGATCACGAGGCTCGAAGTGCAGGAGGTGAGATCGAAAACTATCGATGCGAAAAGTGAACCGGGCGATAGAGATCGCACGGACTTTTAAAGCGACCGGAAACGGAGGTCGAGATCATAAAAATTGTAACGAGGTCTCGCGTGTGTTTGACTGGCCATTCCTTTTGTCTACAAGATTTATTTTGCATCGTAATCGACGATCCGCTAGGTTCACTTTTTTTTCAGCCAGAAAATATTTTTCTAATGCGCGTGAATTCAGCGCGAGTCCAAACAAATCGGAGAGCCCCGCACTGCGGAAATGAAATTTAGTCAAAAAATCGTCGATATTTTTTTGAATACGATAAACAAAATATTTTTGGATAATTTCAAAATTTTCGATATTTTGGCAGAATGTTTTGTTTCTAATGGAATTCTCAACGAAATTAACGAGTGGAGCGACAAAAATTTGCTTCCAAAAAGACTTTCTTAAATATTTCTTGCTGCGTGGACACAATTTTTGGGATTTTTCAAAAAAACGCTTAGTCGAACGTATCGAACAAAATATCGACATTTTTCAACAAAAGTTTGTTCTCAGTGTGCACGATACGAAGCAAGTAGAAGGCAGAAAAACGTGAACGCGAGAAAAATAAATAAATTGGAGTAAAAAAATGATTTGATGGTTCGGAGAAAAGATTTTTGAAAAACACCTCGTCGCGTTCAACGAAACTACTGTACCAACAAATTATTCACGTGCTCGACGTATGAAACCAGTTCAGAATTTGTCAATATCGTTCAAAATTTAGTGCGGTCGAAACATGCAAATATATGCTCATAAAAATGAGCCAACGATCGCGCATTGATCGTAGGAACGTGCCGGGAACATACACAACCGCAGGCTGAACACAAAACGATCGAAGTTACTAATGGACATGCTATTCATAATCGCTAGTAGGCTCTCGTCATCAACCGCAATCCAATGGCAAGTTTCAACAATAAGGCTAAAGCTTGCGCTCATGACCCTGACCTATTTATAATCCACTGCTGGCGAACACTCTGCCATACGACACTAATGTACTCCATATGTGTAACTTGAACTTGCTTCCATCTTCTCTGATATAAAAGTCTGCAAAAGATTGAAAGCCTCTCTGGGTCTATCCGGACGTTAGATTCTTTATAGCTCGAGGACTACTGAACTGTTTTCAATGAATCTTTCGTTGAATCTCTTGTAATCCGCACCGGAGGCTTTAGACTATAAAACATTCTGCTCTCCATCCAGTCTATGGAAAAAGGGAAGAAAAAGACGAAGAAGAGGCTCTAAATTTTGAGAAATTCTCCTGGAACATGAAAAATTTGGAGTAACGAAAACTTATTTCTCAAAAATCTGTAAAAAGTGATTAATAAATTCTTTTATTTAAAAACACACACATTTTGGCATCGCTGATTATTACATTCGTTCATCAACTTCTTCTCAATAATGAGACTATGCCGAAGCATATTTTCTGAACATGAAAGGAATTTTATAAAATTGAGAGAATTTTTTCTGAAACATGAAAAATTGGGAGTAACGAAAACTTATTTCTCAAAAATCTGTAAAAAGTGATTAATAAATTATTTTATTTAAAAACACACACATTTTGGTATCGCTGATTATTATATTCGTTCATCAACTTCTTCTCAATAACGAGACTATGCCGAAACATATTTTGTGAACATGAAAGGAATTTTATAAAATTGAGAGAATTTTTCCTGCAACATGAAAAATTGGGAGTAACGAAAACTTATTTCTCAAAAATCTGTAAAAAGTGATTAATAAATACTTTTATTTAAAAACACACACATTTTGGTATCGCTGATTATTATATTCTTTCATCAACTTCTTCTCAATAATGAGACTATGCCGAAGCATATTTTCTGAACATGAAAGGGATTTTATAAAATCGAGAGAATTTTTCTTGAAACATGAAAAATTGGGAGTAACGAAAACCTATTTCTCAAAAATCTGTAAAAAGTGATTAATAAATTATTTTATTTAAAAACACACACATTTTGGCATCGCTGATTATTACATTCGTTCATCAACTTCTTCTCAATAATGAGACTGTGCCGAAGCAAATTTCCATTTGAAAATTCCGACGGAAGGACGATTTTGTATCATTATCACTTATCATTGATTACCCGCTGCTGGGGGCCCCTCTTGATTCTTCATTCGTCGTAATGTCGAGCACACACATTATTGCGATAGCCCCGGATAGGGCTATCCTGCTGTCTCAACACTCTCGGTCGACTTGCTTTTATCTCTCGTTAAATTTATCACAACTGGCATGAGGTTAATTGAGTTTAAACAAGCTACGTGACTATTATTGTGACTCGTTTTCAAAAATAGAAAGACCGTGCGTTATTTGAGAATGCGAAAACCTTTTAATATGCAAAAAAGTTGTAGTCTCGTGGAAGCAATTTTGCACTTAAGAGGAAGGCGTGGCAGGCGAGATGCGCCCATGAGTGCAAGAGACAAAACACAGTGAACGTGTGAACACCGGAATTCACGTTCAAAAGTGTGTCATTTGAGTTTATTTTTATTTTTTTTTCGTTAAGACTCCGGCAAGGTAAATAATAAAGTTGAGCCACGTTAATTAGAATTTATAATATTTTTTATTTGAGACTCACAAAGAATACGTGGAAAAAAAAAAACATTATGTGTTCGTGTGAAGGAGATCTTAATTGTTACACATTCCTTCTCGTTCGGCTGTAACCCTTCGAGACGTGTCATCAAGGCAAACACACGAGTGTAATAAACTTCTGGCTGTTCAGCTATTTTGAAACAGAAACAATGTTCGAAACTCGACACAGATTTATACCGAAAATCAATACGATAGGCGAGTTGCATGAATGGAACGTTGTTCGATGAATATTTTGAATTTTTCGTTTTTTTTTTTTAAACTTCTCGCATTTGTTTGGGAAATCGAGCTCAGAAAAATTTTATCAACAAGAATTTAAATTCTTTTTGGATGAAAGACTCGAGAAGTCTTAAAAGTCAGTCGCCATCGGAGTTTTGTGCAATTGCCATAAAGTTTTGTTGGAATTTATCGAATTAATCTCACGAGTTTTATTTCACATTTGGATATTCCTTGATCCCTCAAAAACTCCGACGTACGATTCTCAATTGGTGAAAAAAAATAACGTTTTTTTTTTTGTATTTTTTGAGCTCAGGGGAAAGGCGAATTTCTTGTTTTTTATTGTACGAGCTTATGGAACTGATATCGTTGAATGTTAATTAAGCCAGATGATCTGGTGAGTGCCAATAAATCTTGATACGTTTTTGTCATCGTATATCCATCCACGACCGATCTTATTTTTCAATTGACTCGAATATATTGGTCCAATTGAGAAAAAAGGCGGTGGGCGGAAAGAATTCTATAAAGACCTCAAAGAATGTAAAAGATGCCGAGCTCGTGGGTTATCTAATTCGAGAGCAAACAGCAAATACTCTTTTAATTATACATTGTAGACATAAATACGCTTCGAATACTTCGGAGGCATGCAAACGATCCCGTTGCGGGAAAAATAAGGACCTGCACGAATGCCTGGTTGACAAAGTAGACAAATTTCGAACTACTCGTTATGCTGTGTATTCCATTTTAAAAAATAAGGAACTCAATGTACGCTGAAGCAAAACTGTAAAAAATAAAATGTCCCTGCGGCTAAGAGGAAAAAAAGAAGAAATTATTAGAAATTCAAAGTTTTGGTACACTGGAAACAAAATCTTGTTGAAAAAGATGGATATTTTGTTCGATACGTTCGACTAAACGTTTTTTTCAATAATTCCAAAAATAGTGTAATTGCAGCAAGAAATATTTTAGAAAGTCTCTTCAGAAGCAAATTTTAGTCGTTCCACTCGCAAATTTCGCTGACAATTCTGTCAGAAACTAAATATTTTACCAAAATAACAAAAAAAATTTCATTTAAAAAATATTTAGTTTACCGTATTCAAAAAAATATCGACGATTTTTAGCAAAATGTCATTTGCAGTGTAGGCCTCAAAACTCCGAGGCGACATATTGCTGTACGAGCGAATCGATAATAACGTCTGCACAGATCCACGATCTCTATGAATTTTTTATCCACAACCTGTAATTCTACTTGAACTTCCGTTTCGCGTATATAAAGTTGTCGTTTGAGCGGTCGCTTAAAGAGATTCTCAATGATTTTTTTTCACCAATACACAACTGCATGCTGCATCGATAGTTGCATTGAAATCGAGAGGTAAATGTACAAATAACATTCTGCCAGCATCATGCTCAGAGGAAAGGGCATTTGTGTGAACTACAAATACAAATGGGCAACATATACGTCCGCAGCAGCGCGTGTGAGCCACCGATCAGAGTAGGTGGCTGCTGCGGTACTTTCGTCCTTGAGAGCCCACAGTTCTATAGATTATTCACAATCGAATATTTATTTTCAACTATCATGACCTACCATTCGGTAGCATAGGCTCTCTATCCTTCCGGCTGTTACTTTGACCTGGTCTTGGCATCACCAGTCAACCATACAGATAATCAAGTCCGCCTATTTTGGACCACACTCCCGAAAGCAGCATCAGACGTATGTATCCTTGAAATTCACAATATTGGCAGCAATTTTTTGCTTCTATGCCTTGACGCTATCGTTTTGATTAAGCGTTTCGGAAGTAATTCGTTCTTTGGTCCTGAGCCATTGAAAACATTTTCGGCAGTTTTAAATCGTGATAACCAGCGGAAGAATTTTCGACTATAACGATTTGGTAAAAAATGGTAATTCCGTTTAGAATTCGAGAGAATTTTTTTTTTCTTTTTAACGCAATCTGGTATTTTCATCATTACGAATTTTTTTATGTGAACAAAATCGCGTGAATCTAGGATCGTCGTGATGATACTTTCACTGGAAATGAAACTTTGTTAAAAATCGTCGATATTTTGTCGAATACGGTGAACTAAATGTTTTTCGATAATTTCTAAATTTTCGTTGTCTCGGCAGTATATTTGGTTTCTAATGGAATTGTCAACTAAATTTACGATTGGAACGATAAAAATTTGCTTCCGAAGAGACTTTCAAGAATATTTCTTGCTGCGATGACACAATTTTTGGGTTTATTCAAAAAAACGTTCAGTTGAACGTATCGAACTAAATATCGATCCTTTCCAACCAAATTTTGTTTGGGTTTGTTTGGGTTTGTTTGTTGAGAACGTAAAGCGGTAGTTCGAGCTTTTCAATAGCAAAAAAGTAGTAGATTCATAAAAATAATATCATTTTGCCTCCGATTACAGCTTCGGATAAATTTGTGTGTTTAACGAGTGAGATAATTAAAAAACTAGAAAGTAGGATTATGGGTATATCTTCGTCGTAAAAAATTGAAGTAGGAAACGTAATACATCGTGGATAATGAACGCACGCACCTTTTCCTTAGCGTATGTACACAGACCCCGTGTTTGCGGTTACGTGGGTCTAATCGTCACCGCGTTATAACTGTCAATCTTCATTATCTGATTATTTTTTTAATCCGTCGTAATAAAAAAAATGTGGCATTATAATTGCGGTTATAAAAGTAGCGGCTTCGATATCGCATTACGGTCATTGCGGCACGTTGGATTTCGAAAAATAGCGCTTCGCGACCATCGGAAAAAATATGGCAACTCCTCACGGAACTTCGCGTTCGACCGCAAGCCGCAGCAATGCTGCGCCGGGAAACTTTACTGTATAAGCAAAGTTTTCACTCGTGGTTGATATATTGACATGCCAACATTTCTGAGTCGCGGATCGTTTTCTCGCGAGGCGCCTTTTTTCTTTATCGCATGATCTCGTGGGATCGACCTTCGTGCATCTCGCGTTACACACTGCGGCATGATTACCCTTCAACGGGAATTCAAGTTCGCCAAGACTGGCAATTGTGCGGGTAAAGTTAAATAGAACTGTGACGGAAGGTCGTGTGAGTTCTGGATGTAGAACGATTTTTTGGAAAGTAAAAAAAAAAAACTTTATGAAAAAAAATGTTCAATCTGCAATATTTTTAGGCTCTCGATCATTCCTGAGTGTGGCTCTAGACTGAAAACAAAATTTTGTTGAAAAAGATGGATATTTTGTTCGATACGTTCGGCTAAACGTTTTTGTCAATAATCCCAAAAATAGTGTCATTGCAGCAAGAAATATTTTAGAAAGTCTCTTCAGAAGCAAATTTCGGTCGTTCCACTCGTTAATTTCGCTGACAATTCTGTCAGCAACTAAATATTCTGCCAAAATACCAAAAATTTTGAAATTGATTAAAAAATATTTAGTTTACCGTATTCAACAAAATATCGATGATTTTCAACGAAATTCAATTTCCACCCTGTTAGTTTTCAAACTAGAAAAAACAGAAGAAATTATTAGAAATTCCAAGATTGGTACACTGAAAACAAAATTTTGTTGAAAAAGATGGAAATTTTGTTCGATACGTTCGACTAAACGTTTTTTTTTTAATTATTCCAAAAATCGTGTCATTGCAACGAGAAATATTTTAGAAAGTCGCTTCAGAAGCAAATTTCGGTCGTTCGACTCGTAAATTTCGCTGACAATTCTGTCAGAAACTAAATATTCTGCCAAAATACCAAAAATTTTGAAATTACTTTAAAAATATTGAGTTTACCGTATTCAAGAAAATATCGACGATTTTTAGCAAAATTTCATTCCCAGTGTAAAACTCAACGAAATCAAACGACCGCGACCGAGAGAAATCTGTAAATATAAATATTACACGACAAATTGGTGTCGTCGTTCCAAGAAGAAAAAAAAACAGATCAGCTCTGGCTGATACAAAAAACTTACAGCGTCGGGGATAAGAGTGGAGCGTATGTATTTGTGTCGCGTGTATAAATTATCGCTCTCAGAAACAGTTTGTCTTAATTTTCGGGCTCGAGAAAAAATAAAAAGCCTAAAAGCTTTTCCGGGAAAAATAGCTCGCCAAGGGAATCGAGCAAAATGTGAGTCGAACCGGAGGAAAAAAGATATAAAGATGAAAAAAAAAGAAGTGGTGACGGAGAGAGGAAGAGAATGAAGAAGGAGGAACAAGATTTGAAAAGACGCGGAAAGAGCGCGTCGAGAGGGTCGAATGTGTCAACTCGAAGCTTCGGGGGACCTTTCACCCCGACTGTTTCTCTCTCTTCACCCTGGTACGGTCCTCATCACCGCCTCGCATCGGTACATCATGTGCTACCTGACGATCGATGCTACTCAAAAGAGGGCAGAGGGTTTGACAAATTCTCAAAGCATTATCTTTGTCGGTGCCGCATACGAACAGGCTCGTCGACGACACTTGGAACATGTATGTGTCTCGGGTATTTTTAAACCGCGTGCCAATTTCGAGTCTAGCGATAAAACATCGTGTATGAATTTTTTTCATTGTGCAGGGCACTCGGAATTAAAGCGTAACGTGCCTGTGGAATTGTGTTGGAATCCATTCTTTGGAGAATCTTATAAGACACGAATTGGCAGGACCAGTTCCTTTGACTTTGCTCTAAAAACAACGAAACTCTGCGAGAGAATCCTGAAATTCCGGACTCAATCGTAGAAAAATGTCTCTCGGTCCTGCTGTCTTTTTTCTACGTTTCTGTGAGCAGTGAATTTTTCTTCTTTTCTAATTTTCATACGAGATAACGCGGACTAGATGAAAGTGGAATTTTCGGTGCTGCTTTAACTTTCGAAACTCCTGGGACTCTGAGGAATTCATGATTTTTTAGGGGTTAAGGAGAGTGGCTACACACAACAATGTTGCCGAAGCAAAAGGATAGGAAAATTCGAAATGATTAGAATTTGAATTTAGTGAGTATATTCTTTAGTATTGAATATGAATATACAAATTGTTTCAAGATTTTTCTTTTACATAGTTTTCGAGTAATTGAAAACTAGAGTTTACATGGAATTTACGTAGGAAAATTCAAAATGATTAGAATTTAATGAAATTTGGTGAGTATATTCTTTAGTATTAAATATGAATATACAAATTTTTAAAGATTTTTCTTCTACATAGTTTTCGAGTAATTGAAAACTAGAGTTTACATGGAATTTCCGTAGGAAAATTCGAAATGATTAGAATTGAATGAAATTTGGTGAGTATATTCTTTAGTATTAAATATGAATATACAAATTTTTTAAGATTTTGCTTCTACATAGTTTTCGAGTAATTGAACACTAGAGTTCACATGGAAACGCAGAGGAATCAGATATATATCGATATATCTTTTGCACATTGTACACTCCAATTATTCGACAACTATGTAGACGAAAAATATGAAAAAAATTGTGTCATCGTATTTGATACTGAAGAATGTTATCACCAAATTTGATAAAATTCTAATCCTATTATCCCATGTAGCCAGCCTCCTTAATAGATGCTTCCAATGAAATTAGAGAGTCGCTTTTTTTCTTATAGTTCCCTCGTGTGTACAGCTCCCGNTGAGTATATTCTTTAGTATTAAATATGAATATACAAATTTTTAAAGATTTTTCTTCTACATAGTTTTCGAGTAATTGAAAACTAGAGTTTGCATGCAAAAGCATAGGAATCAGATATATATCGATATATCTTCTGCACATTGTAAACTCCAATTATTCGACAACTATGTAGACGAAAAATATGAAAAAAATTGTGTCATCGTATTTGATACTGAAGAATGTTATCACCAAATTTGATAAAATTCTAATCCTATTATCCCATGTAGCCAGCCTCCTTAATAGATGCTTCCAATGAAATTAGAGAGTCGCTTTTTTTCTTATAGTTCCCTCGTGTGTACAGCTCCCGTTTTGTTATTGATACGCGGCCTGAAAAAACTGGGGCAATGTGTCACCGCGACAAGAAGACTCGAACGTTTGATGGCGCGGTCGTTAATTTTGCATTGTAAAATAATGTCGCTGTATATAAATTCGTCGTATCGTGTATAGTCACAGGCTGAAAAATATACCGTCATTTCTGGTTGCAACGAAATTTAATTTCGGTGAAATTAAGAAAGATTCAATTACTCTCTGCAAGGTCGGAGTTGACGTCCAAGCGTTAGGCTATAAAGATTATTTTTAATGACTTCATACTTAGGAAAATAATATGGTTCTGAGATAAAAAAATTGAAACCTCGCCGCGACCAGAACGCGAGCTCTGCTCAATTTGTTTTTCTTCAATTAGTGTCAAAGGCGAGTATCGTAAACGCAAATCGCTAGTTCTTTTTATTAGTCTGTTAGGAAGTCCGTTTGGGAAGTAAAAAAAAAATACATTATCGTTAGAATTGTTAGGAAGATTAGAAAAACATTTCAGCTACAATTTGAAGGGAGAATCATGAAATATTCTTCGTAAAGTGAATCGCGTGACCGCTTGGTCTTTTCAGAACTTTGACAAAACCGGGCCTTTTGCCCTAGATATTATTATCGTCGAGTCAAAGTGTTATGCGACACCTGCTGGCTACCGCGTCGCGTCTGTGAAAAACACAATGATGTAGCGGCTTGTTTAAATGCTCAGACTCTAAAATGAAGAAAAAACATGGCCAAATGTATATTTCGTATCTCATCCTATCACAACTGTGTCATAACGTCGCTTGCATAGCCTTTTACCAAATATACATAACGACGCTATATCGTGCACAAAAAAATGTGGAACTTTGTTCCTTTTTTCCAAATTGTGTGCAGCGGAGAATATACGACGATAAAAAAAAAACATTCTAACGCGGCATTTCGTCTGCTTGAGGACGTTGTACAGCGCGATCGAAATATTAAATGTTGAAAATTGCAACTTTTAACACACGCTCTTGTGAGAAACTACTGAAAATTGTGATTTTTAGAAATTTAAATATCTCGACTTCTACATGGAGAAACCTCTCAAAATTGCGCGAGCTATTAGATGCCACTATTCTCTTAGTGCGGTGGAAATTTAAAGGAATACTATGGATAGAAAAATTCGCAAACGTACTCAACAGAGCAGAGCTTGTGTCTTGAAAGTTTTTTTTTTTTTTTTACGACCTAATTTATGCCGTTTAAGAATTTTTTTGACTATCTGGCACGAAGATAATTAGCTTCGAAAGAAAGCAATCCGTCTCGCCATGGATGATTCATTCATGATCAAACCTCATTGTCGTCAAAATAGGGACCATAAACGTTGAGCACAGAGATGAGTGGTTTGTTTGGATTCCACACGCTTCGCGTGGAGGGTGATAAAAAGCACTCGTCGGGCATCGAGCTGATAAGGGAATATCCATTGTGTGCGTTTCGTAAAATATGATGGTAAATATACAGAAGTGGAACTCTTCCGAAAAGAGACTCTCTACGTTTTTTTTTCGGTCGGCTACCGAGCATCAGCGATGCTAGACACACTGGGTCGAGGGTTAAGGAAAACTATTCGATTGAGGAAAATTTTGATTCCACGTTAAGGAGGTTGGCTACATACGATCATATGATAAGAATTTAATAAAATTTCGTCATTAAATTCTTTAGAATCAAATACGATGACACAATTTTTTTCATATTTTTCGTCTACATCGTTGTCGAATACATAGAGTTTACAATGTGCAAAATATATATCTATATACATCTGATTCCTATGCTTTTGCATGCAAACTAGCCGTTCAATTATCAAAATCTTGAAAAATTTGTATATTCATATTTAATACTAAAGAATATACTCACCAAATTTCATTAAATTCTAATCATTTCGAATTTTCCTACGTAAATTCCATGTAAACTCTAGTTTTTAATTACTCGAAAACTATGTAGAAGAAAAATCTTGAAAAATTTGTATATTCATATTTAATACTAAAGAATATACTCACAAAATTTCATTGAATTCTAATCATTTCGAATTTTCCTACGTAAATTCCATGTAAACTCTAGTTTTTATTTACTCGAAAATTACGTAGAAGAAAAATCTTTAAAAATTTATACGTTTATATTTAATACTCAAAAATATACTCACCAAATTTCATTAATTACTAATTATTTCAAATTTTCCTATGATTTTAACACGGCGCCACTCTCTTTAATGAAAAATATTGAATGGATAACTCGTTTGAATTGAAATTAACGAGTTTTTAAAAAGCCTGCAACCTCGGTATTTTCCGCGGTCACATTTCTCCCCGAATTGTAATCAACGAGTGCGTTTTCCCGAGATCTTATCAGCGCGGACACGCCCACCGAATTAAGGGGATACACATATTAGTGAGAGAGGAAGTCGACATTAAATTTCGTTCGTCAGCCAATCGACCTCTATCGCGTTCGACGTGGCGCCCCGCGTTCTAACTCAACAGTAATTACCAGAAATATGCGAATTGGTAGGCGTTTCTTAACACGTAATAAAAAAATATTTTTCTATATTTCGTAATTACTCGCGGAAATGAAAATTAACTTATTGGCGTTCTATCGATCTCACGGTCGCCATCACGGAGAAGGTGGTACTTTTGTTTTTCTTCAAATATCAATAACCTTCGGAAAACACGTGAATCTTCTGTTCGGTAATGTTTCCCTCTCACGCGTGCGACCTGACCGACCGATAAATCGCCTTAAAGCAAAAGAATGATGTTGAAGTTTGCATCGATGAAATGCAACGAAAACTCATGATTTTGTTATAGCATCGGACCAAATTTTCATACAGTGTTTGTCGACAATAACGAGAAAGTCTTTTTCGCCATTCAAAAAGTAAATTCACTAGAAAAATTGGAACGAGTCAATTAATTATAAAAATAATAAATAAAAAATATATTTTTCGTTGCATTGCAACGATGCAAACTTCAATATCATCGATTCTGAGCGAAGGAAAATTTAATGAGTATTTGAAAAATAACGATTTTCGATTCTCTGTTGAGATGGAGATTTTCGAATTTTCTTTTTTTTCTTTCTTGCTTTCTTGCTTTCCAATTCTGATGATGTTGAAGTTTGCATCGATGAAATGCAACGAAAACTCATTATTTTGTTGTAGCATCGGACCAAATTTTCATACAGCGTTTGTCGACAATAACGAGAAAGTCTTTTTCGCCATTCCAAAAATAAATTGACTAGAAAAATTGCAACGAGTCAATAAATAATCAAAATAATAAATAAAAAATATATTTTTCGTTGCATTGCAACGATATGCAAACTTCAATATCATAGCAAAAGATGAAATCAACTTACCAACTCCAGAGAGCAGAAGGGCGAATAAATTGCGCTGAAAACCTTGCAACTGCTTTCGTCATTAGCCCCGATGACTGGCGCCTGTTTGGCGCCAATGGGAACCATCGGACTGATTAATGTCTAGAATTTTTCCCAGCAAACTTGAAGCTGATTCTCCCGCCGAACAGACTCCGTCTCAACACCAAGCAAAAGGTTTTTCGATAAAAAATATAACGATCGTACCTGTTGATGGTTTTCAAACAAAATTTCGAAGGCAAAAGGTCACGAGCTACGAAACTTTGAATTTAAAATAAAAACTGTCCCGTGTTTGGTTTACCGAGAGAACGCAGCCGGTCAATTATTCTCCAGTCATTAAAAGATTATCGAAATTCTTGTCTTTCATCTTGAGATTAAACCATTTCCGTGGTACATATGCGTCTCTTATTTTTCAGCCTCGTCTGACACACCAAATCCAATGACGACATGAGTGGAATTAATTCCGGCACCACGGATGGCGACTTGTGTTCGAAGGCCACGTTCCGAGGCAGTGAAAAAAATACCATCTCCATTTATTTTTATACTTCGACTCGAAATAGCACGAAAATTGTTTTCCATGGATAACTCGATGTTTTAAAAAATTAAAATATCATTTACGAACCTAAAATTCGTGCAATCGATGAATTCGTGTTTGTAAATAATAAAAACATTAATAAAATAGATAAGAATTGAAAAATTGCGGACCTCCTAGCAAAAAATTGGTAAATCTTTTGCCCGCACGGCTGCGAATCGTTTAATTAGAGAAAATACGACGCGGCGATTGTCCGAAACGCAGAGGTTTAAATGGCAATGTCCCGAGGCTCAGCCGGACGCTTCGTTTCTGAAAAATTGGTACAAGCACCGGGAGAATTTGTGAGGGAAGAGAATCATTGGTAAAAAAGATGTTAATAAAAAAATGTTTAATAAATAAATCAAAAAGACATATTTCGTTTCGTGAGAATAGATGTAATCGATCTTCTCCTCCTTAGCTCTCTCTCGGTTATTACAATGATCAACAACGCCGTCGAAACAAGAGCGTTCGTGTGTATATGTATAAGTAATTTATCAATACAATTGGACGAGTTTGTTCGGCTGCCGACGGCGTTTATTTTTTCGTTATTTCATGCTTGCTTTTTTTTTCATTTTTCGTGTGTGTTTTTTTTTTTTTTATTGCTCACAATAATTGTTTCACCCACGTATATATAATCAACGTCGTCATCACCACACCTTAACCCTTGAACGGTAACCTGGGGTCAAAAACGACCCCAGGCGACAATTCCGCGCCTTTTTTCTCTTCGTTTTCCCGTTTTTTATCCTTTTGCCGCATTTTTCACTGATTCTTTGACTCTAAGCAAAGTTGCTCTAGGCTTACGTGATTCTGCATTAAAAAACGAAAAGAATGAGCCCAGGTTGAAGCCTTTTTGTTAAATTTTACCAAAGATATGAATTTTTCAAAATTGGGGTCATTTATGACCCCAGGTTATCGGGAATAGGTAAGAAAAAATAAGGTTACTGTTCTAGGGTTAAGGTTTACTTAAAGTTTATCGAGATTCACGTTAACTTGACTAGCACGCTAATAAGCCGATATAGAAACGAAGTAATCAATTACGTAATAAACGACAGTATCAACAATGTTCGCTTAATGAACGCAGTACCGATGATGATAATAATAATAATAATAATTATGAGAATCACCGACGAAAGGACTTTTTAAGCGCATAGGCAAATGAATACTGGCTTTTTACATCGTAATTATAATAACATAATCAAATATCACAAAACGCGATCTTTTCGCACTTTCTCTCTCTCTCTCTCTCTCTCTCGTTTCGTCTCTTACCTTCGCTCACACGCACACCTTAGATTTACACATTCGTACGAACGTATCGCAATAAATATAGAACTGCATAAAACGAGATCGTCGCGGCTCAGCAAATCTCGGCTCCATTTTTCTTTTGCCTTGCCACGTTTTGGTTTTTCATTCATTTTTTTTTCTCGACGAATCGTTTTTCTCAAGTGAATGTATCGGAATCCGATTTCGGTCGCTCTTATCCGACGTCTGACTCGAGTTCTCAGTTGCTCGATGATAAGGGAACATCCTTAATGCAAATATCGGTTTATATTTATTTGTTGATACGTTTTGACGGGGACGAGAATTTGAAACAATTCTCTATACTCCTCGTCAGAAGCGTTTATATTTACGATGTTGAAGTTTGCATCGATGAAATGCAACGAAAACTCATCGTTTTGTCACAGCATCGCACCAAATTTTCATACAGTGTTTGTCGACAATAACGAGCAAGTCTTTTTCGCCATTCAAAAAGTAAATTTACTAGAAAAATTGCAACGAGTCAATCAATAATCAAAATAATAAAATAAAAATCTTATTTTTCGTTGCATTGCAACGATTGCAACTTCAATATCATCAATTCTGAGCGATGGAAATTAAATGAGTATTTGAAAAATAACGATTTTCGATTCTCTGTTGAGATGGAGATTTTCGAATTTTCTTTTCTTTCTTTCTTGCTTTCTTGTTTTTCAATTCTGATGATGTTGAAGTTTGCATCGATGAAATGCAACGAAAACTCATTATTTTGTTATAGCATCGGACCAAATTTTCATACAGTGTTTGTCGACAATAACGAGAAAGTCTTTTTCGCCATTCGAAAAATAAATTTACTAGAAAAATTTCAACGGAGTCAATTAATAATCAAAATAATAAATAAAAAATATATTTTTCGTTGCATTGCAACGATGCAAACTTTAATATCATTTATATTTATAATAGTATCAAGACGCGAACGTGCTCCGTTTACTTTAAATACGTCGGTTTAAATTTACATTTCTTATTATTATGATTTTTGTTGTTTTATCGTGTCGCACCTTGTTACGAGCGCGTAAGTAGAATATTTTTTGCATATAGTTTTGTTTTTCAGATATATACCCGTGCCTTTTTTTGTTCCCGTCTGTACGAGCACAACTCGCGTCTCACGTCGTTTACACCCAAAGTTCAATATAAAAAAATGACAAATTGAACAATCGAAAAATATTTTCACGCGCTTCGCGCGACGAAGCAGGAAAGCAACGAAATTAAGCGCCCGGAGTGAAACAATCTCATCGCGGTCGAATGGCAATGAGACCTTTCGACCCTCGCTAAATATTCTAATTCATTCGAACCAATATTTATACTTTCGCAGCATGAAACTCTCGAAGCTATAGAGATGAGAATCGGTGTGAAGAAACGATCGTTCGAAACGCCAAACCGTGAACATTGAAATTCGTGTGAATCGGATTATCGCGACCTTCGCAACTAAATGGCTAAATGGCTATTTTGAAAAATTTCATTTTTTCCAAAGCCTCATGGAGAGTAATCTGTCGAAAACTTTTGAAAATTGATTTTTTTTTTGTTTTTCGGAATTTCTGAAAAGTGCAAATATTGCTACAGCGTTCTGGGACTGCGAGTCACCAAAGTTATGCTCTGAAATACATTTTATTAATTACACGCTCGCCTCATAGTCAGTATCGAACGACGTGGTGGATTTTTCGTCTCTGTATCCAGCACCGAGTGTCTCATAAGTATATTTTCATAATACAGCATGTTGGAGACGATTAATCTTTCGCAAACAAGCGAAAGTAACAGCGAAAATTTGTTGTTTATTTAGTAACGTTTTTTTAAACTTTCCATTTTTTTTTCATTTTCGTCGCTCACTTCGAGATTCTACGTTTTATACATTTGTCTATAAAAAGTATTAACTGTAAAGTTCATCGAGACAGTGGGCCACGTACGTAGATTTTGGTGCGATCGTATTTTTTGTCATTTGTTTTTTATTTATTTATTTGTTCGTCATGATTATATACAAAATGAAAGATTGTGGTAATTTTAATTGAGTAGAAATGGAGAAAGGAAGCTTGATTGACTTAGAAAGAAATCCAAGTTTCGTTCGTACGACTTATTGATCGTGAAAATGTCAACCAAATCGGACTATGCACTAAGGAAAGATTCCTGAATTATCGGGCACCTTATCCGCTAGAATGATTCACGCGTATTGGGAATAGTTGCATATTTATTTATTTTTTACTCGAATAGATATTCGAAGCAATGAATAACGATTCGTTACGAATCAAACGTAATAATTAATTCGAAATTCCGTGAAGAATATCCATATACACTGAAAAGAAAATTTTGTTCAGAAAGATGGATATTTTGTACTAAACGTTTTTTTGAATAATCCCAAAAATAGTGTCAGTGCAGCAAGAAATATTTTAGAAAGTCTCTTCGAAAGCAAATATACTGCCAAAATAACGAAAATTTGGAAATTATTTTAAAAATATTTAGTTTACCGTATTCAACAAAATATCGACGATTTTTGACAAAATTTCATTCTCAGTGAAGAAATATTCTAGAAAGTCTCTTCGGAAGCAAATTTTAGTCACTCCAATCGTAAATTTTGCTGACAATTCCATTAGAAAATAACGAAAATTTGGAAATCGTTAAAAAATATTTAGTTTAAAGTTTTCAACAAAATATCGACGATTTTTAACAAAATTCGATTTTCAGTGTAGTTTTACGAAAGTGAGGTATCGAAAGAGGAAAGAATTCGGCAATATCGTATCGAATGCAATCCAAGCTGCTACAACGGAGACGAATACTTCAAACCCTTCATTTCGTTGCGTAACTAATTGTCCTCGACAATGAACGAATAATTTCGATTCTCAAGTTTAAAATCATTTCATTGGCAACAATTATTGAGTAGTTTGCAATGCTGCTAAATTCAGTATTAAAGATGAGATTCAATCGTATTGCAAGTTTAGAAAATTTCGAAAAAATTTCACCGCTTTGGTACAGTTGGTAAAAAAATGTTTTTTTGTTTTATTGAAATTCGTAAAAACGAATGTGATTTCAATGTCATCTTTATTTGGACACCTCTCATGGTAAACTTTCATCGCCAGCGACCTCGATGCCGAGAAGAGAGAAGCAGAAAGAGAGAGAGAGAGAGAGAGAGAGAGAGAGAGAGAGAGAGAGAGAGAGACGAGAGTAAAAAAGATTAAAGTGAATGCGATTGATTGGCGGGATTATTTGAAGCTGTTCCCTGACGCGCATTGCGAGCCGCTTAAAGCGCATAATTCGCCGAGCGAACGAAGCCGATGCGAATGGATATGTGAGCTTGATCGCACGTGCCTGCTTTGTTATGCATTTACTAGCGTGCGATTATGTTTGTGGAGCGAGGAAAAGAAAAAAGAAAGAAAAAAAAAAAGGAGAAGATTCTTCACGTAATTCGCCTCTCTCTCCCTTTTCTTTCTATTCTGTATTTGAGTTTGGGCCCTGCGTAAGTATGTGGTCACCAATTACGGACATGAATTCGTGTCGGAGCCTTAAAGTGATGTCCCTGAGTTTGTTCGATACCCTCAAGCCTCCCCGCCTCGAGCGACTAAGCGTTCGTAGCTCGTACGACAATTGTGCCGCCGCCGCCGCCGCACCACCGAACAAATATTCAAGTCTCAACGCGGTCGCGTTTATTTTTCCTGATACTCCCTGTTTCATTGATCAGTCGCGCGCGAGCAGACTGACGCGGACACACGTGACGCATGTACGTGGGGAATCGCGCGCGACGATACTAAATTCTTTTGCATTTCCTAACAGCAGTCCCGGCGATTTGTCGTTTATCGTTGAGTTTTCAATATCAACGAACCCAATGAGTCCAATCAACGATTTTTACAAGCGAAAACGACGAATCTCGAGATGAACGAAATTTCTCATTGATGACAACAATCTTTTCGGAATTTTTACACACTGAAAAGAAAATTTTGGTGAAAAAGATGGATATTTTGTTCCATACGTTCGACTAAACGTTTTTTTGAATAATCCCAAAAATTTTGTCATTGCAGCGAGCAATATTTTAGAAAGTCTCTTCAGAAGCAAATTTTAGTCGTTCCACTCGTAAATTCCGCTGACAATTCTGTCAGAAACTAAATATTCTACCAAAATGATAAAAATTTTGAAATTATTTTAAAAATATTTAGTTTACCGTGTTCAAAAAAATATCGACGATTTTCAACGAAATTCAATTTCCAGTGTATTAGTTTTCAAACGAGAAAAAAAAAGAATAAATTATTGGAAATTCAGTTTTGTTACACTGAAAACCAAAATTTGTTGAAAAAGATGGATATTTTGTTGGATACGTTCGACTAAACGTTTTTTTGAATAATCCCAAAAATTGAGTCAATGCAGCAAAAAAAAAATGTTAGAAATAAGTCTCCTCGGAAGCAAATTTTATTCGTTCCACTCGTAAATTTCGCTGACAATTCCGTTAGAAAGCCAATATATTGGCAAAATGATAAAAATTTTGAAATTATTTGAAAAATATTTAGTTTACCGTGTTCAAAAAAATATCGACGATTTTCAACGAAATTCAATTTCCAGTGTATTACTTTTCAAACGAGAAAAAAAAAGAATTAATTATTGGAAATTCAGTTTGTGTACACTAAAAACCAAAATTTGTTGAAAAAGATGGATATTTTGTTGGATACGTTCGACTAAACGTTTTTTTGAATAATCCCAAAAATTGAGTCAATGCAGCAAAAAAAAATGTTAGAAATAAGTCTCTTCGGAAGCAAATTTTAGTCGTTCCACTCGTAAATTTCGCTGACAATTCCGTTAGAAAGCAAATACATTGGCAAAATAACGAAAATTTTGAAATTATTAAAAAATATTTAGTTTACCGTATTCAACAAAATATCGACGATTTTTAACAAAATTTCATTCCCACTGCAGTTTATTGGAAATTATATTGGTCAGTTAGATAAATTATCATTTCCCTCGAAAAGAAATGCCCTTGACCTAAAGTCTCCATCGTTGTTTCGCGACTTAATCAGGCAAGTTCTTGAGAACGCAGCAAAACTATGGCTAATTTTTTTTTTTTTGTACACTTGATAAGTATTATGCGTGCTGGCGAGAATGTAATGAGTTTCGCGATGATTTTGATTGGACAGGTGATCGTTGCCCAACTCTATATTTACAACTTTCGTGCACAGTTACAAAAATAAACCGTGCCAGCTGCGTATACTTGTAAACTGTATGCAACACAATTGAGGGGTTTGCCCCTCGCGGGCTTATACCGACTGGATTTTTCAGCACTTTGCGGTTGTTCCAGATTTCAATGATTTTTTTTTCATAGCACTTCGTACAAAGAATTTCCAAGCATACTTTGGTTCTTTGACTCGTGGCATTCTCGAGTGAGCTTCAATTTTCCGCAAGAGAAATGTTTCGGAGTCATCTCTCCTGCGACAACGACTGCGGCTACTTTTATATTTATTTTTTTTTCTTAGTGGAATGTCTTCGAGAAGGAAACGTGTGAAAATGATGAATTTTAATAATAAATCATTTACGGACTGCACAAATATTTTTCNATTGTGTCATTGCAGCAAAAAATATTTTAGAAAGTGTCTTCGGAAGCAAACTTTAGTCGTTCCACTCGTTAATTTCGCTGACAATTCTGTCAGAAACTAAATATTCTGCCAAAATAACGAAAATTTTGTAATTATTTAAAAAATATTTAGTTTACCGTATTCAACAAAATATCGACGATTTTAAAACGAAATTTTATTTCCAGTGTATTAGTTTTCAAACGAGAAAAAAAAGAAGAAATTATTGAGAATTCAAAGTTTTGGTACACTGAAAACGAAATTTTGTTAAAAAAGATGGATATTTTGTTCGATACGTTCGACTAAACGTTTTTTCTGAATAATTCCAAAAATAGTGTCATCGCAGCAAGAAATATTTTAGAAAGTCTATTCAGAAGGAAATTTTAGTCGTTCCACTCGTAAATTTCGCTGACAATTCTGTCAGGAACTAAATATTCTGGCAAAATAATAAAAATTTTGAAATTTTTTAAAAAATATTTAGTTTACCGTATTTAAAAAAATATCGACGATTTTTAACAAAATTTTTTTCTCAGTGTGCAAACTTAATTCAGCATCGTAAAGTTTAAAGTTAAATCTTAAGGATTATTGTGACTAAGCTATTATCGTCTAATGTCAAATTTATATTTAGAATACTCTTGAACTGAATTCCCTTCCGCATGATTCTATTACAGTATGAATGCCTGAATGTATTTTTGGAGCCTGCGTATTGTACGCAGGGGTGGCTTACGACTGGTGGTCATGCTCGTTAGCAGCTCAAGCTGAAGGCAGGGCAGGGTGTCAGCTCCGCGTTCGGGGCAAGCGCAGCACATCGTGTCAATTATACCGCGTAACTGGCCCTCGTGGCAAAAAGTCTCTAACTCTCTGGCCAATTTGTGATACAAAATTCTCTACGTATACGCGAATTTATTCGTCCATCGCGTTATCCAATGCGTTTTGCATTGCCCTGTGACTCGAGTAGTGAAAAACGTGACACGAAAATGATGTTAGCTCGGTCGAAAGATTTCCCTCTCGACTATTATCGCGAAACAAAAAAATTGGCAAGCATTTGTTTTGATTATTTATGGAACAGTATGGCATTTTTATTTTACAGAATAAATATTATGTCTTACGATTATTAATCGATTTTGTTCGTAACTAAATTGCTCGCAACGTTTGCCCCTCAAAAAGCCACAAATCCACGAATACGAGCTAAAGAATTTGTTCGTTTTCGGTTCTCGTAACTTGTTCTCCCTACAATTTCAAACTTTGGAATAAAAGGAAATTTTTATTGACAATAAACGTGACGCGAATCTAGTAATCCGTAAAAAAAAATGTCACTAACTATTACAACCTTGAACAGAACCGGTGGAATGGAAAATGAATAATTAGAACGTCTCGCCAAGTTGATGTGGCGTAAACCTTTTTTTTCAACCTTTTGTTTCTCGTCTTTGTTATCCGCTGGAATAGAACAAATTTTCGACTCAATTATTACTCGTTATTGTCACGACTCAATTATCACTTTTGCTTCGCGACAGGTGTTGCTCGCAAAAAATCATCAATGTCAAGTTGTCACGAGGATAAATAGATGGCAAAATAATTATTTCGTTCAGCTGAATCGTTCGAAGAATTATTCAAATTCATTCTAAACATGATGAAGAAATAAACATCACAAAATGTACTTTCGGGATTGGAAAACTGAATTCATATTTTTTTTATTGAATAAATTTGATTTTAATGAAAATTATGCTCGTTTGAAAAATCTGGCGATGCTGAGACCGTTTGTACCGCAAATTTTTTTTATTTTGGATATCCGAACATCCCTTTCCGAATTGCAACGAAATTTTCGCACGAAATTTTTTTTTGGTTTTTTTCTTTTTATTCGTTTAAAAATGGAGGAAGAAAATGATAATTTGAAAATTTGAGGGACTGACGAAATGAACGAGAACGTATGAGACCAAAGTTTTGACTGTGGGCTCTGGAGAAGCACCGAACATGCGAATCAGCATCGACTGAAAACTTTAGACAAACTTGTACCGTTCGCATTTGTCCACATGGAAACATCTAATTGACGATTCAATTTTAGCACGTACACACTGTGGCGCAGCAATCGTGGCAACGGCGCAATTATACTCTGTTCAAAGTCAATCGTCGTCCATCAACAGACAATTTCCTATAAATAAATAAGTGTCTGATACAAATGATCCGTTGATTAACAGTCATTGCAGGTCTCGAGAAAAGTAAGTTTGTTATGCCTACGAATCGTAGGACGATGAGGAAACGATTGAAAGAAATCTGTGGGAAAAAATGTTCTGGCTCGAGAATTTGGGAATCTCCTGAAATCGATTCTGTCAAAAAAAAAAAGAAAAAAATTGCGTTTCGGAGCTTTTCCAGCACTGAAGGAAATGAAACTGAAACGATTTTGGTCTCTGCTCAATTTTCACTGTGCAGGATGTAATTTTTTCACGAAAAAAAAAAAAAATTTCGTAAAAATTAAAAAATGGATTTTGGTTCCATGAAAATTAAAATCTTCCGCGTTAGAAAATACAAAAAAAAGAATTGAGATGTTTCTCAGTCTCTATATTTTGCGATTCGATTTTCTGAGTATATATTCTTCGTGCCTACAACTTGGACAATTTTTTTCGAATATCCTTAGTTCGTCAGAGACGATTCTACAGAGAAATATAAAAAGCTAAAAAATTTCATTGTGGGCCCCTCAATTATTTCAGAGTGTATTTTCTCTTTTTCGTAATTTATTAAGGAATTTGCGGTGATAAATAAAAGTCGTGAAAATTTCGAATTTTATGAGGAACTCAAGAAGAAAATTCAAATTTCTAGAATCTAGAAAATGAAATTAAAAATGTAAATGGTTTTTCCTCCGTTCGCTGGCCACTGCTGAAACGTTTTCCTTTCGAGTAATTTTTCTCTCATTTTTTCTGTCTCTCTCTTCGTCTCTCGGAGTCTATCGTGTAATGTTTACTCTCGATCGTAATATGTTACGGTGCAAGGCTAACACGGCACGATAACAGAAAGATTTCGATCTCGTCAGGCACGCGCCAGGTTTCGCTTTACACCGAAAGTCAGTCAATATAGCTGCGCGGTAGAAAAGAGTGATTTCGTAACATGACTGTTAAAATTGAGTTGGTCAATAGAAGCCCTAACGTTCGTCTTATCCTTGGTCGTGAGAAAACAACGTTTCACGATATCGAGATAAGAAACGTAAATACGAAGAGAATAATATTTTAAAGAAGGTGCACTTGTGAAAAGCTGAAGCAACATTTTAAAATTCATCTTATTTTGCATATTAATGAAAACGTCATTACGATAGAAAGGAAACGCGACAGATTTTTCATCGGTTTTTTACATTTTGGCACCAATTTGTTCGGATCTTTCAAACGGTTCGCAACGACTTGTCAGAGAGGATTCGTTGTTGAAAATTGCATGATGTTGTTGCATCGATTAAATGCAACGAAAACTCATGATTTTGTTATAGCATCGGACCAAATTTTCATACAGTGTTTATCGACAATAACGAGAAAGTCTTTTTCGCCATTCGAAAAGTAAATTTACTAGAAATATTGCAACGAGTCAATTAATTATCAAAATAATAAATAAAAAATACATTTTTCGTTGCATTGCAACGATGCAAACTTCAATATCATCAATTCTGACCGATGGAAAATTTAATGAGTATTTGAAAAATAACGATTTTCGATTCTCTGTTGAGATGGAGATTTTCGAATTTTCTTTTTTTCCTTTCTTGCTTTCTTGCGTTCCAATTCTGATGATGTTGAAGTTTGCATCGATGAAATGCAACGAAAGCTCATTATTTTGTTATAGCATCGGACCAACTTTTCATACAGTGTTTGTCGACCAATACGAGAAAGTCTTTTTCGCCATTCGAAAAGTAAATTTACTAGAAAAATTTAAACGAGTCAATTAATCATCAAAATAATAAATAAAAAATCCTATTTTTCGTTGGATTGCAACGATGCAAACTTCCATATCATACAATTGCAACATCTGTTCACGAAACCGTCGTCGTGCGACTGCGTTAAACTTTCAATTTGACATTTTTTACATTCTTGTCGTGTTTGTTCTCCTTTGTTCGATAGAATTGCAATATTTGGAGATCCATCGATAATAACGGAAAAAAACTCTCGCTCTTTTCATCTCTCTCTCTCTCTCTCTCTCTCTCTCTCTTTCCCTTTCTTTTCCTCTCCTGGTCGTTTGAATTTCCGTATGAAATCTATGACCCATAACGAGTCACGAGTTGGATACACTTGCTTGGACAAAATATTGCAGCGATTGCTTTCAATGTCTCTTCGCCTACGATATTGTATTTGCCTATGAAAACGGAACTACAGGGCGGCGCGATATAGCGAATCCGTGGGAACGAGTTCGCCAATCAATTTCATCGATTCTGGTGGCTGACGTAACGAACAACACGCTCTGAACAAGATGTCTAGAGGGTGTCCTCGCGCACGTTGAAAGCCGGCAATGAAAACATAACTTCCCGACTGAATCCCAAGCCGAAAAATTGAAAGGACGTTTCGACTGTAATTTCGGTGCAGGACTTGCATTTTCATCATTGGCTTCTGAACCTCGAACGACTCGACACTCAGACGCGTACACAGCGATCTCCCTGAACGGTTTCTATAACAAAGTAGGCTCTTTGTTCTTGTTTCGGTCGAAACTTTAGTCACATCTCGACTATTTTTTAGTTTTTTTTTTGCTTTTAAATTAATTTTTATCTATCTACGTTTCTAGATACACGAGGATTTCCTAAGACTACTCGATAACCTGTAAACTTTCGTTTTTGTCTTGTACAGCATCTTGAACCCTAGAACGGTAACCTGGGGTCAAAAACGACCCCAGTCGACTTGAAATCCCGCGCCTTTTTTCCCCTCGTTTTCCCGTTTTTTATCATTTTGCCGCATTTTTCACTGATTCTTTGACTCTGAGCAAAGTTGCTCCAGGCTTACGTGATTCTGCATTAAAAAACAAAAAAAAATGAGCCCAGGTTGAAGCCTTTTTGTTAAATTTTACCGAAGATGTGAATTTTTCAAAATTGGGGTCATTTATGACCCCAGGTTATTGGAATAGGTCAGAAAAAATAAGGTTACCGTTCTAGGGTTAATGAGAAAAATTGATTTCTCTTTCCGACTGCGTCTTATAATTAACTTTGATGATTTGTCTTTTGTTTCCGATTCTCGTATCAACGTTTTTCGTGTCTTCGTGTCGCAATTACGAAGCTGCATCCACGTTTCAATTTTTTTTTGTTTTGTTTTTTCAACGCGATAAATGAGAAAAGCGTTTATCGTCATTTGCAAAGTTTCGTGATTTCTTTGAACCTCTACAGAATAGTAGAAACTTTTGTGTATTGTAAATCTGCTTCATTGATACAGTTTAATTGTAAATTTGAGATCCAAAGCACTCGCCAAAGTCTGTCGTTCGTGGAATTGTGTTTCTTGTCCAACTTTTGGATCGACTTAGAAAGCTCATTATTTTTAATACTTTTGCCGCTAAGAAATCGTTTTGGAAAAATGGCCAAGGACGATCCGCTTCTTCGTATGGACCATGAGTACGAAAAAATGTTTAATTTCACATCAGCATTTATAACCCATACGTCCAACATCTGTTTCTTCTTGTCTCACGAATCTTCACATTTGTGCACACGTGTTTGTTGGAATTTAAAACTCTTTTAGAAATTCGTTCGATACACCATTTCCACTCCGTCATTCCAACGCTTTCAAGACGCGCGGTTTTTTTTCTCTCCTTTTTTTTAAATATATACAGAACACGACGTGTGTACATCAATTGCTACGAACCATAAGACTCGGTGCCTTGAAAATCGTGCGTAAATCGAGACAAACCATGAGAGAATTTTGAGAAACTGTTCAACTTCTGAAATAATGGGGTGACACTTTTTTCTTGCATGCTTCGAAGACGCTGCTCGAGTATAAAAAGAAAAAAAAATAACTCCACGAATTTTTCAGGCAAAATAATTTCCTCGTGATTTCGTCGCCGCGCGTGGAAAAAATGTATTTCCACCAAAATCTGTCAAAGTTTTTTTTTTCATTTAGTGACAACTCTGTTATCGTAAGAATGTAGAAAAGTTGTTGGAGACTCAGAGCTCGTAATGATAAAAAGATCATCGAGTTTGTACAGAAATGTAGAAAATAAAGTCGCAGCTCGATAAATGACGAGGAAATAAATTCAAGAAAAACAATGTGGAGCTAGGAATTTAGAGGCATCGTTGAAATGCAACAAAATTCAATTCTTTCTTCGGTAGGAAAGCAAAAAATTGATGTGCGCCGCTCGTCGACCAATATTTCGTTGGAATTTTCGAAGTAAAAATGGCGGAAAAATAGGGAGGCGAAAGATTGAAAACAGAGTAATAAGAAAGTGAATTTTTTGTTGCATACCAACGATGCGATGCACAAACTGCAGTTGCGTACTTTCACTTTGCTCGGAATATCGTGATTAGAACGGATTAATAAACCTTTTGATATGCGATTGCGATGGAGAGCGCGCAATAATAATTGCAGCTCGGTTGGAATATCGGATTTTTAATGATATTCGTAATCGAATTCGTTATCGAAAGGTCGTAATTTGGTTGGAAAAGATAACCGGAGCGAAAAAATAATTTAAATAATTTCGTTAATTAGCTCGTTGGTAAGAGACGAAAAAAAGTTGGAATCGCAGGCAGAATTGGTTGTAATATTTGAGGTGCATCGTTAACTCGGACTTGGAAGTTATAGTTCGTGAGCAATTGATATAAATGTGTACATTTGTTTATCTTTAGTGGCTGAGATAGTAAACGAGTTGCTCCGACAGCTTGTACGAGCCACCTAGGCAGTATTTTTGCGCAAATTCACACAAAGAATGTCGAGAGAATGCGCGCGGTACGTAAAATTTCCATACAATCATTCCTTAAGTATAATATTTACATCCTGTTGCGCACGCACAGTCAGACAAATATGTACAGAGCGCGCGAAATAACGTCTAATATTTAACTTTAGCTTTGACCTCTTCGGCGATGCCGCCCCACCTCAGTTTGTAAACCCTGGACCTCCACTGTATGAGAGGATGGAGAACAGCTTGAAGGAATAAGTAAGGCCTGGTGGATTCGCTGAGTAGCCATCCGCAGACAAATTCAAGTTTGTTGAACGGCAAGGGACTGTTTTGTACGACGCACAAAAGTGTCCAATCGAACATGAACCAGAGTAAGACGTGAACGAGGTAAAATACAAGAGAGTCCCAGTCGAAAAGAACGCCCGCTGCCCAAGATGCGCAAGCTCCGAGAACAAAACATTCGCTCAGGGGCTCGAGGAGTATGGTGAGAGGAAGCATGGCGACTCTGAGCTTGGCCCATCGCTTGAGTCTCGCTTGGAAGGAGTGCATGTCGCAGTGGCCGCTGTTCTGGAGCGCCGGCTGCGAGCAAACCGTTATTTTCCAGCCTCTGTCCGTCAGCGATTTGGCATAGAAAAAATCTTCGGCTAGATAGACGCCAAAAGTTTTGAGTCCTCCGACTTCCTCGAGGGGCCCTTTGCGCAGGAGGGCGGACATGCCCGTGTGGCAATTGATTCTAAGGCAATCCGCAGCTAGATACATTCTCGACTGTACAGTACCAAAGTAAATTTTTTCGTAAGAAGCTGCAAAACCTTCTCTGTCGCAAGTGAACGGCAATTGATGAACGAGCGCGACTTTGTCGCCCATGTAATTCACCATGTCCAACAAAGTGTCTTCCTTCATTTTAATGCCGCTGTCGCTGATCAATATGAGCTCGTGCTTAGCCGCTTCGTAAGCCGGATGCATATTGTTGATTTTTGGATTAACGCCGACGCGAGAACCTCCGACGAATAATTTCGCCTCGACGAGAGGATATTTCTCCATTAATTTGTGGACGAGCATGAGAGACGGATCGGACTCGTCCTCGACGCAAAACAATAATTCGTAAGTTGGATAATCCATGGTGAAGAATGTCTCGAGGTTGTTGAAAAGATTCGGATCAACCCCCATGAGAGGTTTTATCACTGTAACGCCTGGTAATGGCACTTCGTAACTAGGGACCGTTGTTGTTTTACGATGAAGTTTCCAGCGACTTGCCACGAGCGCGAGAACGTGCACGATCCACATACCGAGCCAAAATACCATGAAAAATATCGCAAACCCATACAGGGTGTACACCATGGAGCTCATGTTTGTTCGGACAACGGGATGTGAGAAGAGTTGGCGCGAACGAACGAAAAAACAAAGGATTTCAAAAGATATTTATTTGAGCGTCAAGTTTTAGCCGCTTTTTCAGGCGATAGGCGTGATTCCCGCGCGCCTTCAATTTCGATCGCGAGCCACTCGACGGTGCTGCCACCGAAAGGACACAAACACGCACACACGCGCAACGCGCTCGGCTACACCGAAGCCGGTCCAGCACGCGCGAAAAACACTACCACCCCCGCGTTTGTTCGCGGATTTCCAAGTGCCTCGCACCCGGGAACAAACCGGGTTGTAAATGAGAGTG
>JBAJMU010000002.1:10010731-10058403 GCA_037952995.1 Hyposoter didymator
CCCGCTTCCTCGGACGAGACACTATTTTATTTTTTATTTGAATCTCGTCGTTTCGGGACTCTTGAACCGGCTTGAACGAAATTCTTTTATTTCCATTGCGAATATTTCTTTTCGTACAGTCACGTCAACAGCCTCCTCTGCTGCTTTCTTTCGTCTCGCCGTTCCCGTTTTTTTCCCTTTTCCGTCTTTCCCTCGACAATGAAAATAACGACCAGACGATAAACGATCAAGCCCCTTTTTTCTTGTCGTATTCAACAAAGTTAACGATAAATCACACGCACAGCGAACCTTTGATTCGTCGTCTAACTCATCAACGCACAGACACCGCGTCTTCTTCCTCCTCCTCGACGTCACCAGCAGTCGACACATTCACGCGGTTTTTTATTTACTTTGTATCTTTTAGTTGAAACGAAATATACGACACGCTCGCCTTCCTTCTCACCCCCGTTCACTGCACACACGCTTTCTTTTCACTCTCGATCTTCACTACGCACTCGTTTTGCTTACTCACACGAGCCGCCGCGAAGACACTTTATCGCGATCACCTTTTTTCCCCATGCAACGTTATACGCTCACGATTTTCAGTTACGCCCGAGCTCCTCGTTTCTGTCATAACCAGAAGCACCAACTGTCGCGTTATTCGTCGACACACCTCATTAATGTGCGAACGTTCGATTTTTTCACGCCTGCTACTTTTCACTACCGAAAAACATCGGAATTATTCAAAAGATGGTAAAACTTTGTTTCTCGCTGTTATCCTCTTCACCACACAATGTTATCATCGTTATGAACATTACTGAGAATCCAGAGAACCGCAGGATCGAGCTAAAGATTTTTCCGAATAATCCCAGCGGAGAAAAACAAGAATTCGAAAAATTTAATCGCGTAACTCGTTCGTTGTTTATGTTTTCATGAAAATGAAAATATTCGTGAAGAGAAAAGACAGGAAATTTCGAGAATTTGGATTTTCGAGTGCTCGCGAGTTATTTATTTCGTAAACACCGGTAAACCGCGACGATGACTTTTTGCTACGCACGCACACACTCGCCGAAAATAATGCTGGAAAACGCGTAACGAAATATACCAAAGTCAATATTTTTATATTTCATTAGTTTTTTTTTCGATCCCACTTTCCACTCGACACTACGCCCAGGCAAGATGATTCCCGTCTCTCTCTTTCTCTTTCTCTCTCTCTCTCTCTCTGTCGGAAGAGAGAGGCTGCTGTAATATCGTCTACTCCTGCGTGTTGACTCGCCCTACCTGAAGGCACACACAGCACTTCACAAAACTTTTCCGTTCTAAAGCGCGGCGCGTGTCAATATATGTACTTCTACCTGTTTCTCGAAGGCAAAGAGCTTAGCGCGACTTAACGACTCAAGCAATAAATCGGAAAAACTCGTGGCAAACACTATCGACTCTGGTTTTACGCGAATCGTTCATTTTCACAAGGCGCGCGCGATAGAAACGAAAAGCAGTAGATTATTAAAAAGGAGAATCTCGTTGATTAAATCGCGCACGAAAGGAGCTCTGCGTTGGGTTGAAATTGGTACGTAGGAGGGTAGTTCGCGTCACTTATTATCCGATATTCCTCGTGCACAGGATTTCACAGAAGAGGCTTCGTAATATTTTCCTTTGGTCACCCGAACATGCCACTCGCGATTTAATTATTTTTCGTCCTTTTTCGCTCACCAGAAATCACACACACGAGTCATGATCTCCCTCTTGTCGCTCGGGGTCTCAGGACGCGCACAAACGAGACAGCATCGATGAGACTGCGGCGGTTTTTATGTTCTTGGGTGCTTTATTTTGTCTCCTTTATGCCACTCCGTTCACAGGCTTTTATAGCGACAGAAAAAACAAACTGGAGCATCGCATTCGTTTCGATTATCTCGAAAAATAGTAGATTCACGAAAAGCGCATAGTTCGATAGCGTCCGCGGGACACAACTGACACATGTGACAAGACAACCGGTAAATGAGTGTGTGGGGTGCAGGTAGAGGGAGACTCGACGAAAATATCGAACGCCGCGTTGCTGCTGCTGCTGCTTCTGGCTCTTGTTCGCGACGACGATGCTGCTGCTTCTTTCACTCACAGACTGCAAGTCTGGGTGTGTAACTCACCGACGTATCGTCCTACTCGTCCGCTCTCCTTCCCTCTCACTCTCTCTCTCTCGCTCCCTGTCGGTTTCTTTCCCTCCTCTCAAAGCGAAGCACACAACGCGCTCGACGCGCGCGACTACATCGAAGCGGAGAGCTCCACGGCCACGGCAATACTACTCTACCTTAGCGTCAATCACCCCACCCCCCACTTCTCTCTCGACCACCTTCACACTCTATCCCCGGCAAACTTCTGCTAGTGGATTTTCCACTGTGCCTACTTATACTAATTTTATGCTACTGCGTCAAAAAATTCAAGCAGCAAAATGAGCCTGGCATCGAATTTTTCTTTCGAAATTTCTTTACCGGCACGAAAATCAGAAAAAAACATCGAAAATCGAAACCCTCGTCACCATTTTTACTTTTTTTCATCATCACCCGTCATCCGAGAAAGCAGCAGTCGCACTTTCTTCCGGAAACATGCAGACTTTTCGCGTGCGCATACTTTTTACATCATCGTGACAATATTGCGTTTGGAATTTATTGAAAATGGGAATAAGCGTCAAAAGCGAGTAAAATAAAAATTGAGACTTTCGGAGAAAACGAATCGTTCGGCGGCATGAAAAACTTTCGAAATTTTCGCTTTGTTTGCAGGTACAAATTATAGTTACATTTTAACGACGTTATAATGGCCCTGAAAATTGTATTTTATACTTCGATCTCATCGAGTTTCCAACTTTTCGGAGCTCGTATGAATCATGCTGTCAACATTTAACTACTCTCGAGTATTCAGTCCCAAACTCTGTAAAACTTTCTCTGTTTTCTAGCTCTAGCACTTGCGTTCTTGCGACCACGCATTTGCCAGCGCAGGTTCTTGCGAGCGCAACGCGCGCATGGTACAGTCAAATAGGCGCAAAATTCAAACGGACATATTTCCTCAAACTAAAAACACGTGAATTTTAATCCGACTGTAATTTCGTCGTAGGACTTGCATTTTCATCATTGGCTTCTGAACCTCGAACGACTCGCCACTCAGACGCGTACACAGCAATTTCCCTGAACGGTTTCTATAACAAAATAGGCTCTTTGTTCTTGTTTCGGTCGAAACTTTAGTCACATCTCGACTATTTTTGAGTTTTTTTGTTTTAAATTAATTTTTTATTTCTACGTTTCTAGATACACGAGGATTTCCTAAGACTGCTCGATAACCTGTAAACTTTCGTTTTTGTCTTGTACAGCATCTTGAACCCTAGAACGGTAACCTGGGGTCAAAAACGACCCCAGTCGACTATAAATCCCGCGCCTTTTTTCCCCTCGTTTTCCCGTTTTTTATCGTTTTGCCGCATTTGTCACTGATTCTTTGACTCTGAGCAAAGTTGCTCCAGGCTTACGTGATTCTGCATTAAAAAACGAAAAAAATGAGCCCAGGTTGAAGCCTTTTTGTTAAATTTTACCGAAGATATGAATTTTTCAAAATTGGGGTCATTTGTGACCCCAGGTTATCGGAATAGGTCAGAAAAAATGAGGTTACCGTTCTAGGGTTAATGAGAAAAATTGATTCCTCTATCCGACTGCGTCTTATAATTAACTTTGATGATTTATCTTTTGTTTTCGATTCTCGTATCAACGTTTTTCGTGTCTTCGTGTCGCGATTACGAAGCTGCATCCACGTTTTAATTTTTTTTTATTTTTTCAACGCGATAAATGAGAAAAGCGTTTATCGTAATTTGCAAAGTTTCGTAATTTCTTCAATTTCTTTTTGAAAAATTTCACGACTGAGTTATTATTTTGAATTTTGCCCACAGCAGTCTCTGAATTCTCGAAAGAATCTCTCGAGCCTTCAGATTCATCAATATCAGCCGTGATTTCCTTAATTTCCAAGCGTTATTAATAATTGCAAAAAATCCTGAATTTTTTATCAAAAATGATGAAAAAAATGTGGGAATTTGTAAAAATCGAAAGATTTTGATTTTTTGAAATAGAAAAATGAGGCTGAAAGTTTGAAGCCATTCGGCAACGTGCGTTCGGTAATCAGTGTTTTATTTTTATTCTGGTAAATAAAAAAGTCACTTTTTCAAAATAGTTTCGCTTTCGAAAAAAAAGCCTCTGTCTTTGGTAAATTGATGCATGAAAAGTACCCGCTTGCCGTCATTGGCGTCTGTCGCAATGGAGCTATATTTCGAGCCGAAGGTTACTGGTGAAAAAAAATATTCGTAAACGAGAGAAAATGGGATTGCGGGGCTGAACGTGATTAAAATAACGAGGGTCAATTAAAAACCGGCGTGCACTCATCAACCCTGAGCAAATGAATTGACTTCAACAGGCGTGACCTTTTCAATTCGGACAATTAATGACGAGGGGAGAAAAATAATAATATATATTCGCAATTTTGTAATTAATGCGTTACGTGCGATTCAATGTCCGCTGTGAACCCAGAGGTGGAGCTTTTTTGGTCGTCGAGAAATGGCAAGGATTTTTTCCAACTCGTCTCCATCAACGTCGACGGAATAATTATTTTTTTCATATTTAAAGAAAAAATGATTTATTAAGTTATGAATATATTTTGGCAAAACTCAGGCACGGAACTTTTTGAACAACGGATGTTTGTTCGCTGTCGAAGACGAGGCGGACTTTTTGTACTCGTAATAAACAGCATCGTCGGCTCCTGACATTGATGCCAAGTTGCCCGTTCTCCGAATAATCTAAAAACACGTTTAAATCATATTTTTTAGAATTCGTCATTCGAGAACGTTGGAACTGACCCAGTTCGTCGAGAAGACTCGGTCGAGAACCGTGCAGATCGAACTTCTTTGTGGATCGGTCAGCACGTGAATTATGCATCAACAATCAAATATTTTCAGTCTCATCTGCATGGCTTCCGGCCAAGTAGGCTCGACGATTCATGTCACATTTTTTATGATTATCACTCAATTATCACTGATGATGTTGAAGTTTGCATCGATGAAATGCAACGAATAGTCATTATTTTTTTATAGCATGGCACCAAATTTTCATACAGTCTTTGTCGACAATAACGACAAAGTATTTTTCGTCATTCGAAAAGTAAATTTACTAGAAATATTGCAACGAGTCAATTAATTATAAAAATAATAAATAAAAAATATATTTTTCGTTGCATTGCAACGATGCAAACTTCAATATCATCAATTCTGAGCGATGGAAAATTTAATGAGTATTTGAAAAATAACGATTTTCGATTCTCTGTTGGGATGGAGATTTTCGAATTTTCTTTTTTTTCTTTCTTGTTTTATTGTTTTTCAATTCTGATGATGTTGAAGTTTGCATCGATGAAATGCAATGAAAACTCATTATTTTGTTATAGCATCGGACCAAATTTTCATACAGTGTTTGTCGACAATAACGACAAAGTCTTTTCCGCCATTCGAAAAGTAAATTTACTAGAAATATTGCAACGAGTCAATGAATTATCAAAATGATGAATAAAAAATCCTATTTTTCGTTGCATTGCAACGATGCAAACTGCAATATAATCATTTTTTTTTCTCTAATTTAACAGCAAGGGGCTTCCCAAAAATTCTGGAAATAAATTTAGTCGAAATGACATTTTTATGTTATTTTGAGAGATTCTCTGCGGAAAACTATGAATTATTTTGCTCAGCAAAATCGTTTTGTAGTTCGAACTTGAGCCTCGAAACGCATTCGTAATTTTTTTGACATTTGGCCGTTTTTTTTGTCGTTTTGGTCGAGCTATTTATATTTTTTGCGAAACTCACCTGTCGAGGACCCTCTCCGGGTATTCTTTCTTCCTCGGCATCCATGTCACTGGCCGATAATACCTGTTGCAGTAATTGACCTTGTTCCTCACGCGTCTTGTACATCATGTCCTGTTCTTCCTCCATTCCGGCCAGTTTTGTTATCACTTTGTACGCGTATCCTTGATTGACGAGGAAACGCTGTCGTTTACGAGAATAATTCATTTCCATGGTATCCTGAGAGACGAGAGTGTAGAAAAATGCGTTGTACTCCTCGGCTATTGCGCCTGTGAAAAATAACGTCGCGAGTCGTTTGGTAAATCATTACGCGAGTCAGGGACAGCCTAGAAATTATTTTTCTCATTTTATTCCTTTAAACGTAGGTCTGACCTTTTTTAGCTCGAAGAATACGACCCAATCTCTGAGCTTCCTGTCTCCTGGATCCACCGTGCGATGATATTTGTATCAAAACATTGGCTTCTGGTAAATCGAACGACGTGTCGGCAACTTTACTCACAAATATCGTATTCACTTTCATGTTGTATTTGAAATTCTGCAATATCTGAATTCTCTCGCTCTGTAAAAACAACACAACATTTCAACGCTTCGTTTGTAAACGTTTTTTCCGCACGTTCCGTCTGTAAACCTGGACACACCGTTTTTCGGAAAAATTCAGGCTACTGTTCGAAATCTTCAACTTGGAATTTCAATTATAAAAAATTGTAGAAAATTTTATTTTTCCATTAACCCTAGAACGGTAACCTTATTTTTTCTGACCTATTCCGATAACCTGGGGTCATAAATGACCCCAATTTTGAAAAATTCATATCTTCGGTAAAATTTAACAAAAAGGCTTCAACCTGGGCTCATTCTTTTCGTTTTTTAATGCAGAATCACGTGAGCCTTGAGCAACTTCGCTTAGAGTCAAAGAATCAGTGAAAAATGCAGCAAAACGATAAAAAACGGGAAAACGAGGGGGGAAAAAGGCGCGGGATTGAACCCTGGAAGGGTAACCTTATTTTTTCTGACCTATTCCGATAACCTGGGGTCATAAATGACCCCAATTTTGGAAAATTCATATCTTTGGTAAAATTTAACAAAAAGGCTTCAACCTGGGCTCATTTTTTTCGTTTTTTAATGCAGAATCACGTAAGCCTTGCGCAACTTTGCTCAGAGTCAAAGAATCAGTGAAAAATGCGGCAAAACGATAAAAAACGGGAAAACGAGGGGGAAAAAGGCGCGGGATTGAACCCTAGAAGGGTAACCTTATTTTTTCTGACCTATTCCGATAACCTGGGGTCATAAATGACCCCAATTTTGGAAAATTCATATCTTTGGTAAAATTTAACAAAAAGGCTTCAACCTGGGCTCATTTTTTTCGTTTTTTAATGCAGAATCACGTAAGCCTTGCGCAACTTTGCTCAGAGTCAAAGAATCAGTGAAAAATGCGGCAAAACGATAAAAAACGGGAAAACGAGGGGGAAAAAGGCGCGGGATTGAACCCTAGAAGGGTAACCTTATTTTTTCTGACCTATTCCGATAACCTGGGGTCATAAATGACCCCAATTTTGGAAAATTCATATCTTTGGTAAAATTTAACAAAAAGGCTTTAACCTGGGCTCATTTTTTTCGTTTTTTAATGCAGAATCACGTGAGCCTAGAGCAACTTTGCTCAGAATCAAAGAATCAGTGAAAAATGCGGCAAAAGGATAAAAAACGGGAAAACGAGGGGAAAAAAGGCGCGGGATTTAGAGTCGCCTGGGGTCGTTTTTGACCCCAGGTTACCGTTCTAGTGTTAAACTGCAAGAACAAGTTTAAAAAGATCATTTTTTGTTACAGTCGATGAAAGTTTTCGAGGAGAAAGTAGAATCGGCAATTTACCTGACTCGTTGGACCGTAAATGTAGGGTTTGTTCATCTTTATGGCGTAGTGTTTCAACGCAAATACGTTGTCCGAGAAAACAATTGTTTTGTCGCCCCTTCTCTCGTGATAACGAACGAGGTATTGGCATGCCCGGAATTTGTTTGGATTCATAACGTACAGCAGCTGGAAAAATATAGCGTTATCTTTGCGTTAAAAATAATGTTTTGAAGGCGCTCTCTGAGACGTGCTGCGAGAAAAATCCCGGCGAGAGTTACACGTTGTCCTTTTTGACGTTGGGGAATAACGCGTGACTTTTCTTTTGACCGAAATAAATTGGGAAAGTCCTTTCAGCGGTTTCTTTCGCATCGAAATGTCAGAGAAATGAGTTTACCAGTTTTCGGCTCATTTTGCACGAACGGCTGAGATATTCTCGATAGAATTCGGGCGTCATCGCGCACCAGACTTCGGCACACTGTACACGTGCTATAAAACCTCTTTTCTGCAGTTCCAGCCAATTGGCCTCGTAGAGCTTCGGTCCAATGAGAAAATTGAGATCTGCGATTTTGTCGTCTTCTCGCAACAAGGTCGCTGTGAGACCGAGCTTGCAATGCGACTGTACGATCGTCAATACTCGACGGAACATTTTTGCCGGAATGGTGTGCACCTCTGCGTACAAAAAAAAAACAGTGACCGACTTGTATTTTGTTTTTTTCTTCTTACGCAATCACACTTGAGCGAAAATTGATTTTATAAAATGCGGGAATTCACGAGGATGTGAAAGTGAGAATTGAGGAAATTTATGAAAATGTTAAATTGTCGGACTGATGATATTGAAGTTTGCATCGTTGCAATGCCACGGAAAATATATTTTTTATTTATTATTTTGATAATTAATTGACTCGTTGCAATTTTTCTAGTCAATTTACTTTTCGAATGGCGAAAAGGCTTTCTCGTTATTGTCGACAAAGACTGTATGAAAATTTGGTCCGATGCTATAACAAAATAATGAGTTTTCGTTGCATTTCATCGATGCAAACTTCAACATCATCAGAATTGGAAAGCAAGAAAGCAAGAAAGAAAAAAAAGAAAATTCGAAAATCTCCATCTCAACAGATAATTGAAAATCGTTATTTTTCAAATACTCATTAAATTTTCCATCGCTCAGAATCGATGATATTGAAGTTTGCATCGTTGCAATGCAACGGAAAATATATTTTTTATTTATTATTTTGATAATTAATTGACTCGTTGCAATTTTTCTAGTCAATTTACTTTTCGAGTGGCGAAAAAGGCTTTCTCGTTATTGTCGACAAAGACTGTATGAAAATTTGGTGCGATGCTATAAAAAAATAATGACTTTTCGTTGCATTTCATCGATGCAAACTTCAACATCATTCTTACTGACCGTCCAACACCATTATTCCCCATTCCTGATCCTGCAACCATTTCATCGTTTGTTCAGCCTCCCACGATCTCTTTTGGGTGTGCGTGATCATGGAATAAGTAGTGACCAAAATACTGCAGTTCATAGGTTTGTCCTTGGCTTCGCTGGTGAAGCGACAGATCATCGAATCATCGGCTGTTGACCACATTTTAAACTGTTGCTTCCATTGTTCGACCGACACGCCGGAATTGCAGAGAACCAAGGCCCGTTTCCGCACCGTACAACAAGCCGTCACACCGACTAAACTTTTTCCCGCACCTTTCAATCAAATTTACAAAGTGCATGTTATCGATTTCGTAGATTATCCTTTTCCGTTCATCAAATACATATTTGCGTCGAACATACCGCAGGGAAGCACAATCACTCCGGATCGAGCGCGCCCGTTGCCAAACATTTTTCGCAAGCTTTTCTCCTGATAAGGTCTCAAAACAGCCGATGGTTTCAAATCGATACTGAAACCCACAAATTAATGGATTCAGAACGTTTTTTACCGTTTCAATATTTCTCTCATTCATAATATTTCATATAAAATATAATAATATTTGTATTTATAAATATAAATATATTTATTAATTTATTTTTATATTTATTATATTTATATTTTATTATTTATTTATTATTGTTCCTGCGTATACCCTTGCGGGTTTTTACGATCCCTTCCCTTTAACCCCACTTAATCCCCACTGTTCCAGAGTTCCGGGAGTTCCCCCCAGAGTGTTGCCCACAGCCACTCTTTCCTAATGCACTACTGTATCGCATTCGCACGAGGACCAGGGGAAACTGTGGAAAACCCTGGCCGATACAGGCGGCTATGTTTTCACTGAGTTTCAGTTGGATAGCTACATCAGAAACTCAGCGAAAACTGCCTCCCGCTCAGCGATTGATTCGCCAGCCGGTACATGGCTAAGCGGTCACCCAACCAAGTACTGACCGCAGTCGTTGCTGCTTAACTTGGGTGATCGCCGGAGCCACGCACCGACCGCGAACCCATCGCTGTCGGTTATTTATATTTTATTATTTAATAATAATTATATAATTAATATAATAATAATATATAATAAGCGTTTTTTACCATTTCAATATTTCTCTCATTCATAATATTTCATATAAAATATAATAATATTCAATAATAAATATAAATACATTTATATTTATTGTATTTATATTTTATTATTTAATAATAATTATATAATTAATATAATAATAATATAAAACAAGCGTTTTTTACCATTTCAATATTTCTCTCATTCATAATATTTCGTATAAAATATAATAATATTTATATTTATTTGATATTTATTATATTTATATTTTATTATTTATTAATAATAATATAATTAATATAATATTTCATGATTGCACGTACTTGATATCGGCGTTGACTGTATCGTTCCTAAAATCGTACTCGGCCAGCAGAGGATGTTCAAGTTCGATGCATCGTTTCTGTATGACTTCAATTTTTTCTTGATTCACCTCGAAACTGACAGTCTTCAACTGATGATCCTCTTCCTCGTCCTCATCGTCTTTATCGATTTTGTTCAAGTAAGTGGTGATGTCATTGGGCACAGCAACGGTTTCCACCGGAGTTTGCACTTCCGTGGCGCCTTCCGTAGGAACGGAGGTTCCTGGCGCAGCTGGTGCAGTCGTAGGCTTTGCGCCGAACTATAAAATCCAGTCACGAAAATGAGTCGTTAAGCCTAGAACGGTAAACTTATTTTTTCTGACCTATTCCGATGAAAAATTCATATCTTCGATAAAATTTAACAAAAAGGCTTCAAACTGGGCTCATTTTTTTCGTTTTTTAATGCAGAATCACGTAAGCCTCGAGAAAGTTTGCTCAGAGTCAAAGAATCAGTGAAAAATGGGGCAAAAGGATAAAAAACGGGAAAACGAGGGGAAAAAAGCCACGGGATTTAAAGTCGCCTGGGGTCGTTTGTGACCCCAAGGTCGAAACACAATACAAAAAATATCAAGTACCTGTATCGCTTTTGTTTTGCTCTGAACATTCGTTATGAAACCGTCCTTCTCGACAGTTTCTTCTACATTTTTTCGCAACCTACATTCCTGAATGACCGGATCTTTGAGTAATTTTTGCAGCACCTCCGGATACGGAGACTCGACGAAATATTTGTTGTGTTTCAAAACGAGTTTGACCTGTCGATTTATCGGGAAGATATTATTGAGACTCGTGCAGCTTCCACTTGCCGCAAATATACAATTTTGTAAAACTTACTTTTCCGTACGATAATGTACACAATTTTATGAATTCTACAATGCCGTCGGGGATGCTCGTTTTACTCAATCTCTTGAGATATTCGATGATGTCGTGGGTTTGCAGACCCACGCTCACCGCCGCGTACAAAGAATACGCCGTTAGCTTGTACTGCAAAAAACGAATAAATCGAGAAATAACGTCGTACGGCGCGATACGTTTGCAACTTAGAGTTGAAAAGATTGAGAAACTTACTTCGTGAATGTATTCCGGCCGACACACCGGTTCGGATATGGCGATAAGAAAATCATGCGCATGCTTGTAGACCGGAGAAAATGATTCCAGAAATATGTGTCCATTGGGTGCCTTTGAATCAATATTTTTCCAAAACATAACATTTTTCTCCTTTATTTTGTTTCGTCTTTTTGTTTTTTTATTCATCTTTTTCATGGAAATGTTGGTTGCACGGCGTTGAGGTTATTGAATGAAAAAAATCGATTTTTCCGTAATTTTTCACGATACTTTGGCACGTGCGAACTCTCAAGAGACGAAACAACTTTTTCAATGTTTATTCTGAATATTGAAGTTTTTTGCGTTTGAGGGAAAACGCAGTCGAGGCTCAACGACCGAATCGTTTCGACAAGTTGAAAATTTCGGAAACAAACAATGAAATACACGAGAAAATACTCACGACCCACAGAGGCCTTGTGCCATGATCTGTTTTCAATATCATCTGTGCTCTGTAGTCCTTAGCTCCAAATTCATCCTCGACAGCACCTTCGTCCTGTTTTTCAACATCGTTTTTCGCTGCATCGGGAATACCATCGGTTTCCGTACCCTCACCATAATCCTCCTCATTATACTCATCCTGGTCTTCCCTTCGTTTCTTCCACTTACCACGATCTTAAAAATTATACGAAAATTTATAAGGAATGGTACTTTCGATGACAAGTATCGACACGACGAATTTTCCAAAATTTCTCGTCCGAATACGTGTTTTTGTACGAGTTACGTTTATTTTTATAGGTTATGTACCATTATCTTTCTTGACACGTTTCGGAGGCCCCATTGTTGTGGAGTGCTGATTGCTATTTATTCACAGCCACATTTAGAAAGCTCGCGAAAAGTTTGATCGTGGAAATTACAGATTCACCATGAGAAAATTTCGATTTGTTTTCATCCGCAAACAACAGCTCGTTCTCGGAGCACGATAAACATCAAGACACTGAAGCGGTCGGGACGTCACTGAATAGAATGATGGAAAGGGACCCAATTTACCGGTACCTTTACCTTCTCCCCTCCACCAAATGGCCCACCACCACATCGTAGTTTTATGGTTTCCTTTATGTAATAAATGAACGCTGCCTGTTGAGGATTGTCTCTAAATTAACAAAAACTTGATATCATCGTTTTTCACGAATCTTTCGAAGCTCATAAAAGGGGCAAAAAAAAATTCTCAAAATTTGCGTCCCGGTTTATTCAACTATTTCGACTAAATTTTTTTTCCTATCGCGCTTTTGGTCGCGGAGTGTATTGCGTCGGAGTTACATTCACAGGACGTACGACTTATTCGAGAAATAATTTCTCAAATCTCCTTCCTCGCTAATATTGAATATTTTGTTGCCAGTCGTTGGAGGCGAAAATAGAATCTTCCGAAAAGCGTTCTCATTCAAATTCCCTCCTAAGTAGCAATAATCACGCGCAGCATATACACAAGTAGAAAACTTCAAAAACTGACAATCGCGATCAGATTCAGTGGAAATTTGGTCGAATATAAAAATAAAATCGTGAGCGATTGACAAAATTGGGTGGGGTATCGTAGATAAGAAATGAAAGGTCAGCGGCTAAAAACGTCATATGTTTTTTATTATTTTCAGAACATTTTGTATTAAAATTGCTTCAACAGTACTCAAAATTTGTTTTCACAGGTCACAATCTGAGTTTGAGAAAGAAAAAAAAGGCTTTAAACTTACTTCATACTCGGCATATAAACGTAACAATAGTATAAAATAAAAAATTTTAAGTGTTGGACTGAAGGTATGTTGAAGTGATTTATTCATTTTGTTTGTGTTTTTTTTTTCTAGGTATGAGCTGGAAACGGAGTTGCAGGATAGAAATTAGCAGGCCCCAGTCCGCACGTTACTCGCTTCTTTTTCACGTTGAACTCTTGGTTACGATCTCGATTATCAGGCGATTTTCGATCAGCAGCAGCAGCAATCTCTCGTTAGCAGATTCTCGGCTATCGAGAGTTTAGAATTTCTGCTATGAACCTACTGTTGCTTACACTCTGCTGCTTGTCCGGGTATTGCTCGTGGATTCGCATTCGAGCCTTCCTCGTCATCGTCCTCATCGTCGTCTCTATCTTCGTCGTCATCGTCGTCCTCATCGCCCTCTTCGTCCCAATCCTCATCTTCGTCTTCCAATCCTTCGCCTGGCGATTATGACAATGATCGTATTAATGTGTGAAAAAAAAAGAAAAAAAAAGTCGCGAAATCGCCGAAATTTTCAAATTTATCGATCCGTCGACGTCGACGAAAAAAACGTTGTCCATCGAAAAAATACAATTAAATGGTAAATACCTGTAAAGTAAACGACTGCTCGGGGTATGATGCGCTCTCTGATGTAGTGACCGATTTCGAAGTCACTTTTGAGAAGCCGATGCGTGTCATCGTTCAGTTCGGCATCAGCATCATCTGGCACTGGAGCAAAAAATTTCCAATTTATGTAGAAAATGATTGAGGAATTATTCGTTACGATGAGTCGCGATTGGGGTCAAAAACGACCCCAGGCGACTTTAAATCCCGCGCCTTTTTTCCCTCCGTTTTCACGTTTTTTATCGATTTGTCGCATTTTTCACTGATTCTTTGACTCTGAGCAGAGCTGCTCTAGGCTCACGTGATTCTGCATTAAAAAACGAAAGAAATGAGCCCAGGTTGAAGCTTTTTCGTTAAATTTTACCGAAGATATGAATTTTTCAAAATTGGGGTCATTTGTGACCCCAGGTTATCGGAATAGGTCAGAAAAAATAAGGTTACCGTTCTACGGTCAAGCAGCGATGAACTGTTTGATTGAGTTTTACAGAAACGATTAAAATACTTGAAGTAATTCGGATATTTCGTGCACTGAAAATGAAATTTTGTTAAAAATCGTCGATATTTTGTTGAACACGGTGAACTAAATATTTTTTGATATTTTCCAAATTTTCGTTATTTTGGCAGTACATTTGGTTTCTAATGGAATTACCAGCAAAATTAACGATTGGAACGACAAAAATTTGTTTCCGAAGAGACTTTCTAGAATATTTTTTGCTGCGATGACACAATTTTTGGGATTATTCAAACAAAACGTTCAGTCGAACGTATCGAACAAAATATCCATCTTTTTCAACCAAATTTTGTTTTCAATGTGTGGTGTGATTAATTGATCGTAAGTTTACCGGTTCGAGGGAACTGATAATTTGAAAAATACTCCGACAAGACAAAATTAGTATTATTTTTAATAATAAATATTGAAAAATATCTTACCAACTGGAGGGCTAAAGAAATTGAAGAATGAATCATTAGGTACGGTTTTGATGATGGTGCGAGTTGCAGACCCTCGTATATGCTTCTGGTTTTTCTGAATCGTCTTGACCGTCACGTTTTTGCCCCTCTTCCAATCGATCGTGCAGCCCTGAAGATAATTTCGTAGTTTAAGTTGAAAAGACGGAAAAGAGAATTCAATTGGTTTTTCATCGAAAATCACGCTTTATTTCGCTTACTTTGCTTTTGTAAATCTCCGGACCTTCGAAACTGAAGGGATCGCTCTTTTCCGGAGCACATTTCATTATGTACTCTTTGGTGAGGACAGAGTTGGAAAAGTATTCGTTTGGCTCGAAGTGGAACTCGAGAACGAAGCCCTGTTAGGAACGAGTCAAAGTTTCAGTCAAGTCAATCCCCCGAAAGAGCGAATCATTACGAGAATCATATTAATCTCTTACCATTGGATTTGATTCTAGGAATATGACTTTGATGTCGTAAAGATGCTTGAGGATTGGCTCATCGTGTTCTTCAACCATTTCGGCCGTTATTCCAACGTTCTTGAATATCGTTAGCCAGAATTCTGGAATTCCTTTAACGTTTTCGCTCTCGGTTCTAAAAATAAATCGTCCCAGTTTACATTAATCGAACGATTAAGCTCGTCAGAACGAACCTTTGCTCGTATATTTCATAAAAATTCTATTCCACCCGAATCTCGACGATTTGGTCATTCGAAAAACGGTCAACATCGACATCCGATACTGAAAGTTTCGACAAATGGAGTCAAAATTTATTTGAGCTACGAATAGTGAGAAATTTCTTCTCGATTTAAAAAATAAATAAATTTATTCTCTAAAAAAATAAAATGGCTTTTTCGATTCGTCATTTCGCGGCAAAAAACAGAAAGAAATATTCTCAGAAAATACAATTGTGGCTGGAAAACGACAATCAAATAAATTTGTTTGTATATTTCATAAAAATTCTATTCCACTCGAATCTCGACGATTTGGTCATTTGAAAAATGGTCAACATCGAAACCGATACTGAAAGTTTCGACAAATGGAGTCAAAATTTATTTGAGCTACGAATGGTGAGATATTTCTTCTCGATTTAAAAAATAAATTAATTAATTTTCTAAAAAAATGAAATGGCTTTTTCGATTCGTCATTTCGCGGCAAAAAACAGAAAGAAATATTCTCAGAAAATACAATTGTGGCTGGAAAACGACAATCAAATAAATTTGTTTGCATATTTCATAAAAATTCTATTCCACTCGAATCTCGACGATTTGGTCATTTGAAAAATGGTCAACATGGACATCCGATACTGAAAGTTCCGACAAATGGAGTCAAAATATATTTGAGCTACGAAAAATGAGAAATTTTTCGTCGATTTTAAAAATAAATTAATTAATTCTCCGAAACAATTCAGATTTTTCGATTCGTCATTTCGCAGCAAAAAACAGCAAGAAATATTCTCAGAAAATACAATTGTGGCGGAATTTCTCGAATCGAATAAATTTCCTCGATTTGCAATGATGAAAAATCTATGATTGTAAAATTTATGACAAAAAATTCTACAAATGCCCAAGTTTCTTGCAATTACGATTCATTGCGATGAAAAAAGCAATTGCAACGAAAATAATGGAAACATGAAGTAAATTTCGTTGGAACTTACTTGTTTTCTGTCACTTCCTCAATTTTGACGTTGGTCTTTGCATCTTGTTCGTCTTCCTCCTCGTCGCTGTCCCAGACGCATTCTTCGTCGGTGGGCTCGTAAACTCCCGCAGCAATTTGACTCCTTTTTTCGTACACCGGTGCGCACATTGTGTTGTATTTGCATTCGAGAGCGTGTACTTCTTCGTAGAATTTGGCTTCCATGTTCAGAACATCCAATTGGAGTTGCTTCAACGCCTTGATTCGCCGTTTCACCGGTTCGCTATACTGTGTGTTCAGTTTAACCAATTTCATTAGTCCGTCGACGACGGTCGAGAGAGTTGATTATTTGTTCAAATGTTGGTCGCGCGACTGCGAATTTTCGCGAATTTTTGTGAAAACAGTGGAAATTTTCAATTTTCCAACTATCGAGAAAGATTTTTTTTTCGTATTTTTTGGAAACAGTCGCTAATGTAAATTTAGATGGAAAATATAAAACGATCGTACCTCAACATTGTCTATCTTGATAGAGCGTAGAGCAGATATAATGTCGGATTGCTGAACCTTCTCGGAGGACACTTTGGAAGTCCGACGATCGTCGTCGTCTCCTATGGATTCCATGGTTATAGGCTCGATCGGATTAGCCGTGTCCAAATAACGAGATACTGAAAATCGGAGTTTTCGAAAGGAAAATTGAAAAAAAAGTAAAAATTTGAATTTCGTTTCGAGAGTTTAGAGATTTGCACTGAGGGTTAATTTTCGAGGTTGAATGACATGCGTCATTGGAATAAAGGCGACATTTGAAAGTCGGCATGCTTCTCACCGAGAGCGCAGATTATTGACGGACGGATGAGCCGTGCCTGATCAATCTTACGAGGCAGGTTCAAAAAGAGGGAAATAAAATGGGAATCTGAGTGAAAAAAGGGTTGAAGGAATATAATCGAGCGACGAAGCGCACGAGCAGGTTCCTTTGAAAATAATTGTCCTTTGTTCTCATTCGCAAACTCTTTCTGTCAAACGGATATAAGGAAAAAAAAAACGTTGCCCGTCTCGAATGACGACGTCGTGCACATGGAAAATGGCGAGCGTGCGATTTACGAATTCAACTACCGCGCCAGCGGTCTCGTGTACGCAATCAACGCAGTCACGTTAACAAATAATTATTTTAACACGCGAGTTAACATCAGGATGAATTTATTTATTTAAAAACAATATTTCAGTCGAGTTAATTGTCTTACCTCTTCAGTATCGAAGCCGGAACGGAAATAAACGGTTCGAGCGAGAACCCTGTGCCTGCGGGATGCGCGATTCTGTTAAATACGTGAAGATAGTCTAACGTTATAGATGCGCGCGCGCGCGCGCGTGCGAGCCGCCGTGGTTCCGCGAACGACGTACTTGCGATTCGCCGGAACTGTATATTCAGCTCACATACCGGAAGAACCATGTGTTGAGCAAAAAACAACCGAGATGTATCAAACTTGCCTTTCCAGACGAATCGATACCGATTTATTTCCAATCTTCATTTTACTCAAAACTTGTCAACAGCCGACCATAAATCTTCGAACGCGATCGAAACGTTTGCATTAAATTCCGGTGACTAGGAATTCCGAATCGCATTTCGCTCGTTCAAACGTTACGCGCGCGCTCCACTCCAATTTCGTCGACCATGAAATACCATGCACAACAAAGCGCGTGCACGAGGAGAAAATTTGAGTCCCTTTACTTCGCGATTTCGCCACGTCGAACGTTGACATCTAGAAACCAAGTGCCTCAGTCGATAAAAAAATTCTGCAATCTGTCGCATCGAAACTAGTCGCCAAACATGCGGTTGGAAATTAGAAAACAAAAGAAGCAATGTGAAATTCGACAGCTTTCTCGTAATTCCTCAGTCGCGAAGTAATTAAGCAAAATGCGCAGCAATATCGTCGAATAAACGGAGAAAAAACTTGGAACGAAATGTTTGTTTTGATCGTTTCGTTCTCACACATGTAATTTCTGAAAATTCACCTTCCTCTCGTCGCGGTTATGAATGAACCATAAAGATTCCAACACACGCGGAAATGCTTGAGTAGGTGTGCGTCGTCTACGTAACTTGGGAATGTGTTTGCGTGCATTGGTACAAAAATACACGAACGTGTGGAGTCACGCACACGATGTCGTAGCAAATCCACAATGGTATCCGATAGAAGCATAATCGATATTGTGAAACTTCGATATAGTGCGGAAACATGGCCAAATACGGTTTTTCATCAATGTTAAAGAAAAATAAATACATAAGTTAAAGAGTGTTTCGAAGCAATATTATGATTGAAATAAAAGTATGCTATTACTTGTTTTTATTAACATTTCTGGAATCTGCATCCCAAATACGGCCGTCTTTCCACGGTCACAACAATGGTAAGTTGAATACATATCCTATCATTAGTGTGTTTTGATTCGGAGGGAATGTGACAATAATCACGGTAAAATAAACATCGCGAGGAGATATTCCAATAGTCAGCTGCCTGGTTAATCGGACGCAGTGCAAAAGAGAGCAGAGAAATTCATTTGACGAAATCTCGCAACATTTTCTCGTTGCAACAGAATTATCGTTTTTTTTTCAACATCACACTTCTGAAGGTCATATAACACCTTGTCATCATCTGATCTCACGTCTCGATAATTTTCTCGTCCGCAATTACGTCTTCCCAAATATATTTATATTTCAAAACGTGCAGAAAATTTATTTTCGCTCAGTAAATTTCGTTGCTGTGTCAAAAATAAATTTGTCATCGTGAAATATTTTCCATTTGGCTTTGACTCGCTCCGCTCACCTCTCCACCGATACTTCCAATTAAATCTCTACGAACTAAAAAAACACAAAGATGTTTTGAATGTGAAATTGACGTAGAAATTCCTCACGATATTTCAGCTTTCGTCCAGGATGACAATGATGTTCAATATCTTTTGGATAACATACCTATATCAATGCACAAGGTAAAAATAATAATAGCGTCAAACGCTGGACTCTCTTGAATAAAAAGTTATTAACGGATTGTTGAAATTCGACAGGGGTTTGCCAGTTCGGTCCAAGGGGCTGGGTAAGCACAATACACGTTAAAAATACGGTGAGTGGAAATAGGAAAGGTATAAAGGAAAATTGGACGCGCGCTTTGTTCGCAACTCGACATTTAGATGACATAGGCAAACACTTTGAATCTTACAGCTTATTCTTTTCTCTTTCTTTTGATTTTTCAACAGGAATTCTCGCTTTTTACAAATAATCTTTACCACTAACATACCATTTAGCCTCTGTCTTGTAACACAGAAAAGGGTTTGTTACCTTATTTCATGCCTTTCCTATTTTCAATCTCCAGTAATTTGGTTATCGTTTAAGCGGTAAACGCACCTGCAATGGCCCAACGAAATGCATTGAGAAAACTATCGGAGAGATTGTATCTTGCCGCGGCAAACGACGATCGCTTCCATAGTTTAGAAAGCATCGTTCTTTCAACTATTTACTTTGGAGCCGTTAGGGTGTACGCGACCTTGTAAAGCAGCAAACTAGTAGAAAGAACGTACACGAAATTACTCTATTGGTCGTTGGCTTGTTTCTGTTGAAGGGATTCCGCGTCGGACGACAAAAACGTACAAGGCGCGATACCGTACATCCAGTTTGAACCGAATGTTCTCGTTTTCAAAGAGAGGTAAATTAGCTCGATTCTCAATGCGACGCCACAAGCAAACGAGTCAAATTATCGTTTTTCTTTCAGACAACTTGGCATTCCGCATCAGGAAACTGTGACGCTGTTCAACAGAGATGGCAATAGAACTATCCATCTCTCTTCCATCTCCGGAAGCACGCAGCATTTTCACTCGTCCTTTTTTCAGGACAAAGTGAGATTTTACGTCTATTTTGTTTATTTTTCTTTTTATGGCTTTTACTAGTTCCCTGAACTTTTACAAACAGGCTTAACCCTTCGAGTCCATATTTCGTCGTTTTGAGCTCAACAATTTTCTGTCACCGATTCTTTGTCATTCAATGGCAACAAACCTTTTAACATTTCATTTTCGTTTTCATCAAAAAATCAACTCAGGCCCATAAAATTTTGACAATTTACTACAAAAAATGTCTCTACCAAAAAGAAAAAAGAAAAGATGCAAATTCACCGGAATGAAACGATTGTAAAAACGCCTTGGGTCAAATCGACCCAAGACCGACCCTTGAGTTTGATATTTACAACGTTCCCTTCGAGTGCATATTGCATCGTTTCCAGCTCGACTATTTTCTGTCACCGATCGTTTGCCATTTAATGGCAACGAACGTTTTAACATTTTATTTTCGTTTTCATCAAAAAATCAATTCAGGCCCATAAAATTTTGATTATTTACTACAAAAATCGTCTCTACAGAAAAAAAAAAAAACAAAAGATGCAAATTTACCGGAATAAAACGATTGCCTTGGGTCAGATCGACCCAAGATGGACTTGTAGCAGTTCGGAGCGTTAAGTTTGATATTTACAACGTTACGTACGAAAAATTTAGGACGAATTACGAAAACACGTAATCGTCGAGTCTTTCAATGAACTATGAGAATGAGAAGCATGTTAAATTGTTGTAATTTTGAAATACGACATGGTTTTCATTTAATAATCCACAGGTGATCCCACCATTGGGGAATACGACGTTCAATGTCGTGTTTCTTGGCCGAGAGGAGGGTGAGATTGATAGTCATCTATTTATTCACACCTCGGAAGGAACGCTCAAGTACCCGGTAATTAAAAACAAGATTTTTCGTGTCCAATTATTGCGAGAAATTCCGTTATTTTTATTTTTTGGAAGTTGAGCGAATATTTAAAGAAAAATATTAGTTACACGTTGTTCCCCTTTCACCAGAGAAGAAGATGTAACTTTGTTTTTTTCTCAAAATATGAAGGGTCTCTTGGAAAACCGTGTATCTGCTTTTTGGTTATCTCTCTCGCACTCACGCGACTGCTAGATCACCTTCAATTTTTCAATTATTTTTGTGTCCAGGTCAAAGGTACGAGCGTCAGCAGCCCATACAGACTGCGTCCTGTCGTAGGTGTCAAGTTACCACTAAATGCATCCTTCACCCCTCTTATTTACATGCACAATCCTCACTCCGAGGCAATGCAGGTACGAAAAAGAATCTCGATCGCTGCGATATTGTCGAGTTACAAAAAGAATTACATTAAATTCGTGCAGCACAAAAATCGCTGGAGGATGATTCATTTACCAAAATTCACACTGAAAACAAAATTTTGTTGAAAAAGATGAAAATTTTGTTCGATACGTTCGACCAAACGTTTTTTTTTTTTGTATTAATCCCAAAAATAGTGTCAGTGCAGCAAGAAATATTTCAGGAAGTCTCCTCAGAAGCAAATTTTAGTCGTTCCACTCGTGAATTTCCTTGACAATTCTGTCAGAAACTAAATATTCTGCCAAAATAACAAAAAAATTGAAATTATTTAAAAAATATTCAGTTTACTGTATTTAACAAAATATCGACGATTTTCAACGAAATTTTATTTCCAGTGTATTAGTTTTCAAACGAGAAAAAAAAGAAGAAATTATTATAAATTCAAAGTTTTGGTACACTGAAAACGAGATTTTGTTGAAACAGATGGATATTTTGTTCGATACGTTCGACTAAACGTTTTTTTGAATAATTCCAAAAATAGTGTCATTGCAGCGAGAAATATTTTAGAAAGTCTCTTTAGAAGCAAATTTTAGTCGTTCCACTCGTTAATTTCGCTGACAATTCCGTTAGAAACCAAACATACTGCCAAAATAACGAAAATTTTGGAATTATTAAAAAATATTCAGTTTACCGTATTCAACAAAATATCGAGGATTTTCAACAAAATTTAATTTCGAGTGTATTATTTTTCAAACGAGAAAAAAAAGAAGAAATTATTGGAAATTCAAAGTTTTGGTACACTGAAAAAAAAAATATTGTTGAAAAATATGGATATTTTGTTCGATACGTTCGACTCAACGTTTTTTTGAATAATTCCAAAAATAGTGTCATTGCAGCAAGAAATATTTTAGAAAGTCTCTTCGGAAGCAAATTTTAGTCGTTCCAATCGTAAATTTCGCTGACAATTCCATTAGAAACGAAAAATACTGCGAAAATAACGAAAATTTTGAAATTATCAAAAAATATTGAGTTGATCGTGTTCCACAAAATATCGACGATTTTTAACAAAATTTAATTTTCAGTGCATGAGAAAATATTTTAGAAAATTTCGTTACGAACGATTCAACTGGTTCGAGTAGTTTGTTGTTTTTTGTTTAATAATCTATTGACTCGTCTCTTGAAAAGGTGGTAGAAGTATACAGTAGCGGTGGCGAGTTCCAGTTGGAATTGCCGTCCGGCGAGGCGGAAGGACCTCGGGAATTATGGGCGATTCCTCCTTACCAAACCAAGCCGGTAATAAGATTACACTTCAACGCCTACATGGAAAAAAATCATACGGCGTACGTGAGGTAAGCAACGATGTATCCATTGTTTTTCTCTTCAGCGTGATTTCATGACGTATGCAAATTTCCGTTTAATTAGCGCATCGCAGTTCCGACGCCAAAGCGCTCTCGGAATTTGAAACTCTTTAGATTTTCTAATGACAATGATTCGCAAGCATTCCGTGGATCAGCTCTGTGATGGTTAAATTTTCTTTGCAGATTCAAAGTCAACAATAGTGCAGAAATAATGGTAGTCGCTGTGGAGGTCGAAGTTGGTAGCGGAGCAGGTCTCCACTGGGGTGGAAGCTCCGCGTCGATAAATTTGGGGATGGGGGGATCGTTACACTCACCTACTCACTACCCGATAGCTCTCAGAAATTCTGCCAAGAAGCCTGTCAAAGTTTTGGTAAGAAAAACAAGATTTTTATCGTCCAAATCACATAATTGATCAAAATATATAAAATAATGTTAAGTAATGAAATATCAAATAATGGAAATAATCCTTTAAGGCGATCTATCACTTGCTCGGTCGGTAAAAATCCTACTACACGTTTTATTTCGAGACACCGAATATTCCAAGAAAAACATTAGTTACATGTTGTTCCCCTTTCACGAGAGAAGAAGATGTAACTTTGTTTTTTCTCAAAATATCGTGGGTCTCTTAGAAAACCGCGTATCTGCTTTTTGACGACTCTGAAGTTTGCAACGTTGATATTCAACGAAACAAAATTTGACCTATTAATTTTTTAATGAATTTTAAAATTTGTGACAATTTTTCGTGTCGATTGCGTTTTTCGGTGGCAAGGGAGGATCGTTTTATCGTCCGGACCAAATATTGAATAATAATTACGAGTCCTGCTGAAAAAAAACAGAATTTCGTTGCATTCCAACGATGCAAACTTCAGCATCATGCTTTTTGGTTGTCTCTCTCGCACTCACGCGACTCATTATTTTTTAGAACATCATCAGCACGCCCGTTTCGAAAGCTCTGAGAATAGATTTCGAACCGGTTGTCATACCGGGTGACACGGAAGTACCGATTACAATTGGTACGCTCATTTACGATTGTGAGTACGAGTTTAAACTTTGGGATTATCTGTTTGTAACGAAAAGTTGAAAGTTCGAAGCTCATGGCATTCCTTTCGTACAGGGAAAGCTGGATTAGAGACTCAACACTTCAAGGGTAAATTAATGATCAAAGGCATAGGGCCTGGTGGCTCTAGTCAGAAATTAGCGATACCCTGGTCCGCCGAGGTATTGCAAGGTGGCCTTGAAATAAATTCAACCGTTGGACATTACTGTTCGCCGCACTCGAACCAACCGCGAAATTTCAGCGTTGTTAACCGATTCAAAATACCACTGGCTATCACAAACGTATCTTTTCCCATCGCAGCGAAATCTTTCTTCGCGGTGAGTCGAAAGATAAAAATGACAAATTCGTGAAAAAAAAACGTTTTTTTTTTTTCCAGACGAATTTCTCGTCCCTCAATTATAATTGTTTATTTTTTTATTTTCTAATTTGCTCGCTACTGGTTTTTGTAATTACAGATCAGAAACTTTCATCCGAGAGTTTTGAAACCTGGTCAAAGAGCTAATATATTTTCAATAGTTCTGAACAACGAGAGAAAGAATGAAAACGTCAAGCTCGAGTCATCGATATTCATTTATTCGAACGTTTCGACGACCGAAGTACCTTTACTCAGTTACGATGGAAAGGTACGAAAAATAATCCCTGGGGAAAGAGAGAGCGACAAGGGGACGATGAACTTTGGGACGGTTGGCAGCGGCACGGAAAACGAGGCGATATTCGCTCTGGAAAATCAGAATCCTGTTAACATTGAGCTTCATGGATGGGGCGTCAACATGCCCGGAGCGGTGCTCGAATTAATGGGTTGTCAGAATGGTCCTACCGAACTCTTCAACAAAGGTTTCCGCAACATTACCGTTTGCAGTCATACGGGAAATGTGAGTAATTCCAAAATCTCATGAAATTTATCGTTTTTTAAATTTTTTTTTATTTTTTTTTTATGGCAAACACAATTTTTTTTGAAAAATTCTGCTAATCACTAAAATTCCAAATGCTCGAATGACGCGATGGTTTTTATTGCAGCAAAGCATAAAGCCAGGCTACCTAGCGATATTCAAGATAAAAGTTAAAACACCGATGGTTGAAGAGGATACGATCGTGGGTGACGTTTTCGTGCGTACGACTTACGAGAGACTGACAGTGCCAGTTTACATGAGAGTTGCTCACGGGAGAATATCGCTGAAAAAGTTGACCTTTACTGATTGTTTTCCGGTGAGTTTGTCGAGTAACAGCTCGAAACGTGTAAAAACCCCCAGAGGGTATGCATGGAAAATTCCATTACTACTACTGCACTGAAAACAAAATTTTGTTGTAAAAGATGGATATTTTGTTCGATACGTTCGACTGAACGTTTTGTTTGAATAATCCCAAAAATAGTGTCATTGCAGCGAGAAATATTTTAGACGGTCTCTTCAGAAGCAAATTGTAGTCGTTCCACTCGTAAATTTTGCTGACAATTCCGTTAGAAACCAAACATACTGCCAAAATAACGAGAATTTCGAAATTATAAAAAATATTCAGTTTACCGTATTCAACAAAATATCGAGGATTTTCAACGAAATTTAAATTCCAGTGTATTAGTTTTCAAACGAGAAGAAAAAAGAAGAAATTATTGGAAATTCAAAGTTTTGGTACACTGGAAAAAAAATATTTTTGAAAAAGATGGACATTTTGTTCGCTACGTTCGACTGAACGTTTTGTTTGAATAATCCCAAAAATAGTGTCATTGCAGCGAGAAATATTTTAGACGGTCTCTTCAGAAGCAAATTGTAGTCGTTCCACTCGTAAATTTTGCTGACAATTCCGTTAGAAACCAAACATACTGCCAAAATAACGAGAATTTCGAAATTATAAAAAATATTCAGTTTACCGTATTCAACAAAATATCGAGGATTTTCAACGAAATTTAAATTCCAGTGTATTAGTTTTCAAACGAGAAGAAAAAAGAAGAAATTATTGGAAATTCAAAGTTTTGGTACACTGGAAAAAAAATATTGTTGAAAAAGATGGACATTTTGTTCGATACGTTCGACTAAACGTTTTTTTCCATAATCCCAAAAATAATGTCATTGCAGCGAGAAATATTTTAGAAAGTCTCTTCGGAAGCAAATTTTAGTCGTTCCACTCGTAAATTTTGCTGACAATTCCGTTAGAAACCCAACATACTGCCAAAATAACGAAAATTTTGGAATTATTAAAAAATATTTAGTTTACGGTATTCAACAAAATATCGAGGATTTTCAACGGAATTTAATTTCCAGTGTACTAATACGAGAGTTTAATATTTCAGGGATCGATTTGCTTGCAACAAGTAAAAGTTCACTCGACGTTTGCACGACCAATGGAAGTAACGTTGATCGCACCGGTCCACAAAGACAACAGGCTCAAATATATCGCTCGCGAGGAGTCTTCGTTACCGATAATATCGAAGGGCGAAAACCACATTGGCGCGATCCAAATCGATCCATCGGTTTCTTGCAAGCAACAATGTTACCTTGGATTATCGATGAATACGAGTGGTAAATAGAAAAAAATCGACCCAATTCTTTTTTTTAGCCACTGCGTTTTTTTTATGGAGAAAAGCATCGGAAGCGTAAAAACTCTGAGAAATTCTTTTTGCCTGATAATCATCTCGATTTTCAGCTGGTAGTCAATGGCTAAACACAATGAGCTTACCCTCGCATACTCGAGATTCAGATTTGAACTTACTGAATGCTCGATATACTCGTTACTTGAATGCGACGGGAGGCAGCAGTTGTTGGGACAACATAACGATGCGATTGGACACGACGGAAGTTCGTGGTCACAAATTTAACGTCAACATGAAGCTTTATTGGCCGAGTCTCATCGTTGGCTCGAGCAGCATGAAAAACAAAAGTCTTTTTACTTTTCCATTGACTCAAGTCGGCAACACTTCGTACAAAATCATAAAATTACACAATCCAAGTACAAAACCGCTGTTGGTTCAATTGGTGATGGATCAGACTTATCCGCAGGGTATGAGACTCTACCATTCACTCCCCAATAAGTGAGCATCCTCGTTGGTTATTCGTACATTTTAACGCGTGAATCTCGACATGGAAAAGTCAACATTTGTCTGATTTGTGAATCTCAGGTTCAAGCCGATATGTCTCGAATGTCCACCAACGGTTGACGGTGAATTCAAATTCGAGGAGAACGACGAGGACCGTGCTTCTTTCGAGAGACAATGGGACGTCACAGCGGCTCAAGGCTCCTTGCCGCTGTACATCAACCCTGGAGAAACGCGCAGCGTTCGTCTTTCCTACACTCCGACTGCTGCTGCATGGTCCTCGGGATTATTGTTCATTAGAAACAATATGACGATTCTAGAAGTTATACGATTAATCAGTAGAGGTGCACACGCACAATTCAAATTCGGCAATCGGAAACCCGGTTCAACGACACCGCTGCTCTTCGAGCTTGCAGAGAAACATCTCAAGGATTGTGAACGTAAGAAATGCGTACTGGGAATGACATTTTTTTTTAAATCCTCGATATTTTGTTGAGTACGGTAAACTGAATATTTTTTAATAATTCCAAAATTTTCGTTATTTCGGCAGTATCTTTGGTTTCTAACGGAATTGTCAGCGAAATTTCCGAGTGGAACGACTAAAATTTGCTTCTGAAGAGACTTTCTAAAATATTTCTCGCTGCAATGACACTATTTTTGGGATTATTGAAAAAAACGTTTAGTCGAACGTATCGAACAAAATATCCATCTTTTTCAACAATATTTTTTTTTCAGTGTACCAATACTTTGAATTTCCAATAATTTCTTCTTTTTTTTTCTCGTTTGAAAACTAATACACTGGAAATTAAATATCGTTGAAAATCGTCGATATTTTGTTGAATACCGTAAACTAAATATTTTTTGATAATTCCAAAATTTTCGTTATTTTGGCAGTATGTTTGGTTTCTAACGGAATTGTCAGCGAAATTTACGAGTGGAACGACTAAAATTTGCTTCCCAAGGGACTTTCTAAAATATTTCTCGCTGCAATGACACTATTTTGGGATTATTGAAAAAAACGTTTAGTCGAACGTATCGAAGAAAATATCCATCATTTTCAACAAAATTTTATTTTCAGTGCGTAGAATTTCACTACAAAAATTCCACGATACATTAACAACTTCTTTATCAATTTGCAATTTCTTGCGATTCAGTGACAATAATTGAGAAAATAGATAAATTTAAAATTCCGGAGACAATAGTTTGATCGTCAGTGAATAATAAACGGGGTGATAGTAAAATTCTTAAATTTTGTTTGCAGGTGAAAGGTCACGCAGAAATCCCGTGCCTAATCTCACGGTGAAAAGGTCATTCACAGCCCGTAATACCGGTGAATTGCCGATAGATATTCACGGGTTTTACATAAACGGACTGCTCTGCGAGGGCTATGGGTTTAAAGTGCTAAATTGCGGTCCATTCAAATTGAGTCCAAACGCGACGAAAAAAATCGAGATTGCGTTTACGCCGGATTTCACACTGTCGCGTGTAGAGAGGGAACTTTTAATCCTGACGAGTTTGGGGGCTCAGAGCAGCGACCCTGAGAACAGCGTGAACGAGAACGGTATGGTCCGGTTGTCTTTGTTGACGACGGTACCGGGCCACACGTTGGAGTCTTGCGCCGCTGTTCTCATAAGACCGACTTGGGAGCCGGCGGTACAATTTGCAGCGATAAGTCTGCCGTGTATTTTGTTGATGTGTATTCTGGCTGTGTCGTTCCTCGAGGCGGACAGAATACTGCGCGGTGCATTGGCGAATCTCTCGAGAACGAGTCCCGTTCAGCCGCCTCTCGATCTCCGACAACTGGCGCAATCGGCTGGGATGATGCGAGAGAAAACGGGGAGCGAGGAAAAGCCAAAAATCGCGCGGAAAGAAGAGTCTTTACCGGACTGGTCGTTGATGAACGTAAAAAGAAACAAAGAGAAAGAAGCAGCAGCAGCAGCATCAGCAGCAACAGCGAAAAGTTTAAAAATTCCTGATTGGTCGCCCGAGGAGGAAAAACGATTCAAGCTCGATACAGAATTCAAAGAATTGCCACTTTTTGCGACGAAAAATAAAAATGGGGATTCAGCTACGACGCTCGATCATTTAGCCGGCAATGAAGTCAGCAATAACGCGAGTATTGCAGGAAAAAAGAAAAATGCCAAGAGACAAAACAGCGCTCCTGAAGTATCGAGCACGGAGAACAGCATTTGTCTGCCGGATAATACCTCCACGGATGCACTCGTTACTACAGAGAAAAAACATTTTACAAACATTTCCTCCACAAAGTCAAGTCCGACTGCTAGTAGGAAAGGAAAATCTAACAACGGTCTTACCTCGTTACCGAAAGAAGATTTCAAACCTACGGAGAACGAGGTTCCTCTGGATCCTGCTTTTTCCAATAATTCGAGGGACTCGAAATCAGATACTAAGAGAAAACAATCCAATGGTAATAATGCGGCGCACAATAATCACAACTCGTACAAAAAATATGAGGCAACCACTAGTCAAAAAACTGTACAATTTTCGGAAGAGGAAACATCGTCCACGACGACTGAGAGTTCAGTCCACGATGATCCTGCGCCGTACAAGGTAACACACTCTTTTAACGTGATTTAGCAGTCGCGTGAGTGCGAGAGAGACAACCAAAAAGCATGATGCTGAAGTTTGCATCGTTGGAATGCAACGAAATTCTGTTTTTTTTTAGCAGGACTCGTAATTATTATTCAATATTTGGTCCGGGCGATAAAACGATCCTCCCTTGCCACCGAAAAACGCAATCGACACGAAAAATTGCCACAAATTTTAAAATTCATTAAAAAATTAATACTTCAAATTTTGTTTCCTTGAATATCAACGTTGCAAACTTCAGAGTCGTCAAAAAGCAGATACACGGTTTTCTAAGAGACCCGCGATATTTTGAGAAAAAACAAAGTTACATCTTCTTTTCTGGTAAAAGGGAAACAACGTGTAACTAATATTTTTCTTCCAATATTATATTTTCCTGCATACAAATAATCAGACTATTAGCATACGTTTCATTATTTTCGTAATACATTCCTAAAAGTTCGACGCCAGCGTTGTTTAGTTATTTTTTAGTTTTTTTATTTATTTTTCTTTATTTAATAAACTATAATCTGTAAACCCTAGAACGGTAACCTGGGGTCAAAAACGACCCCAGGCGACTTTAAATCCCGCGCCTTTTTTCTCTTCGTTTTTCCGTTTTTTATCGTTTTGCCACATTTTTCACTGATTCTTTGACTCAGAGAAAAGTTGCTCTAGGCTCACGTGATTCTGCATTAAAAATCGAAAAGAATGAGACCAGGTTGAAGCCTTTTTGTTAAATTTTACCGAAGATATGAATTTTTCAAAATTGGGGTCATTTATGACCCCAGGTTATCGGAATAGGTCAGAAAAAATAAGGTTACCGTTCTAGGGTTGATAGAATATAACAATAAATAGTTTTGAGAGTAAAAACAAACAATGGCACGTCTACACTCAGTCTATTCATCTGTTTAGTCATAATGCAACAATATTTGCGAATAAATTAAACTTGATGAGTAAAATTGCCACAGGATGGAGAACACACGTATGCGAAGCCTGAAAAAGTTCAACGAAAACCAATACCAAAGAAGAACAAACCTCAAGCAATACCGGCGGCCGTACCGATCGATTACAGAGACAATTACGAAGGAGACTGTGACGATGACGATTACGACAAAGAGAAACAGGAGAATCCCAATCGATGGAAAACTAATGTCAACAGATCTGGTACGAAGCATCACCACCATCACCAGGCGCGAAATCCAGATACTGCGTCGTACAAATCGCCTCGTCCCAACAAAAATCCACCCCGCAAAGATAAGAATTCCCAGAAGCGACGATCTACGGATAAAGTAAACGTAAAATGTGAGTTTATTGAAAATTAATGCTTCTGAAAATTCTCAGCGACCATGCGACGCAGAGCCACGACTGACAAATTTCAATGAAACAGTTTGATGAATAAAAAATTTTGTTTTTCAGCTGCAACTGTAACGGGAGTCATGACGCAACGCGAAGAGATTCGTCCTTCGCAAGTGCGGATACCGTCGCCAGTCCCGCCACCGCCACCTTCGTGTTGGGGTGAAAATCGAGCTCGATTCAGTGACGTCGTGGCGCGTAACCCAGAAAGCGTTTCCCCGGCTTTTTCAACTTCCGGCAAGACAGCCAAGAGCCATGAAATCTCTCACGAATTATGGACGAATCTCAACAGAAGAAACGTCACTTCCGAGGGAACGGAGAGGCTGGCGATACAAGATACATGTTCGTCTCCCATTGAATACACAGAGTCCGTTCCTAGCAACGTCACTCCTGCTCATTTCTCCGGAATGCCGATTGAACAAGACAACGTTTACGATGCGGACTCACCAGTTGTCACACAAGCTCAACAACAGTCCAACAGTTATTTCATCAATACATTTAACGAACCACCGGTGAGTTTCCCTCAAACTCCGTACAAATGAGATAAAAATCATTAATTTATTTATCGAAAAGTAAACCTAAGAAAAATTATGTTCACTGAAACGAAAATTTTGTTGAAAAAGATCCATATTTTGTTTGGTACGTTCGACTAAACGTTTTTTTAATTGGCTTATTTATCGAAAAGTAAATCCAAGAAAAATTACGTTCACTGAAACGAAAATTTTGTTGAAAAAGATGGATATTTCGTTCGATACGTTCGACTAAACGTTTTTTGTTTGTTTAATAATCCCAAAAATTGTGTCATCGCAGCAAAAAAATGTTAGAAAATCTCTTCGGAATCAAATTTTAGTCGTTCCACTCGTAAATTTCGCTAACTATTCCGTTGCCAACCAAATATACTCCCAAAATAACGAAAATTGTGGAATTATTAAAAAATATTTAGTTTACGGTATTCAACAAAATATCGAAGATTTTCAACGAAATTTAATTTCCAGTGTATTAGTTCTGAAATGAGAAAAAAAAGCAGAAATTATTAGAAATTCAAAGTTTTGGTACACTGAAAAGAAATTTTTTTTAAAAAAGATAGATATTTCGTTCGATACTTTCGACTAAACGTTTTTTTTTAATAATCCCAAAAATTGTGTCATTGCAGCAAAAAATATTTCAGAAATTCTCTTTGGAAGCAAATATTAGTCGTTTCACTCATAAATTTCGCTGACAATTTCGTTAGAAACCAAATATACTGCCAAAATGACGAAAATTTTGAAATGATCAAAAAAAATTTCCATATTCAACAAAATATCGACGATTTTTAACAAAATTTCATTTCCAGCTTTTTCTTCAATACGTTAAAACACAGAATGGTTAAAAAAAACAATCACTCGGGCCTGTTGAATGTTTCATTTCGAGCCGCAAAACTCATTTATTGATTATGAAATGAAAAAGATTAACAAATTCTGACAACAATTTAGTTCGAACCGGAATTGGTGCCGTACGACGATCTGCCGGAAACGAATGAGCCTCTCGTGTTGGAGAGTCTGGAGGAAGACACGCGCTCACGATTATGGGGTAACAAAAGTCCAATCATTGACTTGATGTCCGACAATACGGCAACATATCGATTGGAAACACCTAAACACGTTGACAAATTGGCGACTTTACCAGGACCGTTGAAAGGTAATAATTCATTTGCTCGGAGAACCTCGCAATGCTTTGGAAAAAAAAAAACTCTAATTCGCGATAAATAACGTTTTGTTGTGACAGATAATTGGGTGACAGTGAAAACAAACTGGGAGCCACTGTACACGAGAGGAGCTGTGGGCGAAGAACGGAGCGGCGTTTGGGGCGTCAACACCGGTGGAGTATGGGCTGCAGCTCCATGGGGAGCACCTCCACCTCCACTTGCTTCGTCCCTACAACCTTCGACCTCCTCGCAGCACAGTGAACCAGATTCTCAGGTATATTTATCGACATTTCGCAAAAAAATGACGGAAGAGAGAGAATTATCATTGATGATGTTAAAGTTTACATCGATGAAATGCAACGAAAACTCATTATTTTTTTATAGCATGGGACCAAATTTTCATACAGCCTTTGTCTACAATAACGAGAAAGTCTTTTTCGCCATTCGAAAAGTAAATTTACTAGAAAAATTGGAACGAGTCAATTAATTATCAAAATAATAAATAAAAAATATATTTTTCGTTACATTGCAACGATGCAAACTTCAATATCATCAATTCTGAGCGATGAAAAATTTAATGAGTATTTGATAAATAACGATTTTCGATTCTGTGTTGAGACGGAGATTTTCGAATTTTCATTTTTTTCTTTCTTGCTTTCCTGCTTTCCAATCCTGATGATGTTGAAGTTTGCATCGATGAAATGCAACGAAAACTCATTATTTTGTTATAGCATCGGACCAAATTTTCATAAAGCGTTTGTCGACAATAACGAGAAAGTCTTTTTCGCCATTCGAAAAGTAAATTTACTAGAAATATTGGAACGAGTCAACTAATTATCAAAATAATAAATAAAAAATATATTTTTCGTTGCATTGCAACGATGCAAACTTCAATATCATCAATTCTGAGCGATGAAAAATTTAATGAGTATTTGAAAAATAATTATTTTCGATTCTCTGTTGACACGGAGATTTTCGAATTTTCTTTTTTTTCTTTCCAATCCTGATGATGTTGAAGTTTGCATCGATGAAATGCAACGAAAACTCATTATTTTGTTATAGCATCGGACCAAATTTTGATACAGCGTTTGTCGACAATAACGAGCAAGTCTTTTTCGCCATTCGAAAAGTAAATTAACTAGAAAAATTTGAAAGAGTCAATTGATTATCAAAATAATAAATAAAAAATCCAATTTTTCGTTGCATTGCAACGATGCAAACTTCGATATCATCATTGTCGGTTTGAAAATCTCTCGTGACTTGTGCGAAGTGATCGTTGTTCCGTCTCTCTTTTAACTGTGACGAACGTAACGTTTGTCTTTGTTTAATTATCCTTCAGGATCGATCGGGTTTCGATCCCTTCCGATCTCTCAGCACCATATGGACTCCATCATCGACGAATCCATGGAAGATGCAGCACGAAGAATAGAATAAACGGCGACAAAGTTTGTGATAAATGGCGTTTGGGAAACCATGCGGATTAATTTGTTGTGATAATCACAAGGATTGGTTAGTTAAAAATTAGCAAAAAAAGTGGAGAGCGATAAAATCGTGGAAAAGTGAAAAATCTAGTTTGGTCGAAATTCCTTCTCTGTACGTAAATGCGTAAATTGACACACCGCGACACGTTCCAACGAGTCGTAACAACAATCAGAGGGCAAATTCGATAAAATAATAGTGCGTACTTTTTCATCGATATTACACACATACTTCCCCGCCGCTCGCGACACATGTCAACTTTTTGCAAAACTTTCAAACTAAAAACAAACCCAAACAAAATTTCGTCTATTAGATTTTATTCAGACCTTTGAATATGAATTTTCGGCAATTATTTACAATCGCGGCTTTTGCGAAAAATGGCTCCAAATTTTTTTCTCCCAATATTTGTTGTTTCAAAATGGTTTCCCATTTAAAATTGCGGTGGGCGAACCAATAAAACCCCATAAGAATCCCATAAACAACAAATATTCAAATTACCTGTTGTCATAAAAAATCCTCTTGCCTGACTCGATTTTTTCATACAAATTATTTATTGCAGTAAATAAAGAATTTTTTTCCCATCACTTTTTTTCCCAATTCTTTCTTTTTTTTTTTTTTTGACAAAAAATTCAGAGCCATATTTCGCAAAATCCGGAATTGTAAATATTTAGCGGATTTCCTTTCGAATATTGCGCGTTTCGAGAGTGATGCAAATCATATTGAAAAACGTAGCTTTCACAAAACTCGAATTTTTTTGGAAAAATTGATATACAGCAAGACTACAACTCAAAGTGTACAAAATTAATATTACAACAGTGAAAATAAGAAATCACAGATAAACTGTACCTATACTTTGTAAGACTGCTAATTGTTGTGTTGAAAAAAATAGATCCAACCCTTGAAAAAAAAACACACACACAAGAAATTCATCAACAAACTTTGTATTTGTCATAAAATTACAATATTTTATAAAGTGGTACGTCTTTCAGGATACAAAGCTTTGACATATCGGGTATGTATGGCAGTGCCATTCTCAAAAGATTCAAATTATTTCAAAAATAAATATATCGTGGTCTACAGTGAAGTCAGTCGATAGCCCGGGATAACGTTACTCGAGACTGCGCAAGATTTCGCCCCCTGAATTCTTCGTAACAGCATCTACGTCAAAAAAATTGTACAATTGTTTTTTTTTTTTNATTTTTTTTTTTTTTTTTTTTTTTTTTTTTTGCAGTGGCCAGTCGTCCGGCCTTTTTTTTGCGTTTTAATTGTTAAGGCGATCTATCACTTGATCGGTCGGTAAAAATGCTCCTACACAGTTTATTTCGAGAGACCGAATATTTCAAGAAAAATATTAGTTACACGTTGTTCCCCTTTTACCAGAGAAGAAGATGTAACTTTGTTTTTTCTCAAAATATCGCGGGTCTCTTAGAAAAACGTGTATCTGCTTTTTGACGACTCTGAAGTTTGCAACGTTGATATTCAACGAAACAAAATTTTAACTATTAATTTTTTAATGAATTTTAAAATTTGTAGCAATTTTTCGTGTCGATTGCGTTTTTCGGTGGCAAGGGAGGATCGTTTTATCGTCCGGACCAAATATTGAATAATAATTACGAGTCCTGCTAAAAAAAAAACAGAATTTCGTTGCATTCCAACGATGCAAACTTCAGCATCATGCTTTTTGGTTGTCTCTCTCGCACTCACGCGACTGCTAGATCGCCTTAATACCGCATTGAGTTAATACGTTTTTATTGTTTGAAGCGAGAAAGAGAACGTCTCACCATGTTTTCCTCTTCGATTCGTTTCTGCAGTTTTTTTCGATTAATTGCCGAACTACTGACCCTTGGCTGAGCCGATTGCGTTCTGATTGGCTTGGCCTGCGGTTTTTGTTGTGCCATTATTTTCTTTAGTAGATATTGATTCTCTACCTCGATTCGTCGCATCTCGGCGTTCGTGAAACTCATGTTTCTTCTCTTAGGACGCGAATTGGTAGGATCTAAATTAGCGAGGTTCCTGTCGCAGTATCTGTTGTCGTTGACCGAGGAACACATTCGGCGAACATTGTCACCAAGATTGACAGAAAATTGTCGCGGATAAACACTCTCATCTTCGCGATTGCTCTTTTTCATCCGGGCAATTGGATATTCCAGGCTGATCGTTCGATTCAATGGCGAACTCGCCGGCATCGATGATCGCGGTGTAACGTTCGTTACTTCGGAATCTCTGCAAGAATCTTCGGAACATACAGAATCGTCGCTATAATTGTAATCATCGTCGGACACCAATTCATCGTTTTGTTCGTCGTCGTTCGTGGCGCAAGATTTTTCCGCATCCGTTTCCAACGAAATAGCCTCGTTTTCCGTCCTCCGGTTCATGTTTGCCACGCTCACGTCCAAATCATCGGATAAGCAAGTCTCATCGTCGCTCAAATACTTAGATTCCAGCTCGACCACGCACGATTCAGCCATTTTCTTTCCACACCAAGCCCTTATGGCTCACAATTATTCTTTGAGGAAAGAAATACGACTTATCAGAACCTGTTGGGCCCTTGGATGCTACAGAGCCCTAGGAAACTTTACAGCAACGTTGGGAAACCATGGCAACCATAGCGGCTTACGAATACAAACATAAAGCCAAATATATAGTTTTTTTCATATAAAATGCAGCAGCAGCAACAAGACAATCGATAAAATGTCACGTTACCTTCTGTTTTGTCGTCTGCATGTCCCAGGAGAAGAAAAATTCTACGGCAACGTCGATAAACTCATTTTTTAGATCACAAAATAATTTCGACGCGTATAATAATTTTTTTTTATTCAATATTCTGGAAGGTTTGGAAGCCCAAAGTTGGAAATCGGTGCTCGACTTTGTGTGTGCAAAATTTTCGTCCAAAAAAAAAAACAGAACCAAAAGACGTTTTATTTCTCGAAATAGTTGCCTTATGATCTATTTTTTGTTTCATTATCATAAGGTCAACTTGCGGCTAAGAAAAATTACGATTCCTGCAAAATTCGCGAACTCCATTTAATCGTTTAAAAAAAAAATTTAATTCGTGTTTACGAATAAATTTTGCCACGTAAAAAGTGATTATCGATGTTGAGACTTTGTCAATGTTATCCTTGGACATTTTTTTGAATTTTCACAAAAGGCACGAAATGAAAAGCGATGATTTCATTGAAGAAATGCACTGAAAATGAAATTTTGTTGAAAAACGTCGATATTTTGTTGAATATTTTTATTTTGGCAGTAAATTTGATTTGTAACGGAATTGTCAGCGAAATTAACGTTTGGACCGAAGAAAACAAGTTTCCCAAGAGACTTTCTAAAATATTTCTTGCTGCAATGACACAATTTTTGGGATTTTTCAAAAAAAACGTTGAGTCGAACGTATCGAACAAAATATTCATCTTTTTCAACAATATTTTATTTTCAGTGTACCAAAACTTTCAATTTCCAATAATTCCTTCTTCTTTTTTTCTCGTTTGAAAACTAATACACTGGAAATTGAATTTCGTTGAAAATGGTCGATATTTTGTTGAATACGGGAAACTAAATATTTTTGAATAATTTCAAAATTTCAACAAAATTTTGTTTTCAGTCTGACGAATACGATTTCTTGCTCATTCGTCAGATTCGTTTTTTTTTTCAATATCATTTTGCGATCGAGTTTCTTCGTAGAGGACGCAGTTGACCAACATTTTCAGTGGCTAAAGTTGTAAAATAATGTTTATTGGTCTCGGGATAATTCGTTCTCGGTGTAGGTTTTGCGAAGTGGACGAAAAAATGAAAAATAGACGACAAAGTTTATACAAAAGTAATTGTCCTGTATGAAAATCCATAATCGCTTTTTTTTACACAGTGTTTCTTAACAACTAATGGATTTTTCAAAAGCTTTATCGATACAATGATGGAATAATTGAGACACGTGATGAAATGGTCGGTGCGTCAATCGTTTGGAAATCCATAGACTTTTAAGCTACCCGCATCTCTTTTACGGTCATAAGTGTCTTTGTCGTCGCAGGCATAGGCGAGCAAGTACTGTTTAGGGTGCCAAGCGACTGTGAACGTTGCTGCTTCGACAGGAATATCGGCGATCTTTTCGCCGGTTTGTACTTCACCGATATCTATGACGAGATCTTCGGAAGCTGCGGCTAATAACTGGCCGTCGTATGAAAAGGATATCGTTCGGACAGGCCATTCGAGCCGAGAAAATGTTCGCAAACAGCATAATTCGTCAGCGTCCCAAAGAGATACTAACGCATCTGCTGAACCAGTTGCGAAATAACGTCCCGTTGGATCGAATTCTATGCATATGCAGGTGCCAGGATGAGCCTTTATCACGTGCAGGAGCTCCAGGTCTGGATAGCTCAATATATGCACGCAACCTTGACCATTCGTCAGGTAAAACGTGTCCGAGTCTTTGTTCCAAGATATTTCGTTAACTTCAAAACTGAATTGTTCTTCCGCTCTTATCTTCATTACTCTCGCGTCTATGAAAGTGACTAGATCCTCCTTGTTACCAACAGCTATTGTATTCCCGTCAGGAGACCACGATATGTTTATGTTTTCTCCTCTCGTTCCAATGTTCGCTGTACATTTCTGCGTCCTCGTGTCCCATATACGAACTGTTTTGTCTCCGCTCGCCGTCGACAACACATCCGGATAAAAAGCATGCCAACACAGCTGGTCCACGCTGCCTCCGTGACCTCGGAACGTTGTTTCTTGCTTCTGTAAATCGCGCGAGCAAACCATCGGTCATAAAGAATTTATCAGACGATTCGTCGAAAGGGCTAACCAATGAGCTTCATTTTTTGTGCGGTTTGTTTGATAAAGATTGCACGGCGTACGATACAAAATGAAATCCTAATAATAGGCTTTTGGGAATGCTTAAGAAACCCCACAAAACATTGACCGTTTTTCCGTAGTCTTGATGAATTATCAATGCTACACGGATTCTCATTTTCTGTACAAAGAGAGTTTTTAGCGATCTCTGGCTCATTTGGTGTTGATTTTAATGATGTTGAAGTTTGCGTCGATAAAATGCAACGAAAACTCATTATTTTGTTATAGCATGGCACCAAATTTTCATACAGTGTTTGTCGACAATAACGAGAAAGTCTTTTTCGCCATTCGAAAAGTAAATTTACGAGAAAAATTGCAACGAGTCAACTAATTATCAAAATGATAAATAAAAAATATATTTTTCGTTGCATTGCAACTATGCGAACTTCAATATCATCAATTCTGAGCGATGGAAAATTTAATGAGTATTTGAAAAATAACGATTTTCGATTCTCTGTTGAGACGGAGATTTTCGAATTTTCATTTTTTTCTTTCTTGCTTTCTTGCTTTCCAATTCTGATGATGTTGAAGTTTNGGATTCTCATTTTCTGTACAAAGAGAGTTTTTAGCGATCTCTGGCTCATTTGGTGTTGATTTTAATGATGTTGAAGTTTGCGTCGATAAAATGCAACGAAAACTCATTATTTTGTTATAGCATGGCACCAAATTTTCATACAGTGTTTGTCGACAATAACGAGAAAGTCTTTTTCGCCATTCGAAAAGTAAATTTACGAGAAAAATTGCAACGAGTCAACTAATTATCAAAATGATAAATAAAAAATATATTTTTCGTTGCATTGCAACTATGCGAACTTCAATATCATCAATTCTGAGCGATGGAAAATTTAATGAGTATTTGAAAAATAACGATTTTCGATTCTCTGTTGAGACGGAGATTTTCGAATTTTCATTTTTTTCTTTCTTGCTTTCTTGCTTTCCAATTCTGATGATGTTGAAGTTTGCATCGATGAAATGCAACGAAAACTCATTATTTTGTTATAGCATGGCACCAAATTTTCATACAGCGTTTGTCGACAATAACGAGAAAGTCTTTTTCGCCATACGAAAAGTAAATTTACTAGAAAAATTGGGACGAGTCAATGAATTATCAAAATGATGAATAAAAAAATCCTATTTTTCGTTGCATTGCAACGATGCAAACTTCGATTTCAATGATTTTATCCTCCAGTGACTGATTTTGATGGTTTTGCAATGAGAGTTATTTTATTTGGAGCAAATGTGGGAAGTGTTTATTTTATCGTGAATAATTATGGCATAATGTCGAAAGGAGTTTGATGTCAAAGATTCGACTTTCATCGTTAACAAGTATCAAAATAGCGTGAGGTATAAATTTTCCGATATCTGGTCGATTTACTTTGTTTTGCTACAATTATTCAAAGAAATTGCTGGATCGGAGTAGACCTCCACGTGAAATTGGGACTAACTGCACATTTTTGACACGAAAAACGTAGTACAAATAGATTCTTCGTTATTTTGACGCTGATAAAAGCTCGAAGAGGTTAACTAACCAATCGATCAGGTCCAAGTGAGAATATGCACACGCATTTGTCGAACGAGCCGGATGCCAAGTATTTTCCATCGCAACTCCATCCTACACTGTGTACTTTTGCCGAATGGGTTTGTTGTTCTCTGATTTTGTTGTGTGATTTGAAATGATTGATTAATTCTTCAACTCGTGAATTGGAGTTCGCCATCGCGTTGCCCAGCAGAGCCGGTCACTCGGTCAGATTCGCGATTTCGCGGGTCTGTGTTCTGCATTGGTCGCATTGGTGAAGCCAGTAACACACGCTTTTGCATCGCACAGACGTGTAGCATAACGTACGCTTCGTCATTGGTTGAAATGGGTTAATAAAGAAGTCGTCGTGTAACCTCGAGAAGTCGGCCAAGTGAACTACCACGCGTATCTCATCGATTCTGAATCAATAATTTTAATTATTCTTCTATAATATCACTATGATTTCATAAATGTTATGGATTGTCATTAGTATTGATTTCCACATCAATTTTATTTTCAACAACTCCAAAGAATGATCCATTACAGAAATAGCATACAGCGCCAAATTAAGGCCCGCGGTGTGAGCAAAAAAGGAACTAAACTTTTTTAACATTTCCCATCGTCGAGGACGAGTCGACACAACACGACGAGTCTCCTCTTGACACAACACATCGATAATCGTACAATAGAGTTAAAAAATCCATCTATTACCTCCACAAAACGGTTATTAATCATGTGCGAGAAAAAAGAAGAAAAATAAAGAAAAAAAAACTGAGCTAGGCGCTCGAACCGTCGAAATATATAGGCATGAAAAATTCGATTTAGCGCGTTTCCGTTTGTTTTTTTTGTTCCTTCGTGCAATCAAATCCGACGCTGTTCCATTTATTGTGAAAGGAGCTTTACGCTTGCTCGCGAAATGATCAAACGGTTGCGCTGGTTCGCCTCGGTACCCTGGGCAACCGCCAGTCTCTATTTGACGTAAACAAAAGTTAATTTTTTTTCTTCCGTCTCGACGGATGTGACAGTGCGAAGAAGCAGTTCAATTTTTCGTCTTGCTTCATAGTTTTACAGCAACGATTAAAATGACGTCGTTAGATTTAAGACAACAGAAACTGGAGCAACAGGTAAAATCTAGTTTTTTTCAAATAATAACTTTCTTTCAAAAACAAAACATGTCTTTGTACCCAAGTGGATAATTAACAGTCCTTGCTGTCAATTTCATTCATTGTTGCTGTAATTATTCCTCATCGATTATTTCTTTGCATGCAGCGGCAGTTGATAGCTCAAAAAATGAAACAAAAAAGGCAGAGCGGAGCTGGTGGCATGGTGCAAGCATCTAATGTCCCAGGAGCGCAGCTAAAAAGCCATTCTACCAAGTGGATGAATCCGAGCAGCGAACTCCACGGTATATGCATTTTCTCTCGATCTCTGGGTGCTGAATTTTTGGCAAAATGGCCCCCCTGAGACTCGGCCCCTCGGTCGGTAGAAAAGTCGTGACAACTGAACGAAAAACCACATAAAAAAAGTCCACCCTCTGTCCAAATTCTACGAAGAACCTGTCTCGTTATTATTTCCCTATCGCCTTGACCTTGACCTCATTCTTTTCTCATCCCAGGGTACGACGGACCTCTGCAATTTACAATCTCGCCGAGCAATCCTAATCTGGGAGTGCCAAGAGAAAATAAGACTTTGGAAACTGATATTTCAGGTAAGAATTTTTCGAGATTCACGTCTCAATAATTCTTTGAGGAAAATGTTTGCGACAAACTGTGACGATTTCAAGCGTTTTTATTCAAAATTGTAGGGTCGAAAGTTTTGTTGTTGTTGTTGGAATAGGAAAAAATGTTGGAAACACGAAATAAAGAGAATAAAATTTTGTAGAGATTAGCAGCGACGGTGCCTTCAACGAGGGTATGGAAGCGATGGATTGCGCGGACGAAGAATCCTCGCCTCTGGACATACGAATGCAGTCGGAGGCTCTTTCTTGTCGCTCGCCTCTGCGAATAGCCCCGTCGGATGGTCCCGAAACGGTTATAATAAGTAGAGAAAATCATTCTTCGGTAAGAGCTCCTAGCGACGCGCGTCAAATTAATTTCGCTTCAGACATCTTTACAATTGTGATTTTATCATCTTGTTCATCAGAGTCCGGAATTAGAAGGCAACGTGGAGGGCAATGTCGAACAATTCGTATTGCAACCAGCCAACAAAAAAATGCATTATAAATGCAGAATAACACGCGATCGCAAAGGTATGGATCGAGGATTGTATCCCACGTACTTTTTGCATCTGGAGAGAGATTATGGCAAAAAGGTGAGGATTTTTTATGATTTTTTTGATTTTTTATCTTTTATGAGTTTTCGTCGTGATTTTTCATTAATTACAAAGGCATTAAATCTTGTGCAGGTGTTTCTATTGGCTGGTCGAAAAAGAAAAAAGAGCACGACAAGTAATTATTTAATTTCTACGGATCCAACGGATTTGTCTCGAGGTGCTGAGTCCTTTGTGGGAAAACTACGTTCGAATCTTCTCGGAACGCAATTCACTGTTTATGACAGCGGTTTCTCATCGATGAAGGACGACAAACGTGAGGAACGCTCCAATCCACGACAAGAGTTGGCTGCTGTTGTTTACGACACCAATGTTCTCGGATTCAAAGGACCTCGAAAAATGACCGTCATTATACCAGGCATGACCTCCGATCAGAAGAGAATACCAATTTGTCCGCGGGACGATACGGAAACGTTGCTTGGTACATTTTCTCGTAACTTACTACACGGAGGAAAAAGTCACAACAATAACTACACTGGAAATTAAATTTTGTTGAAAAAGATGGATATTTTGTTCGATACGTTCGACTGAACGTTTTTTTTTCGAATAATTCCAGAAATAGTGTCATCGCAGCAAGAAATATTTTAGAAAATCTCTTCGGAAGCAAATTTTAGTCGTTCCACTCGTAAATTTCGCTGACAATTCCGTTAGAAACCAAACATACTGCCAAAATAACGAAAATTGTGAGATTATTAAAAAATATTTAGTTCACCGTATTCAACAAAATATCGAGGATTTTCAACGAAATTTAATTCCCAGTGTATTAGTTTTCAAACGAGAAAAAAAAGAAGGAATTATTGGAAATTCAAATTTTTGGTACACTGAAAAAAAAATATTGTTGAAAAAGACGGATATTTTGTTCGATACGTTGGACTAAACGTTTTTTTGAATAATCTCAAAAATTGTGTCAATGCAGCAAAAAAAATGTTAGAAAATCTCTTCGGAGGCAAATTTTAGTCGTTCCACTCGTAAATTTCGCTGACAATTCCGTTAGAAACCAAACATACTGCCAGAATAACAAAAATTTTGGAATTATTAAAAAATATTTAGTATTCAAAAAAATATCGATGATTTTTAACAAAATTTCATTCCCAGTGTATATTTCATATTTTCCCGAAGAATGATCGAGCGAGTTGTCTTCCATTGTTTATTTTTTGAAGACAAAAATGAATTTTTCGAGTTTCACGATAAAAAATGATTTTGGGAATGGTATAAAAAATACGAGAGGATTTCTTGGCATTTTGCTTGACGTAGCTAATAAATTTGGCATGAACTTCTCCGTGCACGTTAAAATTGAAATCTTCTAAATAATTAACCTCCATTCGTTGGCATTTGAAACTTCAGAATGCTGGAAAATGAAGAATATGGATAATCTTATCGAATTACACAACAAAACGCCCGTTTGGAACGACGACACGCAATCCTACGTATTGAATTTTCACGGTCGTGTTACCCAAGCTTCGGTTAAGAACTTTCAAGTAGTTCACGACAGCGACGGTGAGTGAAGACTATTATTTATTCACACGCATTGTTTCAATGTCCTCGTTACATATACACACTTTTCCTTTAATATTTCAGTCGATTACGTGGTAATGCAATTTGGACGTGTGGCGGAAGATGTCTTTACGATGGATTATCGATTTCCACTATGCGCGTTACAGGCATTCGCGATAGCTCTTAGCAGTTTTGATGGCAAACTCGCTTGTGAGTAGGTCGATCTCAATCCCATTAATACTAAAAGAAAACTCTCGTAAGGAGATTGCTCCTTCTTCATGGGCAGACTCAACCTTCGACAATCAAATAATGCGAGCCGTTATATCGATTAAGATCTCTTTTTATTCGAAAGGCTATTTGGAACGAATGTTCCAATAAAAAAAAAAAAACAAAAAAACGAGCCTCTTTGTAAATGATCTCCTGAGTAAATAATTAGAGACAGCGATCAGATCGTCTTTAGTATTTTGTAGGATTCCTTTACGCATACTTTTTCTGGTTGGAACGCCACGCCCTTAAAATTTCGATCCTCAATTGAATGAAATTGAATTTTTAATCTTGTTAAAAATTCATCAAATATCGTAAAATTGAAGAAAAACCACGTCCGTTTTATACGTTTCGTGCAAACGCATCCAATCGTTGTTTGGACGTTGCTGGAATATCGGGATTCCACTTTCATAAGCTCTGCATTGAAAAAAATGCAAAGACGCCAAGACTTTGGAAGGTTTGAGAAACGAATATCTCGTGACAACAAAACTGCCTGACTGCTCATTCAACAATCATTTCTTTCGACAATTATCCACTTGGACTCTGAAATTTTCATGATTGCAAACAAATATTCACCGCATCTTTAGAGATGTCCGTTATTTTTTGAGATTCTCGTGAAATTCAAACTCCCCGAAAATTTATGCGTCAAATGTCCTTAAACATTGATATTTAGCGAGTAAATATCGTGGAATGAGTTTCTATTAACCCTGGAACGGTACCATTATTTTTTCTGACCTTTTCCGATAACCTGGGGTCATAAATGACCCCAATTTTGAAAAATTCATATCTTCGGTAAAATTTAACAAAAAGGCTTCAACCTGGGCTCATTTTTTTCGTTTTTTCATGCAGAATCACGTGAGCCTAGAGCAACTTTGCTTAAAGAATCAGTGAAAAATGCGGCAAAACGAAAAAAAACGGGAAAACGAAGGGAAAAAAAGGCGCGGGATTTAAAGTCGCCTGGGGTCATTTTTGACCCCAGGTTACCGTTCTAGGGTTAAGATTTTGAATGATTAGAAAGGCTTCGAGGATTTTTTCGAAGGAAAAACATGAATTCTCTCGCAAAGCACCCGTCAAATTATCGGAAGTAACGACTCTCTACCTATTTATATGTATATGCACGATTCAGGTTATCGACATACGTGACTCCGTTTTCACGCGAACGAAACGCGTTGGCACAACTGCTACGAAAACGTGTGGTCGCGATCGATAAAAATAATAAGAAATTACATATCTCCTCCACCAAGTTGTTCCATGAGACTATCAGTATTTCGTTAGAGACTTGAGAGACGATTTTCGGCAGTAGGCGGAACGATAATTTTTTATACGTCGGTGGAATTCTTTCACGACCTTTTAAACTCTACTGTATTCGAAACGAGATTGAAAAACAATACAACAAATGACCTTTTCATGAGTTAACTTAGAACCCTTAAGGAGGTTGGCTACACACAACAATGTTGCCATTTAAAAGCATAGGAAAATTCGAAATGATTAGAATTTGATGAAATTTGGTGACAATATTCTTTCGTATTTAATGTGAATATACAAATTTTTCAAGATTTTTTTTCCACATAGTTTTCGAGTAATTGAACGCTAGAGTTTACATGGAATATACGTAGGAAAATTCGAAATGATTAGAATTTGATGAAACTTGGTGACAATATTCTTTCGTATTAAATGTGAATATACAAATTTTTTAAGATTTTTTTTCCACATAGTTTCCGAGTAATTGAACGCTAGAGTTTACATGGAATTTACGAAGGAAAATTCGAAATGATTGAAATTTAATGAAATTTGGTGAGGATATTCTTTCGTATTAAATGTGAACATACAAATTTTTTAAGATTTTTTTTCCACGTAGTTTTCGAGTAATAGAACACTAGAGTTTACATGGAATTTACGTAGGAAAATTCGAAATGATTAGAATTTGATGAAATTTGGTGAGAATATTCTTTCGTATTAAATGTGAATATACAAATTTTTCAAGATTTTTTTTCCACATAGTTTCCGAGTAATTGAACGCTAGAGTTTACATGCATAAGCATAGGACTCAGATATATATAGATATATATTTTGCATATTGTAAACTCGAATTATTCGACAACTATGTAGACGAAAAATGAGAAAAAAATAGTGTCATCGTATTTGATGCTCAAGAATGTTACGACGAAATTTTATAAAATTCTTATCATATGCTCGTATGTAGCCAACCTCCTTAATCCGCATAGTACAGCTCCATAAAATTGTCACATATCTTGAGGGCTATCCAGATGGGGAGCAAGAAAAAAAACACTTTTTGGTAAGAGATGCTTGAATGATTTGTGCGATTCTCCGACCTCGAGGCTGCGATGAGTGAATTTGTACGAGATCCATACGCTATAGAAGAGCTTACATAGATGCAAATAATTATACGAACCGTTACCGATCGCGCGAAGTGTGCCTTCGTAGAAAGTTGTTCTCTGGTGAAAATAGCTGTCTGGGTTGTCGCATAGCGTTCGAATGATCTGTTGATACTTGTAAAGAATCATAACATGTATTCCATATCCAATGTTCAAGAGCACGACTTGAACGTGAGCTTGAAAACCGCCGAATCGCAATCATTGCACAGTTGATCGATAATTCCGACACGAGTGTCATTCGTTCCATGAAACTTGATGAATTCCAGTTTAATCGTCGACGTTAGACGACATTGTACTGAGCGCTCTTATCAATTACTTTTTTATTATAAAATTTTGTCAATCGTCACGCATCTTATGAGAAGAGAAAAAAAATTCTATGGATGTGTTGAATTCCAGTTGAAAAATACGATCAGTATTATGCCGAAAGAAACAAGAAATTCGTAACTTAATTCGACGTCACGAGCACAATGACGGCATCATAAATTGTGTGGAGAATAAATCAACGTAATAAATATTGGACATTGGTTTAATTTCGCGAGGAATTACCTCACCGAGGCGTTTGTAATCAGGGTTCATCGTCGATTTTTGTAAGCTCGATGTCTCGAGATTGAAAAAAAAAAAAAAAAAA
>JBAJMU010000002.1:10058413-10077671 GCA_037952995.1 Hyposoter didymator
AAAAAAAAAAAAAAAACAAACAAAATCGCCTTCTAATGTTTTTGAAATCGGTGAAAACTACAGGGCGAAATCGACGATAGATTATAGAGTGTGTCTAGTCTACAATTATGTTAGTTTACAAATAGTGTCCAGTACATTAAATGTATGTGTGTAAGAATGTTTCTCAATGGATCGATTATTAGACGATAGGGTACAAAGTATTATATAAACCAACAAAATAGAACAACTCTGAATTGCAAAAAAAACGTGTTTTTTATTTAGACGTATACGTTAAGGTGATTTAGCAGTCGCGTGAGTGCGAGAGAGATAACCAAAAAGCATGATGCTGAAGTTTGTATCGTTGGAATGCAACGAAATTCTGTTTTTTTTTTAGCAGGACTCGTAATTATTATTCAATATTTGGTTCGGACGATAAAACGATCGTCCCTTGCCACCGAAAAACGCAATCGACACGAAAAATTGCTACAAATTTTAAAATTCATTAAAAAATTAATAGTTAAAATTTTGTTTTGTTGAATATCAACGTTGCAAACTTCAGAGTCGTCAAAAAGCAGATACACGGTTTTCTAAGAGACCCACGATATTTTGAGAAAAAACAAAGTTACATCTTCTTCTCTGGTGAAAGGGGAACAACGTGTAACTAATGTTTTTCTTGAAATATTCGGTCTCTCGAAATAAAACGTGTAGCAGGATTCATACCGACCGAGCAAGTAGATAGATCGCCTTGAGGGACCTTGGCTGCGAGCTATCGTGTTGGAGAAATAAAAGGGATCAAGAATGGTATAAAACAATGGGAAACTCGTTTATTCGTTCAAATGTATAATTTATTATAAACTTGTTTTTAAAACATTAGTTATTATAATAGAACGCGGTAATCAATTGCTATAAACATATAGGTATAAAACTGCGTGTTATATATAATAAAAATTTTTAAAAATTCACCCGCATACAAAGTGATAGAGCAGCGTGAAGGCACTTCCGGTTGAAACAGCCGGTCCGATACGACGGTACATACGAATAAACCATGCGAATTCACCACCCAACCCCCGTCTCCCATTATTCAGACTCTCTCCTATTCAAAAATTGACTTTTGAGTTTTTAGTCATAAACAAATAACGGATCGCGCCATGGGCTTGGACGCGTTTTGATTGGGCGAGAAAAATCCGTATTCACCGGATGAAAATGAGCGCGTTCAATGAAACGACGTGCTTTTCCACTCGACGTTGACCAGTCAATATTCGCAAGTTTAATTTTTCAACATTTTTCGAGAAATCGGAATAAAAAGATTTCAGCCCTCGCAGGATAATTCGCAAGTAGGCTCAAACTTTTTTATTCCCATTGGACGAACGTCCTGGAAAATATTAAATTCCGAAATTTGCAACTATTTTTCTGACTCAGAGCGGCTCATAACCACCGATCCGTACCTTTGAGGACCGTTTGGAAAATTCAATAAATTGGAATAGACACCGGAATGTCTATTCGTAAGTTTTAGTCTTTCTATTTTCGTCTCATTTATTATTTCGCGATTCCACGGTAGCTCTCCATTTATTCGGGCGCATCACGAGCACGCGAATAACTTTTGAGAGCGTGATAATTGTTAGATTACGAGTAGTCGTTAACGAACGTATGAAAAAAAAAAAACACTCAATCTTCGTTGAAGTGTGATACATTAGTTCTTCCCAAGATACGTTCCATGGGTATGATTATTGTTCGGAAATTAGGTCATCTTGAGACAGCACAAAAAATACGCTCAAAATATGTTCAACGAGTTAAAACAACAATAAGGATGCAAACAACTATTTCAGCATCGTTCAACGGACTTGTGAAATATCTGTTACAAAACTCTCACTGACACAAGTTTTTGATATGTTAAAAGATACACGATTATGCGTCGAATATAAAAACTCGATTTTTTTGACCCTAGAACGGTAACCTGGGGTCAAAAACCATCCCCCCAGGCGTCTTTAAATCCCGCGCCTTTTTTCCCCTCGTTTTCCCGTTTTTTATCGTTTTGCCGCATTTTTTACTGATTCTTCGACTCTGAGCAAAAGTTGCTCTAGGCTCACGTGATTCTGCATGAAAAAACGAAAAAAATGAGCCCAGGTTGAAGCCTTTTTGTTAAATTTTACCGAAGATATGAATTTTCCAAAATTGGGGTCAGAAAAAATAAGGTTACCGTTCCAGGGTTAATGTAGGGACGGAAATATCGCTGCATCAGTTGTCTCATTATGCAATATAACTCGTTCAAGAAAAAATCACGTGTATGGTGTTACCGAACGCGCGATATTTGCATTTCGTACTGGACTGAGATTCTCTCCACGCTTTTGTCTCATGAATTTGTAGAAATTCCGATTAATAAATTTTTATCGTTTCTCGACGTTACAATCTCCGATATAAATCTATTAAACATTAGTCATACAAAATTGTTTAATTCGGAAGAACAAATGGTTATGATACAGTAAGCGTGGACGACGTCGCTATGCGATCGTAGAACGGCGAGATAAAGCAATCAGTCTAAAAGTTTTTTAATCATGCCCCAGAGGTGATGTAAAGACAAAGAAACAAAAAAGTCCAATTAAAATTTACAAACCGATCGAAATTTTCCACGGAAGATCTTTAATACTGAAACGTTTTTTTTTCTTTTCTTCGTCGTGCAATTTTACAATAGATGCAATTCCGAAAATACCAATATTATTAACTTTTTGGTCTTCGTATTAAAAGAAGATGTAGAAAAATACGAGCTCTCCTTATTTTTGGGCAGTGGATTCGAGCCAGAGTTTAATTTATTCAAGCGCAATATGTACAACGTCCCTCGTTTAAAATTCCTTTTTTATTTTTTATTCTTTTACGTCTATCATACTTTTTGAAAATTGTTTATTTTTTCGTATCACCTTGGTTGATCTTAGTTGTTGGCCGGACCAGCCTTGGAGCAGGGATTCGAGACGCTGGTCGTGGGATCCCACTGGCTGGTCTGTTCCCTGACGTCCAGCTGGACGGTGGCCTTAGTCCCGTTCGATTTTCACTGGTGCTTCTCAGCGGCGGTTTTGATGCGACCTTCCAGCAGAGAAAATCATTTTATTGGGAGAATTATTCATTATTTTTGTGGAAGAAGAAAATCTTGTGGAAATACCTGCGATATTTTGTTCGGAAGGGTACTTTTGTTTCGTGGAATCGACAGCTTATTATTCCCTTGCACGTTGTTAACCTTCCTCGTGTCGACTGGATCGATTGGCAAATTTTGGAGCGACTCTGACGGACTTAACAACGGGGAACTCGTCTTCACTGTCGAGTCCGTACTCCGAGGCGAGCTTCCACGACTCCCGTAAACTTCACGTCCGTTTTTCAGGATTGGCGAAGGCAAATCGGTCGGGGCAGCGACCCAGTTGTTCTCCATTACTCGTCGGTCGGGTCTTGGCGTGGATTCGCTTCTCAGACCTGTAAGAAAGCTCAGACATTAAATAAATTCTGTTTGATATCGTCGGGACCGTACGGGATGTTGAAATTTTTTTTTTCTGTACTCGAGCACTGCGTTAAGGAGGTTCCGCTAGTAGAGCGATAATTAGATTAAAATCTGAAAACGAAATATGTTGTCATTTAGGCAGCAAACTTTGATCTCGTTAAAAATCATCCTAGGTCAACGAAGTTTTACTACATATTTTCGAAGTCGAAAGTCACTTGAGTTAACATTGGCTTTACGAGAATTTCTTGCTCTTATGAAATCAGAAAAATATTAAAAATACTTCGCGATTAGATAAAACGCGTATTAAAATTTCAATTTATAAAAAAAACTCCAAGGATTCCGAATCAATAAAAAAATAATGGGGTCAACGAATGTTTGGAGGAGATATTTCTAGTTAAAATCGACAGAATGCTCGGAACATCTCATTTTTTAAGAGTTTGGCAACGCATCGCTTGCTAAACGGAAAGCAGATCGTAATTTTTGTTGGGATTTGTGCCTCACTTAATTTCGTTAATCCCTGCGCCATAGCGGAACCTCCTTAATTTCGGAATTGAGCGTTTTTTTCATATGCAGATTTCACCTGTCGACGAAAAAATCCATCAATTGTTTTGGAATGTTTTGTACTTACTTTCTTCTCGCATACGGACGATTTTTTGGAATTCTTCAATGTTCATCGATCGCATACTGTACGAAGCGTTGCTGCCGTCCGAGCGCACACTGAGTCGATCGTCAAAGTCTGGTGCACTGTGTGCACTCTGTGTGCTATCGATACTTTCGGTCGATCCACCGCTTCCGGTGATCTGGAGATCGGAAACGTTTCTAGTAACGTCGAGACGTTGATCGGAGCCGCTTTTTATTTTGCCCAAGACGAGAAGTTTACTGGTGAATTGTAGGCTGTCGGGATTTCGTGCAGTGTTCGGGCGTGCATTTGCTCTATTGAAACCGAAGCTCGATACGGTTGAGCGTGCTGTCGTTGTCGTGGTTGTGTACTTGAGCGAGCTCGATCCCAGGTTGGGATTCGACTTTTGAAATGACTGAGGAAGTCTGGAGAGCTGTCGGGGTGGATTAAGCTTTTTAGGTGCTGGTTTATGAAATTTAGTGTCAAGATTATCAAGCGAACCACCGTGACTCGTCGTATCAACGCTTTCTCCATCCAAATGGCTTATAACTTTTTCCCTGGGAAAAGGAGCCTTGAATGTATCATTCGCCACATTTTCCTTCGACGATGACTTGAACGTGGAGCCTAGTGACAGTTTTCTTGGCGAGGGCATCATCGTCTTCTCGAAAGTCGAGTCTAAATGATGCACGTTCGATGGGTTATGTTGTTGCATGGGGTTTGGAGCAGTTACCAATTTCGAGAATGAACGTGGAGCGTTTAATTTCGAGTGCAATTTTGAGGGTGATTTAGTGACGGTCGTATCGAGATTCTCAATTGATTTACCTCGGCCCACAGTTTCCTCAGATAAATCATCCGATTTGGCTTGCTCGTGGAAAGGAGCTTCGTAGAGCTCGTTAATTTTGTTGGTCCTTCGTTTGGACGCCGAACTACTGGGTGATTTATTGGACGCAGCGATTGGTGGCTTGTCAAATGTCGCGTCGAGGTGATCCTCATCGAACGAATCATTTTGTTGAGCAATGTTCTGTGCATCGAGAAACTTGGACAACGATCGTGGAGCGTTTAATTTAGAATGCGCCTTTGGAGCTGCTCTGTGAAAGGTGCTACTGAGATTCTCGAGAGATTCACCTTGACTCAGTGTCGCAACGTTTCCCGAGTCTAGCTTGCCGACAGTTTTTCCTGGAGCTTTTTCCAGAGGCTTGGGAATCATGAATTCGTTGTCCGACGAGAGGCTTTCCTCTGGGTTGTTGCGAGACTTTGGAGTTGTCGGTAATGGCGCAGTTTCTTGGTACGTCGCGTCAAACGCTTGCATATTGTAAGTTTCATTTTGTTCCTCGTTTTTTGGACTGAGCAAACTAAAAGTCGTGTTTTCTGGAGGAGCGCTTGTTATAATGAAACTCGCATCTTTGGCGATACGAGTTTCGGCGATAAAATTCTTTCTGTCGATGATTTCGGGAGTGACGATGTAACTGGCGTCGTCAATCGTTGAAAGTGGCAAATCGGGTGTTCGACACGGACTCCGGCTCACAATGTATGACGCGTGAGGATCATTCGTCAAGGTTTTGTTTAATGCTGATGGCGTGTACGTCGCGTCCATTGGTTGAAACTTTGGCGGCCTGTTGAACGTTTTCGTGCTAAAAGTACAGTCCATTTCGGTGTCTCGATCCGTTTCATTGGTCGCTAAGAAAGTCGTATCCCCGGATATACGATAATCAATGTTTTCCAGCACTGTGATGTTGCCAGTGTTTTTAGCGAATGTATCGTTGAAATTAACATCGACGACGTCGCCGAACATGCTCATTTGCATCATCGATTCGGTGAGGATTTGCGAGTCCTCGATACTCAAATTTTTCGATGCCTGCGACTCGTTCAACGATGATAACGTCTGGTTCGTCGTTTGCGATAAATCGTCGGTCATTCCCGATAGAACCGACGAATAGAGAACCGACGGTTGAGATACGTCCATTATGTCGTCGTTGAATTCCGGTTCCGCGAGGTCTATGAAAGAATCGATTCCCTTCGATCGAGACATGTTCAAAAAAGCCTCGAGACTCTCGTGTCCCGGTGGCGTTGATGAGAGACCGCTTACTCCAGCTACCGATGGCCTCAGCATGTGCGGAATCGAGTCTCCTTCAGGCTCTCCACATTCTGCATTTTCATCGTCCTCTTTCTGGAATATTTATTTTCATTATTTTTATTATTTCATCAAAAATCACGAATGAAGGCGATTTCAAAATTTATGAAACCATCAAATAAAAATAATCAGTTTTTTTGTTCAAACAGCAGAATAATCATGCACGAGTAACACTCAGAAATACCATTGGGCTCCGGGAAACTCGATTCCAAACGTTCGACGACCGTGAGGGCGTTGCTTCGCTCATGAAATCAAAACTCAAGCGCCCCGACCGTTTTTTAGGCCTCGTAAACGTTCTTGTGTCAATGGATCTTTTACTATCTGAAAAACGAGTTAAATCCGTCAGCATAAAATTTCAACTGCTTACGATCCTAAAGACAAGCTATCGATATAAATTCTGTTACAAAAAATAGACATTTGGTATGATTTTTTGAGTTTTATCACGACTTTACGTAAAGATTTGTCATGGTGCAATCATCGGAGAATTTGCCAAAGGTCCCTGCAAAATTTTCTGACGTTTACAATTCGAGATGTTTAATTTCCAATTTTTTATTTTTTCCATCTAAACGCGTGTTAATTGAGGTCACGTTTCGTTCAAAAGTTGCAAGAAAAAAACAAAAGGAACGCGACATCAATTTACACGCGTTTAGGAAAAATAAAAAAAGGGAAATTCATTATCTCAAATTCAGAAAATCAATCGTCAGAAAACCAAAACTAACAGTTTTCTCGTATGAAGAAAAATTTTCTCACGTTTAAAATTTGAGATATTTAATTTCCAATTTTTTATTTTTTCCATCTAAACGCGTGTAAATTAAGGAGGTTGGCTACGTACAACAATCTTGCCACGTTAAAATCATAGGAAAATTCGAAATGATTAGAATTCAATGAAATTTGGTGACAATATTCTTACGTATTAAATGTGAACATACAAATTTTTTAAGATTTTTTTTCCACATAGTTTTCGAGTAATTGAACGCTAGAGTTTACATGGAATTTACGTAGGAAAATTCGAAATGATTGAATTTTAATGAAATTTGGTGAGAATATTCTTTCGTATTAAATGTGAATATACAAATTTTTTAAGATTTTTTTTCCACATAGTTTTCGAGAAATTGAAGACCAGAGTTTACATGCATAAGCATAGGATTCAAATATATATAGGTATATCCTTTGCATATTGTAAGCTCGAATTATTCGACAACTATGTAAACAAAAAATTTGAAAAAAATGGTGTCGTCGTACTTGATGGTAAAGAACGTGATCACAAAATTTTATTAAATTCTTATCATATTGTCGTATGTAGCCAACCTCCTTAAAGTCACATTTCGTTAAAAAGTTGCAAGAAAAAAAACAAAAGAAACGAGACTTCAATTTACACGCGTTTAGATGCAATTAAATGTCAGAAAATTTGTTTTCGTGGGAGGAAACTGTTAGTTTTGGTGCTCAAAACGTTTGTACGAGATTTTGAAAGAAGCCTAAGTCGTTTTGTGATCTTGACATAAAAACAGCTTCTTTATCGATGCAAACTTACCATGAGAATTGCTGCAGTCTTGTTCCGTGTTGCTTCTTAACCAGAAACCTGTGTCACCGGCATTGCCATCGGCAGCACCCAGACTCGGAGGTTCCAACCTGTTGTAAAGGAAAAACACGTGAAATTGAAGTATCGGATGCAGTGGTTTGGTGAAATAATGAGGAGGAATATATATTTGAAAGTAAATATTGACCATGTGTCATTATCACTAAGATCGATTGCTAATACGTCTATGATATCATCGCTGATATCTGACATGGTAAGAGAATTGCGATCTCCCTGTTGCACTGTCTCGTTCGTCGTATCGGTCATACTTTCCATGGTCTTGCCCGATTGAGAGTATGCACATCTGCAACAACATTTCTACCGTTAAATTGCCATATTTTCTTGTCTCTTTCACTCTCTGGAGCTCTGCACGAGAATCACAGTTGGTTGACACTCGAATCAGCCACTAATTTTATCACCGACTCATTTATTTAGGCTATTGTGTAATTTGTGCTATTATAATTACCGATAGACACAGGGAGATTACGAAAAATAGAAACACTCCAAACATAACCACGTACAAAGAAAGGTTGTTTTTTTCGCAACCGTTGTGGAATTCCAGTGCGAAGTGAGCCGACCGAATAGTTTTTTTTACCTCGTCAAGGCTGCCACACTACTTTCTTTTTCAAGACCGTTCGATCGTAACGTTGGTATGATTCTCCCAAGGATCTCAGATGGAGCTACGTGTTAATGTCGATTCCGGAAGTGTCATCGAATTACGAGAGGAGCATGCACGTCTGCCGCTGTCAGGAGCCAGTCGTCATATCGCCGCGCCGCTAAATACAAATATACACGTGAATTCCTTGTATTCTCGCGCTGCATTTTGCATTGTGTTGCGATATCTACGATTCGTTTTCTTCGTAAAAATAAAGAAAGGCACACAATTTGTTGATCCACGTTCTGGATTTTGATAACGGTCCCATCAAACAGTCCTCATTAGTGTCAACAACAAGCTTCGTAGGAAAATAACCACTTTCGAATTGAGGTTATGTTTATGCCGAGCATGTGTTTTATCCAAACGTATCTATAAAAAAGGATTTCTTAACGATGGGTAAACCGGGTGGTGGTGAGTACCGAAATTTTCTGTATTCTCCTATTCTTTTCGTAAACTTTCAGCACCAAGGATCACAAAATGCCGGTTTTTTTAAGGTTATCCGAGAAAAGATGGACAAAAGTTGTCTTGGTCGTATCGTAATAAAAAGCGACAAGCAAAAAATAATAGAGAAGACGATGGCCATGCTAAGCAGGACAACGTCCAAGTACAGAACCGAAAAGCTCGTATCGTCATACGGAATTTGTCGTTCAAGGTATTGCGTTATTAATATTCGCAGAGCGTAAATACTCGGAAACACATGGGACCTAAAATTTGAAAAATTCTTGCAGGCTACTGAGAACGATGTAAGAAAACTTTACGAGCCTTTCGGAGAGATCGAAGAAATAGATCTTTTGAAACGTCCTGACGGCAAACTCGTAGGTTGCGGTTTTGTGCAATTCAAAAGAGTCGAGGACGCTTCGAAAGCTATTTTCAATACCAACAAAAAAGAGTTGCTCGGTAAGTCTGTTTTTTGTTGTTGTAACGACAATAAGTTATTCGCTCGCCTCGACATGCGATGATTTTGTATTTTGCTTTTCCAAGGCCGGCCGATAAATAGTACCTGGGCAATACCAAAGACAAAGTACATTGAAAAACTCGGCGAGAAGGCTCACGAAAAAGAAATGCCGAAAGATGAACCAAGCTCGAACGAACATCAAGACGGCGCTGATAACCGGGAAGTGGATTTGGATAACGCGCCGAAAGAAGATCCCGAGCTCAATGGCGATACTGCGATCAAGGGGAAAGGAAAGAAAGGGGTTTCTAAAAGGGTGGACAGGAAAGTTCAAAAGCTGCAGAAAGCGAAAAAACGAGCAAGAATAGTCGTCAGGAATTTAGCATTTCAAGTAAGTCAGATTTTTTTCGACTATCCTCTGGAAAATTCAAACGTTTATAACTCGAGAACGGTTTCAGCTACAGGGCTCCTGTTTTCAACAGATGTTGATCTATACAAGCTCTTCAGTCTCTGGAAATTTTGTTGCAATTGCTAGAGAAATACAAATTCTATGGCATTTTGAAATTTTCAAAAAAAGGCTGTCGACGCTCTAACTCGCGCAAATTCTGAGATTTATTACTAATTTTTTTTTTTTACATATAGAGTATCAAAATAGGAAGTTTAATATTAAATTTGGGGAATATCGGTTGAACGGTTCAAAATTTATGATTTATCGAATTTTTTACGTTTATTTGAGAAATCTCGCATTACAGGTCTCTGACGGAATTTTGTCTCTGGGAATTTTGTCGGAATTGCTAGGAAAATACGAATTCTATGGCATTTTGAAATTTTTAAAAAAAGGCTGTCCGCAAATTCTGAGATTTATTACTAATTTATTTTTTTATAATTAGAGTATCAAAATAGAAAATTTAATATTGAATTTGGGGAATATCGGTTAAACGGTTCAAAACTCATGATTTATCGAATTTTTTTTTTTTAAGTTTATTTTAAAAATCTCGCATTACAGGTCACTGACGAAGGTCTGAGAGAGCAATTTGTAAAGTACGGAACGATTGAGGAAATAAAAATATTATCAAAGCGCGATGGGAAACTTGTGGGAATTTTGTCGGAATTGCTAGAGAAATAAAAATTCTACGACATTTTGAAATTTTCAAAAAAAGGCTGTCAGCAAATTCTGAGATTTACTACTAATTCTTTTTTCTTATAAATAGAGTATCAAAATAGAAAATTTAATATTCACTGACGAAGCTCTGAGAGAGCAATTTGTAAAGTACGGAACGATTGAGTAAATAAAAATATTATCAAAGCCCGATGGGAAACTTGTGGGAATTTTGTCGGAATTGCTAGAGAAATAAAAATTCTACGGCATTTTGAAATTTTCAAAAAAAGGCTGTCCGCAAATTCTGAGATTTATTACTAATTCTTTTTTTTTATAAATAGAGTATCAAAATAGAAAATTTAATATTGAATTTGGGAAATATCGGTTGAACGGTTCATGATTTATGATTTTTCGAATTTTTTTTGAAGTTTATTCGAAAAATCTCGCATTACAGGTCACTGACGAAGCCCTGAGAGAGCAATTTGCAAAGTACGGAACGATTGAGGAAATAAAAATATTATCAAAGCCCGATGGGAAGCGGCTCGGCTGTGCTTTCATCCAGTACGAGCTCGCTCAAGATGCATCGAAAGCAGTTCACTATGAAAATATGAAGCCTCTTCTCGGCAGACCGATGGTAGTCGATAAAGCTGTGGCAAAAACGAAATTCGAAAAGGCGACAAAGCCCGCGGAGGTAAAACCAGAAATCGAAGAAATTGAAATAAAGGAAGAGGCTGAGGACGAAGATTCCAAAGAGATCTTGGAAAAGGTCGGTCAGAGCGAAGCGAGCGATAACGACGATTTGAAGGAAGAGGAAAGTTCGGAGAACGAGGACAGCACAGATTTTAGCGAGGAAGAAAAAAGTGGCAGCGACGAAGAAACTGCAAAGGACGACGACGAGCCCGTTCGAGATCAAGATGAATCAAGACCTCGAGTTATTTCCAACGACGTCAACGAAGGAAAAACAGTTTTCCTCAAAAATGTTCCATTCGCTGTTAAAAATGAAGAATTGAGAGAGTGTATGGAACAGTACGGTCCCGTTTATTACGCTCTGATTTGCATGGATTCTCTGACAGAGCATTCCAAAGGAACTGCTTTCGTGAAATTCCGCGTGAGTATCAATTTGAATTTAAAATTTGTACCAACGGCATTTTCTGTTTTCCAAATCGCGATTTGACCGAATTTCGTGTGCTCTTCGTTTCAGAACGTCGAGGACGCTGAAAAATGCTTGTCCGCTGGTACCGAACTGCGTTTGCACGACCAAGTGCTCGACCCTCACAGAGCGTTGAACCGAAACGCAGTCCAAGACAGCAAAACTCTCAAGAAAGAAAAGGTCAAAGATTCGCGGAACTTGTATCTCGTGAAGGAAGGTGGTACGTACTCAGCGATCACATTTGAAACTTTTGGTGTGGTTGACACAAAGTTTTATCTTTCCTGTCGGCTCTGTGTTTGTAAATCCGGAAAATTCAAACGAATTTTTTGCTCGTTTTTCTTTTCTGTCTCTACAAAGCAATATTGGCCGGAAGTCCAGCAGCGAAAGGTGTATCCGTGACCGACATGACCAAGCGTTTGCAAATGGAAAAGTGGAAAACACAAATGTTGAGAAATCTGAACATGTTTGTGTCGAGGGTTCGCTTGGTTGTCCATAATTTACCTCCGACTCTCGACGACTCTCAGCTCCGAGAAATATTCAAAAAACACGCCGGCCCGAAAGCCCTGATACAGGAGGTTCGAACTTATTTATTTTTCAACTTTTAAAACTTCGGAGTTTAATGATTTTGATGGATATCAATAAATATTATGGAAACGAACATTTTCAGGCAAGGGTGATGCGCGATTTGAAGAATGTGGACGAGAAAGGAGTTGGAAAGTCGAAAGAATTTGGATTCGTAGCTTTCACGAGCCACGAAGATGCGCTAAAAGCGTTGCGGAGCATAAACAATAACCCGAATATATTTTCAAGCACAAAAGTACGTACGATCGTGATTCGAATTTCCTTCCAAATTTCGTGAGTCTGAAGGTTCTTCGCAAACGATTTATTTGCAGCGGCCAATAGTAGCGTTTTCGATCGAGAACCGGGTGATGGTGAACGCGAAGCAGCGACGCGTAGCAAAGAGTCGGGAGCACAATCCACTGTGGAAAGGCGAAAAATTGGACAACGCGAGTGACGAACCTTCGCGCAAACGAGCGAGATTCGTAAGCGCACCGAAAAATCTCGACGAAGGTTCCGCCGAGTATGCGGGCGTCAAGAGCAAACCCGGCCAACAGAAAATGCGGTCGAGATACAATTTGAAGAATCAAGCTCTGCTGCATCAAAAAATGCGGAAAACCGAGAAAAAGCAAGTGAAAGAGACAAAGAAGATTCAAGCTAAGAAACGAGAAATGCGAACGTCCAGGCAAGAAATTAAGGTAAAGACGAATTTTCTTCTTTCTCGCCTCCTTTTTCACATTCGAGACTTTTTTTTTCTAATTTTTTTAAATGAAATTTTCAGCCGAGGCAAGGCTCGAAAAAGATCAGCAAGGACGAAGCAAATTTCAATAAGCTTGTCAATAATTACAAAAGCAAACTGCAAGCAGTTCCAAACGCGAAATCCAAGTGGTACGACACGTGAATTCAAACATTCGTAGAGTTTCCGTGAGCTCTGTTTATTGTACCATACACATAGGTAATAAATTAAAACCTTTTTACTTGAGTAATTAATCAATCATCTTAATCCTTCTACGAACAAAATCCATTCGACCGAAAAAATCGTGACGATTAAAAAAACAAAAAAAAACTGCAAATATTTCGCTTTCAACGACGGGAACGAAACAACGCAACGATTGTGATTCTATCGACTGCTGATACAGCTCGCGCACTTGCACGTTCAAATCTTTCAGTCGTGAACCGCGAGATGGCTCGAGATTGTTGATTTCGCAGCTAAATCTTTAAAGACCACTGTCTGATCGTAATTTTAAACGTAGACTGCAAAAATCTGTGAAAAAACGTTGATTCTAACGCGACTGACGATTTATGACATTTGCCATCGAATCGCCTTACTGGAAAGAAATTTTTGTTGAAAAAGATGGATATCTTGTTCGATACGTTCGACGTCCACTCGTAAATTTCGCTGACAATTACGTTAGAAACCAAATATAGTGCTAAATTAACGAAAATTTGGAAATTATTTAAAAAATGTTTAGTTTATCGTATTCAACAAAATGTCGACGATTTTTGACAAAATTTCATTCTCAGGGAAGAAATATTCTAGAAAGTCTCTTCGGATGCAAATTTTAGTCGTTCCACTCGTAAATTTCGCTGACAATTTCGTTAGAAACGAAATATTCTGCCAAACGAACGAACATTTTGAAATAATCAAAAATTAATCACGAAAACGATTCGATTTATTTCATGATCTCAGGAGAGCTGTCAAAAGCCCTTGACCGAATTTCTCCACCGTGTCGCATTTGGACGAACGCCTAGAGAAACTGACAGAAACTCGTGTCAATAAAGTGTGGGAGGTAAAAAATGTGTCGAGCCATAAATTTAGCTTCACGTGCGATTGACCTCCTGAGATTCCTGGGGCGATAAAGTTTTTAACGTGACAATGATATTCGCCGTTTTGAATTTAACGATAATATTAAACGGAGAAAGTTGGTATAAGATTGAGAACGCCCGGCAACGAATTTCGCTGGGTAAATCGGCCGTTTCGTTGCGAGAAGGGACAACGACTTACGTGCAGGCTTTTTATAGAACGAAGCCTCTCGAGATTTGGCATTATTACGAATAAAATTTGACGACATGTAATCTTCGTGTTTAATGATATTCAAGAAATGTATAAACATCTAATAATATTCATTATACAGCTGACAGAGGAAAAAGAGTGAGAAGGGATGGAAAGTTACCCTCGTCGCATTTACTGATCAGGGGGTTGAGGATAATGGACGAATTTATATTCGTACGCGGTGGGTGGAATTACGAGTGAGTTCGGGACGACTTGACGTTCCCCGAACAATCTCGCTTCCTTGAAGACCCGCGAAGAATCATTCTCCTCTGTTCCTTGCGTACACGTCACTCTCGTCCATCGAGTTTCAACGCGGACGTAGGAGTCAAGTTTCTCAATTAAGAACTCGATCGTCTTCCCTCTCGCTCTCTCTCTCTCTCTCTCTCTCTCTTGCACTCGCTACGATTCTCTCTCTCCGTCTCTTGTTCTCGGTCCGATAATTCAGCTGGCTTGGAAACCAGAAGCAAGAGCCAGGCAAAGCGCTCGGACAATCCAACGATAAACCGCAACGCCAAAGAGATTTCCTCTCGGAAATTGAAGGCAAATTCGGGCACAAGTTACGGCTTTTCCCAAACGAATATACTTGCAAACTTCCGTCCTCAATTTAACCCGATCAATTCTCTCGATGCCTTTTCGACAGCAATCTTATTCGAGTGTGTAATCTCTCAATTCCATCATGGAGATAAAATAATGCAGCTTCATAACCCTACACTGAAAAGAAACCTTCGATCAAACGTTTTTTTGAATAATTCCAAAAATTGTGTCATTGCAATAAAAAATATTTTATAAAGTCTCTTTGGAAGTGAATTTTTGTCGTTCCATTCGTAGATTTTGCTGACAATTCCGTTAGAAAGCAAATATACTGCCAAAATAAAGAAAATTGTGGAATTTCGGAATTTCTACAAATTCATGAGACAAAAGCGTGGAGAGAATCTCAGTCCAGTACGAAATGCAAATATCGCGCGTTCGATAACACCATACACGTGATTTTTTCTTGAACGAGTTATATTGCATAATGAAACAACTGATGCAGCGATATTTCTGTCCCTATATTAACCCTGGAACGGTAACCTTATTTTTTCTGACCTATTCCGTTAACCTGGGGTCACAAATGACCCCAATTTTGAAAAATTCTTATCTTCGCTAAAATTTAACAAAAAGCGTTCAACCTGAGCTCATTTTTTTCGTTTTTTAATGCAGAATCACGTGAGCCTGGAGCAACTCTGCTCAGAGTCAAAGAATCAGTGAAAAATGCGGAAAAACGATAAAAAACGGGAAAACGAGGGGATAAAAGGCGCGGGATTTAAAGTCGCCTGGGGTCGTTTTTGACCCCAGGTTACCGTTCTAGGGTAAAAAATCCAAGTTACGTATGAAAATGAATGCAAGGAGCACGCTAAAATTATTTCAATTCGATAATGAAAAATCGAAAAAGACTTTGACGATTCCAAAGTCACAAAACTTGGTCGATAAGAATATATTGGGAATCTCCTAAAAACCACGAGCATTAACGAGCTTCCTTCTGCTTTTTTCCCTTCCACTTTCTCGATTGTTCGACGACTCCCCAATGCACTTGGCATCTCGACGTGCGATAGATTCCAAAAAAGTTGTATGAAGAACGAGATGATTCTCGATGAGGTATCAACGTGGAGATTTTCGTTGGCTTTTGGACGGTAAGCCAGTCAGTGGTGGAAAATCCGTAGGGCGGGCAATACATTTGTTCCGGTATTGTCGCGGGCTGTTGCTCTCTCAACAGCAGCTCCATGTCCGAGAGTTCCCTTACGGCCGATCGCCCACATACATTTCGTTAAAACGCCCGTGTTCCCGTCCGTTTCATTAATTTTAATGCTCGCGTCACGCGAGCGGGGCGTGTGCAAGCAGCTCTCGCTCTCCACTTTTGCACAACGTATGAATACAAATTCGTCCGAGTATTACCAGCACGAGGGGATGTGCTGTAAATGCGTGCGTACCATTGCCTTGCCCCTTTCATCACACACACACGCGCGCTCGTACACACAGCCTCCCAATGATTTTCTGTCAGCTGGCCAGAGCACCGATACTCGAGGTATTTCCGAGAGCTGCGAGCTCCACAGAACAAACCGAATTATACAATATGCATAATAAATGAGTGTTAACGTGCTTTTGTACAGAATTACTTGCTACCTGTCGTTTGTGGTGCGTGCATGAGCCATTTCGTGCAAAATTAACCCTAGAACGGTAACCTTTTTTTTTTCTGACGCTATTCCGATAACCTGGGGTCACAAATGACCCCAATTTTGCAAAATTCATATCTTCGGTAAAATTTAATAAAAAGGCTTCAACCTGGGCTCATTCTTTTCGTTTTTTAATGCAGAATCACGCAAGCCTGGAGCAACTTCGCTTAGAGTCAAAGAATCAGTGAAAAATGGGGCAAAAGGATAAAAAAGGGGAAAACGAAGGGAAAAAAGGCGCGGGATTTAAAGTCGCCTGGGGTCGTTTCTGACCCCAGGTTACCGTTCCAGGGCTAACATTCACCTGAATCCTCGTTGGCCTTTTTGAAAAAGCAACGAAAAATCCTTCGCCAACTACATGACTTGCCACTAACTTGTGATTCTGAATAAAATATAAACGAGTGAAGCTCGTTCTTATTTTCTAAAAAAACTGGATTTAATAAAAAAAAAAGGAAGCGTGAGACCGCCTGAGAATCGTTGGAGCGCAAACGGAAAAAATAAAAAAATAAAATAACAAAATGAGTATAAATTTGAATCGAGTGAAAATCCTTTACATGATTTGCCACTAACTTGTGATTCTGAATAAAATATAAGCGAGTGAAGCTCGTTCTTATTTTCTAAAAAAAACTGGATTTAATATAGAAAAAACAAGGAAGCGTGAGTCTGCGTGAGAATCGTTGGTGCGCAGACGGTGGCACAAAATGTTTACAACATCGTAGTTTTAGAATGTTTGAAAAAAATGGAGTTTTTGTAAAATTGCCCAAGTGATTTGATTCCGAATCGAAAGTCCAGTGTGGCATTTATTGTTGTGGTTAGTTTTGGGATTATTTATATAATTATTATGAGATATAATTATCGTGCAATTTATGACAAAGCGCGTTACCATTTGCGATTAGGCTGGTAGTTGTATTAGATTTTAAGGGAAATGAGTCCGCGTACTCGCTCATGTGAAATTGCAGAGGCCTCGGGTTCTCGTGCCCGAGCATTGTTTCTATGTCTCTCCCTCTCTCTCTCTCTCTCTCTCCTTCTCTCTTTCTCTGCCGTTGATATTAATTAATAATCAGAAACAGATGCGGCCTCCCACAACCCCGTTCGAAGCGATATATAATTATTTAAGTTCCTTCTCATCTCGCTGCTCTATATATGCTCGTTTCATGTCTCTCTCTCTCTCTCTCTCTCTCTCTCTCTCGCTCTCCCTTTCTTTCTCTTTCTAACTGCGTGTGCTAATTAAAGAGCACTCGGTTGCGCATTTTACGCGGGTGCATCGCGAGAGTTCTCTAGTTCCGTGGTGAGCCGTTTATATATCCTCCGAAGCGGCGATTATGTACGCACCGTTAGTCACCCTTTTCCACGCATCCGTCGGAATAACATTCGCATCGTCACAATCTCCAGTGGAATGATATTTCATACAAATTATTGATAAAAAAAACGCCGAGTTTTTATAAATAAAAACCTCTCGACGCGCAATTCTCGCTGCGATGTCGCATTCCCCCCGGGGATTGCGACCATATTTACATCAGCTACTCGTTATTTCTTCTAGTCATTTAATTTTCCAATTAATGGTAAAAGGCACTTGATATTTATACGAAAGTATAAATACGAAACCAGCAGCGTCTTGTGTGAGACTGAATTTCGTAGATATCACTAGCTTAACATGGAAAAGTTTAAAAAATTTCAAAATCTTGAAACTTTGATTTTACGAAAATCGCTACAACCTTTTTTTTTTTGACAAACTGTCACTTCAGCTCATTATCGTCGTTTTCGAATTATCTTTGAATTGTCGAAATTAGCGATTTTTGATTTATTATCATTTTTTAGTTGCTCCCGAATTTTGAAAGTGGAAAAAATTACGAAAAAATTTGATTTTCTGGTTCGGGTTCCCAGAAAAAAAAACCAAAAAAAAAAATTAGTGGTTTCTGCGTAAAAAGGCAACAAACACAATTTTGTAGTTGATTTTTTACATATATAGAGATTGTACCGGAACCAGTGATAATGCTTATAATCGTCTTGGGCTGTAAAGAGCAGAAAAATTACTTTCGCTACCCACGCGGGGGGCTGGTACCTCAAGGAAGTTGAGGCTTCCTTTTGTTACTCAAAGTTGTACTCGATCCAAACGATTCCAACATTCTCAAGGTTCAAGGGATTACGAAACTGTCAATTAAGTGAGTTGGTGATTTTCATGAGAGAAAAACGATGACGGCAAGAATGATCTTGTCTCCGAAATGTTATAAACTTTGAGTTATCAGGGAGGAAAGTAAAAACTACGTGACTAGTCTCATTCTTATGCAGAAATTAGATCGCGGGATTTGACAAGCGTTGCCAAACTCGTTGGAAAGTCTCGAAAGAAATGCGACTATGCGAGCCTCGCAGGACCAACAGGATATCTTTCTACCTCGACTCTTGTAAAAGGCAGAAAATGCGAGGCAAAGGGAGGGAAAGAAAGCGACATTGTGAAATTGTGAAATGTTTGCGAGAGGAGTTTGGAAGGAGGCAACAAACTAAAAGGGGATGAGGCTTGAATTACGAGAGGAAAGGAAGAGCGAGCTTCCTTTTCTCTAGCGTAGAATCCGGATGGCGCTTAGCCAGAAGATGGTTACATAGCCCATTCGTTTGCTCTCTCATTCTCCAGTTCCCTCCGAACCCAGCAGGGAGTCAGCGCGTGTCCGCCTTAATATCCGCCACTAACATTATTTCATAAAAGTATTACTATAAATCCAAACTCGCGTTATTTAAGTTGCCGTTCTCTCGGGGTAACCGCGTCGCGCGCTTCGGGGCTGCTGCCCTTTATCCCGCTTCCTCTTCTTCCACTTTCTCAAGATACGTTCTCGTGTGTGTGTGTGTGTGTGTGTGTGTGTGTG
>JBAJMU010000002.1:10077857-10167089 GCA_037952995.1 Hyposoter didymator
CCCCCCCCCCCCCTTTTTCATTATATCATCAGCACTTCGTGGACGAAGGCTCCGAGATCTGGCAAGACACCATCACTCATTAGGTCCTACACAGAGAATGAAATTTTGTTAAAAATCGTCGATATTTTGTTGAATACGGTAAACTAAATATTTTTTCGTAATTTTCAAATTTTCGTTATTTTAGCAGTAAATTTTGTTTCTAACGAAATTGTCAGCGAAATTTACGATTGGAACGACTAAAATTACTTCCGAAGAGATTTTCTTAAATATTTCTTGCTGCTATGACACAATTTTCGGGATTATTAAAAAAAAACGTTTATTAAAAAATTTTCATGAATCAACTTAGTCATTCCTCGCTTCGACAATTCACTGGAAATGAAATTTTGTTAAAAATCGTCGAAATATTTTGTTGAATACGGTAAACAAAATATTTATTGATAATTTCCAAATTTTCGTTATTTTGGCAGTAAATTTTGTTTCTCACGAAATTGTCAGCGAAATTTACAATTGGAACGACTAACATTACTTCCGAAGAGATTTTCCAAAATATTTCTTGCTATTCCATTAGAAACCAAATATATTGCCAAAATAACGAAAATTTTGAAATGATCAAAAAATATTAAGTTCACCGTGTTCAACGACGTATCGACGATTTTTAACAAAATTTTATTTTCAGTGTTAACAACAGTTGCATCGATGTCTGTTGATACAAAAGCAACTTTTTGCTGCGTTGTGTTTTAAATAACAAAAAGTTGGAATTGTTTCCGTTGAGCATCCCAAAAACCTCCAACTGCATTCATTTTCGCATTTTTTTCTTGCCACTACGTATTCAGGGCTTTGCCTTGAATGTATAATTACACAAAGTCAAAATAGTAGCTATAACTTATTCTCCGCGACGAGTATGAATAGATAGGGCGAGAATTGAACGTGCAAATGTTGCATGGGGTGGCAAAATGGAGTCAGCTAATTTCGAGCCGAAATGCATGCAGTGTGTATGTTCATTTTTCAAAAGGTTTGCTGTATACGGAATATCATATGGAAGTGTAAGAAATGAATGGGGATCGAGAGAGAGCGAGACAGAAGGATGGCAAAGCGTGCAAAAATCCGCTACAAGTATGGCGAACGTGTACGGTTTTGGGCATTAGGGATACAGGCACAAATTTTTGATACAGAGAGAGAGAAGCGAGCTGTACACTCTGTCGAGCCAGTCGTCCCATTATAACGGATTAGTATTGTGATTGTGTAACCGATGCGACGTGACTCCATTATGAGTCGCGGGACCATTATGTCACCATACTTGTCGGCTACACTGCCAACTCAACAGTGTGCATATACCAACTGGTAAATGTATGTTACGGTTCGTAATACATCGAATCTCTCGTAATGCAGGAGCGAATATTTGCGATATTCGGGAAAGAATATTCCTTCGAATTTCGGGGTAGTAAAACGTCACGTATCGACAGGGTAAAGCGACCGATCAATGGACGAATATAACGAGGGCGTAGTATTTAGATACGTAAATAAAAAAATAAAAATAAAAAAAATAATATTGAAATTGATTAACCATTGGAATGCAAACCTCCTATAAGTGCATATTGGGTCAATTTGACCCAAGGCGTAAACCGTTGCATTCCGGTAAATATGCATTTCTTGTTTTTTTTTGTAGAGACGTTTTTTTAGTTAATTTTCCACATTTTATGGCCGTAAAGTCATTTTTTGGGGGAAACGAGATTTAAATGCCTAAAGAAAAAATCGTCGCCGCTAAATTCCAAACAATCGGGGACACAAAATTTTTCGGGTCAAATTGACCCAGTATGCACTCAAAATATTAGAGAATTAGAAAATAAGGAGCCAGGTTGGAACTTTTTAAAATAATTCAATAATTCTCTTAATCGACTCGTTGCGATGTTTCTGCATCGGTTTCTCTGGGTGTGTATTTCAGTAGTAAGAAGACAACGCGTAGCTTTTTACAGAGCGCCGAACGCGTTTACCCGGTGGTAACATATATTCAGGTGGTTTTGGCTCTTTCGCCGACGCGTTTCCTCTTACCGTCATACAATTTATTGGTAAACTTTGCTAGCTTGTTAGACTGTTACGTGCGCTGGAATAAGAAAATATCTGAGAAAAAGGGAGAGAGGTGGAGAAGAGATAGAGAGGTTCTCCGCTTTCATATACCGCCTCCGCAGCGCGTGCCTACACGTATACACGTAAAGTTATATATATATATGTGTGTGCTGTACCAGAGCGCCCCCTGGAAGCAGCTTGATGCTGCTACGGGAAACGGGGGCTGGGGGATCAAACCAGGAAGATCCTAAACTCACTCCCTATGTGTTCGTCTTGTGTGCCAAAACAAGATCCCAAACGAATAAGGTCTCTCTTTTCTCCTACGCCTCGTTTCCCCGTTTTCTCTCCGAGGATCTCGCATTTTGTTGCTTCTCTGAGGGAAAGAGAAAGAGCGAGAGGAGAGAAATTCCACTAGGTACACTTGGACCGGTGGATACGATAGTCCACACGTACAGGGCTTGATGCTGGAGTGGTATTCTACGGGGTATGCCTCCGTGCGCGCTACCCTGTGGCTGTTGGTCTGCACCAGTGCCCTCGACGCCACCGTGCGCTCACTGCCAAAGCTATCTGCATCTCTTTCTCTCACTCTTTCACCTTTTGCAACCGGTGTGTTCCTCTATCGCCATGCTCCCGGCAGCCCGCTCCTCCGGCGATGCCAGGAATATGAATGTCATTTTATCCCCGACTTTATCCCCTAAAGGCGTAACCTGCTCCTTCGTTAACCCTTAACAATATTAATCTTCAGGTTCGAATGTTTCTTACGATGTTGTTTTTTTCTATCGCCAGTCACTTTCCGCATTCGTACGAACGTTGAGTCAACCATGTTCCTTGGAAACTTATATTTTCTGATTTCTGTACTAATTTTTGGCTCGCGAACAGGATAACGAGACATTTTTCACGCTGCATTTTGTTATCTCGAGGCTTGCGTGTCACAAGCTTTCTCATAGAGGAAGCCTTTTGAGCATTCGTGCATCTTGAGCATCTTGAGCGAGGGAGCTATTTGAAAATTTCAATTTGCAGCGTTTTTTGTATTTACATTGAAAATTATACAATTTGGACAACTTTTCTAGAAAGTGAAAAGGAACTACAGACTTTTACTCAATATTTGACAAAAATTGCCGAAATTAGAGCAGTTGGACGATTTTTCAAAAAAAAACTCAGATTTTCGTGAAATTCGAAAAATCATAAAATTTAAACCGTTCAACCGATATTCCCCAAATTCAATGCCAACCTTCCTATTATGATACTCTGTATAAAAAAAAAAATTAGTAATAAATATTGAAATTTGCGGAAGTTGGAGCGTCGACAGCCTTTTTTTTTTAATTTCAAAATGTAGAATCCGTATTTTTCTAGCAATTCCAACAAAATTCTCAGAGAATGAAAAGCTTGTATGGATTAACATCTGTGCAAAACGGGAGCCCTGTGTCTCAACCCGTTCTCGAGTTATCAACGTTTAAGTTTTTTTCTGGACATGATTTTTCGATGTTTTGGTAAATTTTAAGCAACACTGACATTGAATACTGTAAAAAAAAAAAAATTCCACCGTCACATAGCTTCCTCTCTGAGGCAGCACAATGTGATATTTCGCTCTAAAGACTAAATGGCTGCCGTTGGCCCAAAGTACGAGACACACAGGAGAGATTTCGTGATTTATTCGAGAAGATAATTTCTACAAACTTTTGAGTTGATCCTCTGACTATGACGCTAATTTGGCCTCCCGATATATAGTGTAAACTGTAAATATATATACAGAGGGTGTTGTATCGAGTCATAGTCAGAATAACTTGGATGTTTACACGAGAGCGAGAGATGTTGATGAATTTTGAGATTTGGAGATGTTACAGTAACCGTGGATGTAGCACATAAATAATAATTATATTTCGTTATAATGCGACCGGAAAGAGGGCTAACAGAATGAGAGGAAGATGAAAGTTTAGAATCTTGGGAGGAAAAGCAAGTTGATGAAAACGTGATAGTCTATGCGCGCGTACGAATACATGGAATTATGAGAATTGTGTCGAGATTCCAAGGGTGTGGAACGCGACCTGTGCTTAAATTAACACAGGCGGGCTATAATAGCGCTGGGGCCTCGGTAAAGTGAGGACAGTTATAGATATAAGCGAATATATGCGTGCAAGAGGCTGCAACCGGCATATAAAGAGAGACACACCGGAAGATGGCACAAGAAAAAGAGAGAGAGAGGGACCGAGAGGAAGGTAACTGCTTCGGAGGTTGCAGAAATGAGGGAAACCGGTTATATAGTCGAGGACAACAATCATAACAATCTAGTTAAACGTTATAAGGATATTTGGCGCTAAGAGGCGTGCCAAGCGTTGCATAAAATTAAATTGTACGCCAGAGAGTCGAGAAGTTATTGTCGAATCTCATACCCTACCGGGGCTTTGCCCAACTATATATTTGCCATCTCCGCGCGGCTCTCTGCCTCCGGCGCAAATCCCTCTCCTACTCCGCATCCGAAATTCATTCGAAAATACTTGCACACAGAGGCTCAGTCAAGAAATCAAGATGAGCAAGCAGGTCCCGGGGGAACGGAAGCGCCAAACGGGACAAAAGATTTCGCTCGTTTATATATTATCACTCCGTACATAAACTTTGTACATATATTAGTTTTACATAAACGAATCCGCAGCCGCCTTCGCGGCGCTGTAGTTTTTGCCAAATATTTCAAACGGAAAGGAGCTGGAAAAGACTGAAAACAGAATTTTGTTTAAAAAGATGGATATTTTCTTCGATACGTTCGACTAAACGTTTTTTTCAATAATCACAAAAATAGTTACATTGCAGCTAAAAATATTTTAGAAAGTCTCTTCGGAAGCAAATTTTAGCCGTTCCACTCGTAAATTTAGATGGCAATTCCATTAGAAACCAAATTCACTGTCAAAAGTAGCGAAAATTTTCAAATCATCGAAAAATATTTAGTTTATCGTATTCAAAAAAATATCGACGGTTTTTAACAAAATTTTATTTCCAGTGTAAACGTTTTTTTGAATAATCCTAAAAATAGTAACATTGCAGCAAAAAATATTTTAGAAAGTCTCTTCGGAAGCAAATTTTAGTCGTTCCACTCGTAAATTTAGCTGACAATTCCATTAGAAACCAAATTCACTGTCAAAAGTAGCGAACATTTTGAAAACATCGAAAAATATTTAGTTTATCGTATTCAAAAAAATATCGACGATTTTTAACAAAATTTCATTTCCATTGTAAACGTTTTTTTGAATAATCCTAAAAATAGTAACATTGCAGCAAAAAATATTTTAGAAAGTCTCTTCGGAAGCAAATTTCCGTTTTACCGGAAGTAATTCCGTTTTTTTACCAATTTCGACAATTTTTTTTACAAATTTACAAATTTGTAACAATTTTTAAGAATTAAAAAAATAAACAAATTTACCAAATATTAAAAAAAAAAAATCACGTGATTATCGCGTAATCAAACAATTAGCTTTCTCTCCATATACAGCTTCGTATGTGGCATCGTGATTATTTTTCTTCAAATAGAATCTCCCCTTTGCTCACATATTGGGGAAAAAGCTGAATGGCTCTTTTACTCTAAAAAAAGGGATTCGACAAGGAATAGAGATCGTCGGGCCTGAAATCAACGTATTGATGGATTTTTTTTTTCTTTTTTTTTTACAACGATGTCGCCATCGGAGCGTAAAAACGATTAAGCTTCCCGCGTCTTAGGATTCACGGGTCCCGATGTACAATAAATATATTTATAAGGGAAAGTAAAAGTCGAGAGTCTCAGAGTCAATTGTTGACGATCGCATACACGACGCGGGGCGATATAATTTGGGGCGAGCGAAGAGGGCGCGATCGTATCCCGTCGACACAGAGCGTCCCATTATATATTTCTGTGAAATACGCCATACTGAGGGAAATAAAAGAAATTCCACTCGAACGAAACTCGATAGCCAAAATATTGAATTTCCCGGGGTCTCTCGACGTCGCGGATGACTTTTTCTCTAATAAGAATAAAAAGCTGGCACACGAGGTGAAAGAGAAGACCAGCCAGTGTATGAGAGCAACTCCGCTTTCGACTGATCCGGTTGCGAGGAAAAGTCTCAAAGGCACAGGCGCATTTAAAAATCGGAATTTTATCTTTTTCTCGAAAAATCATTCCCCAACCTTGCAGTTTGGCTTTTGAGACTCGGAAAAAAGAAAAAACAAGTAATTTGTTTGTGAATAATTATGAAATCGTAGCAAAGGCTTTGGAAACGCTAGACTGGAAATAAAATTTAGTTAAAAATCGTCGATATTTTGTTTAATACGGTAAACCAAGTATTTTTTCATAATTTCCAAATTTTCGTTATTTTGGCAGTAAATTTTGTTTCTAACGGAATTGTCAGCTAAATTTACGATTGGAACGACTAAAATTTGCTTCCGAAGAGACTTTCTAAAATATTTTTTGCTGCAATGTTACTATTTTTGGGATTATTCAAAAAAACGTTTACACTGGAAATGAAATTTTGTTAAAAATCGTCGATACTTTTTTGAATACGATAAACTAAATATTTTTCGATGATTTCAAAATTTTCGCTGCTTTTGACAGTAAATTTTGTTTCTAACGGAATTGTCAGCTAAATTTACGATTGGAACGACTAAAATTTGCTTCCGAAGAGACTTTCTCAAATATTTATTGCTGCAATGGCACAATTTTTGGTATTACTCAAAAAAACGTTGAGTCGAACGTATCGAACAAAATATCCATCGTTTTTTAACAAAATTTTGTTTTCAGTGCAGAAATAAATAGTCGACTCGGAATGTGAAATCTTTAATCAGTTTTGATTGTTTCCCATAAAACAAACATCAGCAGGACAACGTCGTTTTCGAAAACGATTGCGAGTCCAGAATATTCTAACAATTGCAACGAAACAAGGGAGTTTTTGCACAGCCGCAAGGGGCGTAAATGGTCGAGCGCATCGCACGCACCAGCGAAGAAAAAGAAAGGGTCGTACATACAGCGATCGAACCTCCATATAGATTTATAAAGATTTGAAAAAGCTCGCGATACGTACAAGAGATCGGAGAAAGAAGCGGGCCGATCGCAGGCATGCAGACGTATAGCACAGGAGGAGCATATACAGAGATCCCAATTCGTCGATCGCGCGCGGCGCGTCGAGAGAGCAAAGGAGAAAGAGAAAAAAGAAAAAATATAAAGATCGCAGTTAATAAGAAGTTTTTGGTCTCACGGCGTTGTGCAAACACGAAGAAAAGGGTAACCCGCGGTGTGGGACACTGACATGGGCGTACAGGGAAAACATGCAGTCACAATGTTGGTCCAACTACACGACAATTATTATTCATAAGCTTTATAATTAAGAGGGAACCCCTACGGAGACATATGCGAAAGAGGGTATCTGCGATCTTTTCGGGGGGCACCCCGCGTTGCATCGCGTTTCTCGGTGTCCCCACGACGTTGCAGGTTTTCGGGACCCCCGTACGAACAACCGTGTGGCGACGACGACGTCGACCTCGTCACCTAAAAACGACGCGTATATGCGTTTGTGTGTGTCTGCTGATTGAGACGATGGAAGAAGCAGGACGTCACATTTCGAGTGCGAGCTCTTTCTTACTCCCTCCATTTAACACGCTTCATTCCCTCCTCGGTCTTAACAGTAACGAGTTTACTTTTTCTATCGGGATACGAAAAAGCGTGGCGGCGCACATATAGACGCTGCTGTTTCGTTTTTCAAAAGTCTTGACGAACTACGCCAGATAGAGACAACACGCTGAGTCATTGTCACACTTTACACTCATTTACCGCGCGGCTACACGCCGTACATAATGTGTACTCGAAAAACTGTCTTCGTCCTTCTCATAATCGTTACAATCAAATTCTTGCCCGAACTTTCGTACTCTGCCCCCCCTCCTCTTTCTCATCGCGATATCGCAGTTCCATGGGAATTTGTGCACTGAGAATGAAATTTTGTTAAAAATCGTCGATATTTTGTTGAATACGGTAAACTAAACATTTTTTTTTATAATTTCGAAAATTTCGTTATTTTGGCAATATATTTGGTTTCTAACGGAATTGTCAGCGAAATTTACGAGCGGAACGACTGAAATTTGCTTCTGAAGAGACTTTCTAAAATATTTCTTGCTGCACTGACACTATTTTTGGGATTATTTAAAAAAACGTTTAGTCGAACGTATCGAACAATATATCCAGCTTTTTCAACAATATTTTGTTTTCAGTGTACCAAAACTTTGAATTTCTAATAATTTCTTCTTTTTTTTTCTCGTTTAAAAACTAATACACTGGAAATTGAATTTCGTTGAAAATCGTCGATATTTTGTTGAACATAGTAAACTAAATATTTTTAAAATAATTTCAAAATTTTTGTTATTTTGGCAGAATATTTAGTTTCCGACAGAATTGTCAGCGAAATTTACGAGTGGAACGACAAAAATTTGTTTCCGAAGAGACTTTATAAAATATTTCTTGCTCCATTGACACTATTTTTGGGATTATTCAAAAAAACTTTTAGTTCAACGTATCGAACAAAATATCCATCTTTTTCAATAAAATTTCATTTTCAGTGTGTGGAAAAGAACGCGGTGGGCTCGTGCAGTTCGGAATAATCGACCTTTCCTTCTCTCGGCACTGCGACCGTCATTTCCTCAAAGAGCAGTCTCGCATTGAAACTTGAGAGGAACAGCGACAATGGATCTCAGGTGGATGCATGGAAAATGCGCGTCAAAGCGTCGAGGATTCCTCAACGCTTGCATAACGTACACTCGCTACTGTAATCCAATTTTGTGGCAAAGTAACACACAATTATTCGTGTACGCAAGGACTGACCGGAAGTCCTGCTCCGCACGCTCGATTGCCTTCTATGCCAGTCTTTTCACCTCGCTCCAAACTTTACGCGTGTATATAAGAAATCTGACATTATGATTCACAGCGTGTGTACACCTTTGCCCTAAAATCTCATGTCCAGAACACGAGGCTCCTTCGAAGTTCGTAATCCCTCGTAACTGAATGCGTGCACCCCGCTTGCTTTACACGTCGATCGTTTCTCTTTTTTCCCATTTAATCCACCAAACTGAGAATGAAATTTTGTTAAAAATCGTCGATATTTTTGGTGAATACGATAAACTAAATATTTTTCGATAATTTCAAATTTTTTTTTATTTTGGCAATATATTCGGTTTTTTACGGAATTATCAGCGAAATTTACGAGTGGAACGACTAAAATGTGCTTCCGAAGAGACTTTCCAAAATATTTCTTGCTGCACCGACACTATTTTTAGGATTATTAAAAAAAAACCGTTTCGTCGAACGTATCGAACAAAATATCGTTCTTTTTCAACTAAATTTCGTTTTCAGTGAAAATCGCTATCGAATCCATTGCGAGGTTTTCTGGATTTGCTCGGCGAACATCTCAAGTTGAGCGTACACATACACCGCAGAAAACCAAGTTTACGTTAAGGGGTTAAACCGAAACATATGCGAATTCGCCGATTGAAATATTTTTCCACTGAAAATGAAATTTTGTTAAAAATGGTCGATATTTTGTTGAACACGGTAAACCAAATATTTTTTGATAATTTCAAAATTTTCGTTCTTTTGGCAGTATTTTTTGTTTCTAATGGAATTGTCAGCGAAATTTACGATTGGAACGACAAAAATTTTCGTTGCTTCGTAAAACATGAGTTTAAGAGTAAAATTGAACAAAAAGTTGGTTTGAATGAAGAAAAAACTAGATGGAAATTAATCGTAAACGATGAATGTAACGAAAATGGACGTAGGACTCACGAGCAGCATGAGCCGATTTCTTGGAATGGTGACAAGTTATTTTATGGGAAAAAGTAGAACTCAAGAGGGAAAACATGCCCCAGTATCGGTCCGTGCAAGCACATGTGAACCCTGGGGATGTTAACATCGATAAAGAGTATGAGGGTGGGATTATCATCGCGAGAGATCCGTTATCTAGTGGCACGCGTTTATACGTGTACGGTTCGAGGGATGCTGTGCTCTTATGTATGATTTTCTCCATTCCTTCTCCACGCCGTTATCTTTCTCATCGAGTCGCAAACTCTCAGCGGTATTTCCCTACTACATCCTTCGCTTATTTCACAGACATCGACAACTTTGCTTCTGTCTCGTTTGTCACGGAGGCTGCACACACACACACACAGAAACGTAACCACATCCTCGCCCCTTTGCTATGTAGAAACGTCGCGTGTATACGTGATAATAGAGATGTCAGTACGTCGCTTCTTTGACAAGCCAACTAACTGGGAGTCCAGAGAGCTTCGTCGTCTGTCTGTATGTGATATATATATATGTATATATATATACGATACAGCATAAAATACCCGACGTACAAATTCCCCAACGACTGTTCTCACGCCGTATTCTGCTCTCGCGCAGTGCCTAGAGCAGCGCGCGTATCTCTTCGCGTGCTCTCAGAGCTTTGATCGAGAACCTGCTCTCGCCCTCCACACTACGTCTCTTTGTTTTTTTCCGATTCGCAATCTACGAAGGAAAATTTGAGTGCATGATTATTAAAACTCGTTATTAACCCTGGAACGGTAACCTTATTTTTTTCTGACCTATTCCGATAACCTGGGGTCATAAATGACCCCAATTTTGGAAAATTCATATCTTCGGTAAAATCAAACAAAAAGGCTTCAACCTGGGCTCATTCTTTTCGTTTTTTAATGCAGAATCACGTGAGCCTAGAGCAACTTTACTCAGAGTCAAAGAATCAGTGAAAAATGGGGCGAAAGGATAAAAAACGGGAAAACGAAGGGAAAAAAGGCGCGGGATTTAAAGTCGCCTGTCGCCTATGTTTGACGTATAATCGCGACAAACAGATTTTTGTAATAAATTCAAAGATTGAAAAAAAAAATGAAAAATACTCGAAACTACAGAAACAATTTTGCGAAATTTTCGAAAATAGTTGGAAACGCGGTTTTTGGTGTAAAGAGTTATGGAGCGACACGCTTTTAAATGTACGTGTCTCCGAGTCGCGGTAGCGACTCTAGATACCCGCAGATTCAAGAATGAAATTGCATCAGGAAATACGCGTACGTTTCGACGAGTAGAATCACCTCCCAAAGTCTTTCGGCGCGAGTCAATGAGATGACGATATTTGTGACCGACACGCGTCACGAGTATTTAAGATCCTTCGGGATAAGGCTCGCCCCACGTGCTGGTCATTCGTTACACACATAGAAAGCATGTAATTTTTTTATGTATTCGTACATCGCAGTCTACACCCTCGTTGAGATGATTATCTCTACGAAGTTCGGAACATCGAAGCAGAGACTCTAGTGCAGCCCATGTCATGGTCGTATTGCACGAAGGGGTGCTTTCCAAAAATTCTTTTTCTTTTCGCGTCACACTTTTTTAACTATACATTTTTATCGGATCGCCCAGAGAACGAGGGTGTGAGCCTGAATGTTTGGAACGAGTAGCGTTTTTTTTTCTTCCCTTCCATGAGGAAGCTCCTACTATTTTCCAAATGGTGAATGCATTTTTAATGCTGTGTACGCTATTTGGCGAGGCGTACATCCGATGATGAAGTTGTATCTCCATCGAGAAGAGAGAGACACACAGAGAGAGATAGTGAAAGGGTGAGGCGAATCTCGATGATACATCAGCAGCACGAGCTCCGTATTAACTAATGTTACTAAATTATAATCGTAACGCAGAGGCTGGAGAGGGCGAGAGAGAGGAAGGAAAGAGGGGGAAGAACTGTCATGAATGTTATCGAAAACCGGGGCCATGTATAGATAGGGGAAGCGACAGAGGTTGCATGTGCATATGCATCTACGGATATACTCGTTTTATAATGGATCGGAGCACACGCGACCGAAGCAACCCCGCAACGTCACAACTATGCGATTTTGAGAGTGTGTTGCTTTTCTCCTTTGCACACACAATATTCAAGGGCGAAATGAAAATCCCTGAGGACTACTCACAACCCTGTCTCCATAACGGATGATAATGAATGTACAAATTTGTATCAGTCAATCCGTGAACTTACATAAACGTCCATTTCCCCTCGACGGACCTTTGTCTACGAGAATTTTCAACAACTATGACCAAAACTCCCCATTGGATTCCAGAGTCCATTTCGATCACATTCTCAAGTTGGATATTCGTGCCCTCACGCAAAAACCACTCAACGAATTTTGATGAATCTTTCCCAGGAATGAAGCTCATGCATCAGAATCGATTTCAGGCTTTAATGCATTCCGATTATTTTTTTTTACTGTGGCAATTCGAACCAAAAAATCACATTTTTCGTCATATATTTTCCATTTTCAAACTTCACGAGCAGCGCACTGGAAAGAAAATTTTGTTGAAGAAGATGGATATTTTGTTCGATACGTTCGACCAAACGTTTTTTTCAATAATCCCAAAACTAGTGTCATTGCAGCAAAAAATATTTTAGAAAGTCTCTTTAGAAGCAAATTTTAGTCGTTCCACTCGTAAATTTCGCTGACAATTTTGTCACAAACTGAATATTCTGCCAAAGTAAGAAAAATTCTGAAATTATTTATAAAATATTTAGTTTACCGTATTCACCAAAATATCGACGATTTTTAACAAAATTTCCAGTCCATAAAAAATGATAATAAATAAAAAATCGCTCATTACCACTTCGAAGATAATTCGGGACCGAAAATAATGAGTGGTAGGTGGAGTGCCAATTTATTAGAAAAAAAAAAAAATTGTAGCGATTTTCGTAAAACGAAATTTTGAAGATTTTGAAAAAAAAAATTAAAAATTTCGTACTAAGCTAGCTCTGTACCCTTCAGCGTCAACTGGGTGTGTGTTGGGGTACGAAACCTGCAGGCACGTCTAGTACATAAAATCGCAGTAGAAGCAAAGCTCGTTAAGAGCAAAACTCCGCGCTTCCGGAAAATTAGAATAAAATAATAAGTTGACGACGTTTCGTGAAAAAAAAGAGATGCTTTTGTCGGGTAACGTGTGCTCATCTTTTGCCACGATGATCTGCAGACTTGTTTGGCTTGTGCGATCTCCGTACACGATCGCAGCACTGTTTTGTGATGCCTTTATTGTTGTCGCGATGAACTGAGGAGTAACGCCTTGGTTCATTGTTCAACGCCTGAGAACGTTTGACTTTTCCATAGTGTTTTATGTACGACATAATATTAGTGTGCGTATGATTGCAGGGTGAATTTCTTGGTAGTTTGTGGCTCTTTGTAGTGCGAGAATGAGGAGGGAGGTGCTGCGGCGTGATCGGTCTTGGAAGCGGCCTACTCGAATCCCGATGCTAAAGTTTCACGTGGCGATAGAAGCAGCTCAACCCACGTGTATATTTATATATCGAAGGGAATGCCGGCGCTTTAACTTTCCATGAGAAGATTTCAAATTACACAGTACGTGCTATGGGGGCTCTTCTCGGGGAGTCCTGTTCCGGTAACGGGACAAGTTGTACACGGCGCCGAAGGCGCGCGCGGGAACTCCCGATGGTATCCCGCCAAGTCCGACAGGGGTCCTCCATATACAGTGAATCTGGTTTGCAATGCTCCTGAACACTGCGAGATACATTGCAGCTTCATTTCTTCACGCAAACAAGGCTTTGCGCTAAATAACGAGAACCAGACTTGTGTTCTGTTCTCGTACCACATATTTTTCTCATTACATTTTATCGTCCTTAACGCCTCCTTTTCTTTCTTTCCAAAAATCATTGTGCTCCTAATATTTCGCCATCTCGCAATAATCTTTTTATATTTTTCGCTCGTCGACATGTTGGAAAAGATCGAAATTTTGTTCGAAACGTGTTTTTTTGAATAATCCCAAAAATTGTGTCATCGCAGCAAAAAATATTCTAGAAAATCTCTTCGGAAGCAAATTTTTGTCGTTCCAATTCGTAAATTTTGCTGACAATTTCATTAGAAACCAAATACACGTGCCAAAATAACGAAAATTATGAAATTATCAATAAATATTTAGTTGGTCGTTTTCAACAAAATATCGACCATTTTTAACTGAATTTTATTTCCAGGGTGCAAAACTGCTGCGAAACAGTAAAACTATCGGCGGCTGTATCAAACTTTGGCGTTTGTAGAAATTCAGACGGTAGTCTATTAGGAAAGGGTGAGGAAGTCCTGGCTGGCATTTTCGAGGACGATTCAATAATTAAGTTTTTTATTCATTATATTTATCGAGACAATCACAATTTGTGTTAACCCTAGAAAAGTAAGCTTATTTTTTAATTTTTTTATTTTTTACGTATTTCGATAACGCGGGGTCACAAAAATGATGAAAATTTCGAAAAATTCACATCTCCCGTAAAATTTAACGAACATTGTTCAACTTGAGCTCATTCTTTTCATTTTTCAATGCAGGTCACGTGAGCCTCGGGCAATTTTGCTCGAAGTAAAAAAAAATAAGTAAAAACTGCGGCGAAAGGATAAAAAAAAAAATGAGGGAACGAAGGGAGACAGTGCGCGAGATTTAAAGTCCGCTACCGTTCTAAGGTTAATAACGATGCAAGAAAAATGATTTGCCACTGGATGCAGTATGAATTCATCGGGTCAATAGCTAATGTCTTTTCCTCGTCGGAACGTATAGGAGAGTGTGCGTGGAGAGTTTCTCGGTGCAAGGGTGACCGCCTGGAATCTGTGAGTGCTCGGACTCGCTTAACGAAGGAATAAAAGCGGAGAAACGCGGTGCAGACAGTTAGCTCGTGTGTATGTGTTTCCACGCGGTAAAGGTCCACCCGCAACCCCATTGGGGGCAGCCGGGCAACGTATTTGTCGATGATGTCGGTGTCGAGTCAAGCCAAGGAGGGGGCGAGTGCGCTAACGTGTTCTCTCGCGCGAAACAGCTCGTGTGTGGTTCGGCGTTTGAGGCTCGCGAGTAAAAAAAATGTTCTCTTCTTTTTTCCGTTTGCACGCGCAAGAGGGTGAACCGGTTGGGCTCAGCGAGGTGGGGGAACCCTCTCGAGAAGAAGAAGAAGCGGGTGACGAGACGCTGCTGCAAAAGGAGAGAACGCGTGGGGTCGCGAGCGAGGCGCGGGGGTGATGCGTGTGTGTGTTATATTAAGTTCACCAAGAGTAAAGTAACGCAAGCAAGCCAAGTCTTCCTTTGACGCGCGACGATCGTCGGAAAGGGATGATCCTTTGATCGTCCCGACCATTTTCCTTTGGACTCGTCTCCTCACGGTTCGCTTCGATATATATCCATGCACACACACACATATTTCTCTGGCGCAACGCTAGCCAACAAAAAGCCTCGAATCACATTGTTTAAGAGGCTGAAACCCTGGCCGTTAAGCCCTTCGTTTTTTCTACCCCCCCACACACACACACACGTATGTGCGACAAATATACTGCTCTAGTCGCGTTGTTGAGGAGCAACCCTCTCGCACCTTGTTTCAACTCCTCCGCGCGTATACTTGCGCTTTTATATATATACGTATGTATATTTACGTCTCTCCCTCGCGGTCTTTTTCTTTTAACCCTCTCGTCCTTCGCACCCTCCTTAACCACCCTTTCTTCTCTCATTCTCTCCCGCGACCCTCGCGTTCATTGTTGTAATACATGTAATCAGGCATAATGAGCATTGTGCGCGTATGTGCATATATACACGATCAGAAAAACATACACACATGTATGCACACGGATTTGCACTCGTTATAAACAAAACTTATTGTTTTCGTTGATCGAAAGCATTTCTTTGCCAAACAGAATCAATCGCTCTATATTAGATACAGCGTCATTCTGCACTGCAAACAAAATTTTGTTGGAAAAGATCGATATTTTGTTCGATACGTTCGTCTAAACGTTTTTTTGAATAATACCAAAAATTGTGTCATTGCAGCTAAAAATATTTTAGAAAGTCTCTTTGGAAGCAAATTTTTGTCGATCCACTCGTTAATTTCGATGACAATTCTGTTAGAACTTAAATATTCTGCCAAAATAACATAAATTTTGAAATTATTTGAAAAATATTTAGTTTACCGTGTTCAACAAAATATCGACGATTTTTAACAAAATTTCATTTTCGGGAGCAGGTGCTGAACGAGACCGAGCCACGTAAGCAAATACCAGCCGAGACGTAGCTGCCCATTTTAGGAGTCGAGTTTTCGGCTCGACTCGCGATAGTCCGGATTAAAAACAGTTTTTAACTCGTTATGGCGATTTCTCTAGGTTTGCGAAGATTTTTCAGAAATTCTCACGAACTCGCAAGATTTGTGTGCGCTAAGAACGAGGCTAAGAATGAATAAATTGTTGGTTTAAAAAAAATTCGCTGGGTTGCACGAAAACTTGTATTTTTTTTTGTCCGGATCTGTAATTTTTAGTTTCACCATTGTTTCTCTAAGTCGTCAGGAATTTGAGGGCGAAATTAGAATCGATCGTACTCCGGATAATTCCGAAAAATGGATCGAAAAGGTTTTTATGTCAAAATCGTACGCGACGAGGTTTCGATTAAATTTTCATACGTGGATGGTTCATGATCATATCTCGCAGTCCGCTCAGCGTCGAGTGGGAAGCCATAAGATGCTTTTGTTGTTTTCTCTCTGATTTTTTTTTCTTAATTCGCGTCCAGCGTGTGTGCCAGATCGTCGGGATTTGGTCGTAGCGTCACACACGCGTTTGTGGAGTGCTGCTGGCTCGCTGATACGTTTATACATTTTTTCGTTTTTTTTTTGTTACTTTTTAGGGATAATGCTTTCTTTCTGGTCTCCACGCCGTTCCGTAGAGTTGCAACGAAATTTAAAGCGAGGAACGGAGGCACAAATTTGTGGGATGGAGTGATACGATGTCGGTGGCACACGCGCATATATATTTCTATGGCGAATGCTGCTTTTTTGGAGCGACGCGAGTATAAACACCGCGGTTGACGTCTCTCGCTCTTTTCTTTTCTCTTTTCCTCCATGTTGCGCATTCGTTCGGCTCGTTCCGTGTTTTGTCTTTTTCCCATCATTTTTTTTTTCCTACCGCAATCCGCTTTTCGCGGCTGGCCTGCCGTTCGCAGGAGTGCACAGCACAGCCCTCCCGCTCACAGGGCATCGAAATAACGCTGTGGGCACACACGAGCTCGCGAGACGCAACGGCGTCCATTCGCGCGCTCTTTGCAACACACTACCCAACCCCCAAGCCCAATCCAGAATATCCAACGCACACAGACCAACAAAAAACACGGATATTACGAATGTATTCACTCACGCACACGCATTCGTCTGTTTTCGGAATTGCAAAACATTTTCACACTTTCGTGAATACCGCTGTTGCACCCACAACTCTCTGGTATACATTCCGATACAATGCATGTCTATATTACCTCCAACACACATGTGGAGCACTAGATAACACATTCATGCGATTGCTTGTGCGACCCGACTGTTGAATTCGAACTGCGGAGATGGGGCCGAATCCCGAGGATTGTGTTTATCTCGCGCAATCCTCAAATTCTGCTCGCGGTTGCGTTTTATTCTTGAGCGAAAGAAACAGTTGAAAATAAAAACGCGATCATCATGGAACGAGCATCTCGATATCGTTCTTTCTTGTGCAATCGTTCTTGATGCGAAAATGAAGAATAATCAACGGAGATTCTGATGTACAGTAACGAGCAATTTTGCAAGAAAAAATGGACTCGAAATTTTTGTATACGTTATCGAGACATATTTATACGCGTTTATTCTGCACGAATACGACAGATCAAGCTTCGCGTTGGTGCTGCGAGGATTACGTGCCGCAAGTCGCGTGGTATCGACATGTGGCACGCAATCTTCGTTATTTGACGTATGAAAAAAATGTCATAATCATTCATCAATTTTTCAGAATGAACATTCATCAAAATTTCATTATCTTATGCTGTGCGATTGACATTTATTATAATTTCCGTCACAGAAACGAGTGTCTGCTGTAGACGAGGAAAAAAATTGGAATGAAAGACTGGAAATGAAATTTTGTTAAAAATCGTCGATATTTTCGTCGAAAATTTTTAAAATTTTCGTTATTTTGGCAGTATATTCGGTTTTTAACGGCATCGTCAGCAAAATTGACGATTGGAACGACAAAAATTTGCTTCCAAAGAGACTTTCTAAAATATTTCTTGCTGCAATGACACAATTTTTGGGATCATTGAAAAAAACGTTTAGTTATGAACGTATCGAACAAAATATCGATCTTTTTCAACAAAATGAAGTTTTCAGTGCATTGTTGTTATTGTTCAGCATGGCATCAAGAAGCCATCCGACGTGAGAAAGAAAACGAGACACAGAGAGAGAGAGAAATTGAATATATAGACGGCCTGTATGTGTGTATGGAAAAATATATATAGATGTTTTATTATTACGGGTTTCGAAGAGAGCCGACAAGAGGCGGGTGTGCGGCGTCATTAAATTATTCCGGAGTGTGAGCCCAATGCTTGAGAGAAAGAGAAAGAGAACGGGGAGTGAGAAACAGAGAGAGAGAGAGAGAGAGAGAGGGCAGGTTCCGAACGACTCCTAAAACACTGGAGCCGCATTCTCGCGTGCAGTTCGAACATATACATATCTGTGCACCGGGCATTCTCGTGGTGGATAACGGATTTAACACGCGGAAGCAGGAAGAACCGCCAATCGCGCGAGCCATTAGAGAGAATATCATGATCTCATGAAACATCTGTTGCTGATCCTAACATCCTTTTAATACAGACGCACATTAACCCGAAAGATTCGGCTAAATCTCGTCTTCGCGTTCGTCATTGATTAATAGCGAATAAGCCTCTTCACGAGGTGTAATCAATTTTTTTCACCGAATAAGCGAATTCATTAACGCGACACATAAGTCTTTCCCGATCCTCGCGACACGTGCCAAGTGTTTGCTTAACTGATTCGAATCTGATTGAAATTTGACGATTATTTGTCTCCAGTTTCGTGAATTCGATTTGCCCAAATTTTTAACAAACTTACTGTCAGAAACGTGACCGAAATTAATCACCGATTTCCTCGTCAGCAAAAAAACGATCGCGAGGACCCGGTTCCTTGAAAAGTGAAAACATTTTTATCACGTAGACGACGAAGCTAAAGTTCGCAACACGTTGCAATTCAACGAAATGTATTTATTTTTATTGACAATTTGTTTCATTTCGAAAATGATCCGAATTTTTCGAGTGGATATACTTTTTGGGACGCGAAAATCGATCGTTTCACATTCGTTTTTATATTTTGCATTTAAATAATAAACTTCGCCACAGAAAAAATAGAATTCCGTTGCATTCCAACGATGCAAACTTCAGCGTCATACGTAGACGCCACACTACTTTCTGGGCTAACGCTGTATTCGCTACATCGCGGCAAATTATGACCCTGAAGTTCGCAACGTTGGACCTCAACGAAAAAATCGTTTTTCTATCAATTATTTGCTCAATTTTAAAAACCACGACAATTTTCCTACCAATTTTGTCTTTGGACCCTAAAAAAAATCATTTTATTGTCCTGACCAAATATTCAATGAGAATCTTGAGATTTGTCCAAGAAAAAAGGGAATTTCGTTGCATCCCAACGATGGGAAATTTAACATCGTCGGCAAATTTGCACTTTGAGTTTTCAAAACGTTCTGTCCCATGGACATTAGTCGACGGATCGGGAACGCGTGGGGTACTTTTTAGGGGTAGCGAATTCCGGGCTATCGATTGCAACGATTAGAAAATTCAAAAATGCAAGATTTTTTCAAAAAAAATGGTAAAATTCAAAAAAAAAAATTTTGAACATCGCTCGCCACCTGAAGTTTTCGTGGCTGCAAATTAACACCCGTACACGGTGGTGGCTACGGGTTAATTTGGCGTGAAATTTTCTAGTATAAACATCCATTAGGATGCCGCCTGTTTCAGAATGTCGAAGGGATCGGTTCTACCTCGCTCGTGTCTATTCTTCGAGTGACCATCAAAGAACTGACTGTAACGATCGTCACCTGGGGAGACTTTCCGAGGCGTGTTGCACGCGTCACCTCGATTTCTCGAGCTGTACTCGTAAAATGCTGGAGAAAAGTGGACCTCCAGCGGTGCTTGTGAAGAACCACAGAGATCCGTTGGCCTCTCGAGGCCTAAAGATCGGCAGCGCATACATTCACACTAATATATAAAATCCATGAATGTGTGTGCAGCGCGTGTGCATCGTCTTGGCTTCGAAATCGCGTCTCACTGACTCCGAAACGATCCTTCAGAACTCATCTAAATGCGAACGTGTCGGCAAACAAAATCGCTTGCGTGGAACGCGTAACTCTCGAATGCACTCGTATCTTCATTTTTTTTTCTTCCTTTGAATGCACACATTCGATTTTTAATCGAGAAGGTTTCATAACTATTTTCCTCGGGAACGCGATAGCTTCGAAGGCAAGAATGCGTGAATATTGAACTCAATGTTCGACGCGAAAGCTTATGCATTAAGGAGGTTCCGCTATGGCGCAGGAAATAACGAAATTACGTGAGGCACAATTCCCAAAAAACTGACGATCTGCTTTTCGTTTAGCAAGCGACCCGTTGCCAAACTCCTAAAAAAATGAGATGTTCCGAGCATTCTGTCGATTTTAACTAGAAATATCTCCTCCAAACATTCGTTGACCCCATTATTTTTTTATTGATTCGGGATCCTTGGAGTTTTTGTTTGTAAATTGAAATTTTAATACGCATTTTATCTAATCGCGAAGTATTTTTAATATTTTTCTGATTTCATAAGAGTAAGAAATTCCCGTAAAGCCAATGTTAATTCAAGTGACTTTCGACTTCGAAAATATGTAGTAAAACTTCGTTGACCTAGGATGATTTTTAAAGAGATTAAAGTTTGCTGCCTAAATAACAACATATTTCGTTTTCAGATTTTAATCTGATTATCGCTCTACTAGCGGAACCTCTTTAAATTGTCACCACGTCGTCACCAATTGTCATCGAGATTATTTCTCGTTACGTTCTCGTTGTTGATAAATGTAAAAAAAAAAAAGTAAAGACCATAAAAACGGTGGCTTCCTCGGCCATCGTTCGCAGCGGTTTTGATGCTCCACACGGTTATATAAACAATTTTCATCTGTCGAGAGCAGACGTTTTGCTGGTAAATAACGAAAAAGCAAACAAACAAATAAAAATCGTTGAATCGTGTGGATATCCACGATTTTTTAAACCATGCCGTTATATTTCTCTTTGTTTCTTTTCACCGAATGATATCTTTTGTAAATCGAATAACGGTAAAGCTCTGATCGGTCAGGGTGTGCTTTTGATATATCAAATGTTAGCCTCCGGCTGGTCGACTCATTTGTTCACCGTCTGGCGTGTGCAACATTGTTGAGCTGACGTTTAAATTCGTGTGTTTAAAAAGAATAATCAAGAAATCGAACGAAAATTTATGAATGAATGAATAAAAAGCCTGCGGGTTCGTTCGGGGATGATGGAAAAAAACAAATTTTGTTGGTTGCCTGTAGAACGGGGCGCGTGTGCTGGACAGCTCGTGCGTGGTCAACGCGCCAAACTGATCAAGCATCGCTGCTGCGGCGTCATCGGTAAAGAGACCAAAATGGCTTCCGCAGCCGACAAAAAGCAATAGAAAGGGATGAAGCGCGAAGACGAGAGAGAAAAAGAGGCGCGGAAAGGAACGTTCGGGAGTAATACAGCCCTCTGAACCCAGAGAGTGAGAGAGAAAACAGGGCGCAAAGCAGTAGCAGAAAAGAATAAAATAAAATATAAAAAAAAGAAAAAGAAAAAGAAGGATTTGTACCATTTGGCTCTCGTTCGATGTCGGTTAACGCAGCGGGGTTACCATCGGACGCCTCGACGGACACATTGAAGGCGCCCGTTCGACTCGATAATCGCTTGCCATTCATACATTTTTCATTGGATTGCGATTGAGCATTAAGAAAAACCTAACGTGCGTACGTACATACACACACGTATATATTATGTAGGTAACTATAGTCGCGGGTCGCATTAACGCCGCGAGTATTCCCGTATTAGCATTAGGAAGCATCGCATCTCGAGTGTAAACACTGCATGGGATCCGGTGGATTTTGGTCACAGTCTCGCACCGCTTGACGTCCAACCTGGTTTGTCCCCGACCAACTTCGTTTTATATCTCTTCCCCCCCCCCCCTCCTCACCTCCTCGCCCTACTGAAAATTTCTTTTCTTTTTTTACTTCTTCCTCCTCCTCGTTTCTCGCTCTCTCCCTATACCAATTGTCATACACAACTGCACATCCCATACATACGATGGAAATACGCGTGCACCCTAAACTCCTCCTATTTTTCATTTTCTCCCAATCATCTCGTGATCTGCGCATGCAGCATCCAAGCAGAGCGAGCACTCTCGCTCTCTCTTTTTCTTCTCCTTCGACGAGTTTATTAAGGCCAGGAGTCGCGCCCAGAGCGACAAATAACGTGTTGGCAAATTAAAGCATGCAAGAATGAACTCTTACTGTACGAACCGTCCAGATGTCCTGGCGTGCAGAGCTTGTATTTTTTATTATTGTCATGCGCGGACCAATCGTCGACGAGATTATTAATGAAATTTCTCGCCGATTTCGTTGGGCGGTAGCTAGACTCACGCGGGCAAATTATTTTTAAAGGGAGAATGAAAAAGCTCGCGCACTCGTTTGTATTGCCTCTGGCGCGAGGCAAAAAATCACGCGGCGTCACGAGCCGCTCAGCTGTAGGAGAAGTTTTAAGATTTGACGTAGAATTTTCATCATATGAACGCAAAACAAAATTTTGTTGATAAAGGTTGATATTTTGTTCGATATGTTCGACTAAACGATTTTTCGAATATTCCCAAAAATTGTAGCATCGCAACAAGAGATATTCGAGAAAGTCTCTTAAGAAGCTGATTTTTGTCGTTCCAATCGTCAATTTTGCCGACGATTCCGTTAGAAACCAAATATCCTGCCAAAATAACGAAAATATCAAAATTATCGAAAAATATTTAGTCGACCGTGTTCAATCGTAAATTTTTCCGACGATTCCGTTAGAAACCAAATATCCTGCCAACATAACGAAAATATCAAAATTATCGAAAAATATTTAGTCGACCGTGTTCAATGGTAAATTTTTCCGACGATTCCGTTAGAAACCAAATATCCTGCCAACATAACGAAAATATTGAAATTATCGAAAAATATTTAGTCGACCGTGTTCAATGGTAAATTTTTCCGACGATTCCGTTAGAAACCAAATATCCTGCCAAAATAACGAAAATATCGAAATTATCGAAAAATATTTAGTCGACCGTGTTCAATCGTAAATTTTTCCGACGATTCCGTTAGAAACCAAATATCCTGCCAGAATAAAGAAAAGATTGAAATTATTAAAAAATATTTAGTTGACCGTGTTCAATCGTAAATTTCGCCGACGATTCCGTTAGAAACCAAATATCCTGCCAAAATAACGAAAATATCGAAATTATCGAAAAATATTTAGTCGACCGTGTTCAATCGTAAATTTTTCCGACGATTCCGTTAGAAACCAAATATCCTGCCAGAATAACGAAAATATTGAAATTATTAAAAAATATTTAGTTGACCGTGTTCAACAAAATATCGACGATTTTGAACAAAATTTTATTTCCAGTGTGGCGTTAATATGTCTATTGCATGTCTTTTGAGGTACCAGCACATAACGGAGATTCTACAGCCTCTCGTTAACCCCATATCGTCGTTTTATCCTCTCGCGCCTATCCTTTATATATTCGAGTGAAAAAGAGGGTAATCAGAGCGATTGAGGGTGAGATCGAGAGAGGATAGGTATTAGTTCGAAGGGAGGAGAGGCCGAGAGAGGAAAAAAGCTCGCTCGAACGACTCGGGCGTTAAATCCCTCGGGAGAAACGGACGCTGATCGCACGGATACACACGCAGAGAGTTTCGTATGTAGAGATCGACTCGTGTGTACATATTATATTTCTCTCTCTCTCTTCCTTCGATCTTACGGGCCTCATCGGCCTCGTGTTCATCCCCCAGAGACACACTGCCGGTAAGTCGGTCAACCCGACGAAGAGGACTACTCGTCGACCCAATCAAACCGAGCGAAATGATCGGGATCTAGCGATCACGCTTATGCTCGGAACATCACTTCGGTAAAGATACTGCACGTATCCTCGCACATACGTGAGGACACACACCCACGAGCACACACTCTGTAGGATCTTGGACATTGCTTCCTCGTCTCTCTTCGTCGTGCGAAGCTGTACGACGGATACTGTCAAACACTCGACGCTCCGTCGAGCCGAATGACTCTGAAGCTTGCAACGTTGAGATTCAATGAAATTTTTTTTGTATATTTATTTTTATTTACTGAATTTTTAAAATCGTGCCAATTTTTCGTGTCGATTGAATTTTTAGCTCGCAAAAGAGAATCGTTTTAGTGTCCGGACCAAATATTGAATAATTATTACGAGATCTATTGAAAATAATTTGTTGAATAATTTGTTGAAATATTAGCGGAGCACGAATAAATTGTTGGAAATATTCTCGGTGGGCGTGCGAAAAAACCATGTTCTTAACTATGTAATTGGGCTATGCCCGTGATTATTGATAAAATAAAATAAATAAAAAAAAAAAAAATAAGTAAAATATAATAGAATTTTATTCCACCGATGCAAACTTTATGGGACCGCAATACTTTTTTTTTATTTTCGCTTGTATACACGGGGAGAATTTTATATAAAAAATTACTATGCTACCATAGTTCCCTGGTACCATATCGTCCCTCTGACAAATTTTAGCAAATACATAGTCATTTTTTATCTGAAATCAGGAAAAAAATTTCAAAATTTGACAAAAAAAATTCAAAATTTCCGCGATTCCGATACACTTAAAACAAAATTTTGTTGAAAAAGATGGATATTTTGTTCGATACGTTCGTCTGAACGTTTTTTTGGATAATCCCAAAAATTGTGTCATTGCAGCAAGAAATATTTTAGAAAGTCTTTTCAGAAACAAATTTTAGTCGTTCCACTCGTAAATTTCGCTGACAATTCCGTTAGAAACAAAATATACTCCCAAAATAACGAAAATTTTGAAATTATAAAAAAATATTTAGTTTACCGTATTCAACAAAATATCGACGATTTTTAACAAAATTTCATTCCCAGTTCGTAACTGGGAATGAAATTCCCAGCGCATTCCGTAGCGCGAGTAACGCTGCATTTCCATGAGTGACGTTTTTCAGTACGCGACTTTTTTTCCAATACAAAATAATATCCGAGTGCGAACTATATTTATGAACAAAATCGTTCGAGTCGTTTTTGGTTGGTGCTGATGAAGATTCTGAAGTTGGGGAAAAACATTCGATGGGAAGTAGAGTCTGAAGTTGCTCATCGATCGATTGCAGATTTTCTGTTATTTTTTTCGGGACCAAGGATGGAAATGTGGATTTGAGAATATTATAATCCTCGTGCCAATTCGTTCTTCGATTTTGGGTCGTGGGGATTGTTTTGACACGCAGCGTATCTACGACAACTTCAAATACGTTCTGGCCCAACGTTTCAATCTTTTTCCCATCAGAGTCTTTCGGGAATAGTTGAAACAGGAATTTGACGTTGTGCGATGTGAGTTGACGAGAGACGAGGATCTTTTTTTTTATATTCAGCAAATTACAGTATTTCTTAATTTCGTTTTCCGTTGATTGCGTTACGTAACAGGGCAAATGCGAAGAAACCTAATATTTCGAAAGCCGAGACTCTTCCTCTGCGCGAGTCTCCAGCAGCGGACAGCGAAGAGATCGAGGAACATTACGAACCGTACGACCATCGGAATGAACCAAAATATGTTTCGTACGTTTTTTTTATGTTTTTTTTTTCACATTTTTGATGAAATCGGTGGATTTTGAAAACTGCGATATAATGCGATGCACTTTTCATAGTGATTTCGGCTCCTTCGCGAATCTGGTCAAGAGCGCCGCTGGCACAGGCCTTTTTGCGATACCAAATGCCTTCGCATGCGTTGGCATGCTCCTCGGAATAGTCGGCACCGTCGTCATGGGAATTCTCATAACTGTTGCTCTCCAACTGCTTATAAGAACGCATTACGCTATGTGTAAGCGTAACAAGAGTCCGTTCCTAAATTACGACAAATTGGTAACAGTTACTCTTACTTCCGGCGCCCTCAAAGGCCGGATATCGCCAGAAATCATTACGTACGTATACTTGGACGAATTATATTTAACCCTAGAACAGTAACCTGGGGTCAAAAATGACCCCAGGCGACTTTAAATCCCGCGCCGTATTTCCTCTCGTTTTCCCGTTTTTTATCGTTTTGCCGCACTTTTCACTGATTCTTTGACTCTGAGCAAAGTTGCTCGAGGCTCACGTGAATCTGCATTAAAAAACGAAAAGAATGAGCCCAGGATGAAGCCTTTTTGTTAAATTTTACCGAAGATATGAATTTTTCAAAATTGGGGTCATTTGTGACCCCAGGTTATCGGAATAGGTCAGAAAAAATAAGGTTACCGTTCTAGGGTTAAAAAATTGAATGCTGTCGCTTCTGCGATTCAGTTGTGAAAAGAAAACGTGAAATTCACTCGTGACACGAATAAATCGCAAATTTTCAAACGAGCATCATTATCGTTGGCAAAGTCTTGAAGAAAAGTCGAAAAGATTGATCAAGGAGTCAGCCAACTGTGTGTTTTGCGAGCAACGACGAATGTCTATCGAATATTTTTTATCCAGGCTCATAATCGATATAGCGATGCTCTCGTGTTACCTCGGGATCGGAGCTGTTTACGTTGTCTTCGTGTCTGGAATCGTTCAAGAATGTGTCGACATGGAAAAAACCATAAATCAAGCTTACTATTCATTGATAATATTCCCTTTGTTGCTCCTGATGAATTTGATCAAGGGAATGAATCGATTCGCACCAATGTCGATAATCGCTAATGGACTTCTCGTCGTATCTGCTATTATCGGGACTGTGTATGCGGTCAAAGAAGGAAACGGAAAGTGGGTTTTTATCGAAGAGGACGTAACTTCGTATCCGAAATTTATCGGCACTGCTTTCTTCAGCATGTGTTCACCAGGATTGGTAAATCAGATGAGACTCAATGATATTTAGAAAATAAATGACGATGTACGAATATCGAGAATTTCACTCGAACTCTGTACGACGGCATATCGAAAAATTTCAATTTAAATTCTTGCCTGTTACGATTGGATGGAATTCTCAGATGAAATTGAATTCCATGCACTGAAAATCAAAATTTGTTGAAAAACATGAATATTTTGTTCGATACGTTCGACTAAACGTTTTTTTGAATAATCCCAAAAGAAATATTTGAGCAAGTCTCTTCGGCAGCAAATTTGAGTCGTTCCACTCGTAAATTTCGCTGAGAATTCTGTTAGAAACTAAATATTCTGCCAAAATAACATAAATTTTGAAATTATTTGAAAAATATTTAGTTTACCGTGTTCAACAAAATATCGACGATTTTCAACGAAATTCAATTTCCAGTGTATTAGTTTTCGAACGAGAAAAAAAAAGAAGAAATTATTAGAAATTCAAAGTTTTGGTTCACTGAAAACAAAATTTTGCTGAAAAAGATGGATATTTTGTTCGATACGTTCGACTAAACGTTTTTTTTTTAATAATCCCAAAAATTGTGTCATTGCAGCAAGAAATATTTTAGAAAGTCTCTTAGGAAGCTGATTTTTTTCGTTCCACTCGTAAATTTCGCTGACAATTCCGTTAGAAACCAGATACACTGCCAAAATAACGGAAATTTTGAAATTTTTCAAAAATATTTAGTTTACCGTGTTCAACAAAATATCGACGATTTTTAACAAAATTTCATTCCCCATGTGAGCAACAATGATAAAACTTGTGACTGTACTTGTCGGAATAATAATTTTCGTCGTAAAAATCGTGAAAAATGTAACAGAATTGTTATTTTATTTTTCAGGTTTTAGCGATAGAGCACAGTATGCGGAAGCCATGGAATTATACCAAAGTTTGTGGCGTATTGAATTGGGGAATGGCTTTTTTGGTAGGCTTGCACGTGATCGTCGGTGCAGTGGTTTACGCTCAATGGGGGACCGATTCACTGGCGAATTTCATTCGTAATCATCATGAGCATAACGCGTAAGACGCTCGTCTTTCTGGGAAACTGAAAATCCATCGATTACGTTATAAAAATGGATTTTTGAATAAAAATTTTCGATCTTCCTTGCAGCGGAACATTCACAGCGCTCGTGATGCAAGGGATTGCGATATATCTATCGTACGGTTTACAGTGTTATATGCCAATATCGATACTTTTCGACGATTACGCGATCCCATCGATTCAAGATGGCGCCTGCAAGGGATCGCCATACTTTTGGGATTTGTTCGTTCGTTTCGGAGTCACTGCAGTCACATGTATAGTTACTGATTGAAATCAAAAAATTCAGAGTCCCAGAAACAAACGTTCAAAAATCCACAGAGAATGAAATTTCTGCCACTGAAAAACAAAATTTTGTTGAAAAAGATGAAAATTTTGTTCGATACGTTCGACTAAACGATTTTTTGAATAATCCCAAAAATTGTGTCGTCGCAGCAAGAAATTCTTTAGAAAATATTTTTGGAAGCAAATTTTAGTCGTTCCACTCGTAAATTTCGCTGACAATTTCGTTAGAAACCAAATATGCTGTCAAAATAACAAAAAATTTGAAATTATCAAAAAATATTTAGTTCACCGTATTCAACAAAATATTTCGACGATTTTTAAAAAAATTTCATTCTCAGTGTTGTTTATTTATTATTCAGGCGCTCTGGCAGCAGCTATTCCACAACTTCACCTCTTCACCAGCCTGGTAGGCGCTCTGTGTATCGCAACCCTGGGCACAATAATTCCTGCGATTCTTTACATCGTCAGTCAATACGGAAACTTTGGCCGTTTCGTGTGGCGCCTGATCCTCGCAATAATTGTTCTTTGCCTCGGCATTTTTGCGATGGTGTGCGGCACATTGTCAAGTGCAGTTTTGATAGTACGCTACCTGAAATACGGGTGAGTCTCGTATTTTGTTGAACACGGTAAACTAAATATTTTTGAAAAATTTCAAAATTTTCGTTATTTTGGCAATATATTCGGTTTTTAACGAAATAGTCAGCAAAATTGACGATTGGAACGACTAAAATTAGCTTCCTAAGAGACTTTCCAGAAAATTTCTTGTTGCAATGACACAATTTTTCGGATTATTGAAAAAAAATCGTTTAGTCGAACGTATCGAACGATATATCCATCTTTTTCAACAAAATTTTCTTTCCAGTAAATACACTGGAAACGAAATTATGTTAAAAATCGTCGAAATTTTGTTGAACACGGTAAACTAAATATTTTTAAAAAATTTCAAAATTTTCGTCATTTTGGCAATATATTCGGTTTTTAACGAAATCGTCAGCAAAATTGACGATTGGAACGACAAAAATTAGCTTCCTAAAAGAATTTCTAGAATATTTCTTGCTGCAATGACACAATTTTTGGGATTATTGAAAAAAATCGTTTAGTCGAACGCATCGAACGAAATATCGATCTTTTTCAACAAAATTTGGTTTTCAGTGTGCGAATATCTTTTTTTTGGTTCTCTGTTACCAAATTTGATCAAATTTTGAACGGTAATTCTAAAAAATCGAAAGTAACACCTCAATAGATACGAAGACTCATTGCGAAAAATAAAATTGCCACGTGAACCCATTTTTAGGGACGAGTAACGAACAGTTGACTAGAAATTCGTGATTCACGTTGTTCTTGTCGAAGTCGAGAAAAGTCTGTTGTATATAAACGCTTTCGAGAGGATAAGGAAGAGAAAGAAAAAAGGAATAACCCGTTAGAGCGCTTGAACGTCAGAGTATTTAGGCCTCGGTTCGATGCTCGCAAACCCGAGGTGAATTCGGTGGCAGAGGTAAAAGAAGAGGGAAAAGGAAGGATCCGAAGTACACACGAGACGACACTACGGTCACGAGAGACGGCACACGAACGGTTTTGCTTTCATCACCGTGATAAGGACTTGTCCTTTTAGCAGGACTACACTAACAACCCTCACAGTACACCCTCATGTATGCATACAATTATAAAAGAGTGTTTTCTCTGTGCTTTTCGCTTGATTCAACCATTTCGTGCCTTTTCTTTGTTTCGATGACAAATTTTTCTCGCATACTGACGAAATCTTTACTGGAAATCCCTCGTGATCCTCTTTCCATCTGCCGAGTATTTATTTCTTACTATCGTTTGGGTAATCTGTTTTTTTTTCTCGAGGCTTACGAAATGATGAGTTCCGTGAATTACGAGCTTGGATCACGCGATGTTTGCTTTTCCTTTACACTGGAAATGAAATTTTGTTAAAAATCGTCGATATTTTGTTGAAAACGTTAAACCAAATATTTTTGAAAATTTCCAAAATTTTCATTATTTTGGCAGCATATTCGGTTTTTAACGGAATCGTCAGCAAAATTAACGATTGGAACGACAAGAATAAGCTTCCTAAGAGACTTTCTAGAAAATTTCTTGCTGCAATGACACAACTTTCGGGATTATTCAAAAAAAACGTTTAGTCGAACGTATCGAACTTGGACTTGGATTTTGAATCGTTTGAATGTGAAATTTCGAAATTTTCGTAGCAACTAAAAAAAGACATCGAGGCCTTGGACGTCGGAACGAAATATTTACGAGAGAGCAGGACGTTGTTTTCTTTGAATGTTTCCTTTGATGTTTTTGATGAAATTCACAATCCAAAGCTTCGTCCGAGGTCCTGTGCAAAGAGTACAAAGAGTTTTTTTTTCGTAGTGGATACACAGCGTGATAAATAAGGTGCAAACGGTGGGAATGTTGTGATCGAATAACGATGAAATTTCTTAAGAACACCTGTAGCTTTCATCGTTGGCTGGACGATCGACCACGACTGGATCATCAAAGCAACGAGGGTACGTAATATAATGATATAGTTTTAATGTACGTTAGTGTGGCGGTGGTCGAGCGTATATAACGAGGAGACACGTGCGCGCAACCAAGAAGGGTGCGTTAACAAGAGCGAAAGAGATGAAAGAGTGCGAATTGAGTTCTTACTCGCTCTCTATCCTTACTAATTGGAATGTTCTGAAAGTGAAGAAACTCAGAGAAAGAGAAGAAGCAGGAGGGCGAGCACGAGGGAGAGCAACTAAAGCGCGTTTGCAAAAGCAACAGAAGTTTACTCGGATCGTCCAAGGGCTTGAAATCGAAGGGATTAGCCCTGTTTTTGGTGGCAAATGCACACGTGCACTTAAACGTGAGCTAATTGCTCAACCATGTGATGAACAATCGAGTTCCTTGTCTCCCTTTCCTTCGTCGTTTGTAATTTCACGAATCCATCATTTTTCTCAACGCGTATTTCGATAAAAAGAGAAGCTCGTTAGAAACCTGACGTTTAACCCTCGGTAGTCACACCTCCGGATTGTGACGTAATAGTCATGGGGGTGTTATCAACCCCATTCACTTTGGAAGGCGATAAATAGTCGAAAAATCGTAATCAAAAATAAATCAAAAATACTAAAATGTATTTTCAACCCTTGAGTAACGACCACGAAGATTTTTTTCAATTCGTGCAATTTTTAACAAAAAAAAATTGCACCATTTAAATAAAAACATTTATCGACACACCTCCGGATTGTGACGTAATAGTCATGGGGGTGTTATAAACCCCATTCACTTTGGAAGGCAATAAATAGTCGAAAAATCGTAATCAAAAATAAATCAAAAATACTAAAATGTATATTCAACCCTTGAGTAACGACCACGAAGATTTTTTTCAATTCGTGCAATTTTTAACAAAAAAAAAATTGCACGATTTAAATAAAAACATTTATCGACACACCTCCGGATTGTGACGTAATAGTCATGGGGGTGTTATCAACCCCATTCACTTTGGAAGGCGATAAATAGTTGAAAATCGTGAGAAAAAGTGAATCGAAAATTGTAAAAAGTATTTTTAACCCTTGAGTAACGACCACGATGATTTTTTTTAATTCGTGCAATTTTTAACAACAAAAAAAAATTGCACGAATTAAATAAAATAATTAACCGTCACACCTCCGGATCGTGACGTACGATCAATCGATCAAATAATGGAACTCCTGAATACGATGGGCTCTGGGGATAGCCTCCGGCACGATGAAGGAGGCAAGGAAGTGAGGAAATACAGGAGCTGTATGCAAACCTTGGATAAGCGAGAGATATTAGCTGAAGTAAGGAACGAGCTTGTCGGCATCTTCGCTTTTCCTCTCTCGCTCGCTCTTTCTTTTTCTTTCTCTCTTGTCATCTCGTCTAGCCTCCCGTAACAGGCATCTCCGAAGTACCTAATATCCAGAACACTGTGCGTATTATAGGAACGGGGGCATACAGTGCTGAAGAGCGAAGACGATATCTTGCTCTCCCGTTTCGCCTCCCTGAGATCTTCTCAGAAACATCCTCCCGGTAAAGGCACTGTAAAAGCCATAGGAATGTGTATACACGCAGATATGTCTGTGTAAATATTATACACATGTAGTAGCTGTGCGTGTGTGAGTGTGTGTGTGTCTTCGTGGAGCAGAGAGCGAGAGAGAGAAAAGGAGCGAAAGCTTCTTTAGCTGGCGTTCACACTGTTACGGGGTTATCCGCGGGCGTCTTGGAGGTTTCAGCTTATCTCGAGTCTGCAAGACTGCCTCTGGTAATACTTCGGCACGGAACCACCCTTATACGCCACGGGTTAGAGAAATATCCCCCGTGAAATATCGCTAAACGGCTTGCCTCACTGCGACAAACCCCTTCCACAAAATATATATAATTCTCTATCTTTTCCAATGTATATAGCACATCCACGGCACGTTCCGCGTCGAATCAACATGACCATGCCTCTCGCACCCTTTTCCATCATCATCTCTTACGTGATTCCGAGCTAACTGTTGAAATATTTTTTTTTTCGAACGAAAAAAAAAGAAAGAATATTAATCACGACCTCGAAAATTTCTCACGCAAATCGGTCTCGTAAAAATTGACTGACTCATGTCATTGGGCGAGTTACAAATTTTTCTTTCGCTTTGGGACGTTACGGCCGGAAGGAATATGAAGAAAAATCACTGGAAACTGGTCTTTCTGGTTCACTCGTAATGTGGAGAGACATAAGCTGCTATATGAAGAGGTTCGAATTTATTTTGCACTGGAAAACAAATTTTTTTGGAAAAGATCGATATTTTGTTCGATACGTTCGACTAAACGTTTTTTTTTGAATAATCCCAAAAATTGTGTTATTCAGTTCGATTCAATTCAGCAAGAAATATTCTAGAAAGTCTCTTAGAAAGCCAATTTTTGTCGTTCCAATCGTGAATTTTGCTGACGATTCCGTTAAAAACCGAATATATTGTCAAAATAATGAAAATTTTCAAATTTTTCAAAAATATTTAGTTTACCGTGTTCGACAAAATATCGACGATTTTTAACAAAATTTCATTTCCAGTGTGAGTTTCTGGAAATAGGATAATCGATGAGCAGTCTCAAGTTTCCAACGTTGGCATCGAACGAAAAATATTTCTTTCAATTACTGAATTATTCAATTTTTAAAATCACGACTATTTTTCGCGCCGAGGTTTGGCTTTTGGATCGCAAGAGAATCGTTTCATCGTTCTGCCCCAAAAAGTGATCGAAAATTGTGAACTCTGCTGAAGAAAAAATTGGATTTCGTTGCGTTTCAAAATTGCAAACTTGAACGTCATGATTTTAAATAAAAAAAAATAAAAAACAGTTTTCGAGTTTTTTCCAAGTCGATTCAACGTCGAACGCCGCGTGTATCATGTGTGGCCTTTTCTTTATTCTTTCGCTTTGTACTCACCGGTACACCATTCATACATGGTTGGCGACTGTAACGCAATCTTGTACAATATTCCGCACTCTATGCTCCGCAACAACGCGCCGACTTTGCCGCGCCACTATGGCATGTGAAAGTTTTTAAAAACGACATGGGAGAAAATCTCTTATTCTGGCGTAGCCGAAAATTCATCTAAAATAAATATCGGTCCACGTTCGAAGGGAAGAAGCTTAAGAAGGAAAAGCCGCAAGGCTGGGTCAAAGTTTTGCGTAGTCCTTGAACGGAAATAACTTTTAGATTGACGCGTCGTTCGCGTGGAATATGAACGACACAAATTTGTACGATTAACCGCAAAGACCTTGGCTCCGGAGATTGTTAAACGCGTATCATCCGCGCTTGCTCGTACGAGGTCAGCTCTTGGTTCGGTGACTGCTCGGCTATGTGCCAGGGAAAAAGTATAAAAGTGTATGAGCATAAATGTAAAAGCATCAATTTTGTAGAAACTGTGAAAGATTTCGTTCGCAACGAAAGGCGAAACACTGAAAAAGAAATTTTGTTGGAAAAAATGGAAATTTTCTTCGATACGTTCGACTAAACGATTTTTTTTAATAATCCCAAAAATTGTGTCATTGCAGCAAGAAATATTCTAGAAAGTCTCTTAGGAAGCCAATTTCTGTGGTGACGATCGTCAATTTTGCTGACGATTCCGTTAAAAACCGAATTTATTGCCAAAATAATGAAAATTTTGATATTTTTCAAAAATATTTAGTTTACCGTGTTCAACAAAATATCGACGACTTTTAACGAAATTTCATCTCCAGTAAATTCACTGAAAAGAAAGTTTCGTTGAGAAAGATGCATATTTTGTTCGATACGTTCGACTAAACGTTTTTTTTTTTTAATAATCCCAAAAATTGTGTCATTGCAGCAAGAANCAAAATTTCTTTGTCTCGAGCGAGATTTCCAGCGATTTCCAGAGTCAAGTGATTTCATGCTGATTTCGAACGACCCAAAGTGATTTCAAGCTGATTTCAGGGGATTTCAACCACGGTCAGATAATATCGATTTACTGACATTCTTCGGGATTTCAAGCGATTTCTCATAATTTTGCATTCGATTTCAAAGCGAGGTGCTCCACTGATTTCACAAGTGAATAGCCCCTCGGTTTAACGTGTTCAACAAAATATCGACGTTTTTTAACGAAATTTCATCTCCAGTGAATTCACTGAAAAGAAAGTTTCGTTGAAAAATATGGATATTTTGTTCGATACGTCCGACTAAACGTTTTTTTTTTAATAATCCCAAAAATTGTGTCATTGCAGCAAGAAATTTTCTAGAAAGTCTCTCAGGAAGTTAATTTTTGTCGTTCCAATCATGAATTTTGCTGACGATTCCGTTAAAAACCGAATTTATTGCCAAAATAATGAAAATTTTGAAAAATATTTAGTTTAGCGTGTTCAACAAAATTCCGACGATTTTTAACAAAATTTCATTTCCAGTGTATGCTGAATTCGCTATAATACCAATAAAGTTTTTAATTCTAAAATCCTACTGATCGGATAGTCACTCTGCGCGGGCATTCGGAATGATAAATGCCACTCATCCAACAAAATGTTGTATTAGAATAATTCAATTTGAACACATTCACACAGTCTTCCATTTATTTGCAACAAAAATATTGTGTTTCATATGCTGCGTTCACATATTTTCCACCGTCTGTGAAACGTACGCATCCATGTTTGTGGGCGCCTGGGGTACCGGCGTCGTACTGATAAGGGGCCAACCCCATAAAATATAAAATGTTGTCGATACACGTACGCGTGGGTTTGTGTAGTTAAACATTTTTTACCTTTATCGAAAAAACGCCACGTGCGTATACGTGTTTCCGATATTTGTCGAGTCGCCCCGCACTCATATATATCGAGGGATGTCCCAACGCGGTGACCTTCATTTTTCACGTTTCTTTATGCCTCAACGGGGATGATAAGCTCGATGACAAATAAAATAGGCTCGGGAAGAGGATGGAAAATGGTGGAAATGTTACAAGCAAATGGGGCACCACCTTAAATTATGGAAAATTTTTACCAAGCCATGAATTTTCATAAAAAATTAATGGACTTTCTCGACAATTATTTCCCATCGATACATATCAACGATCGTGGAGTTTATCGGCCAAAGAGAATCACCAGAAAAATGAATTTTCCAGAGTTTTTTTTTTTTGTTATCTCGAAAAATGATTTTTCGTTGCCGATTCTAAATTGTCCGTCCTAGAAATTGATATAGCGCGAAGTTCCGCTGCTCGGGTCTGGTTTATCCACGGACGACGATAACCCGCACCTTTCCTGGCAACGCGAGACGATAGAGTGGCAAGAAGATAGTGCAGATTTTGTGTCGCACAGCATCCGCACTCACACATAGACCAAAGCGACACAGCGATATATACGTATTAATAAACGGGAGTGCGAAGAGGGTGATTGTATTAATTCAAGATGGAGCTGGGCGTCGCTCATCGTGCCCCTTATCTTTGCGCCTCTCTCCTCATTCTCTCCTCATCTCATTCTTCTTCATCCCTCTTTCTCACTCTTTGCATGCTCCCATCGCCCTGCTGCTGTTCTCATTTCTACATGAGGCGATGTCGTAGTCTCGCACCTCCGGGGGTCGCCGCACACATTTCGCTCCCTCTTAGAAAGTCACACCTCACTCCAGAATATCCTCGGTTCTCGCTTTTCCTTACGGGCCACGCCAAAGCGAAGAACGCCAGAGACTTCCGGTGACAAACGAAGCGTGCGAGCGTTGGGTATAATGAAGCGCGAGAGCTCGTTCGTTTCGTCGTCGCCTCGTGTCGGCCCGTTCCTAAACTTCGCACATACATACATAGCTTTTTGTATTATATAGTGCGTTATGTGCTACCTCCAATCTACATCTATATCTATGAATAAACGACAGAATTTATGGGTGTACCATAGACCGTGTATTTGTGCTTCATACACATCGACTCCGCGAGTCCAATTTCTGACTGCCTTCTCTCCCAGATTCCTTCCAAGTTGTTATACGAAATACATACACCCTGACGCACCCCCTACATCTATGGATGTCACGTGTGTGTATATATGAGTCTGATGATATATATTTCGCGTAAATTAGACACGACGATGCAGTCGAGTTAACAGCAAAGTCTCTCGCCAGCCAAATGTCGAGTCTCCATTCTTCTCGACGTCCCTTCACTGGAAATGAAATTTTGTTAAAAATCCTCGATGATATTTTGTTGAACACGGTAAACTAAATATTTTTGAAATATTTCAAAATTTTTGTTATTTTGGCAATTTATTCGGTTTTTAATGGAATCGTCAGCAAAATTGACGATTGGAACGACAAAAATTAACTTCCTAAGAGACTTTCTAGAAAATTTCTTGCTGCAATGACACAATTTTTGGGATTATTGAAAAAAACGTTTCGTCGAACGTATCGAACAAAATATCCATCTTTTTCAACGAAACTTTATTTTCAGTGAATACACTGGAGATGAAATATCGTTAAAAATCGTCGATATTTTGTTGAACACGTAAAACTAAATATTTTTGAAAAATATTAAAATTTTCGTTATTTTGGCAATATATTCGGTTTTTAATGGAATCGTCAGCGAAATTGACGATCGTAACGACAAAAATTAGTTTCCCAAGAGACTTTCTAGAAAATTTCTTGCTGCTATGACACAATTCTTGTAATTATTCAAAAAAAAAAACGTTCAGTCGAACGTATCGAACAAAATATCGATCTTTTTCAACAAAATTTGGTTTTCAGTGTATTGGTACTTAAAAAAAAAGAAAAATGGGTTATTTCATGTTGATGCACATAGAGATGTGCGTATACGAGAGATTTCACCCACATATATACGACGGTCGTCCTCGTCACCGTGCTGGTCGTTGGCGAGAGCTTTCCATCCCCTGTCCTCCTGCGACAACCCTCCTCCCCTCTCTTCTTGCGTTTCATCGTTGTCCTCTACCTCCGCTTCGACTAAACCTGATTGGATGCAGAGTTATCTCTCGGTTGCGTTACTTCCGGATGATTGGTTGCTGCGGTTGTCATGACTACCTAACTCTCTGCACACCCACGTGCTCTGCCTCTGTGCTTTCCTGCGGTCCACGATCGGGCCTTCTCTCGCTCCCCCCTCGTAGCTCGTCCACGCTCTCCTCCTACTCTCATACACGTCAACCTCGTTTTCGCAGCAGCCAGAAGCAAACTCCCGATAAAGCTTTCCGTCTCTTTCTACACACTGCTCTCTCTCGCGCGCGAGCAGTGCGATTCCTTCCCTTCTCATTCTTCCCCAAGCCTCGTCCCTATGTGCCTCTCTCACGACATCGCGCGTCGACGTTTAGAACACGCTTTTGCCTCTGCTCCATACCCGCGCGTCGATGCTTTTGTTGCTTACATGTATGTACGGCATGTGCCGATAACACGAACCGCAACGCCCACACCACGCATACGAACCGACACACGCTCCTCTCATTCCTTTCTCATTTTCTCTCGCTCCCTCTTTTTATGGTATCGCTTTCACGCAGTCAAAACGAGCAAACGCGAGACCACAATGACGCCTTTATCTATATATCTCGAAAGTTTGACCGATCGAACGAGGTCCGCGGGATCATTGGTCACGAGGGAAATAGCAGTTGTGAAAAAAATAATGTTTTAAACAAAATATTAATAACTCTCGATTATAAATGAATGCACGTCGTGCAGCTACAGCAGCTTTTAAGGAGGTTAGCTACACACAACAATGTTGCCATGTAAAAAGCATAGGAAAATTAGAAATTATTAGAATTTGATGAAATTTGGTGAGAACATTCTTTGGTATTAAATGTGAATATACAAATTTTTTATTAAGATTTTTTTTTCTAAATATCGTTTTCGACTAATTGAACACTAGAGTTTACGTGGAATTTACGTAGGAAAATTCGAAATGATTAGAATTTAATGAAATTTGGTGAGTAAATTCTTTAGTATTAAATTTGAATATACAAATTTTTAAAGATTTTTCTTCTACATAGTTTTCGAGTAATTAGACACTAGAGTTTACGTGGAATTTGCGTAGGAAAATTCGAAATGATTAGAAATTAATGAAATTTGGTGAGAACATTCTTTAGTTTTGAATGTGAATAAACAAATTTTTAAAGATTTTTCTTTTACATAGTTTTCGAGTAATTAGACACTAGAGTTTACGTGGAATTTACGTAGGAAAATTCGAAATGATTAGAAATTAATGAAATTTGGTGAGAACATTCTTTAGTTTTGAATGTGTATAAACAAATTTTTAAAGATTTTTCTTTTACATAGTTTTCGGGTAATTGAACACTAGAGTTTACATGGAATTTACGTAGGAAAATTCGAAATGATTAGAAATTAATTAAATTTGGTGAGAACATTCTTTAGTATTGAATGTGAATATACAAATTTTTAAAGATTTTTCTTCTGCATAGTTTTCGAGTAATTGAACACTAGAGTTTATAAGGCAAGTTGCGTATATAATTTGTGAGTAAAACGTCTCGATACTTCCATAAAGAGAACGTCGTAAATTTTGGAGCAATTTATAACGCGCCCTTTGACAAATATATTCAGGGAATTTGATATACAGCACGCGCAATTAATCGTCCAATGTATAGAATCAAATCCGACTGACTGTTGTTTTATGTTAATGTAAATGGTCGAGCATGAGAGATGAGGCGCGATGTTACGTTCGCGAAACGAGACAAACGAGAAATCTCCTGTCTCGCGGTCTCTAGACACGAACGAATATGTATGTAAAACACACAGCTAGCAGTTAATTTAAAGACTTTATTTTGTAGTGTACACACAACATTATAAACCGGTGAATTATAAGGGTGCGAGAAATAATGTTCCAAATCGAGAGGCACGTTTACAAATGTCTCGAATTGAGCGTGCAGAATGACGAGACGTTATTTATTATCCTCCCGGATCATGAATCTCTCTCTCCCTCTCGCTTGGTCCCTCGTTCGCTTTCCTTTTCTTGGATGTCATCAAGAATAATGCACACGGAACTATACGATAATACGAAGTGAGATCCATCTCCCGTTGGCTGTGTCTCGGTTTAACTACAAAAGCTAGAATAGGCGTGACTCGTTCTCAATTGACGTTCCGTGGGCTGCTGTCCTGTTCTGGCTGGATCCCGAAGCCCCTCGGAATCGCGAGGACCTTTATTTTATTTTGCTTCGCACTTTTTCCCATCTATATGTGCGTCCACACGGCCAACAAACTCGTACAACCTCGTTGCCATCCTGAGGGATGGAGACGTCACTTTTGTCACGCCAAATTCGTCCCGGACCACTGACGAAATTCGTTTCGAGTGGCGTGCCCAGCATCGCACAAACTATATGACGATGAAGAATACTAAAGTTCGACACACTGTACTGCTGTAACGCGTAATCTACTACGGTATATATTTTATGTGCGAATCATCACCACCATGTGAAATATCGTTTGCCCTTTGTGCTTGGAGATTTGAGGCATGATTGAGAGATTTAGCGAGCTACGTAATCGTCCGAACTCGTTGGATTCTGATGACTTTGTTGAATGTGCCATTATAAAAAGAAAATATCGCACGAAGTTTTTACTCTTTACACTTTAATACTCTTTTTTATTTTATTTTATTTTATTTTACGAAGTTTTTACTCTTTACACTTTAATACTCTTTTTTATTTTATTTTATTTTATTTTGTTTATTTTTATTTATTTATTTTATTCATTTATTGATTTTATTGATTTTATTGATTTTATTGATTTTATTGATTTTATTGCTTTTATTGATTTTATTGATTTTATTGATTTTATTGATTTTATTTATTTTATTTATTTTATTTATTTTATTTATTTTATTTATTTTATTTATTTTATTTATTTTATTTTTATTTTACTCTTTTATTAATTTCTCGAGTGGATTTGTTTACTCTGACGTATCGCTGTTGATCCTAAAGTTGCATGAAAAATCAGCGATCGGATTTATTTCGGAGGAAATGAATGATCGCTCATTTATTATTGAAATATTTGGCCCCAACTTTCGGACATACTCGATGTGTGATTTGTGTGATTTCCATCGATCCCAGACAACGAGATAACCACAATGAGAACCCATTGAACTGTTCCAATTAATCGTTCGGAACATTGCGATCCATCAATCCAGCGATCATTCGCAGACGCTCGGTATACAGCGTCGAGCTAATACTGTCCGTAAGCACGTTCGCGATAGAAAGTTGTTTGTCCCAATAGAGGGTGCATTCAGAGGCTTCACATACATGTCGATGTGCTTGTTTCGTCGTCGTTGTTTCCACAAAAATGGACGGGAACGTCTGAACCGTGACAAATCGTTGTTTCGCACTGACTGATACGTTTCTCCTCTCCGTTTCGTAGCGTCTTTGTGACTAATATACGTCGGGACAATGATAAAAGGACTCTACACCTTAACCCTTCAATATTTACCGCATTCGCATTATTATCGCGGCGTGCATCATTTTCGCAGCCTCACGAAAGAAAACCAATGACCGCGCGTCACGCGGTAATCGAAAAACGATTTTGCACAAAAGGGAAATGATAATGCAAGGACGAAATGAAAGTTTTGAATATCCTGACAATCGTTTACAGGGGCGATGTATTTTTCGCAGATTTGTCTACACTGAGAATAAAATTTTGTTAAAAATCGTCGATATTTTGATGAATACGGTAAACTAAATATTTTTTGATAATTTTCAAATTTTCGTTATTTTGGCAGTAAATTTTGTTTCTAACGGAATTGTCAGCGAAATTTACGAGTGGAACGACTAAAATTTGCTTCAGAAGAGACTTTCTAGAATATTTCTTCACTGAGAATGAAATTTTCAGAAGCGAATGAGCTTCTCGAAGGATATGATGCACGTACGTAATATATACGCGCATGGTATCGTAATAGATTCGCTTACCACAAGCTGCAGGGTGGTCCATTTCCCAGCGTTCGTCATCTGCCGTTAGTAAAGTTCCAAGATATCACGTAAACACTCCGGGCGCTGGGTCATTCTATACTCTTGCGATCGCGCTCCCATGGTCTCATCTCAACTAGGAATCACTCCTGAGAGCGAGAGCCAAAAGCGATCGCTCGGACGGGCATAACAGCAGGAAGGGAACGTTCTAGAGTTACTTCGACTCCTCTGCTCCTCTTGGCTGCTTCACAGTCTCAAATTTGTTCCAACGGAACACAGTATAACAGGAAGAAAGGAAATAAAAATGAATTAATTGGAGCCTAATTTTCCCATAGGAACGCCATGAAAACGATTCTGTTCCGGAAGCGATCGGCAGAGACAGTCGCGTGAGAAGATTGCGATGCATTTTTCCGAAAATAAAATAATATTACGATTTGCTTACTTACACTGAAAACTGAATTTTGTTGAAAAAGATGGATATTTTGTTCGATACGTTCGGACTAAACGTTTTTTTGAATAATCCAAAAAATTGTGTCATTGCAACAAGAAATATTTTAGAAAGTCTCTTTGGAAACAAATTTTAGTCGTTCCACTCGTAAATTTCGCTGACAATTCTGTCAGGAACTAAATATTCTGCCAAAATAACAAAAATTTTGAAATTATTTTAAAAATATTTAGTTTACTATGTTCAACAAATTATCGACGATTTTCAACGAAATTCAATTTCCAGTATATTAGTTTTTAAACGAGAAAAAAAAGAAGAAATTATTAGAAATTCAAAGTTTTGGTACACTGAAAACAAAATATTGTTGAAAAAGCTGGATATTTTGTTCGATACGTTCGACTAAACGTTTTTTTGAAAAATCCCAAAAATAGTGTCAGTGCAGCAAGAAATATTTTAGAAAGTCTCTTCAGAAGCAAATTTCAGTCGTTCCACTCGTAAATTTCGCTGACAATTCCGTTAGAAACCAAATGTACTGCCAAAATGACGAAAATTTCGAAATTATAAAAAAATATTTAGTTTACCGTATTCAAAAATTTTTAACAAAATTTCATTCTCAGTGCACGTGTAAAAATGAAGGATCGCAGGGAAAATGGTTTACATCGATTGGATTTTCCAAAAGATTTCAGCATGCCGCGAGGTCAGGCTGCAAAGGTTTGACAAAAGTTGCGGTGGCATCTTGAAGAATGTGGACCGAACTATCGCATCGAGTGTTGTTCGAGGTGAGATCTCACACAAAAGATTATAAGTCGTTGTTCATGCGGTGAAGTGCTACTGTTGACGATCGTTTTTTCCTGACTATTCAACGCGCCAGAATAACTTTAACATTAGGATGTATCCATTGCGAGGCATTTATACTTTTGGAGAGGAAGAGAAGGATTTGCGTCGTGTCGTTTGATGGGCGACAATAGGAACGTTTTTTTGGTTATGACAATAAATACTCTCGCCCTGTGCGGGGCTGCTGTCTCTTTCCCTTTTGTGGGTCTTTCAAGCACTGGGGAAAAAATTGGGGGACGTAGGAGAGTTTTTGAATGCAGGGTGTGAAAGAGTAAGCCACGATCGAGAGGAAAAGCATGTGCGGTATATACGTGGTGCGAAGGGAGCAGAACTTGATGGTGCGAAGATTGGCTGCAACGCGTGGGATTGCGTGGGATTAAAATCCGGAGTTGCGAGAACGCGGAGGGTATTTAATCCGTTCTTATAGACGCATGTATTGGCCAGCACACGTAAACGTTCGGTATTCATGAGCCAGCCACAATTCCAGTCACAGGAAGAGTAAACGAGAAAAATAAAGAGAGATTTGTCGATCGAGGACGAGGTAGAGAAACATCTTTGTTGAGGACGCGAGACGTCGAGTGTGTGCTGGATGAGAAACCAATTGAGAGCTTTGCTCGTGATTCAAATCCTCGTGGGGTTTTGCTCATGTGTCCACGAGTAAGCAAAGGACGACAATTACACTGAAAATGAAATTTCGTTAAAAATCGTCGATATTTTGTTGAACACGGTGAACTAAATGTTTTTTAATATTTTCAAAATTTTCGTTATTTTGGCAGTATATTTGGTTTCTAATGGAATTGTCAGCAAAATTTACGATTGGAACGACAAAAATTTGCTTCCAAAGAGACTTTCTAAAATATTTTTTGCTGCAATGACAAAATTTTTGGTATTATTGAAAAAAACGTTTAGTCGAACGTATCGAACAAAATATCGATCTTTTCCAACGAAATTTTGTTTGCAGTGTATTGTGATTATCTTTTTTTTCGTCTATCTAGAGAGCGAGGGATTCGTGTAGTCGGTGGATATCTGGGGGAATAACCACGAACGTTGAGCAGTCTCTCGAGCGAGGCCAATACTTGGTTGGATGACCGCGGTGATCCACGCACTGGGGTATCAATCATAACGAAGGAGAGAAAGTTTCAATGGGTTCGCCAATAACGCTAACCGACCGAGACTCGCTAAAAATATATCGGCCCGTTAACGATTTTTTGTATTTTCGTCGATAGATACGAAAAAAAAAACATGGCAAATTCTTTCTGGCAGCTCGTGTTTTTTTGCTAGTCCGATTGGTCAATGCGGATTCGTTTGAATGAAAAAATCTATAGGCAAATGGGTGAATTGATTTTTGTCCATTAACGCGGAGAAGCATCTGGCGCGAAGGGTCGAGAATCGTGATCGCAGTGTATGGACCTTAAGGTCCATTGTACCAGAGGTTTTGGGTCGCGTTCGACATCGCAGTTTGCATTTTCCAAGAGACTCCGTGTGTCGTATGAATGTGCGGGTCCGTGTGGATCGAGCACCGCATCGGGCGACGCGATGATTAGTGACCGCACACTTGACCTGACTGACCCGCCCCATCGGCCGGGGAATAAATCGCATTATATCGATACCTCGTGCATGTCCAAGGTCGGACACATTTGTATGTGTACATCCGATACATATGTATGTAGATTATTCGATGTTACGATCTAACTGAGGGTCGTACTTGCGATACACGAAGAATAAATTTGACGTCAACGATCCACCCCACACTTTTCCTCGCCATGGGGTATTTTCGTCTCTCGCCCTTTAAACTTGCCCTTTGTCGTTTTCTTTTCGACTTAACTTCAGTTTTTAGGCAAAGCTTTCATTTGCACCCTCTCCCTCTCGCTTTCCCTCGATTTCTTCCTGTATACGCTGTCGAGTTCTCTTCTTGTGTATATTTCAACATAGCTTTTCGTTATTTGAGTGCGTGAGCGAGACGGGGCAACAGGATAGAGAGTTTCAACACGCGTTACGCGTTTATTATGTACGATCATGTACTACAGACATAATAATACGAGACGGAGATTTACACGCATGAAATGTCGTTACACGACCAGAATCAGCGGGACACAGCCCGGGAGCATGGCTAACGCGACAGGATAAATTTATTGACTGGACAACAAACTGAGGGGTGAGTTCCGCGCTGTAAATTCCTGTGCTGAGGAGTCTCCCCGCATTCCCTTCGTAAGAATTCACGAGTTTTACTAATTTCGTCTATTAAATTTTAGAGGCACGATGGACTTGTCCAAATTTCTTCTTCCGCGTCTCTCACTCACCAAACTTCATCAAGTTCTTATCATTTCGACTTTCCCTCCACTGGGAACAAAATTTTGTTGGAAAAGATCGAAATTTCATTCGATACGTTCGACTAAACGTTTTTTTTTTAATAATCCCAAAAATTGTGTCATTGCAGCAAGAAATTTCCTAGAAAGTCTCTTAGGAAGCAAATTTTAGTCGTTCCAATTCTAAATTTTGCTGATGATTCCGTTAGAAACGAAATATACTGCCAAAATAACGAAAATTTGGATATTATCAAAAAATATTTAGTTTATCGTATTCGACAAAATGTCGACGATTTTTGACAAAATTTCATTCTCAGTGAAGAAATATTCTAGAAAGTCTCTTCGGAAGCGAATTTCAGTCGTTCCAATCATAAATTTTGCTGACTCTTCCGTCAGAAACCAAATATACTGCCAGAACAGCGAAAATTTTGAAAGTTATAAAAAAAAATTTAGTTTATCGTATTCAACAAAATATCGACGATTTTTCACAAAATTTAATTCTCAGTGACGAAATATTCTAGAAAGTCTCTTCGGAAGCGAATTTTAGTCGTTCCAATCCTAAATTTTGCTGACTATTCCATCAGAAACCAAATATACTGCCAAAACAGCGAAAATTTTGAAAATTATAAAAAAATATTTAGTTTATCGTATTCAACAAAATATCGACGATTTTTGACAAAATTTCATTCTCAGTGAAGTAATATTCTACTTCGGAAGCAAATTTTAGTCGTTCCAATAGTAAATTTTGCTGACAAGTCCATCAGAAACAAAATATACTGCCAAAAGAGCGAAAATTTTGAAAATTATCAAAAAATATTTAGTTTATCGTATTCAACAAAATATCGACGATTTTTGCCAAAATTTCATTTCCAGTGAAATGAAAAGTTGATTTTCAAGGCAAAATTGTTGCGTGTAGCCGCAGCCTCCTTAATCGAGACTCGGAATGGATAAACTCAAGTTTACATCGATAAAGCGATGATGATAGTGCTGCTGGGACACCCTGTACGTAGCACGGTCGAGTGATGTTATAACGCACGGATTTTTTCATATCTATGGACATAACTCGATAGGTACTAGAGAATATGCGAACGCGTAGAAAGCGAGTAGAGGTTTGAAATAATTAATGGCTACTCTCATAACGTATATGGTGTCTCGGTTGCTCCTGCGTGGATACATTTGAGCTGTGCGGAATCGCGTCAGCATTTAACGACGAGCAGCAGTATATTAGGCGAAATATACAGCGCAGGTTAACGCGCGGGGTATATGGCAGGAAGGCTGGATGAGAAGTAGGAGAAGAGGCAGCAGGGAGGAGCAAGTTTGGTCCAGCACACGGACTATCCTCTCTCACGGGCCATTACTGTTACCTTTGATCATCGCATGACCAGAGCTTAACGCTGCGTCATCAGGGTATGAATTTCTCTCGTACGCCTACACGCTGCGCCGCTATCTGCCGTAATAATTTACAATCCAACGAGTCATGTCTCTCGTCGCGGTGGTGCTCTCACGTATATACATTTACGTATATATATATTTATTAGCGCGTGTGTCTGGATGATTTACGAAAACGCACTTATTCTACTTCGGCATGAAGTTAAATAGACAATTAATCAAAATAATTGTGCTCAATATTAACGATTCTGTGGATCACAAAATCTTAATTGCGATCCCCAGGAATGCGTTAAACTCGCTCATGCGTTCGGTATCCTCGCGCGCTCACGTATTTATCAGTTTTCTAAGCTGCTGACTTTTGCAAACGCGTTCCCGTTACTTCCGAAACGTTTAATATGATTTATTTGTTCATTCTTTTATTTATTTATTCGATTACTCAATTTTCGTGCCCACGTTTATGTTCGTTACTAAATTTCGACGTATGCGGAACGTTCATCGATATGTATGAAAAATGTATAAACAGCCATTGCGGATACCACGATTTTACGCGGGTACGAATAAATCGACTAACTTTGTACTTTTTCATGGAAAAATTTGTACATCAGGAGATTTTTCGAAAAAAAATGTTTTTTTTTTTCGAAAAGTTTTCGTAAAGAAACAATTTTTCATTTTTAAAAATTCATTTAAATACGTGCATGAATTTCAGTTGGCGAAACGTTTTTTTATTTTTGATTTCTCGGTAATTTTGGAGTCAATTTGGAAAATTTACTCAATTTCTTTTATTTCTATTGTTTATAAAGATGCCAGAATTTCTGCTGCAGAAATGTAAGAATTAGAAGGAGAAAAAGGGAGCGAGAGGGTGAAAAAGAAAAATTCTAATTTTCAAAAATTCATTTACATACGTGCATGGATTTTAGTTGGCGAAACGTTTTCTTATTTTTTATTTTTCGTTAATTTTGGAGTCAATTTGAAAAATTTACTCAATTCGTTTTATTTTTATTGTAAATAAAAATTCCAGAATTTTTGCCACAGAAATGCAAGAATTGCATGGATTTTAGTTGGCGAAACGTTTTCTTATTTTTGATTTTTCGATCATTTTGGAGTCAATTTGGAAAATTTACTCAATTCGTTTTATTTTTATTGTAAATAAAGATTCCAGAATTTTTGCCACAGAAATGCAAGAATTGCATGGATTTCAGTTGGCGATACGTTTTCTTATTTTTGATTTATCGGTAATTTTGGAGTAAATTTCGAAAATTTACTCAATTTCTTTTATTTTCATTGTTAATAAAGATTCCAGAATTTTTGCCACAGAAATGTAATAATTGCATGGATTTTAGTTGGCGAATCGTTTTCTTATTTTTGATTTTTCGTTAATTTTGGAGTAAATTTGGAAAATTTACTCAATTCGTTTTATTTTTATTGTAAATAAAGATTCCAGAATTTTTGCCACAGAAATGTAAGAATGAGGAGGAGAAAGAGGGAGCGAGAGGGTGAAAAAAAAGAAATTCATGTAAAAGATCGAGAAAGAAAAAAGAAAGAATCGCTGTATACAAACACGTATAAAAGATGAAGAGAGGGAATCTCGGAGAGCTACGGCCGCCTGTTGCATGTTGGCTTTCATCTCGTGCGTGACGTCACGCAGCCGCGAAATAGCGCCGCGCCGCAGTGTTACCACACGGCGAAAAGTTAACGGTTCAGGAGCGGGAAACGAGGTGGGGCTTGAGAAATAAAGGAGGAGGAGGAGGAGGAGAGAGGGACACGGTGTCGTGGTTGCACGTCGTGTGACGAGATAGGGTCGAAGTCACAGGGGTAGTTTTGTGCGAGTGGGGATTGAGGGGGGTTGGGGTCGGTAGGGGAGAGTGATAGCATTGGAGGGCGTGCTTGACAAAGGCGTGGTTAGCTTGTCCCCACCCAACAATAAACAAGCGACTCCTACTTGTTAATTTGTTTGCTTTGCGCTGTTTTCTCATCCTCTAGTCTGTCTGCTCCTTCTCTCGTCGTCTCTGCGTCTGTATACGATCACACGAATGTATGGAACGATGTATCTCGCCGCGTTCTTCCTTCTTGCTCTTCTTCCACGTCTATTCTTGGCCTTGTTCATAAATCTTGTCTACTTTGCTCTCTCCTGCTTATTCCGAGCTCTCTGTCGTTTTCAGGCTCTAGCTCTCTCTCCCACCGATTCGACGTCACTGCAGACTTATTCCTTATAAACTTGAGGATTGAACTCACCGCGAGAAATGGTAAAATCGGTGTGTCTGACCTAATTGTCGAGGATAGGGACGCTGAGAAAAGAATTTCCCGATAAAAATCGCGTGGCAAAGTTTCCAATCGCGATTACACGAATGGAAAACTGCATTTCTTCAAGTTGCACACCGCGCTTGGGGATCTATGCTCAGGCTTTTAATTCGAGTCCTAAATCTGTTCTTTAGACCGGCGCAAACATTAGGAAATTCGAGTGCGATGGGAATCGTTAAAATTGACACGCGGCTGGCTCGTAAATTACACGGCTAACTAAACAGCAAGACTTTCTCCAAAGACCCAATTTTTCAAAGAATCTTCGCGTCGAATAATTTGATTGAAAAAATGTCATTGAAATAAAAACCTCTAATTAAAAATGTCCATCAACTTTGAGTGAAATATCGTTGGCACGAGTTTCACTTGGAATCGATTTTTTCGACCAACTCGAGTCCCGAAAAATAAAAAAATAAAAAAATAACAACGAGACGTCTCGTCGCGAATAATGATTTTCATTTGTTGACCAAATTTCGATATTATTTGCTCATTTTTTCCACAATGTGGATACAAGCATCGTCGCAACTAGACGGTCTTGGAAATACGTTAAATGTGTATGTGTGTTTGTGTGTTGAAATAACGAGAGTAATGAGAGGCAGTCGCGGGCCGTGTGGCTCGGTTAATAAAGACATGCAATTATAGCAGAGCAATTATAACGAAGACAGTATCGCGGCGGGAGAGCGCGACTACTGTTACTTCCCAAATTCAAACATGGCATATTGAAATTTGATTAGCCAAAGAAACGGAGTGCGCAAAAAAAGAGGCGATGCAAATATTTGTCGCAAAGTCTTATCACGTCTCTGAAAATTTGTACAGGTTGTTTGACGACATCGTCTGGAGGATTGATTCCCGATAATAGGAAACATTTATTCCCCCGTATGCACGGTTACGTAATTTTTCGTCAAATTAAATAGCGCCGAGTGCGATGAGTTGAATGGGAAGCTTGAAAAACAAAAAAAAAAAAAAGAAAAAAAAATGGATTTTTCGGTACGAAATTGAATGCAGCAAGTGGGTCGAAAAAAAGGGTGCAGGAAAAATGATGAGATGATTGGGATGAAGGAATAGAAAGGTAATGGAAAATCCAACACTGATAATGAAATTTTGTTAAAAATCGTCGATGTTTTGTTGAACACGGTGAACTAAATATTTTTTAATATTTTCAAAATTTTCGTTGTTTTGGCAGCATATTTGGTTTCTAAGGGAATTGTCAGCTAAATTTACGATTGGAACGACTAGAATTTGCTTCTGAAGAGATTTTCTAAAATCTTTCTCGCTGCAATGACACTATTTTTGGGATTATTGAAAAAAAAAGTTTAGTCAAACGTATCGAACAAAATATCGATCTTTTTCAACAAAATTTTGTTTCCAGTGTACCAAAACTTTGAATTTCTAATAATTTCTTCTTTTTTTTTCTCGTTTGAAAACTAATACACGGGAAATTGAATTTCGTTGAAAATCTTCGATATTTTGTTGAATACGGTAAACTAAATATTTTTAAAATAATTTCAAAATTTTTGTTATTTTGGCAGAATATTTAGTTTTTGACAGAATTGTCAGCGAAATTTACGAGTGGAACGACTGAATTTCTAAAATATTTTTTGCTGCAATGACACAATTTTTGGTATTATTAAAAAAACAAACGTTTAGTCGAACGTATCGAAGAAAATATCGATCTTTTCCAACAAAATTTAGTTGGCAGTGAACAAGGAAATATCGGTTTTCGTGCATTCTTTCCTGTCTGAATTCGAAGTTGGCCAATTTTATTCTCAAACGTATTGGTGAACCGATAAATGTCTCGGGCTTGAATTACGTAAGAATTTTTTGGACCGTTAATAATGTTCTGTGTGATGATATATGTGTGTTTAGCGTGTGTGCTAAGAATATGCTAATAAGGTTGAAATATGCGAGAAGGCGAGGAGGAGAGGAAGAGTGTGCAAGTTGAGGTTGAAGGAAAAAAAAATAGAGAGTGGCGCGAGAGAGGGTAAATTTTTGTGCTATGTGATATTTCGATGTCACGAAAGTCTCTGTATGTTCAAGTGGCTTAAGATAATTAAAGAACAGACCTCGGACTCATTCTACGCGTTTCCAGAAATAAAAGATCTGTGTAGTGTTGTGTTCTTCGCTGATGAACAAAAGGGCGTAACCTCCACCGAGGAAATCGAAATTTCAATCCTTTTAGCCTCTCTTTATAAATATATACATCATCATCGCTCTAATCGTATAATCATATGCATATCGCTCGCGACGATAACGTTCCATTTACTTTCTTCGCTTGTAGACTCGATCGCAAGTTAATGCAGTCAACCGGGACCTAAGTGTATTGACCTTATTTTTTCACATGTTCGCGCGGCACATATGCTACGGAGAAATTGCGCGTTAAATGGATTCTATCGAAACCCAAATTTGTATGCGTCTCGAAATTCGATGTTTTCGCTTTTCTCCCACACAATTCGCATCGATTGGTCGATCATCCTCTTTCTTTTTGCGCTTTCTTCTAAAACTTTCTAACACGTGGCAATGGACGCTTTATTGAAAAATAAACATCGCTAATTAGCCAGTTAATCAAATTTTTATCGAACGAAAAATGAAAATTTCAATGTTTTCTCTTTTCTCTCACAATTCGCATCGATTCGTCGCTCATCCTCTTTCTTTTTGCGCTTTCTTCTAAAACTTTCTAACACGTGGCAATGGACGCTTTATTGAAAAATAAACATCGCTAATTAGCCAGTTAATCAAATTTTTATCGAACGAAAAATGAAAATTTCAATGTTTTCTCTTTTCTCTCACAATTCGCATCGATTCGTCGCTCATCCTCTTTCTTTTTGCGCTTTCTTCTAAAACTTTCTAACACGTGGCAATGGACGCTTTATTGAAAAATAAACATCGCTAATTAGCCAGTTAATCAAATTTTTATCGAACGAAAAATGAAAATTTCAATGTTTTCTCTTTTCTCTCACAATTCGCATCGATTCGTCGCTCATCCTCTTTCTTTTTGCGCTTTCTTCTAAAACTTTCTAACACGTGGCAATGGACGCTTTATTGAAAAATAAACATCGCTAATTAGCCAGTTAATCAAATTTTTATCGAACGAAAAATGAAAATTTCAATGTTTTCTCTTTTCTCTCACAATTCGCATCGATTCGTCGCTCATCCTCTTTCTTTTTGCGCTTTCTTCTAAAACTTTCTAACACGTGGCAATGGACGCTTTATTGAAAAATAAACATCGCTAATTAGCCAGTTAATCAAATTTTTATCGAACGAAAAATGAAAATTTCAATGTTTTCTCTTTTCTCTCACAATTCGCATCGATTCGTCGCTCATCCTCTTTCTTTTTGCGCTTTCTTCTAAAACTTTCTAACACGTGGCAATGGTCGCTTTATTGAAAAATAAACATCGCTAATTAGCCAGTTAATCAAATTTTTATCGAACGAAAAATGAAAATTTCAATGTTTTCTCTTTTCTCTCACAATTCGCATCGATTCGTCGCTCATCCTCTTTCTTTTTGCGCTTTCTTCTAAAACTTTCTAACACGTGGCAATGGACGCTTTATTGAAAAATAAACATCGCTAATTAGCCAGTTAATCATATTTTTATCGAACGAAAAATGAAAATTTCAATGTTTTCGCTTTTCTCTCACAATTCGCATCGATTCGTCGCTCATCCTCTTTCTTTTTGCGCTTTCTTCTAAAATGTTCTAATACATGGCAATGGACGCTTTATTGAAAAATAAACATCGCTAATTAGCCAGTTAATCAAATTTTTATGGACCGAAAAATGAAAATTTCAATGTTTTCGCTTTTCTCTCACAATTCTCATCGATTCGTCGCTCATCCCCTTTCTTTATGCGCTTTCTTTTAAAACTTTCTAATACATGGCAATAAACATTATTAAAAAATAAACACATCACAGCACCGAAAATGAAATTTCGTTAAAAATCGTCGAAATTTTGTTGAATACGGTAAACTAAATATTTTTTAAATAATTTCAAAATTTTTGTTATTTTGGCAGAATATTTAGTTTCCAACAGAATTGTCAGCGAAATTTACGAGTCGAACGACTAAAATTTGCTTCTGAAGATACTTTCCAAAATATTTCTTGCAGCAACGACACTATTTTTGGTATTATTCAAAAAAAAAACGTTTAGTCGAACGTATCGAACAAAATTTTATTGTCATCGTAATCTTTAGCCAGTTAATCGAATTTTGTACGGACCGAGAAAAGAAAATTTCAAAATCAACGATTCTACATTTTGCAAAAGAATTATTATTATGCCAAAATGCAAAGACTCGGAAAGTTCGATAATCGAATCAATGATATTCCGTGAAAAATACAAGTTTATAATAAATATAAGTATACACGCTGCAAGAATGCCGGAGAAGAGATTTCCGTAGCGGGGGTGGTACAGATGCCTGGAAACGGGTAACGACTTGACCTTGGCTGGATTCACGCGTAGCTGAGCTAACGCAAAATCGAAACGCGTTACTTCCACCCCCTGGATATCCTAAAGCCGTCTCTCCACATCGTGACCTCTCTCCCGCAACTGCTAGAGACTCACTTCTCTTCTCCCGTACAGTTTCATCCCCCAAACTTGGGATTCAACCCCTCTTACAAGGCACGCTCTGTCTCTCGCGCCTTTTCTCGCATATAGTGTCTTGCGGGCCTCGTCGTCGTCGTCGTCGCGACTCTCGCCAAAGACACACGTTGCTCGCACTGAGGACACGAAAACGTCGAGATTTTATGCCATTATTCCTTTAAACTCAAGTTCATTAAACATTTGCTTATGTGAAGAGGATTTGGCTCCAGAATTTCCCATTTTGTCAATTCAAATTTATTCGAAAAAACGTATTTCTTCACTGAAAACAGAATTTCGTTGGAAAAGATCGATATTTTGTTCGATACGTTCGACTGAACGTTTTTTTGAATAATCCTCAAAAATTGTGTCATCGCAGCAAGAAATATTCTAGAAAATCTCTTCGGAAGCAAATTTTTGTCGTTCCAATCGTAAATTTCGCTAACAATTCCGTTGGAAACAAAATTTACTGCCAAAATAAGAAAAATTTTGAATTTCGAAAATTTTCAATTCGAATTTGATCGAAAAAGAAAAAAACGCTTTTAAATCTTTTCGAGAAAAATATAAACGTGTAAATAATTTTTTCTCGTGTCGCCAGGCTCTCGGAAAGAAAATGAATCTTTTGGCTACGATGTTCCTTTTTTTTCTGTGTGTCGTATATTTTTCGACACTACTTACAATTGTTTGTACTCTCGTGTGGCTTGCACAGGATAAATAATGGTTTCCGATACGGTCAGCACTTGAATTTTCTCAGTGTGCGAATAACTCGTGTTCGATCGAGTCTAAACTGTAACGTATTCAATGCCGAGCCCCCTCCCTCTCTCTCGACATTGTACGTGAGCGATATAGGACCCTCCAGGTCAACAGTTATTCTCTTCAATCGAATCGCCACTCTAACTTGACTTGTTCGGGATTGCCCGCACGTTCTCAAGTACATTTTCACTCTCCTGTGTCTTTTATGTTGCAAAACGCGTGTCACGCGTTCTCTCCTCAGCTCTCAACGCTGCTAGTGCCATTATTGTCCAATTACGTTCAGACTCCTGCTCGAGTAGTAATTCACTATTTTTTTATTTCTCACTGAAAACAAATTTTGTTGGAAAAGATCGATATTTTGTTCGATACGTTCGACTTGACGTTTTTTTTTAATAATCCCAAAAATGGTGTCAGTGCAGCAAGAAATATTTTAGAAAGTCTCTTCGGAAACTAATTTTTGTCATTTCACTCGTAAATTTCGCGGACAATTCCGTTAGAAACCAAATGTACTGCCAAAATAACGAAAATTTGGAAATTATCAAAAAATATTTAGTTTATCGTATTCAACAAAATGTCGACGATTTTTAACAAAATTTCATTCTCAGTGTAGGAAAATGTGGGAAAAATACATCGCTCCTGTAAACGATTGTCAGGATATTCAAAATTTTCATTTCGTCCTTGCATTATCATTTCCCTTTTGTGCAAAATCGTTTTTCGATTACCGCGTGACGCGCGGTCATTGGTTTTCTTTTGTGAGGCTGCGAAAATGATACACGCCGCCAAAATAATGCGAATGCGGTAAATATTGAAGGGTTAACGTGTAGAGTCCTTTTATCATCGTCCCGACGTATAATAGTCACAAAGACGCTACGAAACGGAGAGGAGAAACGTATCAGTCAGTGAGAAACAACGATTCGTCACGGTTCAGACGTTCTCGTCCATTTTTGTGGAAACAACGACGAAACAAGCACATCGAGATGTATGTGAATCGATATCAAGATGAAAAATTGCAATTTCCTCGTTTATCGAAACTTTTCCCAACGAAAAATAATCAAGCGGAGCATAAAAAACGTCGCGGAATATTTCCAGACGTTCTCGCGAGTTTTGACAGGCTTTGCAAAGATTTGACGAGTCGCTGTCATTGAAATATTTCGAAAACAAAGCAGTGACTCGTTCGAAGCTCGCGCGAGCTTGTTTAGTACAGAGTTTGAAAATTTTCACTCCCAGGGTCTCTCGCGATATGAAGAAGAAGGAGAGAGAGAGAGAGAGCGAGAGACGAGACGAAAGTCTAGGGGATTCTGCGTGTGTGTGTGTGTGCTGCCCGAGCACCGAGAGGAAAACCGTAGCCGCGCGTAGACGTACGCGCGGGTAAGTGACAGGGGTTGGATGCAACAACCCTCACGACGGACCGACAAGGAACGATCGCAATTTCTACACACACACGTATTGGGTTGGGACACACGAGGAGAGAGAAAGAGCGAGGGAGCTATATACATATATAGGGCGAGAATGTTGTATAGAGAGTAAGGGTGAGTCACCCTCGTGGCGCACTCTGGCGTACATAACACCCACGGTCACCCCACGCGTGACTAGATACCGTTTTGCACAAAGGGGACAAACGCCAATTATATTTTAATATCCTTCATGGGCGACACGACGATGTGCCTCTCTCTCCTTCCCTTTTTCTCGCTTTATCTCCGCGCGCGAGTCTCTCTGTCGTTCGGTTTGCAAAAAGCAACCTTTTCCACAAAGCACCAAATTCCAAAACTTCTCCATCCTACGAATCGACGCATAACTCTCGACGTTTTTTTTTTACATTTTTCAACAATTTCAATGAATTCGTAGGAATTATTATGCGACACGCTGGCTCGAACGAGTGATAAGCACACTTTACGATCGCGAGTTTTTTGAAAAAGCTCGATGACGATTGGACTAACGAACGAAACGTCCGGGATCCGTCGACTTGGCCCAAAATCGCCATGAAAAAAGACAAAAATTTCGTTGGAAAAGATCGATATTTCGTTCGATACGTTCGACTAAACGTTTTTTTTTAATAATCCCCAAAATTGGGTCATTGCAGCAAGTAATTTTTTAGGAAATCTCTTAGGAAGCAAATTTTTGTCGTTCCAATCTTAAATTTTGCTGACAATTCCGTTAGAAACCAAATATACTGCCAAAATAACGAAAATTTTGTAAATTATAAAAAAAAAAATTTAGTTTTCTAGTATTCAACGAAATATTGACGATTGTTGACAAAATTTCGTTCTCAGTGAAGAAATTTCCTAGAAAGTCTCTTAGGAAGCAAACTTTTGTCGTTCCAATCTTAAATTTTGCTGACAATTCCGTTAGAAACCAAATATACTGCCAAAATAACGAAAATTTTGTAAATTATAAAAAAAAAATTTAGTTTATCGTATTCAACGAAATATCGACGATTGTTGACAAAATTTCGTTCTCAGTGAAGAAATTTCCTAGAAAGTCTCTTCGGAAGCAAATTCTAGTCGTTCCAATCGTAAATTTTGCCGACGATTCCGTTAGAAACCAAATACGCTGCCAAAATAAAGAAATGTTTGAAATGATGAAAAAATTTTAAGTGAATAAATATCGACGATTTTTAACAAAATTTCATTTCCAGTGAATTTTTCGGAATTTCCAATTTTTCTTTCCGATTTCTTCGAAACCGAATGTTCGAAGATTCCGAATGACAGAAATCCTACCGAACGAAAAAAAAGCATCAAGGCAAAAAATAAATCAATCGAATATCTGGAATGCCGCGCGGTAACCAATAAGCCCGCTCGATTGTTTTCCATTCATTCAAGATAATAAATCGACGAGGACGTCGTTCAAGGTCTCCGCGGATGTTTGGTATTTCATTAAGTTTCCTGAAAAGACTGAAATTTCAAACGAGAATTTGTTTATTGTGGGTAAACAAATTCTTGGATGAGAAAAAAAAAGGTAAGAAAAAAACGATGGAGATCCTTTGACGAAGGTGAAGGCTTATCGCTTTGTTACACCTGCTTCTGACGTCAATTCTCATGGGGTAAACAAAAGCTCTGTAGACAAAACTATCGAATTCCATCTGTTCTCTTATGTTTACGAAAAAAACGTTTCTCACGAAAGAGTTGAGGCGGATATCGAAAAATATAATAGAGAGCACATCGTACGATGTTCTGTGTCAACGTAAATAAACGACGACCTCTGCATCTGTTACGAAAACAAATATAAAAAATGCCAAGTTCGTAGTGTGCGTGGGTATCGAAAAGTTTGCGTTCTCAGGATATAATATCATGGAGAATTCCCAGCGAGAAGGCTAGCTCCTCATTAAACTCCCCATGGCAAACGACAGTTTTGAATTTCTTTGAGAATTCGCTCGATATCGTGGAAAGAGAGGAAAAAAAAACGGAGGATGTGAAAAAACTCGAGCCTGGGCTACGACTCACGTGGTCGATCGTTCGAGGACCGAGATCGACGACGGTCGATGCCCATCTGTCGTTGACGTTCAGAATCTCTCGCGTTCCCTGACACTCGACTCTTGTGATCATCCTCTCTCTCTCTCTCTCTCGCAGCTCGCTCTCTGGCTCGTAACGTTTTCACACACACGCCAGCAACGACGACGCATATACATCGCGGGCGCGCGATGTAAAATACACAAACACAAGAGCGCGCGCGGAATACCCAACCGTTTGTTGGGAGTTTGGCGCGCTTGCGTAGTGCAAAGCACGTTTTTCACAGGCGCTAGCGCCCTCCAATGTGCCTTCCGCACCGTTGAGCATTTCCACCATTCAGAATCGATGATGTCACGTTGCGGGCGGGGGCTGACTGAGATCTGAGTTGGACTCTTCCCCCACGGCGGCTGTGCCCGCTCTCCACAAAGTGGGAGAAGCCAACGAAATTTCTCATTGGTCGGTCAGCACACTCTCTAAACTTTTGCCAACGCGACGCGAGCGCGCGCGACACGAGAGCCCGAAGCAGCAACTTGTGCGCGTGCGTTCAAGCATGTGTGCGAAAATTTCACGATACGAGTCACTAGCACAGTTTCGTAGAGACGCGGGATGAAAACGACGATGCATATCAGCAGAGAGCTGAATGGAGATAAAAGACACGGGAGAACGTGCGTGTGGTACGCCACGCTTTGGATATTCACATGAGCATTTTAACGCCTCGACATATTCGACTTTTCGTACAGCGAGAATTAGAGACGAGGCTCAAATTTACTTGGATCCCTTCGAGCCTCTTCGATTCGTACGATTTGTATTTCTTTCTTTCTCTTTGACGTTCTCTCGTAACGTTCGAACCAAAAAACTCTTCTCGATCATAACACAAACAGCGTTTGCGCGCTGTACGTGTGTCTTCGTTTTAGCGAGCCGCAGAGCTCCGAGAAACGAGGTTTCTTCGGAGAATCAAACGATGAGGTTCCCGCGAGGGGTTTTGTAGCCGCGAGAGAGCGACAAAGAAAATGTTGCCTAAACGGAGATCGTGTGACAAAGAAAGGGTTAGAAAAGCGAAAGAGTGGGAGAGCGCGAGAGAGAGAAGAAATGCGATTAGTTCTCGAAGGCTCCGAGGAGCGCAGCTTCCAAAGCAGCACCTCGTCGGAGCAGCGCGACGCACGGCGCAGCCAGTTGGCGCTTCTCGCTCCTCGTGCTTTCTCCCTCTCCCCCTGGCGGCCCCTCCCCTCTCGATAAACGCACCTCCCTACTCGCGTGTACCAACGCTGACTGGGACTCTTACTCTTGGCCCCGGTGGTGCGCTCTCCGGTTTACACCGAGTGTGTCGTTGAGCGGCAAAACGCCACGCGACTCCGCACCGACGGCATCCGATCGGGATCGGCCCGTAAATAAATTCCTTATCGCAATCAGGAATACATCGCGCGCAAAGGTGCAACTTTTTTTGTTTCGTTACTTTTCCGCTTCCCGATACCAAATTCTTCACTCATTTTCCTCAAAAACACTCAAACTCTTTTTCCTAATCCGTTTCAACTTTTCCTCCAACCTTTTCCCGCGCAAAATCGTTCACCTCGCCGTTCGGTACAAAGTTCAAACCCCCCAATCTTTCCACCGTCATTTCCGCTCTTACGTTTCCTCTATTTTATCCCCTCCGTCCACGGAGCCTCCGATCATGCGAGACCGGGAAAAGGTTGCGCAACTTTGACGCGGATAACCGATCTCTGATCAGTGCGCTGGGATTCGCGACAATCGCCAACTTAACCTCTCGTCCTACGAACCGTTTTTTCCTTCACGAATGTCGCTCCATGTGTAACGATCAACTCTTCGCGTTCTATGAGAACCACTTGCCAAATCTGCCAGCCTCTCATTTCGCCCTTTCAGTTTAAACACGCGGCAAAGTCCGAAGGAATAAATCGGCGCAGTTTCAACCACTCAATGGTTTTCGAGCTCACGTGCAATCGCGACGATACGGTGGACGCGCTTATTGCCAATTAAAATAATAAATACACCTCGATACGTTATAAAAGTGAAGAAATTCTGTCGAGCAGACATCACTCTCGACAGTGAACTCTGTCTCCTCGATACAGACACGCCAACGAGAACGGTTATGTGTGTTTAATTCATTTTTATAAAAATCACATATAAATTGTTTGATACTACTGTGCGCGAAGGACCGGCACTTGGGAAAATAGTGGTGAATACACAACGTGCGTTTGACGTACGTTTTAGTCGACCACCGTCGGCGCTACTTGGTATGTAATATTTCGAAGCAAATTTGATCCCATTCTTCGATCCATAGCACACAGAGATCCATTATTTTCAAAATTTGGTACAAACGTTCTTGGCACCGAAACTAACAATTTTATTTTTCGAAAAAAAAATTTCTGACGTTTAGAATTTCAAATATTCGATTTCCAATTTTTTTAAATATTTTTCTCATCCAATCGCGTGTAACGTTCCGTTCAAAAGTTGCGAGAAAAAAAAAACAAAAAGCGACGTCAATTTACACGCGTTTGGATGCGAAAAATAAAAATTGGGAATCAAGTTTCTCGAATTCTAAACGTCAGAATATTTTTCTTCGTTGGAGGAAACTGTTGGTTTTGGTGGCAAGAACGTTTGTACGAAATTTTGAAAGAATTCGAAATAAAATCGTCGACGAAAGTTTCGAGCTCCGAGTGTCTACGAAGTCTGTGAAAGTCTCGCGAGAGTTTTGAAATTTCAAAAAATCGAATTAACAATAATAACATTTGCGTCGTCGTTTTTTTTGTTGGATCGAAATTTCAATTTTTTTTGACATTCGCAGCTCGAATAATTTCTCATCGATCTAAATAGTCGAGACTTTTGATATAATTTGAGAAAAATTCCTTAGCCACGTAAATTTCGCATTACGCGATCGCGAGGCGCACGTGACTCGGAGTTTTCTCGCGTACGAAACGAGGCTCGTGTGCGATGTTGACAAACATCTGGTGATGATAAAAAAACTGGAAATTATTCTCAAACCCATTTATCGTGACGCGAAAGAAAGTAATTTTTTTTTTTTTCAAATCGTTGATGGCGATGGGATTTTTCATTGTGTTGGTTGTAGGATTCAGCGGATAAAGCTTTTCGTCAAGTTTCGTACAATAAAAGCCCCTTGGAACAATGCAAACAGTCCCCCTCTGTCGATTGCATCGCGCGCGTCACGAACTCTCGGGAATATCATTGAATCCTGTGTGTGTCTCTCGCGTTACGGCGCTCACTGGATTTCAGCTTCAGAGACGTCAATTTGTCGTGTACATATGTGAGGATAATACCGCGTGTTATCTCGGCGTTTTGTCACGGTCGCGTTATAATTTCAAACGTATCGCTCTATCATCGCGTAATTAGACGAAATGCTATTACTCTGTGGATTCTCGATTCACGTAAAACTAAATATTTTTTCATAATTTCAAAATTTTTGTCATTTTGGCTAAAATTTACGATTTGAATGACAAACATTTGCTTCCGGAGAGATTTTCTAAAATATTTCTTGCTGCGATGACACTATTTTTGGAATTATTATAAAAAACGTTTAGTTGCACGGATCGAACTTTTCCAACCAAATTTTCTTTTCGGTGTGTTTGCCAAATTTTTTATCGATAGAATTCATTGAAATTTCCGCCACACAATGAGAATCGTCATTTCTAGTAGCTCGCGCAATTTTGACAGCTTTCTCCTTGTAGAAGTCGAGATATTTAAATTTCTAACAATCACAATTTTTAGTAGTTTCTCACGCAAGAGCGTGTGTTAAAAGTTGCAATTTTCAACATTAAATATTTCCATTTCTAAATGGTGAAACCTCTTAAATCTTTGCATAAGATTTATTTAGTTATTCGAAAAAAATCGGTCGTAAAATTTTGTCAAAATTTTCAATCGATAGAATTCCTTTAAATTTCCACATTTATTTATAAAATGTATAAAAATAACAATTTTCAGTTGTTTCTCACAAGAGCGTATGTTAAAAGTTTTAATTTTCAACATTAAATATTTCGATTTCTAAATGGTGAAGCCTCTTAAATCTTTGCATACGATTTATTTAGTTATTCGAAAAAAATCGATCGTAAAATTTTGTCAAAATTTTCAATCGATAGAATTCCTTTAAATTTCCACATTTATTTATAAAATTTATAAAAATAACAATTTTCAGTGGTTTCTCACGAGAGCGTATGTTAAAAGTTTTAATTTTCAACATTAAATATTTCGATTTCTAAATGGTGAAGCCTCTTAAATCTTTGCATACGATTTATTTAGTTATTCGAAAAAAATCGATCGTAAAATTTTGTCAAAATTTTCAATCGATAGAATTCCTTTAAATTTCCACATTTATTTATAAAATTTATAAAAATAACAATTTTCAGTGGTTTCTCACAAGAGCGTATGTTAAAAGTTTCAATTTTCAACATTAAATATTTCGATTTATAGATGATGAAGCCTCTTAAAACTTTGCATACACTTTAGTTGCACATCGAAGAAGCTTTATTTATTTATTAAAAAAAAATGGGTCGTAAAATTTGGTCAAAATTTTTTTCATTGCCCAAAAAATACAGATCACCTCGAAAAATCTTCGATTTAGATCACGTTGTTCTCCAGTCAACGTGTAACAACTTTTTCCAACGAACTAAGGCTCGCGAACTATTTCGTGTGTATAAAAAAAACTGCAAAGAAAAATAATTTAGATTTGACCGTCGCCGAACAACGTCCTTGATCTGCCAAGCGGACGGAAGTTGACAAATATATCTACGTGTCTGTGTTTGTCTTGGTACAAATGCATAAATATAGGTATAGAAAGGAAAAGGACTGGAGAGAGTATGCGATATTGAATGGCTGTGCGAACGCGAACGAGACGAGCACAAGTGCGGACACCCCGCGGCTTCGTGCGACGCTCATTGTGTGTAGAGAAGAGGCCGATTATACAGATATTCCGTACGCGGAGCCACTCCATCGCGGTTGTGAATCCTAACCTCTTTTCCGCGTCACTCGTTTTTTTTCTTTTTCTTCGTATTTTTTCTTGTTTTTTTATTCTTCAGGCTGCGGGAGTCGCCTCGATGAGAGACGATCATCGTATTCGCTTGTTGCGAGCTAGACTCGTCTCGAAAAAATGATTTGAAGGGAAGGAGAGAAAAGGAGGGGGAAACGGTGGATTGTGAAGATAGAAGAAAAAAATGAGACGAGCTTTGAGGTTATCTCCCCATGTTGAAAGACGTTTCGCATAATCTCTCCGAAATTTTTAATGAGATCTCTCGTTACTCTGCGTAAAGCTCGAGCAGCTCTAGTTCTTTGTCCTTGTCTTTTCAGCTTTTATAACACTCCTCGTTATTTTTCGTTTTTTTTTCGGTTTATTACGATCAAGTTTTTTTCTGGAGATTCGTAAATTGTTACTTTTCGATAATATCGAGATCGTGGGTGACGGTCATGGGAATTTATGATTCTCAGTATTTTTTTCGTTCAATTTAGAAAAATTTCAACTTGCTCTGACTTTTTTCATTTTTTCACGCGAACCAATCGTTTTTTTTATGGCATTTGACTGCGGCATTTTTTTGGCGATTCGTAAATTGTTACTTTTCAATAATTTCGAGATCGTGGGTGACGGACATGGGAATTTATGATTCTCAGTATTTTTTTCGTTTAATTTAGAAAAATTTCAACTTGGTGTGACTTTTTTTTCATTTTTTCATGCGGACCAATCGTTTTTTTCGGCATTTTCATTTTTTCACGCGGACCCATCGTTTTTTTATGGCATTTGACTGCGGCATTTTTCTGGCGATTCGTAAATTGTTACTTTTCAATAATCTCGAGATTGTGGGTGACGGTCATGGGAATTTATGATTCTCAGTATTTTTTTCGTTCAATTTAGAAAAATTTGAACTTGCTCTGACGTTTTTTCATTTTTTCACGCGAACCAATCGTTTTTTTTCCGAATAGCCACGAAATTGTTTTATTTAATGGGAAAATAAATAAAATCACTCTCTCGCGAAACGTAGCAACGAAAAATAAATTGGAGGTTAGAAAATTCATGTTTTACGATCAATTCCACCGACGGATTCGATCGGCCCGCACCCCGTCGAGTTCTGAACCTTTTAGCAAACACTCCGAGCCTAATCCGGGGTCAAAATAATTCAGATCTACGAAGCTATTGATCCGATTTTTTTCTTTTTTCACTCCAGAACGTTATTTTCGTAAAAAAAAAAAATTTCGATGCTCCGCGTCACGTCGCGATCGGATCGAGAGCCCTTGACGTGGGTTCTCGACAAAAACGCACTCACCGAGCGTTCCTCATTTTATTCGGACCGAATTTTCTTGTTGAAAAAGAAAAAAAACTGGAAATTTCGTTCCCGAAAATTCGCGTTGATCCTTTTTTCTGGCGGAGTCGCGCGAGGACCTTGTTTAGACAAACACACGCGACGATTACTCGAGACCTTTGCAAAGTGTAATCGATTCGCACGCGGGCCTTGGCAAAGGGAGCTCCAACGACGACGATTCGCAATCGAACAATTCGTCGCTGCATAAGTGTGTGAAGCAACCCTCTTATCTGTCTCTCGTTATATTTTACCTGCCACCCTCCCGCAACGCACTCTCCGGGGCGTTAACCTGCTGCTGCCTCGAGCAAAAACGAAACTGCGAGTCTTGAAATACAAAAGTTCCTTTTCAACGAGATTCTATACATAATGACGAACGATAGCGCACGCGGGCTCTCCTCCTTCGCCTCAATCACCGTGTAACAACACATTCGAAACGTTTTTTTTTGTTTTCTCGTCGTTCACGTCGATGCGACTAAATCCCGCGTGGCGTTACGAAACAAATCAGAATTCGTATCACTCGAATATTCGGCAAGCTCTTCGTCACACGAATCTCTCATTTTTCGATGCCGATTTATATTTTTCATCTTCATCATCGAAAATTGTAACAAAATATGAAAAAAAAAGGCGCGAGGCGTTTTTGTAACGCGAACGGATCCAAAACTATTTTTGAGACGAAAGAAAATGGTTTTTTGTTCAACAATTGAAAAATTTCAATAATCCGTTATTTTTTAAAGTAAAACTCAATATTTTTCTCAAACAAAGACTTTCGAGTGATTGGCTATTTTTTTTCGATTTTTTTAACGCGTATTTTGCTATCGCGAAACAACTTTATTCAGGGTTCTTTCAAAATGTTGTACAAACGTTCTTGCGGGCACCAAAACTAACAGTTTTCTCGTTTGAAGTAAAATTTTCTAACACGTTTAAAATTTGAGATATTTAATTTCCAATTTTTTATTTGTCCCGTAAGTTCATGTCACGTTTTGTTGAAAAAGTAGCGAAATAATTGATACGTCTGGATGGTAAAAAAAATTGGAAATGAAAAACCTGAAATTCTAGACGTCAAAAAATGTTTTAATGTCGAAAACGTTTACACAAAGTTTTAAGAAAATCCTGAATCAACACGAATCGCAAAATTCGCAATTTTCTTTTTTTTTGACGTTTCGTTGGTGGCAATTTTGGAATTTTTGTTTCTCGATTAAAAAGTACAATTTTTTTTGCTCGCTTTTGGGACGATCGAATTTTAGGTTAGATTCGGGTAAACTTGCGATTGGAAAACTGCTGCGAATTCAACAAGTTTCGATGCGATAGCAAAGAGCAAAAGTGGCGAAGAAAAGACACTAATTGGGGGCCTGGCAGTGTCCAAGTGAATTTCGATGTGTATCCTTGCCAGAGGGCGCTTTCTCGCGTTTCCTGGCCAAGGTCCATGAGTAGTCTCGCAGTTAGTTGGGCGATGCGAGCCGCTTTTGCACGGGTTCGCTAAATCGACAGCTTGGCGTCTTGTAAACACGAGCCGGCCTCGCGCGATTCTGTTTGCGCTCAGTCGGGCATAATCCGAGCTAATCCTTTTGCACAATATGCTCGGCAACTCTCAACGTCTATATCCCACAGACATAAACGCGGACACTATGGATGAACTTTCATTTATTTCATTCCTGCCCCGATTTTATTGTTTTAGCGAAAAATTTTCTATCGCTGTCTCTGCCATTCTCTCCACTTGCTCGGCATCTTTCTCGAGTTGGTAAGAGCCCCAACTTCGCGAAACTTGTACCGCGACGGAGCAGCAGGGCGACGACCAACTCGACGGAGAGTTAATTACGACAAGTCAAAAAGTAACAGAGCAGAGTGTCGTCGACTGTTTATTTAAGTTTTTATTTCGAGCTGAGAATGGCAGCCAAAGCCACTGCGATAATTTAGGAAAATAAATTTCTGGCAATTATACCAAAAAAATGAATTTATTCCATTGACCCTAGAACGGTAACCTGGGCTCAAAATCGAGCCCAGAAGGGGGTCTGAAGAAAAGACACACAACTGAAGAAAAAACACACAAGATTTCCGTTTGTTTTGGCAAATTTCGTTTTTGCTTCATAAAAATTTCATTCGTCTTCACATTCACAAGTTTTTTACCTTCAAGGCATATAATTTATTGATTAAATATTCAGAAATTACTATTTCAGTAAAATGTCATTCATCAAGTTTCAAATTTTAACGAATTTCAATTTTTTTAATCAAATTTTATTTCTTCTTCACACTCACTCGCTCATTCATTGTTTACAAGATTTTTCAAGATAATTTCCTAAAGTCAAATAGTCAGAGAGCGACGAGGTTGCCCGGGGGAGATGGATAAAGAAAAACATTTCATCGAACTAGATCCACACTCATTAGACTCGATGTTTTCGTCTATTTGTTTTTTCTTTTTGTTAAGTAACGATCAAATGTGCTTTGTAGAATTTAATCGTTGCGAAACAAAAAAAAAAAGAAATAGACAAAAACATCGAGAGTTTATCGAATGTTTATTTAGTTCAATGAAATGTTTTTTTTTTTTTTTTCTACGAAGCACATTTGATCGTTTGAGCTGTATTAATCAAATTTTCAAATGTTTTGCTAATTAATGATTCAACAATAGAAGATTTAACATTACAGCTGTTCATATATTATTTTTATTCTTTTTATTTCTTAATCTGATGAAAAACGACGACTCCCGTGCAAATAGTCGCGCGCGGGCGAGTGAGCTCCGAAAAAGTTTTATACACGCAAGTACGACGAGCTCTGTTCGGTCGTTTGTTGGGTTCACAAATAGACCATAAATACACATATACACAGGCATATATATTTCAGCTGCGTGGATGCAGACACAGAAACAAAAGTATCGATACACACACACACGAACAAACACACACATACACAGAGTTACGTCAACAATTGCAGGTGCTATGCCCAAGTTTTCCGAGTCGTTGAAAATTCCAGTAGTAAAGCATCCGTGAGGGAAACGCCGATTCCAAACTTTCTTGCCAAGTGTATTCGCAGACACCGCGCGTGGAAAATTTATTTGCTTTATAGCGCGTTTCCTTCACTGGAAATGAAATTTTGTTAAAAATCGTCGACATTTTGTTGAACACGGTAAACTAAATATTTTTCGATAATTTCAAAATTTTGGCAGTATATTTGGTTTCTGATGGAATAGTCAGCAAAATTTACGATTGCAACGACGAAAATTTGCTTCCGAAGAGACTTTCTAGAATATTTCTTCACTGAGAATGAAATTTAGTCAAAAATCGTCGACATTTTGTTGAATACGATAAACTAAATATTTTTTGATAATTTCAAAATTTTCGTTATTTTGGCAGTATATTTGGTTTCTAACGGAATTGTCAGCGAAATTTACGAGTGGAATGACTAAAATTTGCTTCCGAAGAGACTTTCTAAAACATTTGTTGCTGCATTGACACAATTTTTGGGTTTATTAAAAAAAACGTTCAGTTGAACGTATCGACCAAAATTTCGATCTTTTTCCAACAAAATTTTGTTTTCAGTTTTTCGAAGTATATTTCGACCGAAAGATTTTTATACTCTTTTGATAATAATTAGCACAACGACGATTCGTCGGCGGGGATGACTGATCGATAAGTTGAGAGAACTCTCGTGAACACGTTTTCGCGATTCTTAGAGCAACTGATTAGCCCGGAGATGTGCAGGAAATTTTATTTTTCTTCGTTTTTCTTTTGTGTCGATGGAAGAGACACGACTCGGAGAATCGCGAGCCACCGAACGAAATAACACGCGCAGGGTCCATAACAACTTTGCAGGTTTTTTTCATTCATTTTTTGAATTTTTCATATTTTTTATCTTGCGGGGCACCCCGCGACGCCGCAGACTCTCGCGCGGACTTTACACAGAAGCTACCCTTCAGGCTCTAATTATCGCACTTAGCTACGCTCCGGCGCCAAACCCAGAACACACACAATCTTTCTTCTTCTCGCTTTATCTCTTTTTAGTTTTTTTTCCTCTCGCTCTCTGTGCGCCCTTCTCTTTGGACTTGCTCTTGTTTTTTCTACGCTATTCCTCTGCAACTGTGTAACTCTTTTACAAGCGAGCTCCGACACGCGAGTGTATATACCGTAGCCACATTCTTAAGGGCCACCCTTTCTCGTGTGTCTGCGCGCGTTTGCACGGAATCGACGTTTGTGCTTTACACTCCCGCGCGAGTATAATTTACATGTTTTTCTCGAGAGTGTTTCCGAGGGTAATTGCTACACTCGAAAAATCATCAATGTATTCGTTCTCCCACTCATTTCTGCAACAAACATTCACATTTTTCTGCGAGTTGGATTTATAACCTCATCGGAAAAAACCAATTTTTTTTTTGTAACAAAAACATTTTTTTTTGCATAAAAGAATTTTTCGAATCATTTTTTTTATTTCAACATGGAAACGATCGTTCTACTCGTACACTGAAAACCAAATTTTGTTGAAAAAGATCGATATTTTGTTCGGTACGTTCGACTAAACGTTTTTTTTTAAATAATTACAAAAATTGTGTCATTGCAGCAAGAAATTTTCTAGAAAGTCTCTTGGGAAACTAATTTTTGTCGTTACGATCGTCAATTTTGCTGACGATTCCGTTAAAAAGCGAATTTATTGCCAAAATAATGAAAATTTTGAAATTTTTCAAAAAATTTTAGTTTAACGTGTTCACCAAAATATCGACGATTTTCAACAAAATTTCATCGCCACTGAAAAGAAAGTTTCGTTGAAAAAGATGGATATTTTGTTGGATACGTTCGACTAAATGTTTTTTCGGATAATCCCAAAAATTGTGTCATTGCAGCAAGAAATTTTCTAGAAAGTCTCTTGGGAAGCTAATTTTTGTCGTTCCAATCGTAAATTTTGCTGACAATTCCGTTAAAAAGCGAATATATTGCGAAAATAACGAAAATTTTGAAATGTTTCAAAAATATTTAGTTTAACGTGTTCAACAAAATATCGACGATTTTTAACAAAATTTCATTTCTCCTCGTAGTTTCACGACGTTCGTCCACTACGGCGTTTCGGAAATTGTCAGACAGAAAAAAAAACGTAATTTTGGTTTCGATGGACTATTTTATTAGCACCGCAGACATTATTTTGACGTGGCGGATCGTAAGAAGATTAAAATGCGCAATATGCAATAAGAACGAAATCACAATATATTTCTTGGCCCAGATAAATTGGTGAAAGAAAAATTTCGATCGGGCTCGACTTCTGCGGCTTCTCGCGTGAGATTTACACAGCTGTGCGCGCTATCGAAAGTTGTTTGTGTGTGTCTCGGCGTCGTGCCATCAATGCACTAACCACGAAAATTGTAAGTCACTTCTCATTGTTCGGAGGAATTTAGATTAGGAGCGGAAAAACGTAATGACACGTATGATGATAGACGACGTGCCTGAATTCACGCGCGTTCGCTATATTTGTTTACTTTTCTCTGTATTTATTTATCGCGATCGTAAAAAATTTTTTTTTCGATCACTTCATCATTTCAATTATTTCCTCCGTCTGTAAAATACATTAATTTGTACATGTGTGCAATAACGTGTGATTCCAGAGACGAAGTGAGAGTCGAAAGGCCCGAAGATTCTGCCTTCGCAGCAACTTGGGGCTGCGGTCGCTCCATGGCCGGGCGCGACTGGCCTCCTGGCCTCTGTCACCGCTGATGACATGGCACACAAGGGTAAGTCGCTTTTTTTAAAAAATAACTTTTCTTATTATCGCCTTTTAATCGCGGCATTATCGCTTTGATTCCATCGACAAATATCAATTTTTTTCGTTTTCTCGTTTTCCCTGTGCACTGAGAATGAAATTTTGTTAAAATTCGTCGATATTTTGTTGAACACGGTAAACTAAATATTTTTGAAAAATTTCAAAATTTTCGTTATTTTGGCAATATATTCGGTTTTTAACGGAATCGTCAGCAAAATTGACGATTGTAACGACAAACATTGGCTTCCTAAGACACTTTCTAGAATATTCCTTCACTGAGAATAAAATTTTGTCAAAAGTCGTCGACATTTTGTTGAATACGATTAACTAAATATTTTTTGATAATTTCGAAATTTTCGTTATTTTGGCAGAATATTTAGTTTCTAACGGAATTGTCAGCGAAATTTACGAGTGGAACGACTAAAATTTGCTTCCAAAGAGATTTCCTAACATATTTCTTGCTACAATGACACTATTTTTGGAATTATTAAAAAAAAATGTTTATTCGAACGTATCGAACAAAATATCCGTCTTTTTCAACAAAATTTCGTTTTCAGTAATTATTCGTTAATTGAACAGTAATTATGAAGAATTTTGTAGGATTTTTCCGATAAAATTCGTACGGTATTTTTCTAAAGAATAAATGAAATGATACGGATTTCGAAATTTCATACTCGTAATCCTGTAAAATCCTGGGACATCACAAATTTCACGTAAACCACTCGTGCATGATGAGGAGAAATGATGAATTTTTATTTTTCATGACTTTCGATGTTTATACAGAGGAAAGAATTTTTTTTATCGAGCGATCTGTCCCGATATAGTTGCAAGCGATATATAGATGCATATTTGGAACGATGGACTAAGGCGTTTAACCCCATTAGTTTCTCAATAGTGGTCCATTCTCTGCTGGCAATTTTGGCGCGTCCTCCCTCCGTGGTGCTCCTCCTTTTGCCATATCTCGCAGGTTTTCCCTTTGCATCGATATATACGTTCGTGAAGAAGCTCGTCTCTCTCTGTGGCGAGCTCTTTCACGAGGGGGCAAAAGCAAAGAGCACGTAGGGGAGAGATAGCGAATGTGTCGCGAAGGCTTTCTATAAAGCGCGCGCGGCGTCGAAGGCGAGTCTTTTGCTTTTGCTGGGTGTCGGGGGATCTCACAGTTTCTATCGCGCGTCTTCGTCGTCGCGGTGCGAGTCGCCAGGACGCGATCTTAGAACTCGCCTGCGACATTTTCCTCTCTCTCTCTCTCTCGCTCTCTCGTTTCCTTGAGTATGTGCGCACACATACATGCATGATCATAATATATACATTCTCTTTTCCTCTCGGCATTCGCCTTCACCTATTGATTTCCATTCTCTTCCACGTGATTCGCTCTTTCCGCACCCCGACGACGCGATCGTCGTCGTCGTCGTCGGCGTTACCCCCCTGGCGTGTACCGCGTCAACGCTGCACACACGCACACCATATCTATACGATCAAAGTTCATCCTCGCATCGCGGGGAGAGAATCATCGTCGATTATGTACCTTCGAAGGTCCAGAATTATCCTCCTCGTTGATAAATTGAAAAAAAATTGAACAAAATTAAAAAAAACTCTTTTGAGCACCACGAGGTTTTCGTTAAATATAAAAACGAGACTTTTGAGTGCGATTCCGATCGTTTCCGTAAGTTTTGGAGCCCGGACCGCGGACCCATTAGTATCGGAGCGTTTGTTGAACTTTCGAAAACTGAATTTTTATCATCGCGATCGTGATACCGAGTCCCGGCTGAACAGACCAATGACTTTGGTCACAAGAGCAATTTTTTAAAAATACTAGCGAGCATAGTTCGCACCGATATACGGACTCGAGTTTGTCCGGATGAGCTGAGAATCCACAAGTGAGTAAACATTCACTGCTTGGTAGAGTGTTCAAGAAAGAAGGATGGAAAGGAAGCGCACGCGAAGGAAAGTTAGTGTTAGGGAATCGAAGAACGAAGAAAGAAATGGATGAAATGAGATTTATTTATTGAGTAGAAACAGCCGGAGAACGGACGACGAAAGCCGCTGCGACTCAATGGATATCATTCTCCGGTGCAGGGCGCTTGAAAATCGTCGAGTTATCTGACCGAGTGCAGCCCAGTGGGGTGTGTAGCGTTAAGTTGGCGTTAGCTCATCGAATCAACCGCGATGGGTGCGACGACACGCTTCTGCTTCTGCTTCTCTCTGCTGGCCCATATAACCATCAACTTTCTTTCTCTCCTCCTCCTCGCTCGCTAGTCCGCTATTTCTATCCTTTTCTTTCTCTTTCTCTATTTCTCATTCTTCTTTCGTTTATCTTCTCCCTCCCAACCCTTTAGTTTCGTCTCGATGAAAGGAAATGATGGTGCTTATCGATTTCCATTCCTTCTTCTTGATCAGATTTTCGTACTTTCGTTGACGCACTCGTCACGAATACGAAGCTGCTCAATTTACTGCATTTTCTTGTTGTTATAAAAACTTCTCACGATCGTTACGTCGTTCAAGAATTTTATGATAGACTGGGATTAAATTTTGTTCAAAATCGTCGATATTCTTTTGAACACGGTAAACTAAATATTTTTTTATGATTTTCGTTATTTTGGCAGTATCACTGGAAACAAAATATTGTTGGAAAAGATGGATATTTTGTTCGATGCGTGGGACTGAACGTTTCTTTGCATAATCCCAAAAATTGTGTCAATGCAGCGAAAAATATTTTAGAAAGTCTCTTCGGAAGCTAATTTTAGTCGTTCCACTCGTTTATTTCGCTGACAATTCCGATAGAAAACAAATATACTGCCAAAGTAATGAAAATTTTGAAATTATTTAAAAATATTTAGTTTACCGTATTCAATAAAATATCGACGATTTTTAACAAAATTTCATTCCCAGTGTATATTCGGTTTCTAACGAAATTGTCAGTAAAATTTATGATTGGAACGACAAAAATTAGCTTCCTAACACTGAGAATCAAATTTTGTTAAAGAACGTCTCAAAATTTTGTTTAATACGGTAAACTAAATATTTTTTGATAATTTTAAAATTTTCGTTATTTGGGCAGTATATTTGGTTGCTAACGGAATCGTCAGCGAAATTTACGAGTGGAATGACTAAAATTCGATTCCGAAGAGACTTTCTAACATATTTCTTGCTGCAATGACACAATTTTTATAATTATTCAAAAAAAAACCTTTAGTCCGAACGTATCGAACAAAATATCGATTTTTTTCAAAAAAATGTTGTTCTCAGTGCAGCGAGTTGAAACTTTTGTTAAAATTAATTTTTAATTTTCGTTTTATTAGCCAATCGCTTCTGCGACGATAAAATATAAATTTGTTGTCATTCGCCTATTGGTTGCGCGTTCGTGCGAAGGAATACATTTTTTTTAGAGCTCATTTAAATACTCGCGGAAATGGTGGCGTGTTTGGGTTTCTCTAAATTTTGTGGTGAAAAGGTCTGATGCCTGTCTCGCGGTGACATCAAAGCTCTGACTCGTTTTCCTGCCACGCAGCAGCCTTCCTGCTCCAACACATATATAGAATTTAAAAAAAAAAAAAGAAAAAAAACTCGTAAAGGCTCTTTTCGATCGCGGAAGAAATGTGTCGACCGTAGGCACCGCACGGATACCGTGTTACAAGGAGACGAACGAAATAAGAATAAGAAACGATCGAGTGGATGGTGCGAGATGCGGAGGCTGCTCCGCAGAGAAACTGCGCTGATTCGCGATGTCCCTGGAAAAAGGAAAGAAAAATAAAAGGGGACGAGCGAGCGAGAGAGAGAGAGGGACGAGCTAAAATAGGGAGAAAAATAAAATACGATGTACCCAAGCGCGGAGGACAAAAAATTTCGATAGAGGGTGGTGGAAAACGGGGAAACGTTGGCATTGATCGTTTCTGAATTCCGAGTAGATGCCGAGAGACTCCCACAAGCGTTTCTCTTCCACTCTTCACTTCTCTTCGCGTTTTCCTCCCTCGCCAAGAGTCTGATATTCCGGTTTTCCTATCAGCAATTTTGCGAATCGACCAAAGCCTCCAAATTCTCTCGAATAAGAAACATTTTACGACATACACGTATCTCGCAGATTAAGGGGCTTTATAAATCACGAGCAGGATGTACACTGAGGATCAAATTTTGTTAAAAATCTTCGATATTTTGTTGAATACGATAAACTAAATATTTTTCGATAATTTCAAAATTTTCTTTATTTTGGCAGAATATTTAATTTTTAATGGAATTGTCAGCGAAATTTACGAGTGGAACGACAAAAATTTGCTTCCGAAGTGGAATTGTCAGCGAAATTTACGAGTGGAACGACAAAAATTTGCTTCCGAAGAGATTTTCTAAAATATTTCTTGCGGCGATGACCATATTGCTGGAATTATTCGAAAAAAAACGTTCAGTCGAACGTATCGAACAAAATGTCCATATTTTTCAACAAAATTCTCTTTTCAGCGTATGAAAATTCTTTACGACACGAAGAAAAATTATTGACGGCACGAAATCCATTCAATTTTTTTTTCTTTTACCCACGGATCGGATTATTAAATTTTCCCATACGTTTTGATAAAATCTCCAAAAAAATTGACCTCACGTCAACTTGTGTGAATTATTTATACCGAGAGAGTTAATGATTTCGTTTTTCTTTTTTTTTAAGCTTCCGATGAAGTCGAAGCTATTCTCTGGGGTGAGTTTTTTCCGACTTTGCAATATAAAAATCAAGAGTATTTAAAATCTGACGGAAAAGATTGTCGAAATAGTAATAATTTTCATAAAACAATATGCACGTTATGCACGAGCGCGTTTGATCTCTGATACGAAAAAAATGCGGACATTTTTTGAGGCTCCTTTGCAAGCCGATGATTGACGCGGAAATACTTTTCATCCGTTTTCTCTTTTCCCAAAACACAAGAGTTCCTTCCTCCTCCTTTTGCGACGCGACCTTTATGCAATTAATTATCGTACAACTGCTTGCTAAATTGAGGAACTTGACGACTCGTTCCTTTCCTTTCTCTCTCGTAACACAAAAGCTTCTCGCGTGATGCTTATTTGCCGTGAGGAAGGACCGTACAAGACTCTTCGACATCTTATTCAAAGGCCGTCGTCGGCGTTCCTCTCTGAGCATAAAGCTCACGTTATGAATAATATAATTCTCGTCACTTTACGATGCGGAATTTCGTTCGACACTCGATGCGCGTCAAATGTAAAAAAAAAACGAACAATTAAAATTTTGGGCATTTTTCTTTTTTTTTCTGGCTCAAAAATCCATGTCCTTGCGATTTTTTTTTATTATTCGTTTATAAATGTATTAACGAGCCGAATGAGCCAAACCTTTTTTTTTTTTGGCTTCGGCGTTTAACGATCGAGGATTTTTATTGAAACTTTGAAATTTCTTGTTCGAGCGGAGGACGCCGCTGGCGTCGTAGAGATCGAGGAAACCGAAGAAAGAGAAAGATGAGGCGGTGCGTTTTTCGAGTGTCGTTACGTTGACCTTTACACATTTCATCTCCGCGTGCGTGTAGAAAAATTCAAGTTGAAACGCGAATAGGACGAGACAGCAGGGCCAAGTGCAAGGGAGCGCGATCTAGCGTGAAAGAATTTGGAAAAAAGTAAAGCGTAGAGGAGATTCCTGTCGAAAAGTCTGAAGCATTTCTTGCGCCGCAGCTTCTCAAGAGGCACGAGAATTTTCATTTTTATTCGATGTATTCCAGAGTTTCGTTCGAAATTTTCTTTTTTTCGCTCGTTTGTATCAAAGTTACGATTACACTCGGACCATTTTTTGAGAATCAGTTCAAGTTGAAACATTTTTCCTTCGTCGTTCAATACGAAATCGCTAAATTACGCATTTGTTCGTAATTTTGCATGAAATGCGTTTTTTTATGCATTTTTTCGCAACGTTCAAGAAATACCTTCGTTTCCACGGATGAGTAAAAAGAAATCTACCCTCCGGGAGTTTCTCTTTACTTGAATTTTTCTCTTTTCCACCCCAGCCAGAGTTTTATCGTGAATTATATATACAACCTACGTCGCGGTATTTCGCGACATTTTCTCAAGCGGAGGAAAGCTCCTGGAGAAAATACTTCATACCACCCCCGACATAAGAGCAAAAACGAGGGTGAAAGTTATTCTCTCTCGCTCTCGTGTTCGCAACACTGAGACGTGACTTGTTTATCAAAGACGATGAAAAAATCCGAGTCTAACGTTTCTCTCCTCGAGGCTCGCGATAAAATGCTTTTCCGTTTGAGGATGCAACGATAAATGTGTCATTTCAATAACGTTTCCTGTCAAACAGTATCAACGCTGATACGCTCGATGCAAATAACTTGTCATCGCGCGATTGTAATTGTAATAATATCATTTCCAATCATAAGATTTCTTGGGAAATGCAATTGGCGAGTAATCGATCAACATCTGCGTACACTGGAAATGAAATTTCGTTTAAAATCGTCGATATTTTGTTGAACACGGTGAACTAAATATTTTTTGATAATTTCAAAATTTTCGTTATTTTGGCAGTATTTTTGGTTTCTCACCAAATTGTCAGCGAAATTTACGAGTGGAAGGAATAAAATTGGTTTCCGAAGAGACTTTCTAGAATATTTCTTGCTGCGATGACACAATTTTCGGGATTATTCAAAAAACGTTTAGTCGAACGTATCGAACAAAATATCCATCTTTTTCAACGAAACTTTATTTTCAGTGAATATACCGGAGATGAAATTTCGTTAAAAATCGTCGATATTTTGTTGAACACGGTAAACTAAATATTTTTGAAAAATTTCAACATTTTCGTTATTTTGGCAATATATTCGGTTTTTAACGGAATCGTCAGCAAAATTTACGATTGTAACGACAAAAATTAGCTTCCCAAGAGACTTTCTAGAAAATTTCTTGCCACAATGACACAATTTTTAGGATTATTAAAAAAAAAACGTTTAGTCGAACGTATCGAACAAAATATCGATCTTTTTCAACAAAATTTCGTTTTCAGTGTAAGTCAACACATTTCGCATTTTTACCATGCTCTCGAAATTCGTACGTTGATGATGATCAAAAAGAAGCCAAACATTTGTGAAAAGAAATATTGAGCTAGCTCGAAAAATTCTTCCAAAGTTACGAATTTTTTTTCCGCACCNGCGATGACACAATTTTCGGGATTATTCAAAAAACGTTTAGTCGAACGTATCGAACAAAATATCCATCTTTTTCAACGAAACTTTATTTTCAGTGAATATACTGGAGATGAAATATCGTTAAAAATCGTCGATATTTTGTTGAACACGTAAAACTAAATATTTTTGAAAAATATTAAAATTTTCGTTATTTTGGCAATATATTCGGTTTTTAATGGAATCGTCAGCAAAATTGACGATTGTAACGACAAAAATTAGCTTCCTAAGAGACTTTCTAGAATATTTCTTGCTGCAATGACACCATTTTTGGGATTATTGAAAAAAACGTTTAGTCGAACGTATCGATCAAAATATCGATCTTTTTCAACAAAATTTCGTTTTCAGTGTAAATCAACACATTTTGCATTTTCACTATGCTCTCGAAATTCGTACGTTGATGATGATCAAAAAGAAGTCAAACATTTGTGAAAATAAATATTGAGCCAGCTCGAAAAATTCTTCCAAAGTTACGAATTTTTTTTTCCGGACCGAGAAACATGTGTTGTCGAAATAATTGACCGAAAAAAAGTAACGTACATATTCCTCAGGCATTTGTATCGATAAAACAGTCGCCGCACATTCGCAATATTATTTTATTCAGTGGATCGAGGCTCGTAAGCGAATATATTGTTTTCCATCGATTTATAATGGTGAATTCATTGCGGTTCGCGGTGGAAGGGGAGGATGAATAAACAGAGAAATAGCGAGCGAGAGGGAAGAAAAAGGAAAGGAAAGAAAAACAGTTGCAGCAGCAACAGTTCGGCTTGCGTACGCGAGCAAATAAATATTGTGACAAATCGTGGGTTAGTTACGTGTGTGGAGAGAAAAAAGAGAGTCGCGAGGGTCAAAGGGGATTGATAGAAAAATACGAATACAAGATGCGGAACAGTCGATCCTGCATGTTGCTCTATTGTCAAGGAAACAAACGCGAAAAAATGTATCGTCGTGTGTGCAGCTCTCCTCGAGCTCGTGGGTACACCAGCAACTGTCGACCTAATTTTCCCCTAAACGTTTTCCGGAGATTAGATCAGGCTCCTTTCATTTTGTAGAGCGCGTGGACCGCGATGCCATACAATCTCACGTACACACAACATCCAATCGTTCAATTCCCCAAAATTGTATATGCACGCGCGCCAACATGTATTTATACGAATAATAGGAAACGTCAGACTTTCAGAACCGAATTCTCGAGTGGTTCGGTTACTGGCCACAGCTTCCGGCCAAGAATTATCAAAAAACCGCGTTTGCTTAAAAATAGTCGAAAAAAAAATGTCAGGCCATTGAAAAATCATTTTGGAACGTTTTTTTTGCAAAATTTCTCACTTGGCAAACAATTGCGTGACTCGATTCACTCGACATTTGTGGACCAAGATCGAAAGCAAACCTGTTTCGTCTCCCGTTCTTATCGAGTTCGTTATCAACGGCGATCGTTGAGGAAAATATATTTTCGTCTGTATTTTCATTTGCTATGTGTACAACGAAGGAACTCGCGATGACACCTCTCCTTGTGGGGGAGGGTAATCCTGTCGATATCCGCGCGGCAATTCAGTCACGATGCCGAGAGTTTTCTCTCGACGATCTCCTGCTACGTGCTCCAGTGAATATTCGAGTGACACTTGAACTTAATCTACGACTCTCTTTGAACACGCGCCTCTAGACGCTACTTTATTTATCGTGCAGGGTTCGTTAAATCTGAAATTGACATAATTAGATTAAGAATATCCCCCGGACGCGACAGCAGGTGAATGAATTATTTTTTTCGTATTGTCGATTTTTCTCCTTTTTTGTTTTGTTTTTTTCTCGGAAAAATATTCATGCGTGAGAATTCGTTCGGGATAAAATGGACATTGTGAAAATAATGAGCAACTCGAACGATTGGAAGAAAAAAGCCGACGAGTTAGTGTGAAAATCAATTTAAAATGATCGCCCTCGCAGTCTCGAGTCGACACATTCCCCGATTCGCCATTAACGAATGGGCAATGAAGTTGAACTTACAGACCGCATCATAGTCTCTGTGGGACGACGCGGTGACGACAAGGGTCGTCGTAGGAGTCCCAGGGGTGCATACCATACCGTAACACAACAAAACATCTCAAACTACTTCATTCCGTTGAATTCCCACAGCTATAGGCTGATCATTCCGATACCAGCTCTAATTATGTCGAAAACGTGTCCCCCTGTGGCGCGAGCTCGGGACCACTGTACGACGATCCCACTCTAGTGTTCCGGGCCCCCTCCGTCCCATGGGAACTCGCGCTCTTTACGTTTAGCCCTGTGCTTCGCTCTCTCTCTCTCTCTCTCTCTCGTGCTCACTCTTTTTTTTTCTTCAGTTACCAGTGCCATATTACATGCCAAAGCAGCACACGGTGTAACGCGTTCGTAGTGCGAGACCACAAAGCCGTTCCACTACCACGCGACGCTCATGTCATTGTAGTTTACCCCGAGGGCGCACCTTGTGTGATGACGAAAACGATTGTGCCCCTATTAAGACTTGTCGTCCCGTGGATCGAGAGTATTTCTTATTTATTTTCTTACGCGAGCCTGCTGGTTCATCGTCCACACTGGAAATTAAATTTTGATAAAAATCGTCGATATTTTGTTGAATACGGTAAACTAAATATTTTTTAAATAATTTCAAAATTTTTGGTATTTTGGCAGAATATTTAGTTTCTTACGGAATTGTCAGCTAAATTTAGGATTGGAGCGACTAAAGTTTGCAACCGAAAAGACTTTCTACAATATTTCTTGCTGCGAGGACACAATTTTTGGGATTATGAAAAAAAAAACGTTTAGTCGAACGTATGGAACAAAATGTCGATATTTTCCAACGAAATTTTCTTTTCAGTGAATACACTGGAGATGGAATTTCGTTAAAAATCGTCGATATTTTGTTGAACACGGTGAATTAAATATTTTTGAAAAATTTCAAAATTTTCGGTATTTTGGCAATATATTCGCGGTTTTTAACCGAATCGTCAGCAAAATTGACGATTGTAATGAGAAAAATTAGCTTCCTAAGAGACTTTCTAGAATATTTCTTGCTGCAATGACACAATTTTTAGGATTATTAAATAAAAAAACGTTTAGTCGAACGTATGGAACAAAATGACATCGAAATAATGTCGGAAATCTTTCCTGTGTCATTTGAACCAATTTTTTAATTTTTACGATTTTTATTCATCAATTTATCGCAGAAATTTGAAAATGATTGAAAATCGGTGAAAAATGGATGTTCGGAATCAAACAATTGCGTGAGATTCTCATGCAACTCAATTTCTCCAACTGCCTGTGTGTACGCTTCGTAAATCGTAAATAATCGAATGAACAGGGGAACTTTGATAGAACGCGAAAGTCCTGGCTGCTTTGCAGAGGATTTACGAAAAAGAAAAAAAAACATAGGAAAATCTCATGAGTACATTGAATCGAGTGAGATTTCTGTCAGCACGTTATAATTCCCGGGCAGATTACACGACGAACACATGTTCTGTGTTCCATTGTAGTGACGACGCGCGATTGGTCTTTGACCGACGCATTCAACCGCCAAGGAAAAATTGAGCGAAAGAGGCAAACGGGGGAAACGGAACTGACATGAGAAAAAAAAACTATACAGTGAAATTTAACGGACTCAAAAGGCTCGTAATTGTATCCGAAGATATTCGGAAATCGATCGAGCGACTTTTCTCATCGTTGCTTCTTGGTTGGCATTTGTTTTTCTCGTCGAAAAAGCTACAAACTGGAAATGAAATTTTGTTAAAAATCGTCGATAATTTTTTAAACAAGGTGAACTAAATATTTTTTGAAAATAACTAAATTTTCGTTATTTTGGCAGAATATTTGGTTTCTGATGGAATTGTCAGCAAAATTTACGAGTGGAACGACTAAAATTTGCTTCCGAAGAGACTTTCTACAAAATTTCTTGCTGCGATGACACAATTTTTGGGATTTTTCAAAAAAACTTTCAGTCGAACGTATCGAACAAAATATCGATCTTTTCCAACGAAATTTTGTTTTCAGTGCACATTCGGTTGGAATATTTGTTGGCAATGCAATGAGAAAAAAAAAAACATTCCACTTTTGCCCTTTTCAAAGACTCTGCTCCGATCTTCTCATCGCCTGCTCGTAAGATTATCGTTTCTGCTCCCTGTAGAATGAAGATCGAGGCAAAAAACTTGAGACAACAGAAACAGAGAGAAAAGGAATTGAAACGGAATGTCGGACATATCTCGTTAGAATCCTGAGTCGCGTTTCGAGATTCAAGCAAGTACGAGAGGAAGATGTTAAAAGGCGGGAGAAGAATTTAGTGGCTCATGAGATTTACCGAAACGTTTACGTCTCTGTTTTCGAGGGAAACGTTTCTTGGTGCAGACAGGTATTCATCTATACATGGACCAACCAAACTCGCTATTTATATATAACGTAGGGACGTACAGGAGAGAAGAACTCTCGAGATAGTGCGAGAGAGCGAGAGCAGGAGATGCCGATAGTGAACGTCGATGTTCCTGGATGGTCCCGACAACGCTGGAGACTCTGATGATGTGTCGAGCTGACTGCTCTCCTCTAGTCCGTCGATGGTACGGGCCCCTGGTGGACGGACCTTTTCCACGTAGTGCACCCGGAGAAGCGGCTCTGACAGATCTGTTGGCGCGGAATAACGCGTTTACGAGCTCTTTGTCCGGTCCCGCTTTGGACCGCGACCGCCTCGTGCTGCCAAGCAAGCCAGCAGCAGCAGCAGCAGCTTACCAACCCCAAGCGCGTACCTATGTAGTACTTTCCTCTGTATATACGAACATACATATTCGCACATGTAGAGAACGTGGAAACAGACAGACCCGAGGCGTCGCTCTGTCTGTCTCTCTCTCTCTCTCTCCCTTCACCGAATCTGCTCTTCTATCGTTTATGCCTGGCACACAGGTTCTCTCATCTCCTCACTCACTGATCTGTGTCTCACTAAGCCTTGCCAAACTCCTGTTCTCCAGCATCCTACGCATGGACCAATTTTACGTCCTTTTTTTCTTTCTCTCGCTCTTTTCCGTTCTTCCTGCTCTGGGAGATGAGTTACCCTCGGGTAATTGGATAATTCGATCCGGAAGCCAGTACATCCTTGAGGTGCACACACCGACGACATACATTCGCATCGAACGAGCCTCTCAAAACTACTCCCACAAACTTACACACCGCACGATGCTCCATTTTCTCCGAGAGCTCTGTTGAGATCGTTACATCTTTGGAAATGTACGAATGCGTGCATTCGATGCCCTACTACGTGTCATCGGCCTCTTGCCATATGCTTGGAACGTCAATCATCAACTTTGGTGACTCTATTGCCAGGATCATTACTCTGCGTTAATCCTTTGATGCTCAGTATCCGCGCCGCAGTTGGCATGAATCACTTGAGCGTCTGATCCAGCCAGCGGATCACTGAGTATTCGTGCGATAAACGTTTTGACACACTTTTCTGTATTCCCCGAAAAATTTATCCAACATTTTATTCTTTTCGCGTTTAATTCCCACGAATTTTTCTTTCTTTCCTCTCGAATCTTTAGCAACAGTTTTTCATTTTTTGTGCATTCATCGTCGGACTGTCAAACTCGGAATTTCTAAGTGTAACTATTCGCCGCTAAACTGCATCGAGATTATTCTCGTTCGACTAAATGTTTTTTTTGAATAATCCCAAAAATTATGTTAATGCAGCAAAAAAATTGTAGAAAGTNTTTGTGATTTCAAGAATGATTCTAAATATTTCTCAGACTATATGAATTCATAGAATTTCATTTGATTTCGAGTGATTTCGTTCGATTTCAACAGTGAGTTTCGAATGATTCCTGAAATCACTGCTATCAAAGAAAAACCCCGAAAAGGGTTTAATTCATTGTTTTTTCAATAGCTTATTATCAAAATTACCGCGAGGACCTGGTAAACAATACTACGAAAAAGCATAACAAAATTTCTTTGTCTCGAGCGAGATTTCCAGCGATTTCCAGAGTCAAGTGATTTCATGCTGATTTCGAACGACTTAAAGTGATTTCAAGCTGATTTCAGGGGATTTCAACCACGGTCAGATAATATCGATTTACTGACATTCTTCGGGATTTCAAGCGATTTCCCGTAATTTTGCATTCGATTTCAAAGCGAGGTGCTCCACTGATTTCATAAGTGAATAGCCCCTCGATTTTTTGTGCATTCATCGTCGGACTGTCAAACTCGGAATTTCTAAGTGCAACTATTCGCCGCTGAACTGCATCGAGATTATTCTCGTTCGACTAAATGTTTTTTTTGAATAATCCCAAAAATTATGTCAATGCAGCAAAAAAATTGTAGAAAGTCCCTTCGGAAGCAAATTTCTGTCGTTCGACTCGTAAATTTCGCTGACAATTCCGTTAGAAACCAAATAATCTGTCAAAATTGACGAAAAATTTCGAAATTATGAAAAAATATTTAGTTCGCCGTATTCAACAAAATATCGACGATTTTTAGCAAAATTTTATTTCCAGTGTGACGAACAAGTTCAGTCAAAATTGAGTGTCGAATGTGCACACATAAAAAATTTGGTAAATTCTTCGGGCAGCGGAAAGTGAGCGGTTCCAATTATACGAGGAAAAGTATGAAAAAGGAAAGGATTCCAAAAGCGCCGTGTCGTTGAGACTCTATCCCAGTCGTACAGATCGATAATGGGACCATTAACTGCGTCGAGGGTCGAGGGATTTTCACGTCGGAGCAGCATGCAGGGATTGTGAAAATGAATCTCGTTTACAAATGAAAATTGAGAGAGATCAACGAGCTCGCGGGGCTATTCCAGTGAGAACACGAATTCTACACGCGGAATTATAAAAGAAAAATGGAGGAAGAAAAAAAGAGCGTGTATATATTGCCGCGAGAAGCGGTCAAAGCACGCGGCAGATTGGATACAAACAGCAACAAATACTCGAGCTTCATTGTGCCTTTGTAAGAGAGGCTTTTCGGTCTCCCTCTAACAAGTCGTTCTATCCCAACAGCAACGGTACATCATCCCTTAAAAAACACGCACACACACAAACACACACATACACGCGTTTATATGACCCGAGTGAAAATATTCTCTCATTTTGAAAACATGTCCGCAACAATGAGGCTATTATTATTATTGTTGCTCGTAGTTATTCTCCCTTTTTTTTTTGCTCTTTCCCTATTTCAGATTTCTCTCTCTGCTCAACTACCTTTTCCTCGTCCGTCTTTCTTTCCTTCTCTCTCTCTCGCTCGCTCACGCTTGCTCATTCACCTGGCGGTCGGACGAAGAGCTGACCCTTGTCATCTCACCCACGGGGGGGCGTCTCAATACAGTCGAAACTTTGTTCGGCTAAACTCCATGAGAGTAACAAGTTCAGGAAAATATCGGACTCTAGAGAAAAATCAGGGCGGAATGGACGGGAGAGAGACGTAAAGAGCGAGGCCCTTTGCATCGAACAATTTCACCGACAAAACGAAAGATTCACGCGGCAGCATCCCAACCATTCTCACGTCCAAAACAACGTTGTTATACGGTGATGATGGCTTCGCACATGAAAAAGAAGGAGAGAAAGAGAAAAATTGATGCTGCTCTTTGGTCCTGTGAGAGACCGACGAAATAGCTAAAGTGAAGTAGTACCTTCGAGTGCGGGGAACGCGGTAATAGCTCCGAGAAAACTACCCTCCGGTCCATATAGCCCGCGTATATACACACTCGCACACACTCGCCACAGATACAAAATACTATACCAACTTGTCACCGCGCGCGCAGCTCGTTCTGGCCTGAGCTTGAGTCGCATCTGGCCAATCTCATAAATTACCTCCGAGAATAAGACTCTACAGCCGTGTTATAGAGAGCGAGACAGCGTTTACGTATTATTCGTAACCCCGGGAATCCCTCCCCTTAATGCCTTCCGTCCTGGTACTTCATTCGCCACAAGAATTATTGCTGGATATACGAGATGTTACCGTACAGACTCGATTTAGATTCTTCATCTTTTTGAAAACATACTCGAGCCTCTTTTATTATGTTATACCGACGGGAGCTTCGAGTACCTTAAACGATTTGAAACATCCTCCCGATCCTGCGGGTTACAACCCCAAGGACTGTCGTACATTTCGAAAGATTGAAACGTCATTGATCGTGTTATTCGTTGCACTGGAAATTAAATTTTCTTCTTAAAAATCCGAGATATTTTGTTCAACGCGGTAAACTAAATATTTTTTTGAAAATTTCAAAATTTTCGTTATTTTGGCAATATATTCGGTTTTTAACGGAATCGTCAGCAAAATTCACGATTGGAACGACAAAAATTAGCTTTCGAAGAGACTTCATAGAATATTTCTTCACTGAGCATGAAATTTTGTCAACAATCGTCGACATTTTGTTGAATAGGATAAACTGAATTTTTTTTTATGATTTTTAAAATTTTCGTTAGTTTGGCAGTTTATTTGGTTTCTAACGGAATCGTCAGCAAAATTTACGATTGGAACGACTAAAATTTGCTTCCGAAGAGACTTTCTAGAATATTTCTCAATGCAGCAATTTTTGGGGGTATTTAAAAAAACGTTTAGTCGAATTTGCTGAGCGAAATGAATTTTTGCTAAAAATCGTCGATATTTTGTTGAATACGGTAAACTAAATATTTTTTACATAATTTCAAAATTTTTGTTATTTTGCCAGAATATTTAGTTTAGAACAGAATTGTCAGCGAAATTCACGATTGGAACGACAAAAATTAGCTCCCCAAGAGACTTTCTAGAATATTTCTTGCTGCCATGACACAATTTTTGGGATTATTCAAAAAAAAACGTTTAGTCCAAAGTATCGAACAAAATATCCATCTTTTTCAACAAAATTTGGTTTTCAGTGTAACCGGTCGAATTTATTTAGTTTTTCCGATTGTAATCGCGGTGAATAAAAATTGTGCTGCCCCCAGCTCCCAAATAAGAATTTGATAAAATTTCCATTTTGCCGAGGACCCTTTTAGTCCAAGATTGTCACGGATTCCGTAAAACTTTTCGGGCTCCCGATCTTATGGTCGCGTCAAAAGGACGACGAAGGAGAGAGCGACGAGGCACTCGAGGCAAGTGGGCATCTCTGAATTGGTCGCGGTTTACTTCGTGCCCTTAGCTACTTCAGCACCAGCTTCTCACAGTCGTTCAAGCATTATGTGTATATATATATTTATGTGTATGTACATAGAGAGATGGACAAACGCGAATAGCTTTGGCACCGAGAGGGGTCGTCGTCCCACTCATTCATTCCGCCGGAAGCACTTCTCCGAAGGGACACGGCGATTGAGACGCGCGCTGAGAGTTGGTCTCCTTTTTACTCTCTGCTCTTTCCTTTCGTGCTGCTCATGATTTTTCGTTCAGCATCTTGAATCACGATCTTTCATTCGGTTTCACGGCAGTCCGCTCGTAAAATATACAGCTCAAAATTCGCGCCGCATCATCGTTTGTCGTCTCCATCGCGTCACGTCAAAAACTACGTGTGCCTCATTATGATTTCCCATTTTCTACGTTGGAGCTCTAAATTCTTGGCAATCGGGGCAACGAGCACGCGGTCTTTCATTTGACGCTGAGAAAAAAAAAAAAACATTTAATTATTCAATTCTCGCGTTTACCCCGCGATCGCTGCCCGGAAGAAAATTTCTTTTCGCACACTGGAAACAAAATTTTGTTAAAAATCGTCGACATTTTTCGATGATTTCAAAATTTTCGTTATTTTGGCAGAATATTTGGTTTTTAATGGAATAGTCAGCAAAATTTACGATTGGAACGACAAAAATTTGCTTCCGAAGAGATTTCCTAGAATGTTTCTTCACTGAGAGTGAAATTTTGTCAAAAATCGTCGATATTTTGTTGAATACGACAAACTAAATATTTTTTGATAATTTTCCAAATTTTCGTTATTTTGGCAGAATATTTGGTTTATAATGGAATAGCCATCAAAATTTACGATTGGAACGACAAAAATTTGCTTCCGAAGAGACTTTCTAGAATATTTCTTCGCTGAGAATGAAATTTTGTCAAAAATCGTCGATATTTTGTTGAATACGACAAACTAAATAATTCCTGATAATTTTCAAAATTTTCCTTATTTTCGCAGAATATTTGGTTTTTAATGAAATAGTCATCAAAATTTCCGATTGGAACGACAAAAATTTGCTTCCGAAGAGATTTTCTAGAATATTTCTTCACTGAGAATGAAATTTTGTCAAAAATCGTCGATATTTTGTTGAATACGACAAACTAAATAATTTTTGATAATTTTCAAAAAATTTTCCTTATTTTCGCAGAATATTTGGTTTTTAATGGAATAGTCATCAAAATTTCCGATTGGAACGACAAAAATTTGCTTCCGAAGAGATTTTCTAGAATATTTCTTGCTGCGATGACCCAATTTTTGGGATTATTAAAAAAAAACGTTTAGTCGAACGTATCGAACAAAATATCGATCTTTTCCACCAAAATTTTGTTTTCAGTGCATATCGATCCATCTCGTTATTGTGATAACCCGCGTTCAGTATTAATTAACACTCGCGCGAGAATAATCGCAATTTGAATCCGTTGCTGAAGCCTGTTTTACATTCAGCGGTAATAAAAATAAAAAATAAAAAATGGCATGTAATCGGTTGGAGAGATACGAGATACATAACGAGTCGGACACCGAGGTATGCCTATAATATTAGCATTTTAGTCCGATACCGTTCGTTTGACACGCGCGAGATGCTTCTTTGCCGGGAAGCGCGCCGTCTGAATCGATTATCGTGCACGATAGAGAGACAGGACCGCCTTGAAGAAAAGCTACCCGTATATAATATCAGCGCTGAGTATATGTGTCTGTACATATGTGTGGAGCGAGTTAGTATATCGCGGTGTTGGCGACGAGGGGGATGATGAATGTGCCGTCTCAGCCAAAGCGTCAGCGAGGCTCTGTCGCTCGTTTGTAAGCGTGAACTACACACCCCGCTCCTTGCTCTCTCTCTCTCTCTCTCTCTTGCTTTCCCGCAATACTTTTTCGCCCTTTTTTCCCTCTATTCCGATATTTACACATCGGAAAACAAAGTCTGATCCCGCGGAGTACAAAAACGCGAAGCTTGTGCAAAAATGGTCGAGGATCCTCCGAACAGACGCGCGAGTATTTATAAAAATGCTCGCTTCGGTTTATCGTTGCGGCTTGAACTGTACGACCAAAGAAATCGAAAAAGAACAAACGCTCGAGTGAGAAAGCATTTACTAGGTAAAGAGAGTACATTAGGGAGACCGCGATAGTAAATCGCGTGTAAATGGAAAAGTGCTCGATATTTAGTAGCATGTGCCACACACATCGATCGATTTTCCATACACGTCACACCCGCCAAAGCGCAGCAGCAGGTTAATCCGCCTTATGGAATAATATTTGTCGCTTCGCGGATTTACATGACGTTGTGGTCAGCAGCGAGCTCTTCCTCTCTCTGCTCTCTTTCCATCTCTCTTGCACTTGCTCGTATGTCTTGTACTCTCCACAATCTTCGTTCGTACGCGGTACAACGTGTGACAGAGCAGTGACAACCTGCATCACGACACACAAGATGTCCATCGCATCTATGCACTCTCGGACTTTAGCGTAGCTGATCGTTCCACTTCTACACGTGCTTCAAACACCATAAAAAACAGATTTTCCATAGCCCGTAAGTCTTGTTTTTTTATCGTTGTTTTTTTTTTTTTTCAAACTCCTCTGCCCCGACAATGCATTACCGCTAACCGACTAGACGCTTTACACGATGCCCAGCGTTGCGCGGAGAGCCTTTTACAAGTTTTCGCACAAAGCAGCAATTATATGCTGTTGGCCTGTCGCTATTTATAAAACTTGCCATCGTAATAAAATGTAACTAAATAATCGTGAAATCGCACTGAAAATGAAATTTTGTTAAAAATCGTCGATATTTTATTGAATACGACAAACTAAATATTTTTCGATTATTTTCAAAAGTTTCGTTATTTTGGCAGAATATTTCGTTCCCAATGGAATTGTCAGCGAAATTTACGATTCGAACGACTAAAATTAACTTCCTAAGAGACTTTCTAGAATATTTCTTGCTGCGATGACACAATTTTTGGGATTATTAACAAAAAACTTTTAGTTGAACGTATCGAACAAAATATCCATCTTTTTCAACCAAATTTTGTTTTCAGTGCGTGAAAAATTTTTGAAATAAAGAAAAAAAAAAAA
>JBAJMU010000002.1:10167094-10188731 GCA_037952995.1 Hyposoter didymator
AGAAAAAAAAAAAAAAAAGATCTTAAACCATCGGATATACGAGAATTGAATGTACACACACTCACACATCTCTGGGGTTGACAGAATCGTGAGGGGGAGGCTTCTAGTTGTTGGCTAATGAAGTCCTAATAAACGAAAGAGGGTCGGATAGAAAATCGCGAGGGTACACATCGCAACCGTTGTACTGATACTTAATACAAACGTTACAGTATCAAAACATACACGTAACACGTGAATATATATTGCCAACACTCGAGCTCCCTGTTAACCCTCTTTTATGCACTACGACGTATATTACACATGGAATAAGCAGCTCGCTCCCTGGGCGTTCTTATAACGAGAAAGCCTCGTGTATAATACACAACGAGTGGGTACAGGATTTACATCTACATCGAATTTGTACGTATACATGTGGAGCGCAGAATCTTTCACATTCTGTATTTGTGCTCGATTCTAATAGCATCCCATTTTCTCTTCTTATAACGTGCTGTACCAAACTTTCACCCTTCCCCTTTATTTTCTCGTATTTTCAATTCTATAGATATGTCTCTTCATTATTGTCTCGTCTTTCTACCTTTCTACCCCCTGTTTGCGCGCACACAGCAACGCACAATTAATGCAATTATCGCTAGTTATTTCATTGACGTTCGTATACGGACTTTTGTGTCTTCTGTCTGTATCACATTATTCACGTGCAAACAGTTATTATGCACGGTTTGTCGCGTACTTATGAAGCAAAACCACGCGGCGATACGTCGTTACTTTCTCTTTTGTTTCATACGCGAATTATATTCCCGTTCTCTCTTTTATCAACGATGAGGCTTTTTATCGGTGTGTCGTACCAATTGGCTCGTTTTTTTCTTCGTGCGCATCTGCACCGTTTTTGTGCGCGTTACCGCCTTTCAATTCGTACCTTCCGACAAATCATTCGACGTTTCCTACCCACACACGGCTTATCGGCGTGTTTTTTTTTTTCAATTACAATTTTTGTATCTCTTTTCGTCCTCGAATCCTACTCGCGGCTCTGCACACTTTTTCAGCAGTTTCTATTCAAAAATCCGTTCATTCTGGCAACGAGCGCGACTAAAATTGCGTCTCGTCTTCGTGGTTAACGAGGCAGGTCATTCCGTACGTGCGTGTATTAAGAAAATTCTTTCGATTATGATGACTCTGAAGTTTGCAACGAGAAAAATATTGTTTCTATTAATAATTGATGGAATTTTGAAATTGAGTTTTTCTGTCGGGAGCGCGAAGATCGTTTTATTTTCCGGATCAAATATATCGAATAATAATTACGAGCTCTGCTATAGAAAAAATTTTGTTGAAAAAGATGGATATTTTGTTCGATACGTTCGGACCAAACGATTTTTTGAATAATTCCAAAAATAGTGTCATTGCAGCAAGAAATATTTTATAAAGTCTCTTCAGAAGCAAATTTCAGTCGTTCCACTCGTAAATTTCGCTGACAATTCTGTCAGAAACTGAATATTCTGCCAAAATAACAAAAATTTTGAAATTATTTAAAAAATATTTAGTTTACCGTATTCAATAAAATATCGACGATTTTTAACAAAATTTCATTTCCAGTGTACGACGCGTAAAAAGTGGCAAACGGACGTTGGACATGAAATATTGAAAGTTACAACTGTCAGGCGCCTGACGTTCGACCTTTTCTAAGAGAGATACTTATTTGTAGAGAAGATTTTTGAAAGAACATCGATATCGTGAGATTTGTCGTTCTCGCGATCGAAAGAATGGCTTTGGCTTGTGCCCGATGATGAAGGGATATAATTCCAAATACACACACACACACACACGTACATACGAACGCGTACAAACACGGTGAGGGTCTCTAAAAGGGAAAATTTATTGCCTTTATAATCGATGCTCGATGCTCGGCTCGATGCTTACGCATGATTGAATTCTTTCTTGGTGTGTATAGACAGCGACGCGCGAGATACACGTTAAAGTACAAGGGAAGTTACTAATAGGCGTGCAAGCTGCTACTACGTACAGCAGACATCATAGCATCGTGCAAAAGGAACAGAGAAAATAAAAAGATAGTGAGAAATGGGATGGAATAAAGAAATGTATTTATGCACTGCGAGCATGTCAGCGAGAAACCGCGCCCGTAAATTTCGTGAGCAGAATCAAAGCTTTGTTTCGCGTCTTGTGCTCGTACTATCGCTGTCGCAAGCTTCTCCTGGCGTCCGTTACTTTGGTGCAAAAGAGCGATCGCGCATTATTTCCTCGTAAATTCCATTGGACAAACAAGGAAATTCGTGTTTTCACGCTCAAGCAAATTACGAGGATAATGAAATTTTAGGTTCGCAGGCATTCGTACCTCTTTGCTGTAAAAAGTTATCATGGACTGGAAATGAAATTTTGTTAAAAATCGTCGATATTTTGTTGAATACGGTAAACTAAATATTTTTTAAATAATTTCAAAATTTTTGTTATTTTGGCAGAATATTCAGTTTCTGACAGAATTGTCAGCGAAATTTACGAGTGGAACGACTGAAATTTGCTTCTCAAGAGGCTTTCTAAAATATTTCTTGCTGCGATGACACTATTTTTGGTATTATTCGAAAAAACGTTTAAGCGAACGTATCGAACAGAATATCCATCTTTTCCAACAAAATTTTGTTTTCAGTGTAATTCCATCGGCGCGCGCGGTTCGGCTACGTACACATAAAATTAAAACGTTCGTGTTCGTCGATTACAGATATTCATACATTTTCCAAGTGCAATTATAATTTGGTAATGCACCAAATGCACTTTTGTCTCAATTTAAAAGAATCTTATTTTTTTAAATCTTTGAATTCATGCGGTTTAGTCGCGCGCACGGCAATATTTATACAGACGTAATAACTTGATCCCATGGAATATGAAGATGACCTGAAAATCGTAAGACCTATTTTTCATGTTCTTTTCATTCGCACTCCAGATCTCAATGATCGAGGGTAAATTTCGGGGGTCGTTGAAAATTCTTTCTCAATGTACCGTGTGGCTTTGAGGGGTAGGCGTGGCCGGCATCCACGACTTCACGCTTACTTATGAATACACACATATATATATATACATTTGTAAATGTATGGAGTACAGCCAAGGAAGCTCGAATAAAAGACTCGTGGAATAAGGAAACTCACACTTTTATTCTCTCTCTCTCGCTCTCTCTCTCTCTCTCTCGTCTTTCCTCCTCGACTGCCAGTCGTCTTTACGAACGAGAAGAGTACGAGACTCGAAAAGTGTGGAATTCTCCAACGCCAACTCTGACTTGTCACCGACACAATGAGCCGGGGTTATCTACGACGGATTCGCTGCTCTGACGTTTTTAGCCCCAGCGTTAAAAATAGTCTACGAATCTTTTTCGTTCTTGGGTCTCGCTCGCTCTTCCAGATTTCTACACAGCACTTTTCGACCAACATACGAGATCCCCATATTCCCATGCATATGTATATATATCGTGGGGATGATCCTGTGGAATATAAAAGAAAAATGGACTTGGGTCTCGACGACCCATACAGCTAAAAATTCCTGCGTGATGTACGACTCCGTATAACCTGCAGTAACTATTGTCGATCTATTGGCACAGAGAAAAAGAAACATATTGTATAACTTATTATATTATGTACTTTTCCAACGCGTTACATAATACAAAATCGACTTTCTTGGACACTATGGACAACAGGATTCCGCCATCCCCTCACATCAAAGTTTTTTCTACTCTTAATTCTCTCGACCCTCGATATGACACTCCCAAGTAATTATCATGAGGGTGAAACGCGAAAAGAAACTCGTGACACGAGAGACTGATTTATGAAGGAGCACTGAAAACACTATTTTGTTGAAAAAGATGGATATTTTGTTCGAAACGTTCGACTAAACGTTTTTTTGAATAATTCCAAAAATAGTGTCAGTGCAGCAAGATATATTTTAGAAAGTCTCTTCGGAAGCAAATTTTAGTCGTTCCACTCGTAAATTTCACTGACAATTCCGTTTAAAACCACATACACTGCCAAAATAACGAAAATTTTGTAATTATTAAAAAATATTTTGTTTACCGTATTTAACAAAATATCGACGATTTCTAGCAAAATTTCATTTCCACTGTATGTTCGACTAAACGTTTTTTTTTTAATAATTCCAAAAATTGTGTCAGTGCAGCAAAAAATATTTTAGAAAGTCTCTTCGGAAGCAAATTTTAGTCGTTCCACTCGTAAATTTCACTGACAATTCTGTTAAAAACCAAATATACTGCCAAAATAACGAAAATTTTGAAATAATTAAAAACTATTTTGTTTACCGTATTCAACAAAATATCGACGATTTCTAGCAAAATTTCATTTCCACTGGATGTTCGACTAAACGTTTTTTTTTAAATAATCCCAAAAATTGTGTCAGTGCAGCAAGAAATATTTTAGAAAGTCTCTTCGGAAGCAAATTTTCCTCGTTCCACTCGTAAATTTTACTGACAATTCCGTTAAAAACCAAATGTACTGCCAAAATAACGAAAATTTTTGAAATTATTAAGAAATATTTAGTTTTACCGTATTCAACAAAATATAGACGATTGTTAAAAAAATTTCATTTCCAGTGAAGAAATATTCTAGAAAGTCTCTTCGGAAGCAAATTATTGTCATTCCACTCGTAAATTTCACTGACAATTCCGTTAGAAACTAAATATTGTGCCAAAATAACGAAACTTTTGAAATTATAAAAAAATATTTTGTTGCTCGTATTCAAAAAAATAGTGATTGTGATGGAGCTTTGGAGTAATCGAAATCGGTCGATTTTCAGGTCATAGCGGTGTCAATCAGCTGGGGGGAGTTTTCGTCGGGGGTCGCCCTCTGCCGGACTCGACGAGACAAAAGATCGTCGAATTGGCTCACTCGGGGGCACGACCATGCGACATCTCGAGAATTTTGCAAGTTAGCAATGGATGCGTCTCCAAAATCCTCGGCAGGTTGGTTGAAATACTGTACATTTATTTTAAACAACGTTTCTAATCATTTGACAACGTTTTTTTTTATTTTTTTTTTATTTCGTTCGGTTAAAAAATTGAGTACGAAACTGAGATTCAGAAAAAATGGTTGAAAAAGTTTCGAACGAATAAAACGATAAATTCCATCCCCGCGAATAGCAAAAGCCAAATTTTCGACTCGTCCTTCATTTTTTTCGATTTTTCGTTGCATTTTGAAAAAAAAAAAACATTTTGAAAATATTTGGAAAATGAATCAAAATAAATAGTGAATTATGCGGGAAAGACTGCGCCTCAAAGTATGAAGAAAATGACAAAATGGAAACACTTTATGACAAAGTGGAACTCACACCCGCCACAGGAATGCGAACCACGCGTGGCATGGTCAACTTTTTATATACGTATGTCTCTGCTCCTCCAGTTTCTCCTGGTCTCCGACACAACGACTTGTCCCACGCGTATACACTCGTGCGCGAGAACATACACATTAATTCGCAAACATCTCGCGCACCCTGCATTCCTTGGAGAACTTGCGTAATAACGCACTTAATCTCGACGCATTAGCCCGATTGGCTGGACGTCAACGTTGTCCTCGTCGTGTGCGACAATGTGCGAGGACAAGGGACAATAACGACGTACCGGGCGTCCTTCCATCTCGTATACACCCTGCGGAATTAATTATCTCGGGAGATTCTTGGGCTTTGCAATTTCATAATGTTTCTTGCCGCGATTATATGATGATGATGATGATAAAGTCACGATTCCATGCAAATATAATACACTTCGTGGACCGAACGTTAACACGATATGAAATAAAAGGTCCTTCCTAATTTCATTCGTTCACTGAAAACCAAAGTTTATTGAAAAAGATGAATACGTTCGATACGTTCGACTAAACGTTTTTTTTCAATAATCCCAAAAATTGTGTCATCGCAGCAAAAAATATTTTAGAAAGTCTCTTCGGAAGCTAATTTTAGTCGTTCCACTCGTGAATTTCGCTGACAACTTCGTTAGAAACAAAATTTACTGTCAAAATAACGAAAATGTTGAAATTATCAAAAAATATTTAGTTTACCGTATTAAACAAAATATCGATGATTTTTAACAAAATTTGATTCTCAGTGTTAGGAAGCTAATTTTTGTCGTTTCAATCGTAAATTTCGCTGACAATTTCGTTGGAAACAAAATTTACTGCCAAAATGACGAAAATTTTGAAAATATAAAAAAATATTTAGTTTATCGTATTAAACAAATTTTGTCATTCCACTGGTAACTTTCGCGGACGATTTCGTTAGAAACAAAATTTACTGCCAAAATAACGAAAATTTGGGAATGCTAGAAAAATATTTAGTTTACCGTATTAAACAAAATATCAACGATTTTTAACAAAATTTCATTCTCAGTGTTAGGAAGCTAATTTTTGTCGATCCACTCGTCAATTTTGCTGACGATTCCGTTAAAATCCGAATATGTTGCCAAAATAACGAAAATTTTGAAATTGTCAAAAAATATTTACTTTACAGTATTCAACAAAATATCGACGATTTTTACCAAAATTTCATTTCCAGTGTTCCTAATTTCGTAACTTTGACAACATTATTTTTGTTTATAACAACAAGAAACCCAAGCAACTGGGTTCGTTACTCACATCAACCATAACTTTTGCCACTCGTCCATTTGTACCTGAAAAAAAAAAATCCAAGAGCAAAGAAAAATCGTTTCTAATCGTTCAATTGTTAATTTTCATCAAATTCTTTTTTTCTTGTTGTCGTTTGTTTCGTTGCAGTCGTTTTTCTCTATCAATTAATTACAGCAGATTGTTAAATTTTATTTCAGCGTTATACTCGAGAGTGAAACTTTACTGAATTGAACCGCAAATTATTATTGTTGCAGGTACTATGAGACGGGCTCGATTAGACCCAGAGCAATTGGTGGTAGTAAACCAAGAGTCGCGACAGCTGAAGTCGTGGGTAAAATTTCGCTCTACAAGAGCGAGTGTCCCTCGATATTTGCATGGGAAATTAGAGATCGATTGCTCCAGGAAGGTGTCTGCACAAACGACAATATACCGAGCGTAAGTAGAAAAAATTATTGTGAATTTTGAGCTCCAACGTTTTTCAACGAAATTATTTTTTTTTACGCTCCTCCGCGTCACGTCACAAATAAAAATTGAATGAGAGGATTGTCATGATGAGTTTTTCATGAAAGAATTTTTTTTTTCAACGCAACAAGTTCGCCATTAATTGGATTTTGCTAAATCGAAGAAAAATGGTTTTCCGGTAGTGCGACGTTACCAGAGTCGATACCGCGTGTTTGACGAATTGTACGAACGTTTGCTACCTCCGAGTATCATTAATTGAGCACGCCTCAAAGGGACTCGTAATAGAGCGACTTGATGTTTATTACTTAACGAGGAAACGTCTTTGTACACGCGGAGTAGGAAGCGCGTGGAAGACAATTCAGGCGTGTGCATTGTCAGCGTCGACGCTTTGTCTACATTCTGTACAAAACGCCCTGCATTTACGCAACCTCGGTAGCTAGAGCAACGGCGAGACTATTAGCGAGAGATATCAAGGGTGCGTGGTTTGTCGCCGACGGTCTCGCGGTGCATCAAAACTTTTCTCATTATTCCAAAAAGTTAAGATTCAAAATTATGTGCACATGCAAAAATCCTTTTTTTTTCCATTTCAATCTTTCCGCTTCATCTCTTGCCCGGAAATTTTTATTTTTGAGTTCTGGTTTCCTGGCAACTTTGCACCGAAAGGACAAATTTTCTGGACCACCAAAATCTGCACTCACTAAATTATTTCGCTCGCTATTCTACCAAAATTTTCATTGTCCCGATCTCCCAATTTCTGAGCCGAAATGGATCACGCTCTATACGAAAAAATGTGGCGATAAATATCAGGCAGTGGATTTTCCCGCCTGGGAAGAATTAAGAAAGAAAACTTAGCAACGCAAAATGTGAATTTCGATGAAAATCACGTAAAAATTCGATTAGAGGGAAATCATTTGTTTTAACTCGCTGAAAGTTCATAAAAATCGTTCTCTACGAAATATTGTGCCGATAAATTTTCGGCAGTGGAATTTCCTGCCTGAGGAGAATTAAAAAAAAAAATTTAGTAACGCAAAATGTGAATTTCGATGAAAATCACGTAAAAATTCGATTAGAGGGAAATCATTTGTTTTAGCTCGCTGAAAGTTCATAAAAATCGTTCTCTACGAAAAAATGTGACGATAAATGTCAGGCAGTGGAATTTCCCGCCTGGGAAGAAAAAAAAAAAAAAACTTAGCAACGCAGAATGTGATTTTTTATGAAAATGAAGTCAAAATTTGATTAGAGGGAAATTATCTATTTTAGCTCGATGAGTATTCATAAAAATCGTTCTCTACGAAAAAATGTGACGATAAATGTCAGGCAGTAGAATTTCCCGCCTGGGAAGAATTAAAAAAAAAAACTTAGCAACGCAGAATGTGAATTTCGATGAAAATGAATAAAAAATTCGATCAAAGGCAAAATATTTATTTTAGCTCGACGAGAATTCATAAAAATCGTCGATCGTTAGTTGTCACGGCCCTCGGAGATAAAGCGAAGATTCTATGGTTTTAAATCGTTAATTCTTATAACTTTAGCGAGTATAGAAAAAAGAAGGAAGGTGTGATGGTAGTTCCGGTGGGTCGGAAGGCTAGGAAGACCCTCCGCGTTGCCATGGATATTTGCATGCGTCCAATAAACGGTGGCTAAAAGGATCTCTCTTCTCTCCCTCGCACTTTATTTCTTTCTTTCCTTTTTTTCTCTTTTGCTCTCTTTCAAGACTCTTATGCTTAACGTGAAAAAAGTGAAAGAGAGGTATAGAGGAGGGTCGCGCATCGCATAGCTTCGCCCGGAGGAAAGTCTTGTTTCTTCGTTCCTTGTTTTCGCCCTCACGTTTCCCTCTTCCATTTCGTTCTTACCCTCACGTCCCTTTTCCTCTTTTTCTCTCTCTATCTTTTCCTTCATCTTTTTTTTTTTACTTATTTCTCGACCCCTGGTATATAGCGACACACCGTTTCCGCGTATCGTCGTCTCAGGCCGCTTCTATTTCTCGCGTCTCTCGTAATGGCTACGAGTGTATAAGGTACACGAGGAAAAGGGGACGCAAGAACGTCACCCTTCATATCGTCGACGCGTATAAGCCTCCCCTTTCTCCCTGCCGCCGCCTTCGCTGCCCTTCTTCGCCCCAAGAGGGTGGCAAGACTTGAACGGAGGGTTCCTTGGCGGCAAAACACGCGAGGAGGAGCTTCCTAACGCCATCGTTCTCGGTTCGTTTCTCTAAAACTTTCAACTCTTCTTTCGCGATAATACTTTCTTCAAAGAAATATTTGCCGTTTTCTTTCCGTTACACTGCAAATGAAATTTTGCTAAAAATCGTCGATCGTCGAAAATCTGCGACTTTTCTTTATTTTGGCAGTAAATTTAGTTCCTAACGAAATTGTCAGCGAAATTTACGAGTGGAACGAGTAAAATTTGCTTCCGAAGAGACTTTCTAAAATATTTTTTGCTGCATTGACACAATTTTTGGGTTTATTCAAAAAAACGTTCAGTTGAACTTTTTTTTCCGAATTCAATCCAATCAGCCGGTTCAGCGGATTGAAAATATATTCCGTTTTTTTTCAAAATGGCCGCCGAGCCAATATTTTTCCTTAAAATTAACAATTGTGCAATTTCCCTTTTTTTCTCTTCATAAACTTTGAAATCTGATAGAAACAGAATTTCAATCGCGACTCGCCAATTTTTTTTATTCGCAACTAAATAAATTTTTCAGCCTTTTTTTTTTGCTCAATTAAAATTTTTTCCTCGTGAGGCAAAATTGCAACGATGCTCAGAAACGCAATGAGAAATTTTTGTTTTTTTCTGTCGTCTCAATTGAACAATTACTATATTAATGACTCGAGATTTTTTTTGAAATTTTTTTGACAGTTTTCGTAGCAATTGGCTATTTATATAAATGAGGGTATTGCGAATTTTGATGAATTCTGTGAATATCGGGAGCAGGAGCTTTGAAATAAACTGTGCGCGGATTTAATAAATCGCGCACACCCGCGTTATAGAGTGAGAATTTTTATTTCAAGCTGTTTTAACAAATTGCACGAGTACCCTCGAGGCGTTGTAAGGAGAGAGGGGGAGAGAGGCGTATATAGTCTCAAGTCGGGCGAGAGAAGGAGGAATGAGGGAAAAAGCACGGATGGGTTTGAGAATTGTGCCGGAGGGGACGCGCGCGCCCGCCGTGCCAGTACCAAAAGGATCAAAGCGTCACGGTTAATCCGCCGGAGATTCGAGCATCCCGGTGTGCCTTTCCGGCCTCTTTCTCTCCTTCCCTCGTCGGCTTTTCTACCTCGCTCGTGAACTGCTTGTTGTGGCCAAGATTAACGCTTCTTTAATGGTCCGTGTAATATTCCATTACAAGAGAAACACCGACTATACTTCTGTGTACTTTCGGAGCACAAGCAACGAGAGAAAGAGACAAACAAGAATTTATTATCGTCCGAGCGCTCGCGACTTGATACATTTGGCAAGCCCAGCAACTCTGCACTTGTTGTTTACACACACCGAACCAATTGATAAATTGTCTACAAAGCCGCAAAAAACTGTAAATTCGATTTTTAAAACAACATTTTTCCATTTTTTGCAAAAAAAAATTTCGTCAGTTTTTTTTTTTTTAAATAAATGACATGAAAAAAATTGACGAAACTTGCTCTGAAAACAAAATTTTGTTGAAAAAGATGGATATTTTGTTCGACCAAACGTTTTCTTGAATAATCCCAAAAATTGTCCCATCGCAGCAAGAAATATTGTAGAAAGTCTCTTCGGAAGCAAATTTTGGTCGTTCCGATCGCAAATTTAGCTGACAATTCCGTTAGAAACCAAACATACTGCCAAAATAATGAAAATTTGGAAATTATCGAAATATATTTAGTTGACCGTGTTCAACAAAATATCGACGATTTTTAACAAAATTTGATTTCCAGTGTCGTGGGGATTCAAAGTTTCGCCATCTTGCGGGAAATGCATAAAAGAAAATGAAGCTCGACGAAAACTGCTTTTCTAACGTGACATTCGATTTGACGAGAGAGAGAGAGAGAGAGAAAAAAATGTCGCCACGTTCTATTTGTTCTCGTTCGCCGAGGGAGATAATTTAGCGAATAAATTTAGCACATTCTCGAAGATGCGTAGTAAGGCTTGGGCAAATGCTCGTTGGCTGCTGCGTGTCCTGAAACGTTGTAGAGGGAAAAAAAAGAGGAAAAATGTGGCAACGAGAATTGTGGAAAATCGAAGCTTCGCAAGAGATGAGAGAAAAAAGGAGGGAAGTGAATGAGGAACGGAGGTTTTGCAAAAGGATGAGAAATAATATATACGCGAGCAGGAGGAAAGAGAACGAAGGGCGACATCGCGAGGTAGAGCGAGGATCAACGTGCGAGAGCAGGAAGAAAAAAGAAGACACCGAGTAAATGCGATGGGACGCCATCAAGCTCTGCCGTAGAGCTGCTGGAACATATTCCAAGCGAGTCGTGGTGATTGGGGGGAAATTTCATTATTCTCAGACATTACCCCCGTTATTGTAATGCCATCAAATTGGATACGCTTCGTACACCTCTTTTTCCCTCTTTTCCCCTCCATTCCCTTATTTCTCTTTCTCTTTCATTTTCTTCGGCAATCCCGAGCAGCAGTTTCCTTCGCGTTTTGCCTTATTCCTTTATTTTTAACTCCAGATTCCGATTTCTCCCTTTCGCTATCCAAAGGAACGCGAACTTCGATGTCTGCACAAAACCAGAGACTTTCAATTTGCCATCGTCTCCTCGTCTCCTTTTTCCTATAACTTGTTCCATTTACGTCCTTTTTTTTTTTTTTTTNTTTTTTTTTTTTTTTTTTTTTCTTCAATTTGCTCCTCGTCGTTCTTTATCTCATTTTGATAAAAATTATAATAACGGACCCCCCATTAGCCCGCTTATTCTTTGTCCCATTGTTAAAATATTGTAACGAAGCGTCGAACGAGATTCTGGCATCCGAATCAATAATCGATCGCGATGAAAAGAAATAGGAAATTCAGAATAAGGCGAAAGAGAGCACGAACTTGTAAAGGACAACAAGAAAAATGTTGTGGTCGAGAAAAATGACGTGTCATAGCCGCGCAGCTGTAATTCTCTGTGGACACATCGAGGGTAACACGCGGATGAATAGATCCGCGAAATGTCTCTCGCGGAACGTGGAAACACGAATGACGTTTACGCGCTCCCATCCAACAGGATTTGAATCTCGCTATATGGATGAGGGTTGGCGGCCGCGTTATTGGTTTACTCGCGCCACTGCCCACTGCCTCCAGTGGTTCTCCGGTCTCGGATTCGAGATCCAGTGATGTGTTGTCCTTCAGTTCCCTCCGTTCTCCGTTTATGATCCTCATAGAATTTTTATTTGTTTATTTATTTCATTCAACACGGGCAGAGCCCATTTACACATAATTTTACAACGATTCACACGGGAAATGAAAATTTGTTAAAAATTGTCGATATTTTGTTGGACACGGTAAACTAAATATTTTTGAAAAATTTCGAAATTTTCGTTATTTTGGCAATATATTCGGTTTTTCACGGAATCGTCAGCCAAATTGACGATTCGAACGACAAAAATTAGCTTCCTAAGAGACTTTCTCGAAAATTTCTTGCCGCAATGACACAATTTTTGGGATTATTGAAAAAAACGTTTAGTCCGAACGTATCGAACAAAATATCCATCTTTTTCAACAAAATTTGGTTTTCAGTGCAGAGAATTCAGATTTTGCTATAAACCCATGCACTGAAAACAAAATTTTGTTGGAAAAGATCGATATTTTGTTCGATACGTCCAACTAAACGTTTTTTCGAATAAATCCAAATATTGTGTCATCGCAGCAAGAAATATTCTAGAAAGTCTCTTTGGCAGCAAATTGTTGTCGTTCCAATCGTAAATTTTGCTGACAATTCCATTAGAAACCAAATATACTGCGAAATTAACAAAAAAAATTTGGTTGGTCGTATTCAACAAAATATCGACGATTTTTAACAAAATTTCATTTCCAGTGTGAAAAGACGTTTTTTTCAATCAAAACGAAACGCTTTTTCTAAATTTTATTAATTTTACTGTAAAAACTCTTTCTTTTATTTTTACCACGAAAATCGATCAGCAACCGTTGCGTCTTTAGTGATTAAGGACGTTTCTTTAATTACCGAAGACCACGCGGGTCCTCGTTTTGAAAAATGAAATATTGAAATTCTCGCGGAAATATAAATGTGCGAAGAACCACTGCGGAAGAGGACGAGATTACATTTGTCGAGTCAGCCGTCCCCGAGCGGTACACGGTCGCACTCGTCGACCATGGGTTTGCTCTCCCGGCTAACGTCGAGTTTCATGTCGATTCTACACTACAATACTCTCCTCCTCGGTTCCGTACACTTGGTGCCCTGATCACACACAATTTTCGCCAACACGCGGTTTCCATTTCTCTCGATAAACGCGCGAAGCACACACTGCTCGTTCGAGAACTTGTACGTCAATTCCATCTGAGTTTTGACTTTCAATTCTCGTCACTCCGAATGACATTTTTTGGACAATGGTCTTTGTAGTATGGGGCGGCTGTTTGTTTCGAAAAATTGCACCGAACGCGTGCTGAACAAAATGAAAGAAAAAAAAAACGTGAACGCAAGCGTTTGCGCATTGTGGGGAAAGAAATTCTTCTCGCGATTCTTGTGATAAGTTGAACGATTCGAAAAGTGCTGAGCAAACGGTAAGATGGTCCAATTTGATCGCCTTCCCTTGGTCCATTTCCCACAAAATCGCGCGAGCATGGAAATAAATTTCCAACGAATTACAGAATCCACGGAACTGTTGCGACTGAAATTCTGCATTGAAACTTTGCGAGCGTGTTGCTCTTACAGCCACGAAACTCCAAAGTCACGATGTACAAGGGCGACCGCGAGGAAATCACTGCCTCGTACTCGCTATGGAGATCGGAGAGTACGTTCCACGGTAATTAATAGTCTGTTCGGCGTAGCCACTTATTCGTAAAGGCGTAAATGGTCAACCAAGAGTCGACCCTTCCGTTTGTATTGTACACCAAGTCCCATATATATTTCCAACGACTGTACGTGCAAGATATGACTTTACAAGCTTTACCAAAGCGACGAGGAGTTCTCCGTAGAACGTTTGCTTTCCCGACATAATAATTGAATGTGACGAAAAAAGCTCGACACGGAAATAAAATTTCGTTAAAAATTCTCGATATTTTGTCGAACACGGTAAACTAAATATTTTTTAAATAATTTCAAAATTTTCGTTATTTTGGCAATACATTCGGTTTTTAACGGAATCGTGAGCAAAATTCACAATTGGAACGACAAAAATCAGCTTCCTAAGAGACTTTTTAGAATATTTCTTGCTGCAGTGACACAATTTTTGGGATTAATCAAAAAAACGTTTAGTCGAACATACACTGGAAAAGAAATTTTGCTAAAAATCGTTGATAATTTGTTGAACACGGTAAATTAAATAATTTTGAAAAATTTCAAAATTTTCGTTATTTTGGCAATATATTCGGTTTTTAACGGAATCGTGAGCAAAATTCACGATTGGAACGACAAGATTCAGCTTCCTAAGAGACTTTCTAGAATATTTATTGCTGCAATGACACAATTTTTGGGATTAATAAGAAAAACGTTTAGTCGAACTTACACTGGAAATGAAATTTTGCTAAAAATTGTCGATATTTTGTTGAACACGGTAAATTAAATATTTTTTAAATAATTCCAAATTTTTTTTTTATTTTACGATTGGAACGACAAAAATTTGCGTCGGAAGAGACTTTCTAGAATATTTCTGCTGCAGTGACACAATTTTTGTGATTACTGAAAAAAAAAACATTTAGTCGAACGAATCGAACAAAATATCCATCTTTTCCAACAAAATTCGGTTTCCAGTAGAAAAACCGAACAAAACTGATGGTCGCGATAGAATTTCCTGCAAAAGACGAAAGATACCGCGCGGCCCTGATAAAATCACAGATTTTACAGCGAGGATGAGCTTAGGATCGTAAGAATAGGAGAAAAAAAACTAGATTGATCGCCCCGAAATGGATAATTCTCGCGTTAGAATTCGCTCATATTTATTCGCGTTGATTTTTTGTCTCTTTTTATAACATTGGGCACCGTGCCGCCATGCGAATTCGATAGACGTGCTAAAGTAACCGCAACAATGCCGGCTTCGTAATGGATGGGCTTAGAAACCCGAAGCGAGTGAATTGTTGGCCCCACGTCCTCGCTATTCTCTCTATCTTCTTCTCTCCTCAGATATATAAGGTTCGAATGGAAGCAGGAGAGAAGTGAGCTTGCGACACCCTTTGCCGGTTCTACCCCCGTAAATCAATGCAACTCACCCCCCACACTCTTGCTAACCCATCGTAGTCCTTGGGCTCTCGCGGTTCGCCGGTTTCTCGTGTCTCTAACTTGATCCGTATATATGTGTATAGACTTTTGGCTACTGGCTACTAGGCATCCTTCCTCTTTCTTCTTTCGTTCGAGCTCGTCGCGATCTTCTCTTCTCTAGCAGCCCTGCTCCTTCCTGGCTTTCTCCGCGCGCGTAGATATAGGAAGGAGGGGGGGTTAGAAACGAACGAAGAGAGGAGGGTGAGTCGGGGGTGTCGGAGACGTCCGGCTACTGCATTATGTATTTCTCACCCAACCGGTACTGTCGACTTTCACAGTGCAGAATATACCACCCCCGAGCAGCAGCAGCAGCAGTCTTCTACTTTTCTCACTCTCCCTATTTTTTTTCTTCTTTTTCTTTCGTGACTCGGCAGCTCGATCCTTTTCCTTTTTTTTCTCCACATCGTCGCTACTATTTCTTTCTCCATCCCCCTCGAACGTTTTCCCGCCGAGAAACGCACAGTCTTTGGCAACTTTTCGCCAAATCGCATCCTGTATCGTGAATTTAATTCGCGACGTGACTGACGAAAATTTCATTTCCTAATTCGTCATTTCAGCAAAAAATTAAAAAAAATCGGGTGTTGGGTTTTTCTTTTTGTATATTTCACACACGGATCAGAATTTTCTCGTTATTACTCGCTGCTTTTCGGAATAAAATGAATGAGAGATCACACAGAAACGGGATTTCGAATCCTGCGGAAACTTTGTTGAGAGAAAACTGATTTTCTTTCGCCAATTTAACAGAATGATTCATTATTTCAGCGCGTAAAGTAATAATGAAATATCTGGATTTTGACATATCGCATGATCGTAAAACTGCCAACGTTCCGACCGCTTCTCCGGTGCTCGTGACTCGTTCTCCTCTCACTCTTCTTACTATCTCCCTCGAGCGTATCCAACATTTCTCGAGGAATCGGTACAACACCCTTGGCGAAACAGAGCAGCGTGCAGACTCTCGCAGCACTCTGACAACGTTCCAGCACATGTTCTCGTTTTATTTTATTTCTCTCTCTCCGTTGTTCGTTCCTCACTCCAGCTCCAACCTTTCCTATGTCTATTTCATTTCCCGGAGTCTGCTGGCGGATCCTTTTTAATCAGCGATCATGCGTCCGCTCGCTTCCCTCTCGAGAAATATGCTGGGACACTAAAACCTACGACCAGAAGAATAAATATGTCGTTGGATTAATTCCAATATAGAGAAGACTGGGTGAATCGTACACTGTGTTTGTTCTTTCACTTACGATTACAACTCTGCCTGAAATATTTCAAGCAAGCAATGGAGCTCGGAATAATAAATGAAGAATTGAGCATAATAAAGTGTAGATTGCTGTTTCGATCGTTTTAATTGAGTCTGTTGCTCGTTTTTGTACTTGCTTACTTCACACAGCAAAAGTTCTGTAACGTTGATAATTTACATTTTTTTCTCCATGAATTCCAGTGTTTAGAATCGAGAAATTCCACTTTTGCTTCCATCTTTGGTACACTGAGAATGAAATTTTGTTAAAAATCGTCGATATTTTGTTGAATACGGTAAACTAAATATTTTTTTATAATTTCGAAATTTTCGTTATTTTGGCAGTATATTTGGTTTCTAACGAAATTGTCAGCGAAATTTACGAGTCGAATGACTAAAATTTGTTTCCGAAGAGACTTTCTAAAATATTTCTTGCTGCACTGACACTATTTTTGGGATTATTGAAAAAAACGTTTAGTCGAACGTATCGAACAAAATATCCATCTTTTCCAACAAGATTTTCTTTTCAATGCACGCAGAACTGCAAGAAAATGAAAATGTGATACATCGAACATTGTATATCAACGGAGCACGAAAATAACGCTGATAAGAAAAGGATAAAAAGGAAGAAGAAAAATGTTGGTAAATAAAAATAAAAGTTGTATCGGTGATGGTCGATTCGCGGGTAAACGCTCGAGCGAGTTTGCTCGAGCGAAAGAACGTTGCAAAAGTCTGCGAATTAATGGGGACTCGAGAGTCGAAAGTATAAAGAAAATAACAACGCGCGATGGAAAGGTGGATGAAAGAAAAAAAAAACAAAAAAAAAACAAAAATGATTTTAAATATGAGAAAAAAAGGAAAGATTTGGAGCCAACGAGATGGGATCTTGTCGGAGCGTGAGCGGAGAACGCCCCGTCGAGATAACTAAATATATATAACGTGATCTCGCGCCATGTCCTTGGACTTTCTTCGTCGTTCGACCGATCGATCGAGGTCTTGACGATCCAGTCCACAACGAGAAAGCTGGAGATGGGGGGCAGGGAGAGAAGTGACAAGGGAGAGAAGCTCCATGATGGGACAAGCGCGAGAGATCTCATCGTAAAGATAGTTGCGGGCGTGCCTTTTGAGTTGTTTCTCCAGCGGAAAAAACATCGTGGAGAGGATGGAATGAGGAAAAAGAGGGAAGGAGAGCGAGAGCAGAAATCGAAGGGCGAAGGAAAAAAAAAGGATCCCGCGTCGTCGCGACCGAGTCCCTTTCGTCGTTGTTCCTTCTTATACAGAAACAATGCCGCCTTCTTGATGGAGCACGAGGCACACGTAAATTGATACGCCTTCATATTTCTTAGCGGTGAAGAAGACACTCGGCCGCGTCAATCTACTCTGCGAGAGAAACGCCGGAGGCTCATGCGTGTTCTCTCAAGCTTGTGTGGGTGTTGGTAACATCGAACCATACGAGATCTTGTGCCATGTATCGATATATAAATATCGAACCAGATCCGTGTGTATATTTTCTCGCATGCACAGCAGCTCACTCGACTGCTTATCGAATGAGACAACTGACCACGACTGGTATCCACACTGGAACAGCTTCCACGTAATAAAAAGACTAACATTCCAAGTATTTTTTATGTTAATATCATCGAAGATCTAAAGGTGAACTATGGAAAAACGATCGTGACAAAGTTCCTTCGGTTGGAACTCGACCGAGTCATTTCTTCTTTTTACGATTACCCGAATCTATATTTAACGAGAGATTTCGGTAGGTAGAAAGTCGGAGAATTGGTGATCGGTTACACTGAAAATAAAATTTTGTTGAAAAACATGGATATTTTGTTCGATACGTTCGACTAAATGTTTTTTTCAATTATCCCAAAAATAGTGGCAGTGCAGCAAGAAATATTTTAGAAAGTCTCTTTGGAAGCAAATTTTAGTCGTTCCACTCGTAAATTTCGCTGACAATTCTGTCAGAAACTCAATATTCTGCCAAAATAAGAAAAATTTTGAAATTATTTGAAAAATATTTAGTTTACCGTATTCAACAAAATATCGACGATTTTTAACAAAATTTCATTTCCAGTGTGCGTCGACAAAATCTCTGAGACCTCCGCGGAGTTTCTCGTTGCGTCTGTTTGTATTTTTATCGTTTTGTTTGTACTGAAAGAAACTCTCAAGTTTTTCCAGGCCACCCGCGCGATCATTGTCCATTTCTATTGAACAAATGTTTGCTGTATGGAGAAACGATAAAGAAACAGCGGATTGAGAGGTTTAGATTGCCGAAGAATTCTCGCGACGGGATTCTTGTAATTATGAAGACAAAAAGGAGGAAACGTTGATTCAGCTTTCCCTCTCTCTCTCTCGTGCCCTCTCTCCCTCTTTTTATCTATTTCGGATTCTATCCATAAAAGCACTTTTTTCTCATTCTTTCCCCAACGATATATATGTAAGAGGCAATAACGGGCGACGCGTGGCGTTTTCTCGAACACTCGACTCCGCATTTCGTTCTCTTTATCCACCCCTGTTTCATTTTTTAAGGGGGAACCCCCGGAGAGTTTTGCTAAATACTGCAATGCCCTTGGTTGCTCCTCTTTCATCCTCTTTTTTCTCTGCTTTAATTTTGTTCTCTGGTTCTTTCGCGCGCACTCGGTATCCGTGTCTCGATGCTCTAGTGCTTTCCGCATCTTTTTCTCTCTCTCTCTCTTTGTGTCTCTTCGTATCCCGCTGGCTAGCCCTTTTCTTTTCAGCGCGTATATACTCCATGCACGCTCGAGTACGTGCCACGTACACTTGCAGAGGATAATATAGACACAGACAACCGTAGACGCACAGTGCGTAGTTTGGTATACATTCGCACAGAACGGAAAATCACCCTCCGCGCTGTCCTGCCGCGGCGCACAGGAAGAAGCACCAGATTAAAAGCTGTGATTATACGTGCGCAGCATCGAGAGCGAGAAAGAGAACGAGAGAATTTCTCTCTTGCTGCGGGTCGCGACTCACGCGTATATCCTTCGCAACAAAGTATATAGACTCGACGATTCCGCTAGCACGCTCTAAACGACGGTGTAACCAAACGAAGTAGGCATCCTCCCCCGCACTCTCGTCCATTCTCCTTCTTCATTTATCCCCCTTTTTATTCACTCTCTCTCTCGATCTTCTTCCCTCTCGCTGTGTCGCTTTTCCTCGTCGTTGCTTTCCTCTTTCGCCTACTCCCCTCGTGATCTTCCGACTTATTGCGAAGCATCGCCGCACGCGGCATTTTCCACCACCACCATCCCTTATTCTGTGTTTGGTGCCTCGGTGCGGTTGTGCGCGTTTCGCAAGCATCCACCCTCGTCTCTCTCTCTCTCTCTGCCTCTCGCGGAACCCCAAGCTCCCTGCTGCCTCTCACTCTCGCTTTTACCCCCTTCTCCTCTTTCTCGCCCCCTCGCAGCTCTTAAATTGCGAATGCCACACGTTCCACGAGTTCTATTTAAATGTAATTTGTATCTCAGCTCTTTCCCCGACACCCTCGACGACGACGACGACGGCGACGACGCGACCATCAACACCGACAACGCACCGCGGCTCCTGCGCGCGTTTACTTTACCAGAATCAGGCCAAACGCGGAGAGTTTGTTATGCATACATTAACTTTCCATATATACACAAGTATAAAGCTTTTTGGCTTAACATTATTTCGAGCAAAAGAACCATATAGCGGAGGAAGAAAGAAATTATCTTTTTCTCGTGTCTCCTTTACTACCTACTCCCGCGTGACGACAGTTTATACGAGGAGCACAACGACTACATTCCGGATGTGTTGATGGACCTACCTCTTGCGTCGAAGAATTGAGTCTGCGAGGAAGATTTTTTTTTACAGCTTAAACAAAATTTTTCTCTTGGTTTGAAATTTTTTTCATTAACCCCTGAATGGTAACCTTATTTTTTCTGACCGATTCCGATAAATTGCAGTGAAACAAAATTTTGTTGGAAAAGATTGATATTTTGTTTGGGTAAACGTTTTTTTGAATAATCCCAAAAATTGTGTCATCGCAGCAAGAAATATTGTAGAAAGTCTCTTCGGAAGCAAATTTTAGTCATTCGACTCGTAAATTTCGCTGACAATTCCGTTAGAAACCAAATATACTGCCAAAATAACGAAAATTTGGAAATTATAAAAAAATATTTAGTTTACCGTGTTCAACTAAATATCGACGATTTTTAACAAAATTTTATTTCTAGTGCGGAGTCACAAATGACCCCAATTTTGAAAAATTCATATCTTCGGTAAAATTTAACAAAAAAGGTTCAAGCTGGGCTCATTCTTTTCGTTTTTTGATGCAGAATCACGTAAGTCTAGAGCAACTTTGCTTAGAGTCAAAGAATCAGTGAAAAATGCGGCAAAACGATAAAAAACGGGAAAACGAGGGGAAAAAAGGCGCGGGATTTAAGTCGCCTGGGGTCGTTTTTGACCCCAGGATCGATCGATGAACGAGACTCGAGTGTCTTTCCATGAAAATTTCTATTGCTCGCGTAGTGTTTTTTGTGTGAACAAGAAAAATTGATGTTTCTGTCAATTTTGTAAAAATCTCGTCCAGACGAAATTCGATCGTCATTTATATAGACGAGGCGTCGAAAAGCAAGTACGATAAAGCCAGTCTCTCGCGATACGTATCGCGCATATTAAAACGCTATATTGATCCTTTGGGACGTGTGTGGCGTGCGGAGGGTTCAAGGGGTTGAGAAATCATAACGAAAACGCAGGATAGCGAGAGTACGTGTTATCAGATCGAGTTAAGTAGGTCGTAACAGTACAAACGCGTTAACGTACGATGAAGCTGTCAGTCGTCGCAACGCACATGCACGCGTGTTATACAATCTCCATTTTTTTCTTGCTCTTTCTCGTGTGTCCTAATGCGCCAATATTTCCCACGACGTGGGGTGACCGAGACGCAC
>JBAJMU010000002.1:10189509-10258703 GCA_037952995.1 Hyposoter didymator
TATTTTATTTATTTTATTTATTTTATTTATTTTATTTATTTTATTTATTTTATTTATTTTATTTATTTTATTTATTTTATTTATTTTAATTTTTTTTCGTAGCGTTGCAGAAAAAAGCGACTGTTGTTATAATTGGTAATAGTTTTTTATGCGATTGTCGGAAATTTAATCGTCACACGACGTCACTCTCTCGATAAGCTTGCGAAACGTCGACGCCTCGAGTATGTGAAGGGTGCGATAATGACAGGTTTACAACGCTCCGGTATATTATGAGCAAGGATCTCACTCGGGTGTATTTAGTAATGTATAGTATGTTTATATAGGTAACCCGAGAAGTTCAGGGTATAGCACACGTGTCAATGCGTATATCATAGCTCAGCCCCCCGCGTCGATCGCATTTTCAATGCCCAACGTGTCGCTCTTATACTCGTATTATATTTTCACTGCTATCTCCACATACAAGTTGCTTAATGCATCAGTGAGAACATTGTACAATTCATAAGCTGCAATCAAAGCTTCCCTCTTGTATATGCAGCCAATTTATCAGTCGACGCGTACCTCAACATATACTTCAAGTTATTAATGAACAATACGCTGAAAAATTTATGGATTCTTTTAATTAAATCGCATATTTTCATCCTTAAAAAAAAAAAAAAAAAAAAATGAATCGTACGCGGAGAGAATTTTATATAAAAAAATTACTATGCTCGGCATGCGAGTGAAAAAACCTCAAAAATTCAAAATACGTTGGAATCTTTTTCGAAATATTTCGTATCCTGGTGTTTTATTTGAAAAATTTCAAAAAATCATTCATTTTGAATTCGCTATTTGCTTCCTCAAGCCCCGCGATCCATATTTCGAGACACGAAAGGAAAAATGTTGAGCAGGAGTTTGGAATAAAAGTTTAATTCAATTTGAGCCATCGCGCCCGAGAGATCTTTCGAGTTGGTGAATTTTGATCCAACTTTTGTATTTTTTTCGGAACGCGGCGGATAACGGGCGTAGGAAAAAAATAATGACAACGTTGACTGTTTGTGAGAAAAGAGGGTGTGTGTTTATATGTAAAGAGTATCGCGCCGGATAGAGACGTCATAATATTGGCAATCTCTGACGCCTCCGTAATAGCGCGTGTCTCTCCTGGAAACCGGATCATTGTATACGTGTTTTCACACACCGATAAATTTCTATATAAACGCATATAAAGATATAGGCCCGAATCGGTGCGTAGGTCGAGAAGGGTGGATCGTCCTATTTGTGAAGCGCACGAGCAAAGGGGGAAGTTCCGAGAGTCGCGCGAAGAGCGGAAGAACATACGAGGGTGTGTATAACTCGTGTCTCTCTGCCCCATTCTCTCTCTATAGCCCACTTCCGTTTGCTCGGTTAAGGGGAAACTCGGATAAATCTCTGAACTGATAGATAACGCGTAAGCCATTATATGCCAATCTTTTTTTTTCATCATAAGCAACTGATCCTCAATATTTTCCACAAGCTCAATTCATTTTTTTACTTAACAACGAATATTATCCAAATTTATCGTCATATTGATTCCCAACGAGTTGTGATTATTCGTTAATATACTTGAAGAATTTCATACATGCACGGAGAGAAATGCCAGGAAATTTATATCATGCCACCATAGTTTTCTGGTGAGAGTGTCGTCCCTCTGAGAAATTTAAGCGAAAACATAGTAATTTTTATTCAAATTCTATCGGAAATAGCGGAAATTTGACATTTTTCGCCCAATTTTAGATGAAAAATTCCTATGTTTTTGCTAAAATTTATCGGAGGGACGAAACTGTCACCAGAAAACTATAAATCATAGTAATTTGTGATATAAATTTCCCCGCATTTCTCTCCGTGTGGAGTGAATTTAATATCAAATTTTATAGAAAAAAATTAATTGTCATTCTCGCGATTTAAAACTCAACTCGCTAAATATTTACAACGTTTTTTCTAAAATACTGCAGTGACAACGAAATTTTGTTGAGAAAGATGGATATTTTGTTCGATACGTTCGACTAAACTTTTTTTTTTAATAATCCCAAAAGTTGTGTCAATGCGGCAAGAAATATTTTAGAAAGTCTCTTCGGAAGCAAATTTTAGTCGTTCCACTCGTAAATTTCGCTGACAATTCTGTTGGAAAATAAATATTCTGCCAAAATAATAACAATTTTGAAATTATTTAAAAAATATTTAGTTTACCGTGTGCGGAAAATTAAATTTTGTTGAGAAAGATGGATATTTTGTTCGATACGTTCGACTAAACGTTTTTTTTTTAATAATCCCAAAAGTTGTGTCAATGCGGCAAGGTCTCTTCGGAAGCAAATTTTAGTCGCTCCAATCGTAAATTTCGCTGGCAATTTCGTTAGAAACAAAATTTACTGCCAAAATAACGAAAATTTGGAAATTATCAAAAAATATTTATTTTATCATGTTCGAAAAAATATCGACGATTTTTAAAAAAATTTCATTTCCACCATAGCCACGAGGCATAAATTCGTCAAAGCTACGGGACTCTTCACGACACGCAGGTATATAGACGAGCGTGAGACACGTCGTCCGCGGAGAAAATATGAGACAAAGAGAGAAAAAAAAGTTGAGCAGAGAAACCTCGATGGTAGGCGACAATACCGATTACCTGAGAGGAGCGAATGATAGAAAAAGATAGAGAGACCAAAAGTGACACGTGACGAGTTCGAAAAAGCCCAGTCAAACGACATTTGATCCTGACATCGAGTGTCCAACTGTTTCGCTCGTTTTTCGTCAAGCCGCAAGTCTATAGCGTACAATCCTGCGCGTATATAAACATATATAAATTTATAGTGCGTAAAACGCTCGTTTTCTGGCTTTATGTGTAACGCCAACGAACGACATGTGTCATACGGCAAACCACCTTGACAAGAACCCCGATCATTGTCGTTGCGAGACGACCATTATGCATCAAAAGAATCGATCCACAATGAATCGCTGGCAGTGACTCGATCGCTTTTTTTTATTGTACCATGTCAAGCCACTTGCCACGTACTTATATATATATACGCGGTAGCAGCTAATACTAAATTTCTAGTGCCTCGCTAACTCTATAAGAGTTTCCGGGCCTTTTACTTTTCACATATTTGTTTGCTCGTTGTGTGACAGAAGCCACTCGCCGTCTCCGCACAATTGCAATTCCGGCTCAGTCGTGAAACTCATTATTTCTTCATGTAAATTCGTGCAAATCACGAAATCATTGAAAACCATTATTATTTTTAGAACGCTCGGATTTTTTTTTTAGCGAAAATTAATAAATCTCACACTGGAAATAAAATTCTTTTAAAAATCGTCGATATTTTGTTGACGAATACCGTAAACTAAATATTTTTTTATAATTTCAAAATTTTCGTTATTTTGGCAGTAAATTTCGTTTCTAACGAAATTGTCAGCGAAATTTACGAGTGGAACGACTAAAATTCGCTTCCGAAGAGACTTTCTAGAGTATTTCTTCACTGAGAATGAAATTTTGTCAAAAATCGTCGATATTTTGTTGAATACGCTAAACTAAATAGTTTTTTATAATTTCAAAATTTTCGTTATTTTGGCAGTAAATTTCGTTTCTAACGAAATTGTCAGCGAAATTTACGATTGGAACGACTAAAATTTACTTCCGAAGAGACTTTGTAAAATATTTTTTGCTGCGATGACACAATTTTTCGGAATTATTGAAAAAAACGTTTAGTCGAACGTATCGAACAAAATATCGATCTTTTTCAACAAAATTTCATTTTCACTGCAGTATTTTATAGAAAAAATAGTGAAAATATTTAGCGAGTTGAGTTTTAAATCGCGAGAATCACAATTCATTTTTTTCTTCATTTCGGAACGGATACTTCAATAGAGTCGATGGCTCTTGAAAAGATGCTGAAGGGCGAACTGTGAAGCGCGAGGGTGGCTGTACGACGGGGGTCCGAGATGTCAGCCCGTTTCAACATCGCGGACCCCCTGTCACGACGACGACGACGACGACGACGACGACGACGACGACGATGTAGGAGATTTACCGCGCGGGTCCAACTCATGCTCTAGGGAACGACATTTCCCATGGCCAATCCCACGCCCATGTAATCCGAGCACTCTGTAAACTCACATATATATTTATATATTTACACGTATGACACGTCGCTATCATATACTTTGCAGCAAAAAAGAAAAATGAAATATCTTCCCAGCAGAGCAAGTGACAAACTCACTGTACAGAAGAATCGACCAACTCTATTAATTTTCCGATTTCTCGTAATTAGTCCTTCATTTTTATTTTTATTCTGAGCTCAGAAGAATTTTTACCGTTGTCAGGCTTTTTTTTTCTGTCGGAATGATGAAAAACATTCGAGCTAACCTGGAAGCCGTCCTGACATCACTGAAAACAAAATTTTGTTGGTAAAGATCGATATTTTGTTCGATACGTTCGACTAAACATTTTATTTGAACAATCCCAAAAATTGTGTCATCGCAGCAAGAAATATTGTAGAAAGTCTCTTCGGAAGAAAATGTTTGTCGCTCCACTCGTAAATTTCACTGACAATTTCGTTAGAAACAAAATTCACTGCCAAAATAACGAAAAAATATTTAGTTTACCGTGTTCACCAAAATATCGACGATTTTTAACAAAATTTGATTTCCAGCGCAGTGATAATTCGAGCGCATCGCGCACGTGCGACGTAACGCTTCATTCAGACATTCGAGCATCGGCAAATTTTCATTGCTACACACACAGATGTCCGGTGATTCGAACACGGAATTCTTTGCTCAGCGACTGTCGCGGACGAACGCGGAGACTGTGAATCTCGATAATTCGCTCCGTCAGAGCATATTTAGTCAATCTTTTGTGCCTCGTATCTCCTCGCTTATTCGTGACAATAAATTGATTCGTTAAACAAGTTAAATCTGAATATAGTACAAGGAAAAATGGAACACGTGTGTGCATCGTATAGAGAAAGTCTGAATTAGTAATTACTCGTGTACGCTCGCGATCCATCTGTAGGAGCGGCGTCGATATATTGATAAAATCATATGCCCGAGCACAGTGAGCTGGTAAAATCACGAGTGATAAGGGACTCGAGGGTGTGTGGCGATGTAGCAACAGCGGTACTTGCTTCATGTTGGATAAGTGTCTATAGGAATATCCACGTCTCTCCCCAAAGCCCTCGTGTGACCCAAACCCCGTGTTATTCCGAGCGGGTAGTACTCACGCCAAACTTGCTTCGGAGTGGCGCGCGAGACGGAAATAATTGAAGACGGAGGTAATTAACTACCCGTGGTGCTGAACACGATACCGTTGCGCTGTGGCGCACATCGTTTTAATTACCCGGACTACCTTTCTCTCTCTCTCTCTTCGTCTCTCGCGGCGGCTGTCCCTTTTTCTCTCTTCGTCGACGTCGTTGTAGTCGTTTGCTCCGCGTCTCATCGGGCAGAGAGGCTTCTCGCTCCATGTTCCGCGCACTGCAATCGAGATAGTTATACCCTCGCGGATCTACCACAAACGTAGTATTCCCAATTCCCCTTCAAGCGACGAACTCTGTCCTCTCGCGCAGTGTTCCCGTACCTTTGCGACTATTTATACGAAATGAATCGAGATGTACGGAGAGAGTAACGAATCATCGGAGTACGCGAATCATTCGGCCACTTTTTCCAATTTCCACTGTTTTTTTTTTTTCGCACGATTTGTCGGAGTTACTCCTTCGGGATGATAAACATCGCAAGGAGAATTATACAGTTTGATTCTCTCGTGAGTCAACGTTAAAATGCACTTTTCGTTGCAATTCGATTTCGCTGCTTGCATCGTTGGTCACACTGAGAATGAAATTTTGTTAAATATCGTCGACATTTTTTTTAATACGGTAAACTAAATATTTTTTTATAATTCCAAAAGTTTCATTATTTTGAAAGTTTATTTGCTTTCTAACGAAATTGTCAGCGAAATTTACGAGTGTAACGACTAAAATTTGCTTCCGAAGAGACTTTCTAAAATATTTTTTGCTGCGATGTCACAATTTTTAGGATTATTCGAAAAAACGTTTAGTCGAACGTATCGAAATAAATATCGATCTTTTCCAACAACATTTTCTTTTCAGTGTACCGAAACTTTGAATTTCCAATAATTTATTCTTTTTTTTATTTCTCGTTTGAAAACTAATACACTGGAAATTGAATTTCGTTGAAAATCGTCGATATTTTTTGTTAATACGGTAAACTAAATATTTTTTTATAATTTAAAAATTTTCGTTATTTTGGCAGTAAATTTCGTTTCTAACAAAATTGTCAGCGAAATTTACGAGTGAAACGACTAAAATTTGCTTCCGAAGAGATTTTCTAAAATATTTTTTGCTGCGATGTCACAATTTTTGGGATTATTCGAAAAAACGTTCAGTCGAACGTATCAAACAAAATATCCATTTTTTTCAACAAAATTTCATATTCAGTGCAGGAGCGCAGTGTCCTATTTATTTAACCGGAAAATCTGACGTTGGTTTTTTTTCTTTGTGGCCAATGTTTCAGGTATCGTCGATAAACAGGGTTTTAAGAAATTTAGCAGCACAGAAGGAACAGCGACAGCAGCAACAGCAGCATCAACAGCAGCAACAGCAGCAGGGAGTCGGTGGAGTCGGTGTAGGAGCGGGAAGTCCTGCCGAGAGTGTCTACGACAAGCTGAGGCTACTAAACGGCCAAACGACGGGTTGGCCGAGACCCAACCCTTGGTAAGATTTCAAAAAATCATTCAGCCGAAAAAATTTCAAAGAAATTTACTCGATTCCCTTTCGTTTTCAACTTTTTGTGCTTTTTCAAACTTTATCGTTAATTTGTGCCTCGAACAAAAAAAAGATGAATTTTTTTTTCACGTGCAAATAGTTCATTCTTATTTCCGTAATTTCCTCCATTCAGGTATCCTGCCGGAGGAGGCAGTCCTTTTCCTTCGTTACAACCGAGTCTCAGCCCGAGCCATTGCACCTCGTTGGCTCCGGATCCTGCGGAAATACTGCACGCGAAAAAGGGTAAGTGACGACAAAACGAAATTCCAAAAATCACACGAAACGACATCGAACGATCAGTCGCGCAATTCTCCATAAAAAAAAAANCCGCGTGATGAAAACGAACCAGAAGAATATTTTCAATCATCAAAATTTTAAACTCGACTCCCTAGCCAAAGAAAAATAAAAAAAAAAAAAAAGAAAAGATTTTCTTATTCGCAGAATATTTCTGCGAATAAGATGGAAATGTCCGGCGAAAGTTTGGTCGATGCAGATTCGCAAGTTCGTGAAATTTCTAGCCTCGCCAGACCCAAGACTCATGAGGTCAACTGGCAGCAATGTTGTGTGTGCACACACGTATGAAAAGCAGCGGGCGNCCGCGTGATGAAAACGAACCAGAAGAATATTTTCAATCATCAAAATTTTAAACTCGACTCCCTAGCCAAAGAAAAATAAAAAAAAAAAAAAAGAAAAGATTTTCTTATTCGCAGAATATTTCTGCGAATAAGATGGAAATGTCCGGCGAAAGTTTGGTCGATGCAGATTCGCAAGTTCGTGAAATTTCTAGCCTCGCCAGACCCAAGACTCATGAGGTCAACTGGCAGCAATGTTGTGTGTGCACACACGTATGAAAAGCAGCGGGCGACGGTATGAAAAGAGAGAAAGAAATAGAAAGCCAGAGAGAGAAAAAGAAACTCGGAGCCTGGAGGGTTCAAACGTTCTGCCAAAAGAGAACGTAGCATAGTCGCGTTTTAATTAATTAATCCGTGTTGCCCGAAACGATACTAATATCAATGTAATTCTGTAGCGGTTGTCCCGCGGTTTGCCGCACGTGTATACGCGATGCATCCAGTAATCGCCGCATACGAGCTGCAGAAACAAACCGTTCCCTCGCGTATACACATGCGAGCAAACCAAAAGCAGTCCCGACAAGAAAAAAGGCGTAACTCGTATCAACATCCATACGCGGAACTCTGAGAATAATGCTCTTTTGTTTGCCAGCAGCCACTGATGCATTAGCACACAAAACCATAAACTCGACAACGTGCATACGCACGTATATCCCAATTGTCAGAATGTACAATTTTCACAAACCACATTCGTGGCTTCTGCTCGTTTATACACAGCAACGCAGACAAATAATAATTCTATCTCTGCCAACCCCTGCCACACTATGAAACGGCCACACACACCAACACTTTCGTATCATTTGCCAGTTTAGCTCAGTCTCTCATGCCCCTGTTTTCGTATCCGCGCAATCGAGAGTCTAACCCTCGCCTCGATCCAACAACTCTATTCCTCTTTCTTTTTTTTCGCTTTTCCCTTGGGCGTCACAGGCCCATTGGCCTTTTTTCTGCACTGCGATTCTGTTCCTCGTTTCACCTCCGTTACGATATTTCATCGAAGCCCCCNTTCTCTAGCTCGAAATTTTCGTCCGTGTTAATACACGGACATAAGTCATGTACGTACATATACGAACGCAAAGATACACAGGACCACATACAGCTCAGCAGCCCTTTGGCGGCTCGGATCAAACGAATGTGAATTTCTTTGCTTGGATTTTTCAACACGATACCGCACGAGCAAACGTACGTGAGTAGAATACACGTGTGTATATGAATTTATGCCCACACATCGACATCGATTCATACGTACTCTCCGGCGCCACGAGTATCGGGAGAAAAAATTTTACACGATATCGCACTTGCGAGTTCGATCACACCTGCATTTAAGTATAAGGGCTCGTGGCGTCGAGCAAGAATAACCCGAAGATGCAATGGAAAACGAAATTGTGTTTATTTTTAATGGAATTTTTAGGAATTTTGGGGGAAACGGAATTTTCGTTTCAATTCGAATACCCGTAGATCGTTCACTGGAAATGAAATTTTGTTTAAAATCTTGGATATTTTGTCGAACACGACAAATATTTTTGAGAAATTTCAAAATTTTCGTTATTTTGGAAATATTTTCGGTTTTTAACGGAATCGGTAGGAAAATTCACGATTGGAATGACAAAAATTAGCTTCCTAACACTGAGAATCAAATTTTGTTGAAAATCGTCGATATTTTGTTCAATACGGTAAACTGAATATTTTTTTTTATAATTTCAAAATTTTCGTTATTTTGGCAGCATTTTTGGGGGAAACAGAATTTTCGTCTCTTCGAAAACCCGTAGATCGTTCACTGGAAATGAAATTTTGTTAACAATCTTCGATATTTTGTCGAACACGATAAATATTTTTAAGAAATTTCAAAATTTTCGTTATTTTGGAAATATTTTCGGTTTTTAACGGAATCGTGAGCAAAATTCACGATTGGAACGACAAAAATCAGCTTCCTAAGAGACTTTCTAGAAAATTTCTTGCTGCAATGACACAATTTTTGGGATTATTCGAAAAAAACGTTTAGTCGAACGTATCGAACAAAATATCGAGCTTTTCCACCAAAATTTTGTTTTCAGTGTTCACGCTCGATATTTCTTGATACGCGATATGTTTTCCTTGATATTTAGATCTATGTGTAGGATGAAATACGTGCGTGTAGGTGGAAGGGGCAAAGAGCCTGAACGTATAAGGGGAAAGGGGCACAATCAAATATGGTAACTGTTGCAACCGCTCAACCGCACGCGGGCCCCGGGGGCCGGATTATCCGCGGGGGTGGCGCCGTTTATAGGATAACCTCTACGTGAGGGGTTGAACTCGCAAGGGTCGAATCTATCTCTTTTGCACCGCACGGATAGCCTACCGCGTACACTACACGCTCGATTCAGCATCTTCTCTCCGATTCTCTCTCTCTCTCGCTGCCTCTCAACCCCTCGCGCAAATTTTCGACAAAACCGTGGGGTCGACGAGAAGAGAGCCGCAAGGAAGCCTCGGGCTAAATTTCTCCCACCCTTTGCCTCACACTCCTGCGCCTGCTACCGCATCTCTCTGGAATCGAGCGTATAACTCGCGATCCTCCCCCAAAGAAGCAAAGCAAAGCAGATTACGTCGCAATCATCGCGCTGTACGCGCGATTCACTGCCCGCACGCGTGTATACAAATACCTTATATACACAATTTCCCTTTTTCTTCCATACATTTCCGATACTTTGTTGTTTTACTGATTTTTTTTCTTTGTTCGTTAATTCCCGCACTGAAAACCAAATTTTGTTGGAAAAGATCGATATTTTGTTCGATACGTTCGACTAAACGATTTTTTGAATAATCCTAAAAATTGTGTCATCGCAGCAAGAAATATTCTAGAAAATCTTTTCGGAAGCAAATTTTTGTCGTTCCAATCGTAAATTTTGCCGACTATTCCATTAAAAACCAAATATTCTTCCAAAATAACGAAAATTTTGAAAATATCGAAAAATACTTAGTTTATCGTATCCAACAAAATGTCGACGATTTTTGACAAAATTTTATTCTCAGTGAAGAAATATTCTAGAAAGTCTCTCCGGAAGCAAATTTTAGTCGTTCCAATCGTAAATTTTGCTGACTATTCCATTAAAAACCAAATATTCTGCGGAAATAACGAAAATTTTGAAGTCATCGAAAAATATTTAGTTGGCTGTGTTCAACAAAATATCGACGATTTTTAACAAAATTTTATTTCCAGTGCGAATATCCGCGCGAAGCTTTTTTTTTTCTTCAGCGTCCTCAACTCGATGTTTTCACTGCTCGATCATTATTGCACGTAATGATTTTCAGTTTGGTCGTTACCGAGTAACGAATCATCGTCGAGGAAAGTCCCAACGTTCTTTTGCTTTCCTGATGCTCCCGCGTATAGCTCACACTTTGTTTTTCATCGCACAAAGACTCGCCCCAACTTCCTGCTGGGTCTTCAGGGTCTCTCATGTTGCTTAGAAACTTGCCATCCGGCAAAGAATTCCTGGAGGAAACTCCGCGAATTGTTCTAGAGAGGACTACGCGGTGATAAAAAATTAAAAAATGGTAAAAAAAAAGTACGACGCGACCGAAAGAATAAATGGCAACGTTCATGTATTCGTCACGCGTCCCATACAATATAACGAAGACTGTGCACACCGTCGTGTTGTACACTCACTCACCCTGCGTCGCCGCGTTTTGTTATCCAGGAAAATGCGAGACGCTGGGGTTCGAGAGCCTTCCGTATAGCCAGCCATTGTTTTTTTACCTCTAAGGACTCGCACGCGACAAGCTCCGATGTGCACCAGAAAAACGGGAATACCAAAAACAAGAGAAACGTCGCAGAGCAGTTCGAAAAACGCGAATCATTAGAAATGAATCAATAAAAACAGAATTTCCGAAAAACTTATTCGCCATTTTAAAAAATGCGACCGACTCGTTTCTCTATTTTTTTATCAACATTATTCGTCCGAATATAAATTTTTTCACCACAATTTATCGCGCCCACGAAATTCTGAATAATTCAACACTGAAAACAAAATTTTGTTGAAAAAGATGGAAATTTTGCTGGATACGTTCAAATGAACGTTTTTTTAAATAATCCCAAAAATTCTCTTCGGAAACAAATTTTTGTCGTTCCACTCGCAAATTTCGCTAACAATTCCGTTAGAAACGAAATATATTGCCAAAATAGTGAAAATTTTGAAATTATCAAAAAATATTTAGTTTATCGTATTCAAAAAAATATCGACGATTTTTAACAAAATTTCATTCCCAGTGAAGAAATATTCTAGAAAGTCTCTTCGGAAGCAAATTTTAGTCGTTCCACTCGTAAATTTCGCTAACAATTCGCGTTAGAAACCAAATATATTGCCAAAAAAATGAAAATTTTAAAATTATCAAAAAATATTTAGTTTATCGTATTCAACAAAATGTCGACGATTTTTGACAAAATTTCATTCTCAGTGAAGAAATATTCTAGAAAGTCTCTTCGGAAGCAAATTTTAGTCGTTCCACTCGTAAATTCGCTAAAAATTCCGTTAGAAACAAAATATATTGCCAAAAAAGTGAAAATTTTGAAATTATCAAAAAATATTTAGTTTATCGTATTCAAAAAAATATCGACGATTTTTAACAAAATTTCATTCCCAGTGAAGAAATATTCTAGAAAGTCTCTCCGGAAGCAAATTTTAGTCGTTCCACTCGTAAATTTCGCTAACAATTCCGTTAGAAACGAAATATATTGCCAAAAAAGTGAAAATTTTGAAATTATCAAAAAATATTTAGTTTATCGTATTCAAAAAAATATCGACGATTTTTAACAAAATTTCATTCCCAGTGAAGAAATATTCTAGAAAGTCTCTCCGGAAGCAAATTTTAGTCGTTCCACTCGTAAATTTCGCTAACAATTCCGTTAGAAACGAAATATATTGCCAAAAAAGTGAAAATTTTGAAACTATCAAAAAATATTTAGTTTATCGTATTCAACAAAATGTCGACGATTTTTAACAAAATTTCATTCCCAGTTTCCAATTTCCACGAAGCTCGCCAAATGCAACTTGTCAAAATTTCATCCACTTAAGCCTTGGAGACAAAACGACTTTTTCACACACTTCGATTATAACAGAGTGACAAAACAATGGTGCAATGGCTTCCTTTGGTATTATTCGACGAGATCCCTCTGTGGTGGTGAGCATGTTCGTCGCTCAGGGAACAGGGGGCGCAACCCAGAGGAGCCAACCCTCCCATTATCCTCGACCTCTTTATCTCCAGGGTTGAATCTTTTCTTTCTCCGCTTCTCTCTTTCCCTCTCCCTCGCTCTTCTTCTTCTTTATCTTTCTGTGTCTTTTTTTCCTCCTTTTTATCTCCTCTTAGCTTTTTGCCTTGAGCTTTCGTCGTTTCTCTATCCGAACGGGTATAGCCAACGCGAAGGTTTCGCCGCGATGCGAACCTTTTATTATCGTCGATCGAGACAATGCCTCGCGCGCAGTGCCATTGGAGGATAGACCTTTCTTCCGTTCTTCCCTTTCGCTATCTATTTTTCTTTATCTTGGTGCATATTCTCCCTGTAACGTCAGTATACGTTGAAGTCCTCGATCAAAACGAAAGAAAAAAAAAAAAAACGCACGCCATTTCTATAGATGCGAGCAAACGCTAGGGAATTCGCGAAGAACCGGAGTTTACAAAGAGAAAAAACAGAGAAACAAGGAAAAAAATACGACACGTGCGCAACTCGAGTCAAAGATCGAAAACTTTTGAGAAACATTTTTTATCATTAACCCTAGAACGGTAACCTGGGGTCAAAAACGACCCCAGGCGACTTTAAATCCCGCGCCCTTTTTCCCTTCGTTTTCCCATTTTTTATCCTTTTGCCGCATTTTTCACTGATTCTTTGACTCTAAGCAAAGTTGCTCTAGGCTCACGTGATTCTGCATTAAAAAACGAAAAGAATGAGCCCAGGTTGAAGCCTTTTTGTTACATTTTACCGAAGATATGAATTTTCCAAAATTGGGGTCATTTATGACCCCAGGTTATCGGAATAGGTCAGAAAAAATAAGGTCACCGTTCTAGGGTTAAATCGTTGTCAAGTTTGAAGCGTAAAGCCTCATTGGAGTGGGTCGCGGATCTGCTGATTACGTAACAATGAATAAAATAAAGAATTTTGCGGTAAATGGTAAATAAATCGATTTAGCCATGTGTGCGTGTGAGAGATGACGGAAATTCTATACACAGAGCCGCAAAAGTGAAAAGCTGAAGGATAGTGCAGCATAAATATCCTTCTTACATATTCTACGCGTACGCACGCACGCGAGAGACTCTCTTTATCCCGCGACGTCGTATTATTTACAAAGGATACAGCGAAAAACAGCGATTTTTTATTTTATTCTTCGTGCTGCACTCGTTCTCGAGTTGTGCCTGTAATTTCTGCCATAAACGACTTGCATGTCTTTGTGTATTCGGATCCCTAGTTTGTGTGTGTGTGTGGGTTTGTGTGTTTGTGTAAGTCTCGCGCTGGCTTTACCGAGAAAGGAGAGAAGCTATGCATTGGATTCGCAGGTCAGTGAGTTGTCGCATTGAGTCTTTCGTCGCGTGTCAACCCAGCTTCGATTTATCTCGTTCGTCAATCTACAAGCTGACCTCCCAGCTGGTATCGGGTTACTTCGTTGCGCTCTCCTCCCTGCTGCTGCCTGCCTCATGGGGCAGGCTACGAGAATCCCCATCATCGTCATTGGCACCAGTGAGACTGCTATCTTGCCGACATTATGGCCGAGCCATGCTGCAGGTATATGCATGCGAGATCCTCATACATACTTTTTCATAGCTTCTCGTATGCGATCGAGAGATCGGAGCAGTCAGTGTGTTTTCGTAACAACTTGAGAAGTTTTTTTTCTCATTTCAATGAGAATTAACACGCTCGGTGCTTTTTTCATTCTATCCATCCTCGTCATCAACTACAATCAAGGTCACAATCAACATGTAGGTTCGTAGGCAGCTCATGAGCACTCGTGTATCTCGATTTTATCGTCCAGTCACGCACTGAAAAAAAAATTTCGTTGGAAAATATCGATATTTTGTTCCATACGTTCGACTAAACGTTTTTTTTTCAATAATCCCAAAAATAGTGTCCTCGCAGCAAGAAATATTGTAGAAAGTCTCTTCGGGAGCAAACTTTAGTCGCTCCAATCGTAAATTTTGCTGACAATTCCGTAAGAAACGAAATATTTTGCTAAAATGACGAAAATTTTGAAATTATCGAAAAATATTTAGTTCACCATGTTCAACAAAATATCGACATTTTTTAACAAAATCTCATTTTCAGTTTGAAAAGAAAATTTCGTTGGAAAATATCGATATTTTGTTCCATACGTTCGACTAAACGTTTTTTTTTCAATAATCCCAAAAATAGTGTCCTCGCAGCAAGAAATATTGTAGAAAGTCTCTTCGGGAGCAAACTTTAGTCGCTCCAATCGTAAATTTTGCTGACAATTCCGTAAGAAACGAAATATTTTGCTAAAATGACGAAAATTTTGAAATTATCGAAAAATATTTAGTTCACCATGTTCAACAAAATATCGACATTTTTTAACAAAATCTCATTTTCAGTTTGAAAAGAAAATTTCGTTGGAAAATATCGATATTTTGTTCCATACGTTCGACTAAACGTTTTTTTTCAAATAATCCCAAAAATAGTGTCCTCGCAGCAAGAAATATTGTAGAAAGTCTCTTCGGGAGCAAACTTTAGTCGCTCCAATCGTAAATTTTGCTGACAATTTCGTAAGAAACTAAATATTTAGCTAAAATGACGAAAATTTTGAAATTATCGAAAAATATTTAGCTCACTGTGTTGAACAAAATATCAACGATTTTCAACTTAATTTTATTTCCAGTGCGATATTGCGTTGCTTGAACAATGCGAAAAGAAAAGTTTGTTCGAGAAAGTCGATTGTTCCTTCGAATTTTCAGCGACCAATGAATTTTCAAGCGGAACTCGAAAATTTCCTTGGCCTACGAATCATTTGTTAATCACAACGCCTTCGTTTGCTATAAGCTGCTCAACATTTTTTAGCTCGTTTTGTAAAGAAGCAGCTTTGTTATCTTTATCGATATCGACTTTTGATTATTACGATCGAGACCGAGAAGCGAACTCCCTTTGTAATTCCAATGCTGCTGATCCTTTTCAATGAAGCGACGACCCTCTCAGTTCCATCGATATATCTAGATATATTTTTATAAATATAAATATATATTTATTGGTGTACATCACTCTCGAACATTATGTGGGCGGGCTGAGCTTGTACACCGAGAGTGGTATTTATCGGAAAATCCATTGAGATCCAATCGTCATAATCCGCTTTGCTCACGATATTTTGCCGCGTTGTATTTCCCCTTCCACGCACGCACTCTTTATCGTTGGCGAGTGCACTTGAGATCGCTAAAGCCGAATCTATTCGTAACACACGCCAACGATCCAGAGCTCTGACTACAGCTTCCATTACGTCATCCCCACCCTTTGTATTCCTTGTTTTGTAATACGCGCGCGATTCTTATAACGTATTGTACGTTCCATCGAGGCCTATTGTCGGTGACTGCACGGGGGAACAGAAAATCATATTTTCAGTTGTTGCTCTTGACTCGAGTGGCGACATTTCCAATTTTTTTTTTTTTTTACATAAAGTTCATTTTTTTTAACGAAATTTTTCAAATATTCGTGAATTCAAAATTGTTATTTCTGTGCCAATGAAATATTCATAGACTCGAGTTAAAATAATTCGGTCTTTCGGAGCTTATGGAAAAAGAGAAAAATTGAAAAAACAAAAAAAATCACGCACGGTTGAAAAAAAAAAAAACGACCTGCGTATAAAAATCACGCCTTCCCCGCGCATTTCCCATTTGATATTCCAACGATATGATAATTCTCTTACGCCCGCTGGCCATTTCGTTTTCCTAATAGCTTTCGACCCCTCGGCTCGAAAAGCGCCTCTTGCTTCTGGCCGAACGACCGGAAAAGCCGACCCAATGATAGTGTGTCCTGTCGACTCTGTCTGCACACTTCCTTGTGCCTTTTTTGTAAATATTTCTCACCCTCGCTGCTCCTCAAGATGGTTCGGGCTCCGAATCAGGGCAAGGGCGAGCGGCCACCCTCGCGAGAATCGTCTTTTCCTTCTTTCCACGTCATCTTCTCCCGTTCCATTCGCACACGATGGATACATTTTTAAAAAAAGCCAACACACGTTCGACGATCAATACATTTTTTTATTATTTTTTTATTATCGTCCAACGAGAAACGAAGAAAAAATAATGATCGAGAATTCATAATTTCCGAAATTGCTGAAAAGCTTATTGGAAAGTACAAATTCGACGTTTCATGAGCCCATTGACTAAAAAATCAGTGGAGCTTCCAATGGGTACACGTTTTTTACAAAACGAACGATATGTCTTGCGTCTACAATGCTGAGACGGAACGAGGAAAATAGGAAGTCATAGTGCACTCACTCCGGTGCATGGACAAAGCCACACTGCGATGACACGGCGGAAAAAAAAGAGCGAAGAATAGTTCATGCTCCGCAGGGGCATAGATCTCAGTCGCATACGTACGTGCGCGTGTGTCTGTGAATATACATAGACAACGCACATAATCTCGAGAGTCTCATATTCGCGAGTTGTACCGACCTTATTGTGTGTCGTTGGCAGAGGAGGACCCTCTTTGCTTAGGAACAGACAGCACAGCTCGTGTTATTGACATGCTGCATGAGGAGGTACCTTTGCTCATGTTGCTCCTCTCGTACGGGATCCACTGCATATGCGTCGGTATCAAGGGACACATATAGCACTGCGTGGAGAAGGCGGTCGCCATGGTTCACGACAAAAGCCATTGACGCTCTAAGTACGTGCGGCATGCATCTCCGCGCGCGGAGATGCGAATGAACCAGACAAGAAAATTAGAACCGGATGACATGCAAAAGAAACAACGACAGGCGTCTCAGGTCCTTGATGATCTTTCTCAGCACACACTGGAAATGAAATTTTATTGAAAATCGTCGATATTTTGGTGAACACTAAATATTTTTGAAAAATTTTAAAATCTTCGTTATTTTGGCAATATTTTCGGTTTTCCAAGAAATCGTCAGCAAAATTGACGATTGGAACGACAAAAATTAGCTTCCTGACAGTGAGAATCAAATTTTGTTGAAAATCGTCGATATTTTGTTTAATTAATACGATGAACTCAAAATTTTTTCTATAATTTCAAAATTTTTGTTATTTTGGCAGTCTTTTTGGTTCCTAACAGAATCTTCAACGAAATTTACGAGTGGAATGACTAAAATTCGATTCCTAACACTAAGAATCAAATTTTGTTAGAAATTCGTCGATATTTTGTTTAATACGGTAAACTAAATATTTTTTTTTCTATTATTTCAAAATTTTCGTTATTTTGGCGGCATTTTTGGCTCTCAACGGAATCGTCAGCGAAATTTACGAGTGGAATGACTAAAATTTGATTCCCAAGAGACCTTTTAAAATATTTCTTGCTGCACTGACACTATTTTCGGGATTATTCAAAAAAACGCTTAGTCGAACGTATCGAACAAAATATCCATTTTTTTCAACAAAATTTTGTTTTCAGTGCACACAGCAGGGCGTGTTGCTGAAAAATCTTGAACAAATAAGTTGTTAAAAGTTGGAATTGCAAGCGCAAAACGTAGTGTGTGCGATAGAAGAAAAAAAAGTGACGGACGAAAGACAGATCTCGGTTTTTTTGTTTCTTGGCTGTTTGAAAACGTTCGTGTCGCGCGTTCTCATGAGCCCCGAAAGTAAAGTCACCGCGGGGGAATCAGACTCGCGTATTTTTCTTAATCTCGATTCACGGTTCGAGCGAAGCACGGAAACCGAACGATGGGAAAACAACAGGAGATCTCTGCTGGGGGGCGACGTAGTAGGAGACCGAGAAGGAACAGGCGAAGGAGAAAATAAAGGGCACGCTGGAAAGAGGAGAGAATGAGCGGAGAACACGAGACGCGCCCGGTGTGTTCGTAAAGTTGCATGATGGAGTGTGGGAAGCAACCCTTGCCAAAGTTAGCCCTTCCGACTGTGTTCTGCCTTTAACTATATATACGTATATCTATATATTTCTATATGTATTTCAACTCCGGATGAATCTGTCCGAGATTGACTCTCCGACTCGGTGAAACGTGGAACCCTTACCCATTCCTATATATACGTTCCTCTGCTTCTGCAGTTTCGTTCTCCTCATCTCTCTGATTCTCATTGCCAGATGTCACATCATCCTGACCTCGAATTTTCTCCGCTCGCACAAACTCCAATATCTATTCAAAATAAATAAATAAAAAAAATTATCACGTGACCAGTTGTGTTTGTATATTTTGATTTTGACTAAACTGGAAATAGAATTTTTTCAAAATCGTCGATATTTTGTTGAACACGGCCAACTAAATATTTTTCGATAATTTCAAAATTTTCGTTATTTTGGCAGAATATTTGGTTTTCAATGGAATAGTCAGCAAAATTTACGATTGGAACAACAAAAATTTGCTTCCGAAGAGACTTTCTAGAATATTTCTTGCTGCGATGACACAATTTATAGGATTATCCAAGAAAAAACGTTTAGTCGAACGTATCGAACAAAATATCGATATTTTCCTACTAAATTTTGTTTTCAATGTAAACATTTCGTGATCTTGAGTTTTTTTTTTTCTCCAAATATTCTCGTTCGTAAGTCAATTATCCGTCAATGACGTTTAGGTTTATTAACGGAATCGTTTTTTAAAAAACTGTCTCGTTTTTTTATGAATTACGGTTTTCGGATCCTAATTCGAGAAAAATGTAAGTTACTTGAGAATTCATACAGAACATTCGATCTTTTTGTTTTTGTGCAATCGCGCGAAAGTAATGGAAAACCCGCACGTCCTAATGATATACGGCGGATGTACGCCTCGGATAATTAGCAACGAGTACACGAATCACCAGAATGTTTGAAAAAATCGTTTTTTTCGAGATCGAAAGATACGGAGAAGAAAAAAAACGAGGAAAAACGATATCAAGTTTCATGGGAGATCGTGTCTCGATCTCCGCAGGAGAAATCGAGTTTCCCGAGCGGAAGAGTTTATCACATAATCAAGAAAAAAGTAATATGTAACAGAAAAAAGACTGCGGGCTCGCGCGCGTGAGAAGAAAAGATTCAAATCAAGTGCCAAACGATGCGCGCCGAGGATTGAAAAAAAGTTTTGCGAAGAGGCTAACGAACGCGCGCGCGGATGGCAAAAATGTGCAGGGTGCTTTTAATCTCGTTGATACGGGAGTCGGTCTTGCGCGAGCTCACGCGATCATCTGCTCTTCGTGGCTCGAAATCCATGAGAACGCGGAGGACGCAGGTTATCAGAGATTTTGCTAAAATTAAATCGACGCGAAAAATAGCGCGGCGCTCCGAAGGATCGCATGCTCTTTTTCTTTTTCTTGCCCTCCTTCTCCCCATTTTTCATCTCCCTCGCCTATTTTTTGATTATTACTTTTTTTTATCCTCGCTGGAGCCATACGGAGGGTTGCTGCGCGAGGCCCACGTTGGTGCTCCGCCAGAACGCTCATGCTGAGAGGTAACTTCCGGAAAAATTAATATCCCGAGGGAAAGAGGGTCGAAAGAAGCCAGCAGAGTGAGAGGCAAGGGCCGAGAGATCCCTCGTGCACCGGCTGCTGCGTGCTTGCTCGCTTCTTCGCTCGACTGACGGCTCTCGCTTAGCCAATAGCGAAACGAGAAACCTGCTTCTACACTCAACAGCTCAACCCTAAGTTTTCATTCTCGATCATACTCTGTAACAGAACATGCACCTTAACTACATTCATTTCCACTTGTCTTTTCGGAGGCGATAATCATTTTATTTCTATCCTATAACCGAGCAGCTCGCTTCGAATAATCTTGGCAGGATACTCGTTGCAATTCGCATATTCATATATAACACGGAATTTTCGTTATTTACGGTTTGAATGTTTCAATTTTTGGACGGAAATCGAAAAAATTATTTCTTGAGATTTAATCACGGAACCACTTTATTTAGGCTTCTTTCAAAATTTTCCATAAACGTTCTTGGCACCAAAACTAACAGTTTTCTCGTATGAAGAAAAATTTCCTGACGTTTACAATTTCAGATATTTTATTTCCAATTTTTTAGTTTCCCATCTAAACGCGTGTAAATTGGATTCACGTTTCGTTTAAAAGTTGCAAGAAAAAAACAAAAGAAACGCGACTTGAATTTACACGTGTTCAGGAAAAATAAAAAATGGGAAATTCATTATCTCAAATTCAGAAAATCAAACGTCAGAAAACCAAAACTAACAATTTTCTCGTATGAAGAAAAATTTTCTGACGTTTACAATTTCAGATATTTTATTTCCAATTTTTACTTTTCCCATCTAAACGCGTGTAAATTGGAGTCACGTTTCGTTTAAAAGTTGCAAGAAAAAAAACAAAAGGAACGCGACTCCAATTTACACGCGTTTAGGAAAAACAAAAAATGGGAAATTAAATATCTCGAATTCTAAACGTCGGAAAATATTTCTTCAGAGGAGAAAACTATTAGATTTGGTGCCAAGAACGTTTATACGAAATTTTGAAAAAATCCTAAATAAAATCGTTTTGTGATAATAATTAATACGTTAACGAGCATTAATTTAATTTTCGAAAAAACTCCATCGTAATGAGTATAGTTGGAAAACAGTCTTCATACAGATTCGTTTTGATCCGTCGATAAAAAATGATAAATTATGTTGTCAAGTTCGTGAAAAACGTAGAAACTGAGAAACCGAGAAATTTCATGCTCGATACCTGCTGAGCATTGAATCTGTGCGAACATTCGTATTGAATTTTGATGCTGGTTGATTCCCTTCCTTCCAGTTTCTTTGGGTCGACGCGACTGACCATAAAGTTGTAACTAATTGGTGCTCAATTCGCCGTTGATTGGCTCGAGCGAGAGTTGTTGAAGTTGTCAAAGCGTCTCGAAGAGAATGGACGACCAAGAGGCACTCATCGATCGAAACAATGCCTTCGAATCCATTATTCCTATGAAATCGAATCGAAAAGATGAGAATCGAGGGGTACAGAGTCTCTCGTTCGTACGAAGACGTTTAGGGAATAGAGATTGATATGAAAATGTTGACTCGCTGTTTTTACGAACGGAAATATTGGTCCGCAACGCCATGGTGTGTTGGCATCGTAACGGAGCGAGGAGACGCAGTAAAAATGTTGTTTACCTAAATTCCGGATGGCGAATAGGCACGCGCAGAGATTGGTTCAAAGTCGAGGGGTTTGTGATGAAACGTCATGGGGCGTGTGGCTCGAATTTGCCGACCTACGGCGTCCGTAACAAGGAGGATCCGATAAATTTTCTTTCTCGCTCACATTCTGCATTTTTCGCCCTTTCACCTCCTCTCTCTCGCTCTTGTTATCGCACTGCTGTCTTTATCTAGATCTCTGTGCAAGAGTGAACTTATGAAACGTTGGTGCGGTCGTGTGCTACCTCTCGCACCCGGTGCTGAGAGCGATATTAAATTTCTGGAATTTTGCGGTAAGGCGGAGTGTGCTACATGCCAGCGGGGAGCGCGAAAACCTCTCGTCCAGGCTCCATACTCCGCGCCGTCATTGGCTTTTCAATAATACCCAGAACTCCATGAGATCCACGCGAGCCAGACTTTTTTAAACCTTCCATTTTTCTCCCCCGCCCCCCACTGTCGTACACATTTTATTGGAACAAATTGGATCTTCCCAATATACAAGCTTTTCTTCTGCGGGGATCGGAGGGATGGACGAGTTTATTATTATGACTTTATCTGTCATTTATATGCGTATTTATCGAATTGACAGGGCGTTGACATTAATATGGAAAAGAGAAAAACGTGACCTCGGATTGGTTTTTTTTTGTTTTATTTGGTGGCGGAATGTGTGAGGAAAAGAACGACACACTGAGAACAAAATTTTGTTGAAAAAGATGGATATTTTGTTCGATACGTTCGACTAAACGTTTTTTTTGTGATTCCAGAAAATTTATTTCCGGAAACTTGAAAAAAGGAAAATTCAAGATATATATTCATACAAAATATTGCGCCAAAAATGTCGATATTTTCAATTGTTTTTATCGTTTTTCGTAATTTTCCGATGCTTCCGAATCGATTTTCGTTGAATGAATCGTTTAGCAACACTGAAAATAAAATTTTGTTGAAAAAATTCGAAATTTTGTTCGATACGTTCGACTAAACGTTTTTTTTTTTTGAATAATTCCAAAAATTGTGTCATTGCAGCAAGAAATATTTTAGAAAGTCTCTTTGGAAGCAAATTTTAGTCGTTACACTCGTAAATTTCGCTGACAATTCTGTCAGAAACTAAACATTCTGCCAAAGTAACGAAAATTTTGAAAAATTATAAAAAAATATTTCGTTTATCGTATTCAACAAAATATCGACGATTTTAAACAAAATTTCATTCCCAGTGAATTGACGAAATCATTTCGAGTCGAATTGAATTTATTTATTCATTTATTTCCATCAGTTTGTGGATAAAGAATCAACGTTAATTTTTCTTATACAATATTTACACGAGCAACGATTCGACGAGGTGAAAATTCATCACGAATCATCGAGTCGACGAATAATTTAGCTTAGATAGTGATAAAGAATCTTTGATCGTTGGATGGGAACTGATAGTTGGCAAGAGCCGGATTGACAGGTGCGGCAGCAGCCAAAGGTTGACGCTGTGGCTGCTGTTGAGTCAGAGTCAATTTCTGTGGTGCACCATACGAATCGACTACGGACGGTCCAAGTACAGCGGGTGCGAACTCGAGTTTTTGGAGCGGCGAATAAGCGTAGATCGGGCCACGAAGTGGCTCCACGTTTTCGGCTTCTACTCTAGCGATTAATTTCATCGTCGCGAGGTCCTTTCGGCTCATCGAACGCACACGTTGGAGCCGACCATCGGGAAGTGCGACAAAATATTCACCGCTTTCTCTTTGCTCGGCGTCAACCTCACCAACGTCGTCCAATTCGTTTACGGAGTCAACGGCTTCGGCCTTTAATAAGAATAAAAAATTAATTCACGTCTCCGTAACCCAAAAAGCAAAAAAAAAAACAAAATTTCTCGATTTTTCGTGAATTTTTCGCTGCCCATCGTTTACGAACGACCGCGTTCATGACTTTGCATCTCGCTATCGAATCTTTTCGGCAACTTTAAATGCAGCACTCGGGACGATCTTGATTCTACGTGAAAAACCTCAAAAAAGTCGATCTAGAGTCCAGAAGGTCGCACGACGAATTTGACGTTCGTGCCGGGGGCTCAGCTGACGCGGCCAAGAAGAGGCACGCGCCACTTGCTCGATCCCACCGTGATCGAAAGTGAACAACGTCGCGGAATACTAAATGAGCCACAACACAAGGTGAAAAGACGAATTGACATGGCTATTTGAATTCCAAGGATTTTAGTCGCTACTAACGCAAACACCACGCAACGAATCAGTGTTAGGAAGAGAGAGAGAGAATGAACAGGACACCCAAAAAACCCGAAAAGGGGTGACGTCGCAATTTCAAAATAAGAGACACGAGTACTGTGACGAAAGTAACAAAAAAAAAAAGTCAACTAATTGCAATTGAAAGAAAGCGACAATTTCGAAATTCGTCAACGCGATTATCGTCATAAATGAGGCATCAGTACACTGGGAATAAATTTTTTTTTTAAATGGTCGATATTTTTTTGAGCACGGCCAACTAAATATTTTTCGATAATTTCGAAATTTTCGTTATTTTGGCAGAATATTTGGTTTCTAATGGAATTGTCAGCAAAATTTACGATTGGAACGACAAAAATTTGCTTGCGAAGAGACTTTATAGAATATTTATTCACTGAGAATGAAATATTGTCAAAAATCATCGATATTTTGTTGAATACGATAAACTAAATATTTTTCGAAAATTTTCAAAATTTTCGCTGTTTTGGCAGAATATTTGGTTTCTAATGGAATTGTCAGCAAAATTTACGATTGGAACGACAAAAATTAGCTTCCGAAGAGACATTCTAGAACATTTCTTGCTGCGATGACACAATTTTTGGAATTATTTAAAAAAACGTTTGGTCGAACGTATCGAACAAAATATCGATCTTTTAAAACAAAATTTAGTTTTCAGTGTACGAATTTCGTGGTATAGAATTTGTTGAAGCGGTTAGTACCTGAGATTCGGTGTCTCCTCGGAGGGTTGTAGATTCGTCATATTCGGTGGACGTTGCTTCTTCGGTCGTGGTAGAATCTTGTTGGTTAGGAGCGCCATACTGTTGCTGGGGAGTGGCTGGTGGTCCATACTGTCTTTGGAAGGGAGTCTGTGCTCTGAAACGTTGTTGAGGAGCGCTCGGTGCTTGGGATTCTTGCTGAGGTAAATCTTCCGGTGCTCCGTACTGTTGTTGTGGAGCAGCTGCGGCTGGTGCTCCGTACTGCTGTTGCGGAGCTGCGGCCGGAGCTCCGTATTGTCTTTGCGGAGCTGGAGCCGGAGCTCCGTATTGTCTCTGAGGAGCTGGAGCCGGAGCTCCGTATTGTCTCTGCGGAGCTGCAGCCGGAGTTCCGTATTGTCTCTGCGGAGCTGCAGCCGGAGCTCCGTATTGTCTCTGAGGAGCTGGAGCCGGAGCTCCGTATTGTCTCTGAGGAGCTGCGGGCGGAGCTCCGTATTGTCTCTGAGGAGCCGGAGCTGGTGCAGCGGGTGGTCCGTACTCAGCAGCGACTGGCAACTCCTGTTGTTTCTGTGTCGGATCAAAAGCTGGACCATCTGGTTTCCAGCCTGAGGCAGCATAAGGAGCTGCTGCCTCAACGCTTATCGCCGAAGAATCCTTTGGCTGATGACGCGCAAAGTAATAATATCCGCTGTCTCTGTCGGCATCGAACGACTGACGAAAACTCGGAGGTTCCGCCAGAGTCACAGCCACGAGCATCGACAGACTCATGAGCACCTGTCAATCAGTGGAAAAACATTATTCTCAAAAATTCACTGCTCAATCGAACGTAAAAATCGAGCGATTGAGTTCGATTTGGCGAATACTATTGAAACGTTTTTTTTTTTTGATTTTTTGCATTTTTATTGGAACGTTTCAATTGGATTTTTAATTTTTATAATACTTTGAAAATTTGTATCGTTTCAAAATGAAATTTTCACACTTTATGTACCTTCATGGTTATCCGGAGATTGAGAACTGTTTGGTAGAGAATGAGTCGAATGACTGATGCTCCACTGGTGAAAAACACTTGTTTATATACGAGACTTCGTTGGTCAACTCTCGCTTGGAATTAATAGCAGTCACATCGACTCCTTGTAATTCAACACGTCCTGAATTCATGTCCCGAAGCCTCCCCCCCCCCCCATTTCATCCTCAAACTGTTGACATTGACCCTCTTAAGACAATGAGGAATGAAGCAAAGTCCCCGCTGACTCCGTTGGCTCATCGCCTCAACTAGCATCGTCGTAGACGACCCTCAAATCTGTCTTTTAGGCCTTTCAAAAATAGAAACACTCGTCATCGATTATCAACAACGCACGTGATCGGGTCTTAATTATAAAAAATATCGAATCTCTAAATTTGTTTCCCAAACCCACGGGCATGGCCGGAGCATTAACGAATATCTATAAAAAAAATTTAAAAAATACACGGAGAAAAAGAAACAGATTATTATACGGTGGTACACTGTTCGCATTGGACTCGAAGCGATTGCACTGCGATATTCACCGTAACACAGTGCTCAAATTACAGTGCAGTCCAAAGTAAATTTTAACCGATTTTAACAATTCAAACACTGTATTTTCAATTTATCAAAACTCGAAATTTGACAGTTGGGGAATGCGCCAGTAATACCTGCATGAATTGTGTCAATTCATGCAGGTATTACTGAGAACACTGATTTTTGCACAGTACCAAAATGTAAATAAACTAGAGTACACTGTAAAAATCTCAAAGTGTAGGTAACGTCACAAACTGTCGAAAGAAAAGTAAAACTACCGTGTGCCACACTGTAAAATTGAATCAATCACCCTGTACTCAATACGGTGTACACTGTAACTCTTGCAGCTGCGTACAGTATGAAAATCAGAGATCTTGTGTTAATTTCACAATAGAGCAATTTTACTGAGAACAATGGCATATTGACAGTACCGAACTGTAAACAAGCCAGTTTAACTGTGAAAATCACAGTTTGTACAGGAAAATTCATCATTTTTGGAGTAAAAAATTTTCATTACCGTGATCTACTGTAAAATGAAATGTGGTTCCCGGTTTTTTAACCTATTTATTCTGTTATATTGTCCGTTTCTTTTTCTCCGTGCACAGAAAACACGGGGATGCTCTTCATCGAATCAAAATCCTTCGAAAAATAAAAAAAATTGAAAAAAAAAATAAAAATTGATCGCGAAAATCAAGAAAAGTTTGACGAGGTTCATTAATGTTTGCATTTCAGTTCGAGCTCTTCCTATATTTACTGTAAATTTGTGTCGATAACAGTATCGCGATTCCGTTAAGTGAAAAGTCGAAACTTTGATCGTGAATCGAATAATTTATCATTCCGAATTAAAAGTCCTCGAGGGAATCGACATTCAGGATAAAAATTGATAGTCAGATGTAATTATAACATCTAATTAAAAGAGCAAGTTGTTGGTGAGCTCATGAATGATGTTCACGTATGAATGGGATGCACGTACGATTACCGCATCGCGAAACTTATAAATCTCCAGTAGCCTAGATCGAACGGGCCATCGCGCGAGAGTCGTTATTTCGAGCTCGCGGAGCGTCATAGCCACGTACGATTTAGCTGGACGTCACGCACCGATCGCCGAATACTAAATCTTCTATTGTATGTCCATGATGCTACGTATGAGAGCGAGAGTTTTCTCGCATTGAGCTCGTAACGTACGCGCTTCGATATAATATTACGTGGTATCAACGTTAGTCTCCGCACATAGTGACAGAAACTAAAATTCGGATTCGAATCACGATGTGGCGAGAAGGCTCGTATCCTTCGCGTTGAATTTGTGCCGTAAACTGTTCTTGGCAAGTCGGGACTGCCGATATAAACGAATTCAGCGTGTACTCGATGTGAACAGCATCCGAGCGTTGTCGAGGACAATCAACTGGAAAATTCTCGGCTATGATTGTCGATGATGATACTTTTTTAATAATTCGAGATTTACACTGGAAATGAAATTTTTTTAAAAATCATCGATATTTTGTTGAATACGGTGAACTAAATATTTTTCGATAATTTCAAAATTTTCGTTATTTTGGCAGTACATTTCGTTTCTAATGGAATTGTCAGTGAAATTTACGATTGGAACGACAAAAATTTGCTTCCGAAGAGACTTTATAGAATATTTCTTGCTGCGACGACACAATTTTTGGGTTTATTCAAAAAAACGTTTAGTCGAACGTATCGAACAAAATATCCATATTTTTCAACAAAATTTTGTTTTCAGTGTACGAAAACTTTGAATTTCCAATAATTTCTTCTTTTTTTTCTCCTTTGAAAACTAATACACTGGAAATGAAATTTCGTTGAAAATCGTCGATATTTTGTTGAATACGGTAAACTAAATATTTTTAAAATAATTTCAAAATTTTTGTTATTTTGGCAGAATATTTAGTTTCTAACAGAATAGTCAGCGAAATTTACGAGTGGAACGACGAAAATTTGCTTCCGAAGAGACTTTCTAGAATATTTCTTGCTGCGACGACACAATTTTTGGGTTTATTCAAGAAAACGTTCAGTCGAACGTATCGAACAAAATATCGATATTTTCCAACAAAATTTTTTTTTACTCGTTACACTGCGCGCGAGCACTAGCAGTTGGCGAGCAATTTTTATTAATGAAATCCATCCACGTACATGGAATCGTTTCGATTTTGACACATCGAGTCTGCACTGAAAATTTCATCGAGACGTTTACGAAGCGTTTGTGAGGCTCCGTAATTTTTATTTTTTTTTTTTCGTTTTTTTTCTGCCGAGCTACAAATTTGAAGCGAGACGCAGTCGCGGACTTTTGGTGGTTCCCCGTCAGGGCTGCCGAAGAGACCAGGAACGATGTTGAGAGCAGGATGGAGAGTGAACCGAACGAAGAGATGGGAGGGGGGCCAGGGGGTTGCTCCAGCTCGCCGGCAAAGCAAATTATTCACACTCAAACGACTCCATTTCAATATCGGGCAGAGCCCAGGGACAAAAGAAGGGCGAGATGCCTGTCTCCCTTCTGCTTTCGCTTTTACTGTGCTATACTTATAGCCCGCGCTTGCTACTGCTCCTGTAGTGTTCCTCTGTGTCTGCAGCCTGCCCCACTCGCTCGGCTTAACTCTCTCCCTGTCTCTCCCTTTCATCCACGTTCGTTTCGTTCATTTTTCTCTTTTGCTCCCTTTCCCTCTCTTTCTCTCTCTCTCTCTCTGTTACTCACTCTTTGCGATTCCCAGTTCCGTGTGTCAGCCTCAAGCTGAAAACTCGGAGGCTAACCCCCTTCCACCCACAGAGTAATCATCATCGCGTCATTTTCATTCTCAACCTATATTCGCCAAAGAACCAAAATGTCATTCCCCAAAATCGAGGATGAGTCGTCGACTTTTTCCCGCCAGGATGTGGATTATCATAATTGATGGTGCGTTCCCGCGCATCGATAAATGTCTGTAATTATAACAAGGCTGTTTGGTTTATCGTGCAGATTCCGCGAGATCGCCCATAGAAATATTGGAAACACGGAGAGAATATTATATCGAAAATTACTATGCCACCATAGTTCCCTGGTACCATATCGTTCTTCTGTGAAATTTTAGCAAAAACGTAGTGATTTTTTATTCAAATTCTATTTTGGAAATGGCGAAAATTTGACATTTTTCGCCCACACTGCGGAAATGAAATTTTTGCTAGAAATCGTCGATATTTTGTTAAATACGGTAAACTAAATATTGTTTAAATAATTTCATTTCAGTTCGGCTTGAGCCACCGTCGGGGACGGACGCATTAGCGAGNTTTGCTTCTGAAGAGATTTTCTAAAATATTTCTCGCTGCAATGACACTATTTTTGGGATTATTGAAAAAAAAAGTTTAGTCGAACGTATCGAACAAAATATCCATATTTTTCAACAAAATTTTGTTTTCAGTGTACCAAAACTTTGAATTTCCAATAATTTCTTCTTTTTTTTTCTCCTTTGAAAACTAATACACTGAAAATGAAATTTCGTTGAAAATCATCGATATTTTATTGAATACGGTAAACTAAATATTTTCAAAATAATTACAAAATTTTTATTTCGGCAGAATATTTAGTTTCTAACAGAATTGTCAGCGAAATTTACGAGTGGAAAGACTAAAATTTGCTTCTCAAGAGACTTTCTAAAATATTTCTTGCTGCAATGACACTATTTTTGGGATTACTCAAAAAAAAAAAAAAAAACGTTTAGTCGAACGTATCGAACAAAATATCCATCGTTTTCAACAAAATTTTGTTTTCAGTGCAATTTTCGATGATATAAATTTATCTCCCTGAATGTTGAAGAATTTCCTTTACCGATCGATTCGGTCTCATAGATCGATGATCGGCGATTGGAACACGAATTCCTGGTGTTTTATTTCTCATTAAAAAAGCGGTCTTCTTTGAGCGAAATTAAGCTCGTCAAGTATTATCCGCAGGGGAGAAATTAAATCGTTCTGTAACGCATCGACTTGGATCGTAACGCGTTGTTGTATTTTTTACGTGTTGATAAACATATACGTGTATGTTTGTAGCTAGTGGTGGTGGTGAAATACCACAGGCGCGAGTCATGGAGCAGGTTCCCGTATCCCGGTAATTGAATATATTTAAGCGAGCGGGGACGGTTGTGCGGATTCTCGGCTTACGGAGACGAGACCCCCCTGCGAGGACTGTGTATAGCACACGCATATGTATATATAGACATGCATCTAGACGTATCCGAATGTGTATACCCCCTTGGGTGCACTCTTTTTTCTCTGCGGACTAGCTAACGTCTGCATGTAAACTGGATTAATCGTCTATGAAGGGGGAAAGAAGCTCGTGCGTTGCTTCATACGTTCCCGCACCTTTTTCTCGCGCGCATCGCCTCCGAGCTGTGAGAACGTCATTTTCAAATAATTCTTAATCATTGTACAAACGATGACAGTGGTTCGCGTTTTTCTTGGTACACCGCCAATCGAAATCCCATGGGAATTCCGTAAAACGCAAAACCCCATTCCGAGCGAATTGTCTTTTTTCGTCAAAACATCGTCCGCCTCCCTTACGACGTTCTTTCGTTGACTCGTACTCGCGCTATCGATCTCCCGCCTCTCGTGGGGTTCTGTTTCATTGAGGAAAAAACCGCAGAACCATCTCCCCGATTTGTACAAGTCTGCACACTGCTGTTTGTACCTTTTCGTAGATTTGCAGGATTCATTCATTTAACAAAACGGCTACTAACACGTTAACACGTACGAAAAAGAATTCTTGGGCTCCCGGCACGACACCACGGACGCCCTATACTTGGTTCAGCCCTTCGCGAACACATCTCGATGACAAATTCTCTCACGCGATGTCCTGATAAGCCAGTATCTCGATTTCTCATTCGGCATATACATTGAGAACAAAATTTTGTTGGAAAAGATCGATATTTTGTTCGATACGTTCGACTAAACGTTTTTTCTTTGATAATCCTAGAAATTGTGTCATCGCAGCAAGAAATATTCTAGAAAGTCTCTTCGGAAGCAATTTTTTGTGTCGTTCCACTCGTAAATTTCTCTGACAATTCCATTAAAAACTAAATATTCTGCCAAAATAACGAAAATTTTGAAAATTATCGAAAAATATTTAGTTTATCGTATTCAACCAAATGTCGACGATTTTTGACAAAATTTTATTCTCAGCGAAGAAACATTCTAGAAAGTCTCTTCGGAAGCAAATTTTTGTCGTTCCACTCGTAAATTTCGCTGACAATTCCATTAAAAACTAAATATTCTGCCAAAATAACGAAAATTTTGACAATTATCGAAAAATATTTAGTTTATCGTATTCAACAAAATGTCGACGATTTTTGACAAAATTTTATTCTCAGTGAAGAAACATTCTAGAAAGTCTCTTCGGAAGCAAATTTTTGTCGTTCCACTCGTAAATTTTCCTGACAATTCCATTAAAAACTAAATATTCTGCCAAAATAACGAAAATTTTGAAATTATCGAAAAATATTTAGTTTATCATATTCAACAAAATGTCGACGATTTTTGACAAATTTTCATTCTCAGTGAAGAAACATTCTAGAAAGTCTCTTCGGAAGCAAATTTTTGTCGTTCCACTCGTAAATTTTGCTGACAATTCCATTAAAAACTAAATATTCTGCCAAAATGAAGAAAATTTTGAAATTATCGAAAAATATTTAGTTCGCCGTGTTCAACAAAATATCAACGATTTTTAACAAAATTCTATATCCAGTGTACGCGCTCTTATTGTTCATACTTTTTTGATGCTTTTGAATTCGTATTGCATCATCAAATCGAGCCGTTCAGCCCCTTATTCATCAATTTATCACGACAATTGATCTTTTCGTTTAACAAACGAGTCACGTGGTACATATTTGCATGTTTTTCTTTTCTCGCTGAATTACCGAGTCATGGCCACATGGAAATGTTCCAATCACAAGTTGAAACTGACATATCTTTATTTTATTATCGCGAAGCATACTTTGTACATATTTATGAAGAGATTGTGCAAACAAAGCATATAATAGGCGACCTAATTATTGGCGCTCGGCTGAGTGCGCCTCCAGCATAATAAGTTGCCGTGACCGAATCGCGGCTTTTTCTCTGAACCGCAAACCTCGTGATAGCAGCTCGCAATATTGATTGCTCGATCCGTGGATATTTTTATCGGAGACGGAAATTTTCGTCATTGCTATTCGTTCGGCACATTATTTCCGGTGTTTTTTTATTTATTTTTTCAAATTATTTTTGCACCGTTTTTATGAACTCTACAGCGTTGACACTCACTACGAGATTCGATCGATCTTGAACAAAGCTCATTGACAAACAGACATCGAGGGTTTCGCGATCCACTCGATAGACTTTGCAGAAAATTGACATTTACCTTTGGCTTTACATTTTACCGGCTTATCCAATTTCGTCTTGCGTTTGATTCAGTTATCGTGATTCTCTGAACTTGTCGACATCGCGGTCCTTCGTCGCGTCAATCTTTCGTCAATTAAACATTTTCCTCAATTAGTCAAAATTGCTCGGGCAAATAAAAATGGTAAAAATTTAGGAAACGTCATGAAAATCTTTCGAATACAATTGAAAAAAAGTGAAAAAATAGTTTCTCACTTAGAATTCGTTAGAATGAAAATTGAAATCGATTCAATTTCACGAAATTTCGAGATTGACATTTTATTGACTCGAATGAAGATTTTGAACCGTCACATTAAGTTGATTCTGTAAAGATAGGATGGAAGTACAAAAGTACAGAGAATTAGTAGCCACCATAGTGGATGCAACACCGCGAGAACGTTCCTGAACTGAAAGCCTTGCAAGAAAAAAAAAACAAAAAGAACGTGGCTTCAATTTACACGCGTTGAGATGGGAAAAATAAAAAATGGGAAATGAAATATCTCGAATTCTAAACGTCAGAAAATATTTCTTCAGAGGAAAATGGTAAAAAATTTGAAAACGTCATGAAAATCTTTCGAATACAATTGAAAAAAAGTGGAAAAATAGTTTCTTACTTAGAATTCGTTAGAATGAAAATTGAAATCGATTTTATTACACGAAATATCGAGATTGACATTTTATCGACTCGAAGGAAGATTTTGAACTGTCACATTGAGTTGATTCTGTAAAGATAGGATGGAAGTACACAAGTACAGAGAATTAGTAGCCACCATAGTGGATGCAACACCGCGAGAACGTGCCTGAACTGAAAGGCTTGCGGAAGATGGGTACCGCGTCAGTAAATGTTTGCCCAGCCTAACCAAGCGTGCATCAGGCCCCCGGAGTTTGCTCGAGATATTAGCGCGCTCTCGCACCTCCTCTACGAAACCTCTCGGCTCCTTGTGTATCCGCTGATGCCGAATCCTCCGACTCACCCCTTAATTCTCGCTCGTTCACTCGCTTAATCCAGTAAATAGTTTATCACAGTGTGGCATGAAGCAATCGATAAATCCACCAGAGAAAATCTGCCGTATCGAAATCGACGTAAAGTTGTTGATGTAAAAAAAAAAAATGATCCCTTAGAATTCTCTCGGTCGTATACGTGAACTTGTGAAAAGAAATTTTTAAGCCGATCAACGTTCCCTTCGCATTCACCTCAACTTTTTCTACTCTGGTCCAAGTTTCGAGCAACGAATTCTGTACGTTTCTTGAGTCTCATTTTTATTCACTAAATTAACACTTCATTTCCATTCATTCGTCGAACTATTGCCCTAGAATTTTCACAAATCAATTCTTCGGCCAAAAAGTCATCCAATTTATTCAAGTTTTCCACTTTTTTCGTTTTTCCATACAAAACTTTTTAATCAATGTACATCATGCTTTCTTCGAGCCCCGGAGCTAAAAAGCATGCGTGTCTAAAAAAAAGTGTTGTTATTCGAACGGAACAATCGTCCGAGTGTTTTTCCAATGCTCTCTCTGCAATTGTAAAACTTTGATAACTGTGCGTCTAGTCTTGTGTCTACGTACACAAATGATTGAGAGGCCCAACCCGATTTGCCTAAAATCTAGAAAAAATCTGTTTTGCTCGATTTTACCGAAAGCTCGCGGTACATTTGCTCCAAGATTTCAGGATGAAAACTCGGGAGTCTCTTGATGACGGCGTTTCTATTTCGGGCGATGTTTGTTCTGGTTTCTTGATAAAACGGCTCAGTGACAAGAATTGATACCGTTTCGAACGGCTACACGATATCGTCGTGCGCACTGAAAATGAAATTTTGTTAAAAATCGTCGATATTTTGTTGAATACGGAAACTAAATATTTTTTAAATAATTCCAAAATTTTTCTTATTTTGGCAGAATATTTAGTTTCTAACAGAATTGTCAGCGAAATTTACGAGTGGAACGACTAAAATTTGCTTCTGAAGAGACTTTCTAAAATATTTCTTGCTGCAATGACACTATTTTTGGGATTATTTAAATAAAACGTTTAGTCGAACGTATCGAACAAAATATCCATCTTTTTCAACAAAATTTTGTTTTCAGTGTACCAAAACTTTGAATTTTCAATAATTTCTTCTTTTTTTCTCGTTTGAAAACTAATGCACTGGAAATTTAATTTCGTTGAAAATCGTCGATATTTTGTTGGATACGGTAAACTAAATATTTTTTAAATAATTCCAAAATTTTTGTTATTTCGGCAGAATATTTAGTTTCTAACAGAATTGTCAGCGAAATTTACGAGTGGAACGACTAAAATTTGCTTCTGAAGAGACTTTCTAAAATATTTCTTGCTGCAATGACACTATTTTTGGGATTATTAAAAAAAAACGTTTAGTCGAACGTATCGAACAAAATATCCATCTTTTTCAACAAAATTTTCTTATCAGTGCCCATATTATGTCCTCGGATCAAAACGCGTGTTATCTTTCGAACGTGTTTGGAAGGAGGTTCAGAACGTATATTTTCGTTGCGGTGTAAACTTAATCTTTGTTGCACTTTGGAATAGTTTAGCATGTGCTTTTTACGTCTGTTTTTCAACGTGAAAGATTGTCGTGCGTGTGTAAAAAGAATGGCTGTATCTAGATCAAGGAAAGTTTCAAAGAGCCTACATATTTTTATGTATGACGAGAGAGAAATGAGAAAGAAAGAGGCAAAAGAGAGAAAGAAGCGATACAGAGAGAGCTAGGGAGCACGTCGACGGTTCGCCAGGACGCAAGCTAATCGGAAGGGAAACTTTGCGGCGTAAACGGAGCTTAACCGCGAAGCTCGACGGTACACACACAGTCAAGCAAGCCAAGTCGAGGAGCTATAGCAAGAGAGGAAAGGGGTTTAAGGAGCGAGGCTCTCTTCTCTTGGGCTGCCTCTATGCTTTGCCCCGCGGGAGGTGGTGCATGCAACTCATACCAAGATCGAGCTGCCTCTGGTGGTGGCGTCTCACACTCGCTTCGCGAAGCTCTTCCAAGGGTAGAAGAGCGGTCGCGTACACCCCCAGCACGGCGATAGCTCGCGTCTCGCGGCTAAGTTCTCCTGCGGCACGGGGCAGGTTGTAGAAAGTGCGGAGAACGAAAAGGAGTTGGAGGAGGACGAGCAAACTTGCAAAAGTACATCGCGAGTCAAGAGGCCGGAAGTAATAGCGCGCTCGCGAGAGCTCGTCGTTGCGGAATCGCCACCCACCAAGGATAATATCGAGGTGGTGGTTGTCACGAACACCCCACTAACCCTTCCCATCTTCTTATAATATCTAGTGCCACTATATCCTCATCCAAACTCTCTTAACCCTTTCGCTCACTTTATTTTATATAACAATAAAAAATCATAAGTATTCTTACGCCTGGAATTTGGCATTGCTCGTACCTTTCAACGTTTTCGTATGGTTCGCGTTTCGTCCGACGAGACTTCGTGGCTTCGGGACGGTGTCATTTCGGCTTGGATACACGGAGAGAAATTTATATCAAAAATTACTATGTCACGTAGTTTTCTGGTGACAGGATCGACCCTCTGAGAAATTTTAGCAAAAACATAGTAATTTTTCATGAGAAATTGGGCGAAAAATGTCAAATTTCCGCTTTCCGATAGAATTTTAATAAAAATTAGTATGTTTTTGATAAAATTTCTCAGAGGGACGATATTGTCACCAGAAAACTATGTGGCATAGTAATTTTTGATATAAATTACTCTCCGTGTTTTCTCAGTGTACACTGAAAATGAAATTTTGTTAAAAATCGTCGATATTTTGTTGAATACGGTAAACTAAATATTTTTAAAATAATTTCAGAATTTTTGTTATTTTGGCAGAATATTTAGTTTCTAACAGAATTGACAGCGAAATTTACCAGTGGAACGACTGAAATTTGCTTCTGAAGAGACTTTCTAAAATATTTCTTCATTAAGAATGAAATGTTGTCAAAAATCGTCGACATTTTGTTAAATACGGTAAACTAAATATTTTTTAAATAATTTCAAAATTTTTGTTATTTTGGCAGAATATTTAGTTTCTAACAGAATTGTCAGCGAAATTTCCGAGCGGAACGACTAAAATTTGCTTCTGAAGAGACTTTCTAAAATATTTCTTGCTGCAATGACACTATTTTTGGGATTATTAAAAAAAAACGTTTAGTCGAACGTATCGAACAAAATATCTATCTTTTTCAACAAAATTTTGTCTTCAGTGTATAGAGCTGAAGATCTCGAAATGAGGCAAAACGTTTTTGTGTGTAAAAGCATCGAAATCCAACCCTCGAACCCTTCACCCTAAAAAACCGATGAAAAAAACGCTTTTGCCTCGCGGATGAAGAACCCTCGGAGATTCTTAATTTCCAATTCTCACACATTAAACGTACTCATTTTTTTTCTCGAATTTTGAGATACACGATGATAGAACGTGAGGAAAAAAAATGATCGAAAGTGAGTGAGAGAGGAAAAACGAGAATGTCGAATAGCCGAATGCCAGCTGGACACAGCCCTCCTGTTCCTTTTCCGAGCAAATGCCGACGGAATTTGATTGAGTCGCTTCACCTAAGGAGATTTCCAGCCAGGAACGCCGCGTCGAAATCGTTCGAGCGTTTGTTGGCAAAGAGGATTGTGCCGCTCTGGCTTCCGTCGAATCGAGTTGAGATCCATGGAGAATCGAGAGAGAGAAAAAACGAAGAGAGAGAATTATATGCGAAAGTCGATGAAAATAGGGGCAAGAAATATCGCTTCTCGCTGTGTATATTCTTGTCACTCGTAGCCCCAAAACTTATTCCTCAACTGTTTACTCCGCGATATAGAAGCGAGAGGAAGGGAGGAAGTTACAAATGAATCGCGTAATAACCCATATTGCTCGTATATTCGGGGTGACACGCTTCGATGCTCTCGAGCTCTTCGTCTCATCGAGTTTCCAATATTTTCCATTCTAGTCTTTCGATTCTCATCCTTCGCTTTGGCGTTCGCTCTCTCATTATTTTCCGAAATATTCCTTTACGAATTAAATGTATAAACTTTTGTTTCAATGATTGATTGATTCGAAAAAAAAATTCTCATAGGACTTGCAAAAAAATGTACAAAAAAAAAATTGAGCCAAATTAACTCGACGAATTGTTAAAATTATTTTTTGGAATTTTCGTTCGATGCACGAATCACGGGGCAAAATAAACCGAATAATAAATTATTATATTCAGTTAAATTCGAGGCTGCAATTGCACGAGTGAAAACTCGAGAACAAGGCAAACCAGCGAAGCATATAATTGAAATTTTCCATTGCCCTGATTAGTCTGATCAATAATCGATTTTTCTACTTACTTCGTAGACAATGCGCGATAGTTCTCATGCAGACTCTCGTAAATCCAAATTGCGGTATGATTATTAAATGTTTGTGACAAGTTCGATTAAACGCGTCATTTCCTGGGCTCGGAGTTTCCATTTCTGTGATATCGCGAGCACATCAATTTCAATCCTTGTAATTTATCGTTCAAATCGCGCGCGCGCGAGCGCTACCGCGATATGTATATATTTCTAGGTGAACAATTATCTTTGTTACTTCGATCGTATCATCGGATTATTCGGTCTCGCGTGTGTATGCATACAACTTGCCAAGATCTTGAAATATAATTGCGTTTGCCGCGACGGGGTTCGCTGGTACGCGTGAATATCGGATTTTATTGGAAAAAATTCTATTCATCCCCAAAACAATTTTTTCTTTTTTCTTGTCCCTTTTTTTTCTTCTCGTTGTCGTCGCTCTCGTGATGGCAAAGGCAAAGGATCATATATACCTGAACATAATGGCCGTTGCTAACACGCTCGACGATGGCCGCGCCCATTTATCGCCGACGCGCGACTTCACAATCCCGATGTGCCTCTCATTTTTGTCCCTTCGTTTTTTTTTTTTTTCTTTACATTTATAGTCTTCATATGTATTTGCAAGGACGCGTATAATCGCGACTTGCCCCTTTTTCATTCAGGGGTGTCGCGGTGTTGCACCGAAACCCAACGAACGAGCATCCCCCAATCGCGATGCACGCGCTTTTTCGTCTTAATCTCGACCTCGGACCTATCAGGCATCGAGAATTTCAGTCTTCGTGCTATACCTCGAACCCTTGGGAGGCGGGCAATCCAGAATCATCCTGCTGCTTGTCAACTTTGTTACATTCTGTTTCTCCCAATCGATAACCTTCTTCCTCGGAATATTCCGCAGACGATATATGACGTTCCATTATACGCTGAAATGTTCTCAACTGCGCTTCTTAAACCTTCCGGACGTTTCAATTTTTAGCAGAACGAAGACGAAACATGAATCCTGAAACTTAACATGAAAAACCTTCAGCATCTTGTGTGAATACCATTTTGCAGAAATATGTTTTTTGATCCTTCATCTTTTCATCATTTTTACAAAATAAATGACCCGCCAACGACTGCGCACTGGGAAAATGAAATTTTGTTAAAAATCGTCGATATTTTGTTGAATACGGTCAACCAAATATTTTTAAAATAATTTCAAAATTTTTATTATTTTGACAGTATATTCGGTTTCTAACGGAATTGTCAGCAAAATTTACGATTGGGACGACAAAAATTTGCTTCCAAAAAGACTTTTTAGAATATTCCTTCACTGAGAATAAAATTTTGCCAAAACATCGTCGACATTTTGTTGAATACGATAAACCGAATGTTTTTTGCTAATTTCCAAATTTTCGTTATTTGGTTTCTAACGGAATTGCCAGCCAAATCTACGAGTGGAGTGACAAAAATTTGCTTCCGAAGAGACTTTCTAGAATATTTCTTCACTGAGAATAAAATTTAGTGAAAAATCGTCGACATTTTGTTGAATACGATAAACCGAATGTTTTTTGCTAATTTCCAAATTTTCGTTATTTTGGCAGTATATTTGGTTTCTAACGGAATTGTCAGCGAAATTAACGAGTGGAACGACAAAAATTTGCTTCCGAAGAGACTTTCTAAAATATATCTTGCTGCATTGACACAATTTTCGGGATTATTAAAAAAAAACGTTTAGTAGAACGTATCGAACAAAATATCCATCTTTTTCAACAAAATTTTCTTTTCAGTGTGTCTGGCAAGCNAAAATTTGCTTCCGAAGAGACTTTCTAAAATATATCTTGCTGCATTGACACAATTTTCGGGATTATTAAAAAAAAACGTTTAGTCGAACGTATCGAACAAAATATCCATCTTTTTCAACAAAATTTTCTTTTCCAGTGTGTCTGGCAAGCACAAGACGCAATTTTATTGCGAATGGCCCTTGCGTATTGGAATAAAAACGAAACTCTTGATACGACGTATGTTTTTCATCTTCTTTTCTCACATTACACATTATTAGGCGACCCTAATAATAATAAGCGACCGTTTTGTCGGGGAGGGGAATGAGAGAATGCACGATATGGTGTACACAGAAAATCGTGCTGGTATATATATATACATAGCATCGAAGAGGCCGAGGGCCCTTTTCGCAGTTTAACATCTGTATCATTTGTGACATTGTTAGATTCGACTCGAGTTCCATCTGTTCTCTCTCTCTTTCTTATTCTTCATGGACGGGGAATGTACGTGTGTCTGTGTCGATTAAACGCTTCTGCAGGACTAGAAATCGGGCTGTACACGCTACATTATGTCTCGGCCATTTTACAAAATGACGTTTACGCCTCGACGAGTTTCTGATATACCCCCTCATATTTCTCCAATCCATTTTTTTCAATTCCTTCCCCATGCTTATGAATGTGCAGTATATACATACGTTTAGCGCGATATAATACATTTTTCGACATGACCTCTCGACACCAGAATCAAAATCTCCACAAAGGAGCAGTTGCCGTGCGCACGCGTTCGTTCCATTTTTTTTTCTTTACCGCGCGTTTTCCAATCTGTGCGCGATCGTGTAATTCTTCAGTACGAAGCGTTTTTTTTTTACTAGCGCTTGCGATGGACAGTTATATTTTTAACTTATACGCACGCGTCCAAAACGGAAGTGGAATTTGTTAGCGGTAAGAAAAGTGTATCGAAGCGAACTTGAGAGGCGATGATTGTTTCTTTTTTCTCGTTGGTTCTCGCATTGACCGCGCTCAACTTTCGATTTCGATCGAAAGGTTCAAGAGGGCGAAAAGACATTCGAGTGTGTCACACACGCGTTTTTTTTTTCAGACTCACTCGTGGCTACTTTTATTTGCAATTGTGCTTTCTCGCGTTAACCAAGTACGTAATGTATACGTTCTCGCATGCTTCGGCGATTATGACTGCCACGTGGATCCGCTAACACCATTCTTGGTCTTCATAAGCTCACTATCGAGAGACCACACTTCTGTTTCTCTTTTGACCTCCCCCTAAATTTATAACAGTTGACGAATATTTCAAGCCGCCCCTCTAGATCCGAGCTAGACCACTTGATTTTTTTCGTCCTGCTCATCGAAGTGTACCGCGCTGCAATAAGGGCCCAGGGAATTACTCGGAATGTTCATCTCCGTACCGCGAGCATCGCGTGTAACCTGACGATCTTAATATTCCATATTAACCCTACCACTTCGCAATTGATACCCGCGGACTTTTCTTCGACGTAAAGAATAAATTCCCACTGATTGAAAAAAAAAAATACGATTTAGTGTGTGCAACATTTCGTTTATTTCACTCGGCAAACTATTCTTTCCGGAAACTTGGAAAAACGGAAATTCCAAATTAAAATGTATTCATACAAAATATTGTGCCAAAAATTTCGACATTTTCAATTGTTTTTATTGTTTTTCGTAATTTTTCGATGCTTCCGAATTGATTTTCGTTGAGGAAAATTTGAATTTTTTAGACACACTGAAAATCAAATTTTAGAAAATTTTAGTCGTTCCACTCGTTAATTTCGCTGACAATTTCGTTAGAAACGAAATATTCTGCCAAAATAACGAACATTTTGAAATAATAAAAAAATATTTAGTTTATCGTATTCAACAAAATGTCGACGATCTTTGACAAAATTTCATTCTCAGTGAAGAAATATTCTAGAAAGTCTCTTCGGAAGCAAATTTTTGTCGTTCCAATCGTAAATTTTGATGACGATTTCGTTAGAAACAAAATTTACTGCCAAAATAACGAAAATTTGGAAATTATCAAAAAATATTTAGTTTATCGTATTCAACAAAATGTCGACGATTTTTGACAAAATTTCATTCTCGGTGAAGAAATATTCTAAAAAGTCTTTTCGGAAGCAAATTTTAGTCGTTCCAATCGTAAATTTTGCTGACGATTTCGTTAGAAACAAAACTTACTGCCAAAATAACGAAAATTTGGAAATTATGAAAAAATATTTAGTTTACCGTGTTCAACAAAATATCGACGATTTTTAACAAAATTTCATTTCCAGTGAATGCTGATATGTATATGTATATGCATAATAGTCTATTATACTTGTAAATACCGTAAAACGGATATAGGTATATAGGCGAGTGTCGAGTGTGGATACAGTACCGTTGAGTGCCGGGCATCGAGTGACTCGTGCCTTTTCCGTTCTCGTTTATATAATGAGCCCTCCGCAGTCTAATATAAACTATGGCGATAAAAGGTTATATACAAGTACAAGTATATAAGCGAGGAGGTCCTCTCGTCTTGTACAATGCAATCAACCGCCATTGTTGCACTCTCGTTCTGCGGAACAATGAGGGACGAAGAGGTAGAGGTAGAGAGAGAGAGAGAGAGCGAGAGGTGGAACTCTCGACAGTGTTCGACGTTTAGCTAAGTGCAACGAAGGTCCATTATCGAATTTAATATATAAAGCTGGCGTCGAGAGTGAAAAGCAGCAGCACAGAAAGTCGCGTTTACCACTCGTCGTTGTTTTTTTTCTTCTCACATTTGCTTCGATCTAGTTCTCGCTCTCTCTCTCTCGTTTTTGCTCCCGTAAGTATACGAAGCCCGGCGTTTCTTTTTCTTTATTTTTCTTTCGACGGTGAGATTCGTACCTCTTTCTGCCAGAGAATCAGAGAGCAAGCAAAAGCAAGCCGCCTTTCCGCACGAGTGCATCGACGGTCATTCTTTAACCGTTTTGGCCGTTTTGATGGCTTGCTCTCTCTCAGACCACTCTTATACATACATTGGTTTTCCATGCGTGCACTTGACCGTCTTCTGTTTCCTCTCGAACTGAACGAGCGTGAGTGCGAAAAAAAAGCATGCGGACGCGAAGAATGAGGATTTTTCAGCTGAAATTCTTGCTCTCTTTCCGTCTCCTCATCTTATATTTCGCGTTCCCCCAGTTTTGCTCTCGTTCGGTATATGCTATTTGTTCTTGGGAGGAAAACCTCGAGGAAATCTTTACGAAAGTATTGCGTCTCGACTTTTCAAATCTTCAGACTTTCCTAAAGCATCTGAAACATCGAACGAGACAAGATTCTCTCCGCCATTACGCTCGAGCGATCCCAAGAGGCTGTGCACTCGCCTGCTGCCGCGTGTTCTCCGGTTGGCGGATAACACGAGACCCGGACCCGAACAGTCTCTTCCTAGGCGGAAAGGCATCAACAGCGAAAGAGAAAGAGAGACAGAGGCGCAGATAAAAAGAGACAGGATAAATGTGTTTTAGAAGGAGAGAGGGAAAACGATGCGGGGACGCTTGCTGGATGCTGGATATTCTTCCCCCTCCACAGCACGAACCTACCGGCAGTCAGGCAGCTGGTGGCCTCTGACTATATAAATACATATATATGTATGCATGAATCCCCACTCAAAAACGAAAGGGACGAGCACGAGAAACAAAATGTACAAAAAAGGGGATCTTCGCCTTCTACTTGTCGTAAAAATGGCTTACCACGTTCTCGAATAAGCAAAGTCCCAAGAATTCGCCACACACGCGTTTATAAATGCACCAAAGTCTTTCATCTGTCGTGCAGACCATCATTTATTTTTCTTCCTTTTTTCTTCAAGCAATAGAAAAATTCTCGTACAGGCAAATTTTCTAAACTAATGAATTTTAGAATTTTACCAAATTTTGATGTGACATCAATAATGAGTAAATTAAAGTATGAAAAGCATTTGGTTACTCCACTGAGAAGCAAATTTCGTTCGGAAAGATCGATATTTTGTTCGATACGTTCGACTGAACGTTTTTTTGAATAATTCCAAAAATTGTGGCATTGCAGCAAGAAATATTCTAGAAAGTCTCTTAGGGAGCTGATTTTTTTCGTTCCAATCGTAAATTTTGCTGACGATTCCGTTGGAAACCAAAAATACTGCCAAAATAACGAAAAATTGGAAATTATCAAAAAAAATATATAGTTTATCGTATTCAACAAAATGTCGACGATTTTTGACAAAATTTTATTCTCAGTGAAGAAATATTCTGGAAAGTCTCTTAGGAAGATAATTTTAGTCGTTCCACTCGTAAATTTCGCTGACAATTCCGTTGGAAACCAAAAATACTGCCAAAATAACGAAAAATTGGAAATTATCAAAAAAATATATAGTTTATCGTATTCAACAAAATGTCGACGATTATTGACAAAATTTTATTCTCAGTGAAGAAATATTCTAGAAAGTCTCTTAGGAAGCTGATTTTTGTCGTTCCAATCGTCAATTTTGCTCACGATTCCATTAAAAACCGTATATATTACCAAAATAACGAAAATTTTGAAATTTTTCAAAAATATTCAGTCTACCGTGTTCAACAAAATATCGACGATTTTTAACAAAATTTCATTTACAGTCTCGATGCCTAAAGTAATCCCGAAGAAATATAAAACCTTATCGGAAAATGGTGAACAATTTGGAACCAAAAGTTCTTGGCTCATTTCGCCTCGTCGTATGTATATGAAGTTCGATACTTCGAGGCTTTGCACGCGCGAGACCCAAAGTTTGCGGAAGCTCGTAACGGTATATATGCAGGCGGTTACTTGTGTATATGAAAATGTACGTGTAGTTTGATAAAGATCGACTAAACCATGAAAATCTTAAAGAAAAGCGAAACTTGCTTCGCGAGTTGTCGGAAGGCAAGTGGCGGTTTTAATTGCTGCTTAAGGAGGAGGAGGAGGAGGAGGAGTCTCGCCTCCATCGCGTCGACGTCGCGCTAACCCAGAGAGAGGATTCTCCGCGAATCCTTGTGACCCTGGTCGTGCTGCTGCCTGTTTACTACCTTTTACGTACACTAGTTTACGTAAGATCGTAGCCGGGAGAGAAATAGCGAGACAGAGGGAAAAGAGCAGGGCAAAAAGGTGCAAGGGACGAAAGGTGGCTGCTTAGTCCGTGTATACAAGAGTCAACAATTTGGAGTGAGTTTCGTGTGCGACGTCTCTTAGCTAAGACCTTCCAAAGCGGAAAGCAACGTCGTTTAACGGCGAGAAATCTCCACCGAGGAAGCTGAGAAGGAGGAAGAGGATATATAGTGCTATACGCACCGAGAAGAGCGAGAAGTAGTATCCGCAAGAGTTGCTGCTCTCGTAATCCGCGAGCAAGTTTACTACCATCCTCGTCGACGTGGCTTCTTGCCAATGTATCTTTTATATCTATATATTCCATTTATTTCTCGTAACAGCAGATATCGCTGTTTGAGAAAGAGCTCGCGCGAGAGAGAACCGAAAATGGAGAACATCTCCTAGATTTTGAGCATCAACATAACGGCTCGAGCGTATATATGTACGCAGAGAAATGTGCCAAGAGCTTATCTCATACTATAGCGCCGATATACTCGCAAAACGAACAGAATCATGGCCACCGCGTTATCCTTTCTTTATCGCGTTTTGCTGCCTCGTTCCTATGGTTGGGAACACCGCGTCTATACCATGTACATAACATTCTTACTCGTGTCTCCGAAGCTTCCTGTACATTTTCCTGTCACCCGAATGCAGATTTAATCGGCAGCGTACCTTGAGAAATATTGTTTGAAAAAAAAAATTTCAAAATTGTAGAAAAAAATGTGGGAGATACGCGAGATGCGAATTGACGAGGGATCGTTTCACTGAAAACCAAATTTTGTTGAAAAAGATGCAAATTTTGTTCGATACGTTCGACTGAACGTTTTTTTTTTTAATAATTCCAAAAGTAGTGTCAGTGCAGCAAGAAATATTTTAGGAAGTTTCTTTAGAAGCAAATTTCAGTCGTTCCCGGTCGTTCCACTCGTAAATTTCGCTGACAATTCTGTCAGAAACTAAATATTCTGCCATAATAATAAAAATTTTGAGATTATTTAAAAAACATTTAGTTAAACGTATTCAACAAATTATCGACGATTTTTAACAAAATTTTATTCTCAGTGTTGGGAAACGTGCAATGGTTTCTTTTCCCCGCAGTTGCAATTTCAGGAACTATTCCAATGACCAAAATGTTTCAGCAGTATATTCGAAGAATATTTTTAATTGCAAACCCCAATGCATCTTCAAATTATTACTCTTTCTTTTGAGAATCCTCAAGGAAGGAAGCACAAGTTCTAGTGCTTTACTGCCTCTGTGTCTGGTTCTTCACCTTCCAAGCTTTTCAGCCTTGCTGCTTCAACATCATTCTATCAGTCAGTCGTTCGAGTACGACGCGACATACATATATATGAATATACACGAGGACATATAGACAGACTTCTGGTATCGCAGGCATCCCAGGCCCAATGGGAACTCAAGAGGGTCGTTATCAGGTTTCCATTACCACGATGTGCTGGGACGAATGCCGAGCCATCGGTGAAGTTTACAGGAGAGAGAAAGTGATGGGGATAGGGCAAACCCTTCATGTTTGGAGATAAAGTGGAAGCGAGACGAAGGGCGATATATGTAAGACTAAGGACGACGGAGTTTCGAAGAGTGAGAGGGAAACGACGTTCTCTATCTCTCTCTCTCTCTCTCTCTCTCTCTCTCTCTNCTCTCTTTCTCTCTCTCTCTCTCTCTCTCTCTCTCTCTCTCTCTCTCTTTGTCTTGGTTCTGGGGTGATAGAGAAGAGAACCCGTGCAAGGGTTGGCCACGGTCGCCTGCAGCAAACGCTCGGCATCTTATCGCTTTCCCTTCGACCCATTCTTCCAAAACCCTCCGAAGCATCCCTCCCGCGCCACCCATCGTCGTCGTTTCACCTTCTCTCGGCCTCGACATCACCCTCGCGCGTTTCCCTCCTCCCCCAACCCTCGCGTCCTCGGGTGCCGAGCTCAAACCCAGTGACGCTGGGACGCGCTCACCCAGAAACCGACGATAAGGTTTTCCAGGCGGCGCCGCGCCATTCTGCCTCTCTGCTGCTGCCACACGACGCTACAACGTGTAACCCGCACCCAGTGCGTACCGCGCTCCGCTACATCCGAACCAGCACCCCTCCGCCCATCTAACGCGACCAGCAACCCTCCGCCCCGCGTGACTCTTTCCCTCTCATTCCTTCTCGTCTCTGCCTTCCATATACTTTCCGTCATTCCGCTATCATCATTCATTCACGTTCTCCTGCGTGAATCAACTTTTTTCCCTCCAATCTATACTGTTCCTGATAATGGGCAGAATAAATAATAGCTGATGATGTTTCGTACGATTGTTCTTGATCGGGCAACGTTGTCGCAACACTGAGAATTAAATTTTGTTCAAAATCCTCGATATTTTTTTGAACACGGTGAAGTAAATATTTTTTGATAATTTTCGAAATTCTCGCTATTTTGGCAGTATATTTGGTTTCTAACGGAATCGTCAGCAAAATTTACGATTGGAACAACAAGAATTTGCTTCCGAAGAGACTTTCTAGAATATTTCTTCACTGAGAATGAAATTTTGTCAAAAATCGTCGACATTTTGTTAAATACGATAAACCAAATATTTCTTTGATAATTCCCAAATTTTCGTTATTTTGGCAGTATATTTGGTTTCTAACGGAATCGTCAGCAAAATTTACGATTGGAACAACAAGAATTTGCTTCCGAAGAGACTTTCTAGAATATTTCTTCACTGAGAATGAAATTTTGTCAAAAATCGTCGACATTTTGTTAAATACGATAAACTACATTTTTTTTGATAATTTCCAAATTTTCCTTATTTTGGCAGTATATTTGTTTTCTAACTCTTTCTAATTTGGTTCCTAACGGAATCGTCAGCAAAATTTACGATTGGAACGACAAAAATTTGCTTCCGAAGAGACTTTCTAGAATATTTCTTCACTGAGAATAAAATTTCGTCAAAAATCGTCGCCATTTTGTTTAATACGATAAACTAAATATTTTTTTGATAATTTCCAAATTCTCGTTATTTTGACAGTATATTTGGTTCCTAACGGAATTGTCAGCAAAATTTACGATTGGAGCGACAAAAATTCCGAAGAGACTTTCTAAAATATTTCTTGTTGCACTGACACTATTTTTGTGATTATTCAAAAAAACGTTTAGTCGAACGTATCGAACAAAATATCCATCTTTTTCGACGACGATCCCCATGATTTTTAGTCTCGAAATGGCCGAATTTTCAATTGAATACCAACACGTGCTACACTTCGAGACGATTCGTTAATTATATTGTTGTTCATTCGCTTGTTTATAGTTGCCGAACTCGAGGGCGGCGCTCATTCGGACGAGACAAACAGCGGAGGCGACAACAGTAACGCCGGGAGCGTTTCCGGTGGCGGTGATGACGATCAGGCGCGTCTCCGTCTGAAACGAAAGTTACAAAGAAACCGTACGAGCTTTACGAACGAGCAGATTGACGCTCTCGAAAAGGAATTTGAGCGGACTCATTATCCGGATGTTTTTGCGAGAGAACGATTGGCCGGAAAGATTGGCCTACCGGAAGCTCGAATACAGGTAATTATATAAAGAGTATAAATATTTAGATCATGCCACCGCATTTTCCGTTTGACAAATTCAAAAAACTCGAATCCCGCGCGATCCCCTTTTTTTTTCTTCTCGTTGATCAAAGATCGACACAAATCGTTTCTATCATTTTGTATTTCTAATTTCACTAACTCAGGTATGGTTTTCGAATCGTCGGGCAAAGTGGCGGCGAGAAGAAAAACTGCGCACCCAACGGAGGGACAATCCTCAGCAGCAACAGCAACAGCAACAACAACAACAACAGCAACAGCACAATTTGGTTAATGATCATCCGACTCCACCACCTCCTGGTGGGATGCTCGGTGCTCAACCACCACCACAAGCTCCACCTTCACCACCGAGAATTCATCATGGATTTGCACCTACTGGTGTCTATCCCGGAATTCCAAACATGTCGGATTCATACAGGTGAAATATTTATTTTTATCTCAGGACTCACTTTTTTCACGACGAAAAGGATGGGGACAATAAAATTCAATTGCTGAAATGATCGGTCCAGTTAAAAATCGAAGGATTGAGAAAATTGACAAGGACCGGAGTAGGATCGCTGTTGATAGCGATCTTGAGTTCGTTGATGCAAATTTTTCAGTAATTCGCTGACATTTTACTAATTTATCAACAGAACGATTAAGATAGTACTGTCAGTTTTATAATTAGTGTTGAGAATTTGATAAAATTTGATGTAGTAGTAGATTATGATTAGAAAAGGATCTAGTCAAAATTTCGAGAGGCTACAGAGAACCAGAAAAAATATATTCGTATTGGTAATTTCATATATTTAACATTGAGTTTTATGGTAAATCTCAGTTTTTATTGTATTTTTCAATGAATTCTTATAAATTCTCAGAAGAAATCACAGTTTCCATTGTAAAATGCAATGAAATGTATGAAATTTACGTTAAATTCATGAAATTACATATGCAAATATCTTTTTTCTGGATCTCTGTAGCCTCTTGAAAATTTGATTGAATTCTTGAAAATTCTCAGGAGAAATCACAGTTTCCATTGTAAAATGCAATGAAATGTATGAAATTGATGTTAAATTCATAAAATTACAAATGCAAATATCTTTTTTCTGGATCCCTGTAGCCTCTTGAAAATTTGATTGAATTTTTATAAATTCTCAGGAGAAATCACAGTTTCCATTGTAAAATGCAATGAAATGTATGAAATTGATGTTAAATTCATAAAATTACAAATGCAAATATCTTTTTTCTGGATCCCTGTAGCCTCTTGAAAATTTGATTGAATTTTTATAAATTCTCAGGAGAAATCACAGTTTCCATTGTAAAATGCAATGAAATGTATGAAATTGATGTTAAATTCATAAAATTACAAATGCAAATATCTTTTTTCTGGATCCCTGTAGCCTCTTGAAAATTTGATTGAATTTTTATAAATTCTCAGGAGAAATCACAGTTTCCATTGTAAAATGCAATGAAATGTATGAAATTGATGTTAAATTCATAAAATTACAAATGCAAATATCTTTTTTCTGGATCCCTGTAGCCTCTTGAAAATTTGATTGAATTTTTATAAATTCTCAGGAGAAATCACAGTTTCCATTGTAAAATGCAATGAAATGTATGAAATTGATGTTAAATTCATGAAATTACAAATGCGAATGTTTTTTTTCTGGTTCTCTGTAGCCTTTTGAAAATTTGACTGGATCTTTTTCTCATCATAATCCACTACTGTGCCAAATTTGATAAAATTCTGAACGGTAATTCTAAAACCAAGCGTAACACCTCGAGAGAGCTCGCTGATACTCCGAGAGGGCGTTTTATTACCTCGCAAAGAAACTAGCTCCAAAGTTTGAAATATTTTTCATTTTTGTTACGATTTTCCCAATTAATAAAAAGAATAATGACAGCGTCTTAAAAGTTCGTAGTTTCTCAGTCTGTGTGAAGTTGCATTATTGTGAAAATGTTGATTTAATAACTCGCGCTTTTGTTTTTGCACTATGTACAGCCCGATGACTTCGATGTCGAGCTTCACAATGTCCGGGCAACAGGGTCAACAGCACACAAGCAGCATGTCGTCGTTAGCAACAGGCGGTGGGATGGGACCAATGGGCATGACAGTTGGAATGACGGTTGGACCTAGTCCCGGGGCTTGTCTTCATCAACGCGACAACGGTTACTCGTGCGGTGTCGCGAGACCACCGAGCTACGAGCCTCTTCATCTTGGCTACGGATCTCGACCGACGTGCAGCCCGACTCAGCCTTATCACACAGCAGGGCTCAATCAGTACAATCAGAATGCCAGCTCGACCGGTGAGTGTCTACCGCACTCACTGCACTCGCTGCTAGCGCTCTAGCCGATCGTGGGACTCGGCTATCATCACGCTCGTGGATACCACTATTGAATGAGAGTTGATGCTGCGATGCTGAACACTCGCTCTCTTTCTCTCCTTCAACCGGTAAAATAGTTAACGTATAAATTAATCGAGGAGGTTCGGTAATTCGATGCTAAACCAGGCTTTTCATTCTCACCAGAGTCAAAACAAGTATCGCAATCGTTTCGTTCGGTTTGGAGAATTGCTGAAGAGATTCCAATTGTTTGACCATTTTTTTCACAATTTTTTTGCTTCGTTAACGTATCCGCGATTTCTACGAACACGGAGAGAAATTTATACAAAAAATTACTATGCCACATAGTTTTCTGGTGACAGGATCGTCCCTCTGAGAAATTTTACCAAAAACATAGTAATTTTTATAACAATTCTATCGGAAAGCGAAATTTTGACATTTTTCGCCCAATTTCAGATTTAAAATTACTATGTTTTTGCTCAAATTTCTCAGAGGCTCGATCCTGTCACCAGAAAACTATGTGGCATAGTAATTTTTGATATAAATTTATCTCCGAGAAGCGTTTTGTAAAAATTCGTCCAACGCCGGTAGAAAATCGTGAGACGAAAAAATCTCGGTGCATGGCACTCGAAAGCACGATCTTGCGTTCGAGCTCGAGGGATGGAGAGCTTTTACTTGGTTCTTTCATAATCGCGATTCTGTTCAACTAGAATTTTAATTCGATTCTTTCAAAATATCGCAGCCTCGGATTTTCTTCCATCATTGGATCGATTCTAACGAATCCACCGAATTTTCTGAACAGATGAAGAAAAATTTAAAAATAAGATTGCCTTCAAGTTTTTCGATTATTGAATAAATTTTTCTTGCCGAGTCCTGTAAGTCTGAAAAATGCAATTTCAAGTTAATCCAGTGCATTTGCTTGCAACGTCTGTTGGTTAAATGTCGACTGTCAGTGGATAAACTGGAACGTGCTAAATGGATTTGTAAATAAATTGATTACAGGCTTGATATCACCGGGCGTGAGTGTGCCGATAGCAGTGCCGGGCCAGCCAGCACCGGATATGGCAGCCCAGTATTGGTCCCCGAGGCTGCAGTGACCGTGGTGGTCGTCCACGTCGACCTCGACTTCTTAGGACCCGAGCCAACGCGTTCTCCAGCGATTGAGCAGCAGTGAGAACGACGACACATAATAAATGTGAAGAAGAGGTCTTCGCGTGACTGATTAAACGTAAAAAAAAACAAAAAGAAAAAAAAAACAACAAAAAAAAAAATTGTGACAAAATCCAATATCAACGCTTCTTGCTGGGAATTTCGAGAGAATTTTATCATTCCCGACGAACACAATATTTTTCTTCTTCCTTTAAAGTTCTTAATCTCCACGTGACAACTGCCGCCCACAGTCTCGTTCGTACGTCGTTGGGAAAATCGATGATGATTGACAGAAAAAGTGATTCGTTCGCTACTGGTCGTTTGTTTATTCTAATGCGATCAATAACAACGACAATAAAAACGCACCAACCACAAGAAACAAAATGATGATTGAAATATTCTGTAATCGCTCAAATCGTAAAAGTGCAAAGTGTCCCCTCATCGTACCGAAGAATCTCTTTAAATTTATTTTCTTCTGCACCGAATTGGCGATTTAAAAAACCAAGAAATATGTTTTAAATCCCCATAGAACTCAGAGTGCTACCTAGCGAGAGATGTGTGTTTAGTTAATTGATGAGTAAATGAATTGTAAACGTACGAAGAGAATTTAGCAGTTAAGTATGTCGATATTGCTCGTAATATTTATATATAAACATATATATAAATATATTCGTGTAACGAACGAGGGAGGAAAAAATAGACGATCGCGATGGATGGATGATTAACTTGTCGTGGGTATCCAGCCTCCAAGAGCCTCATCAGTCTTTTTGCAAATAATAAATAGTTTATTCATTATTATCTTTCATCACGATCATCATTATTTTTATTATTATATCAATTATTATAAATAAAACAAGAAAAATATGAAATACTTACCCGGCGTCGATTTGCTATGTATAAATATTATAAACAAACAAAAATTCTATATATATATTTAAATATCTATATATATACGAATTAATTGATCAATTCATTAATTTATATATATATAATTATGTACGTATATATATACATCTATATAAATATATAAATATGTCTCCATTGTACAAGGTCGCGGAGTGACGGTCATTGTGTGGGGAGAAGACCGATTGTGATTTCTCTTAGGCCAGGTATGTTGAGCGTACAATTATACATTCTAAATAAATATAGACAGCGTGTGTGATTTATCGACCATACCAATTCATAACCAGCAATCATCGGAAATTCGAAAAAAAAAAAATTAATAATAAAAAAAAAATAATAAAAAAAAATAAAGATTCTTGAAAATCGTATAAAAATTGTAAGAACGGACCATCGTAGAAAAGTGGGGAAAAAAGAAGGATGTAAATATAAAACTCGAGTATATTCGAAAAAATGTAACAATTGTATATTTCGTCGAACAATAATTCGTTTTTCGTAGATGTTGACGGACGAACGCGTAACGATCGCGTTCGAACGATATTTTCTGACTTTTTTTTTTCTTTGTTTCGTATAATATTCTCGTTAGAAAGGCATTCTCAGCGTCGCTGGAAATTATCTGTGATTTCATGCAGAATTTCAACTACCTAATCTTTACTGCGTGATGAATTTATCGTGGACGACTTTTAGTTGAGAAATCTCAATGGAATCGTAATATTTTCAGGTATTACGATCCTCAAAATTCAACAAACAACGCGGAAATTCGTACGAATCGACATTTGGAGAATTTGGTCGTCGCGCTATCGACACTTGTCGAATAAGTTTCTCTCGTTTCGTGGCTCTCTATTCTGTCGAATCCTCCGAAAAAATGGTGGAAGGATTTCGCGCTCGTCGACTTTGTTATCGGTCGTTGATCATACTTTTCCCCACGCGTTACTGGCGGAGCAAAAATCCCGGAGTTTGCTTCATGGACGGGACGACTGCGCCTCAGTGGGACTCGTTCTCGATATTCTCACTCGATTTTTACATCCAACAATAGAATATATTATTTTTTATGGTTTCCCATGGAAATAATTGTCGTGTCCTGTCGTTACAGGCATGAGGATTATGATGATCGTCATAGTTTCGACTCTTACAATAACGTAATATACCGAACGCTGCGAATTTGATTAAACTTGTTCATTTTCTTCTAATCTCTTGGTCTTTTCTATGCGCTTCTCGCATTTTATTTACAAATGAGAATCGTGAGCTTTCGCGATCATCGTGAACCGAATTGAGTTCGAAGAAAGCATTTTGTGGGACGAATTATTCGGCCCATCGGTACGTGTGAATGTTGCTAATCATTTGCGAGGGTTTTGAGATCTTGTCGAATACGACCAAGTGTTAAAACTCTCGTTTTCTCTCAGTCACGTAATCTCGCATGCCTAAGAATACTACGAACGATTGAACTTCGTTGTAATGATAAGAAGGAAGAATAAAACATGCGAGAATATGAAAAAACATAAATGAAACCGTTCAAACGGTGGATTTTTCTGTGAGCAGAGCATCAATGTCCTTCAGGATATCTTCCGAGGCAGGATCCACAGCAGTGAGATAATCGTCGTCGTTCGAGCTTAAATTAGTGTCGCACAATTGTTCGAGTTTTAAATCTTCGGTGTTGACGTTTATCAAGGAATTGACATCGTTTTCTTGGACGATAGTTCCTGTCGATTCAACGACATTTTGAACGTCGTCCGAGGTACTGCTGTCGCAGAGTCTCACTTCGATTTCATCGCTGCGAGCATTGTCCGGTTGAATGTCAGCGGAATTTATTGGTTCGTCGGACGCCGCGATATTGACCGTTGTCTCGTAAGATCGGATGAAACGCTTTGGTGAACGACGCAATCTTACCGGCGGTACTCGGGGCACTTTGTTACTAACATTACAAATCGTTCCACTCGCTTTTTTCTCTTCTTCCTCGTCTGTGGCTAATTCCGAAGCTTCAAATTTACGCTTTCTCGATGCAACTGGCAGGATTTTGTCTTCTTGAGTCGTCGCTTTGAGTTCGGCCAATGTTTTGATTGCATTTTTCAAAAAATCGGCAGATTCCTTGACGCTGCTTTGATCTTCGAGTCGTCGCTTTCTTCTTTGTGGTATTTTACGAATTTCTGGATTTTCACTCGTTGCTGAGGCTTCCTCGGTCGTCGTCCGAGCCGCAGCTTTACGACGTCGGATTTCTTCCAACGTCAAAATCGTAAAGTCCGTCGGTTTCTCGGCTTCGTCCACCGCTGACGTCGATTTTCCTGTTGTTCCACTTGCAGCGGACCTCTCGCGCGAATACAACGATACCGTACGTCTAGCTGCACGCACCGAAGTCATTCTCTTCTCTTTGCCACCTCCGACACTGCCGAGATAATCGTCCGGCTCGTAAGAATAGTACGCCGCACTCTCAGCCTGAATCTCCTCCAGTCTGATCTCCTCGTAAGTCTTGCAATAAGGTACCCTCGCTGTGTGAGCCTTAACTGGTGAGGGTGCACTCTCGCTGTCAGACTCTGCAAGAACACAACGAATAATATCGAAATAGCTGATTAGTACAATTATCGTATCCTTATTTATTATTTGTCGTATTGATTTATTTATTTTTATTTATTTTTTTATTTTTCATCCTCTTCACGAACGAATAACGTGACGTCGATGCACTGTCGAGCTCTCGTTTGCGGCATTTGCATCTTTAATCTCCTCATATCCCTCTCTTCCGTTTATTTTTCGTTAATTAATTGGCATTTTGCTTTTCATTCAAAGAATCAGTAGCGTAACAATAGTCTCGTTAAATTTTCGGCCAAGACAATGTCCCATCATCCTCCGAAATACCTTTCTCTCTCTCTCTCTCTCTCTGTCCCTCCCTCTTGCTCTAGAAATGATCGTGTTTTGGTTTCTTTTCCTCATTTTCGTCCTCTTTCCTATCTACAGAATCTTGGAGGCAGTTTCTGAGACGATGGCTCACACTCTGCAGGATCTCTCCTCGTGGAACACCGATCGATAAAGATATTTCAACAGGAAACACGAGAAACAAGCTTTTATTTATTTCTTCTAAAAAGGAGGAGGCTTTCTTCGACTGGTTCGCAAGCCGAGCATCGGCGAATCTTCGGCGCAGCCTGGAAGACACACCGTTTTTTTTTCCAGCTGTAGTTAAATAACATCTCTTGCTAGTGCGTGTGTGACGGCGTTCTTCCAGCTCTCAAGAAATATAATAATCAAACCCCACGAGTAACTCCATGTTTCCGGAACGTTCGACAAGACAAAAGACCTTAATGAGCCAAAGTTCAAAATTCATGTAGAGCGAGAAAAGCACATTTCGATATTTACTAAAAATATTCAACCCTCAGATTCATTAGCAACCGCATGGACAGAAGACTCCGTGGAAAGAGAAACGAAAGTTGACAAAAAATACAAACAAAATGATCGAGACAATGAACAAGGTGATTTTTGGAGTTTGGGCAGGCGAGATGAGGGTTCGTACTCCCGTCAATCCATTTAATCAAATATTCAAATCTCGCTTAAAGTTTGTGTGTTTTTTTTGTGGTATGAAGTTTATTGAAATTCAAAACATCGTCTCAACGTAAGTATTAATTTTCATTCGCTTACATCGATCATATAATAATGCACATATTGCGTATCAGCGTATCTTCGGTAATTTTTATATTTTTTTTGTTCACATAATTTTCTTTTATTAGATTATTATTTATTTTTATTTTTCATTTCTTTGTTTTTTTTTTCGTTCCTTTTCTTTTTTTTTTGCTCCACATGTACGTATGTGTCTGTATTTTCATCCACGCATACACAGGCACATATGCGCACATACGTGTGCACATACACACAGATCTTATGTGCTCCGTTACATCTTTTTGAGATAGCACGAGTGACAATATTTTCATCTTTCTTTTCAATTGTTTAATTTAAACAAAAACTTTTTCTAACTCTTGATCGTTCGTTTAATTATTCTGATGAACCGTCGCAACGGCACTCGCATTTGCGAAAGTATAGTCACCATAAGGTCGCCTTTTCATTATTCCTCTTTCTTTGTGATGCAAAAAATATGAAACCAATTTATTCAAAATCTCATACTCGTTCGTTATATTTTCGAAGCATCAACGCACTCTCTCTCTCTCTCTCTACGTCGTTACCACACGTTGCAACAATGTCGCGAGGATATCTCGAGCCAATGCAAATGCCGCTACGAAGGTTTTACAACTTCACATCGACGCTTCGTGTCGCTCATCAGAAGCGTTGCGTAAGAGGAATAGAAAAAAAAATAAAAAAAAAAACAACAAAAAAACAAAAAATTGAACGAACAATTGAGTGATCGAGCGCGAGAGTTCAGCTCACGTACAACGCAGTGTAGCCGAACGCCGATTTCTTATAAACGTGATTTCATGTTAAACAACTTGTTTGATAAATGTTTGAAAAGCAGAGAAAAAAAATAACGTATTAAACGAAATAATAAGAAAAAAAAAACAACGAGGAGCAAACGAGTGTGTGAATTATAACGATGGGGACCGGTGTAAGAAGCGGAATCGTTGGCAAAAAGCCGATTAAATAGTCAAATGCAATAACAAATAACGAAAACTCATTCTCCTTAATACGAGATTTTCAATAATATTATAATAATAATGGCTTCTCCGTCGGCCTGTCTCCACTTTTCTCTCCAAACTATTGAGCGATCGCGTCGCCAGAGAGTAGGACATTTATTTATTCTCGTAATCTTTCTTGTTGTTAAAGAAAAAACAAAACAAAAAAAAAAGAAGAAGAAGCAACGGAAATAGGCGGAGGGAGTAGAGAGAAGAAGAATTATGATGAGAGGAGGAAGAAGAGAGAAAGTGTTAATAATTGATTACTTAAACGCAAGATTCACTAGATAACGTTTGTCGAAAAAAAAAGTCAGTGATTGTGGCTGATAATTTACAATCGAAACAAAAATACATATATTCAAATATTTATATATATATTTTTAGTTTGTTTATCAGACCCGATGAAGAGAACGAAAAGGAAGACTAATGCCTGATTCATTCATCTACAATTTATCTATTCTTTCCCCCTTCCTCTCCCATTTATTATGCCTATATAATTTGAATTCTAATCATTTTCCCATCTATTTTATATATTTAAAAACTTGTTCACACCATTCATAAAAATGAAGAAAACATGATGATGAAATGCGATTTTAAAAGCAATTATATATTTGACGTACGTGTGAGCGTGCGTTTGGAGTGTAAATCAGTCAAAATCTCATAGAGTTTCAACGCGAGAATCTTAAACGAAAGCCTTGACTATTTATCATCCGTTTTTGTTGTTTTATTATTTATTTATTTGCCTATATTTTATTGTTTCTTTTGCATTAATTCAATAAATCGCGATTTCAAGCAGTTGATATATACACAAACTACTTGTCACTGGATGTGAGATTAATTTGAATTGAAATTCTACTCGATAATAGTGGACACGAGACTTATCCCGGCGCCAAGGTCCACGGATCTTATTAACTTAGTTGAATTATAATCTATACCAAAACCGACAATATGATTGATTTATACGAGTCGTTTAACGAGACACGTTTCAAGAGCCACGCGAATACACACAGAATTTTGCTCCCGCCAACGATATTTTTTCGTTTCGTTATTACTTTGAATTTATCTTTTTCCTTTTTTGTTTTTTCTTTTTTTTCTCCTTCTTCGTTCAATATACGTGCGTTTGCTAAAAAATTGTGTAAAAAGCCAAAACATATGAAGGCATGTTAGCGTATTTCCGGGTTGGTCACATTGTCATCGTAATAATGACGTTTCGCATGAGGCGTAGCGAGACGCTTGAATAATCGTAGCTCGAACCTTTCGTATCCCGCGGCTCGCTATCATTTCGTTATAAATATATTTATGCATATATATATATATGTTTCAAAATATATATACATACACGTTATTTACTTGTTTATTCATTTTATCGCAAATATTGCAATAGAAAGCTACGCCAACGAAGAGTGAATTAACCAAATGTCCCAATGCACGAAAATTTGATTTGGGGAGAGGCGCGTTTGTTTACGGAATCGCGACCGATCGTCCCACTCTGGAGAATTTTACTCTAGAGCCAGATTTCGATCTACCGAGCGTGACTAGGTAACTAAGTTTTTTAATACGTTATCCTTTACCTATTTTAATATTTCTTTTCAAATTTTTTCTGTATTGTGTTTTGGGTATAGAGATATGCCGGTGCAGTGGAAAATAAACAGAGAGAGTGAGAGAGAGAGAGAGAGAGAGAAAATAAATGAAAAGATTTGAAACAACGAAATACTCGAACGATTGCACGGAGAGAAATTTATATAAAAAATTACTATGCCACGTAGTTTTCTGGTGACAGTATCGAGCCTCTGAGAACTTTTAACAAAAACATAGTAATTTTTCTTAAAATTCTATCGGAAAGCGGAAATTTGACATTTTACGCTCAATTCCAGATGAAAAATTACTATGTTTTTGCTCAAATTTCTCAGAGGGACGATCCTGTAACCAGAAAACTATGTGGCATAGTAATTTTTCATATAAATTTATCTCCGTGTGGATAAGTGAAAAAGAAACAAAAAGACATTAAAACTAAAATATATAACCCGTTAGTTTCGGTCTATAATGTCTGTTTGTGTGTATGTGAGACGCTTTCGAGTTACAAACGAAACCAGCGTAAGTTCTCGATTTCGAGGGATAAAGGTGTGAGAAAGTTTGGCTGAAAATTCGATAATTCGAGGAAAATAAATGGAATATCCAGTCATTTCGAAGGATATTTCGAGCTCGAATAATAATTGAAACTCAACGTGTGTTTACATTTATCAATTTTTGCCAGGCCGGACTTGTAGAGACGCCCGATCATAGTAAACACAGAAGAAAAACACGATAAAGCTTTCGAATGGCGTCAACAAAGAGAAAAATAGAAAGACTTATCGTTTCTTCTCCTTAACTTTGTTTTCCTCCTCAATAATATTATTTTCTGTATCAGCCTCGAAAGTTTAGTCTATCGCGAGATATTGTGAGGAAAAATTAGTCCCGATCGCAACTGGTGCGATTTATTATCTCGATGAATCTTCTCCGTTGGCGATTCCGAACGGAAGAGAGGGAATTGCTCGGAAATGGTAATCGTTTTGTTTTCTCTTTCGTTTGTCATGCTAGTTTCAAGTTATTTGTCTTCTCTCTCAACGCTTTGTTTTGTTTTATTTGTTTTTTAATCATTAGGGTCTCCCCCCCCCCCTCCCCCCACTGTGGAAGGCCATCCCGTTCGCTTCATATTCGATTATCTAGAGCGACGGTGCACGCTCACCGCCAGGCTTTCATAATTCGTGTTTATCGCCTACCGTATTTAAAGGAGCTACGGGTTTCGAAATGTAAATAAATGTCAGTATCTTCGGTAGGAAGGAAAACCGAGAAAGGGGAAAGGAAACCTCGACCTCGGGGGCTGAGCGGATTGCTCAGCGTGAGAGGACGGGTTGTAAGGTGAACGCTGATGATGAATCTGTTGCGAGGTCGAGGCTTGAGTTTGCAACGTTGCCATTGTCTGTCCGTGCCTATGTGTGTGGCTGTGATAATTAGCTTGATGAGCGTACTGCTGCGGCGTGACATGGTGATGATGGCATTGATTCGTTTGCAAATTTTGTACACCTGCTGTTTGAGTTACGCTTAGACCTGCCGGTGCTTGTACGCCGCTCGAACCACCGGTTATATTAAGGCTACTAGGAATATCAACGGGTATCGAAAGACCGTTCCGGATACTCAGGGTGTTACGGAGATTCAAGTTGGTTTGTAGGCTAGACGGTAGGGATAGAGTGCCTGGCGTGAGGTAGTGTACGTTGAAAGATGGGCGGCGGGGGGGCTAGTAAAGCCTCATACCTTCGTCAAAGTTGACGATAAGAGGATCGACAGCTGGACTGCCAATGAAACTCCCTGCCTCACTGCTGCCCCGACCTTGGTCAGATTCGGTGCCGCTTCCGTCGTATTTTCCGTCATCTATATGTACATGAAATAAAAACGCATAAGCAACGCGTTACAACACACAACGTTATCGATCATTATTTTTCTCCCGACCATCCAAAATAATGAAAAAAAAAAATGACATTTTCATGAAATATTTAGCGATATTGATATTTGTGATTGAATTATGCGCACCTGGACGATTCGACCATTCTTGGGGGACTGGCTTTGCAGTTACTTCCGCCGTCTTTATTTGATTCGCTTGATCAGGATTCGCTGCCGGCCGACCACCCGTGTGCAAAAATGGACAGTGAGGCTTTTTGCAACCTCCTCTTTGCGACTCCCAGAAGCAAGGAATCGACTTGCGGTTTTTCTGTATTTTTTGTTTTTTTTTTTAAACAAAAATTTACAAAACGGTTAGCACTCTGAAGATTTTTATTCTACGATACAAATAACATGCGACTCTTTATCGACAAACCCACCTTCAGTTCCATGTGCCTGAAGTTGCAATGCTCGTTAAGGCAGTTACCCTGCTGCCAATACTGACACATGACCTCGCATCCCAGCGCCGATGGTTCATGTCTGAACGCACAATTGTCGCCCTGTAAGAAATTTCTCATTAGCACGTGGATAACAGATTTATTAAAAAACTTTTCAACACGCCGACGCCGTCACCTAAAATTACGTTCCATCAATAATAAAAATTTGCCAACATTTGTCCATTCATTTAGAAGATTGATGCACCAAAGAAATTTAAAAAATATTCCCAATTTTCGACTCGTACTCACAGCAGCGTGAATCGAGCGCAAAATCAAATTTCCAACCTCACGAACGAATAGAAAAAAAAGAAAAGTAAAAACCACTGAATTTCAATTATTTTTGCGACTGGTTCGTCTGGAACAACAAAATGCTCGACGCCCATTGGACGAGACGCGATGGAAATGAAATTTGTAACTCAAACAATTTTTTCAGATTACGTTAACATGAAAAATTCAACTCGAGCAACGAACGGACACTCGTCAAGCAAAACATTTCGAATAATTGTGGAAAGACCGCGTGGGTAAAAAAAAACAGGCTGAAGCGCTTTGCGATAGATGAGGAATAACGCGTAAATGAATTTTCTTAATTGCCAGATTAATTATGACGAATTGATAATTTTATGGGTTTTATAATCTTATTGCTCACAGTGCCCATGAATATTGATTCTATGAGCATAAGAAACGAGGATGGGACAGAGTAACAACACATTTTGGCATGGCATTTGGAAGAAACATGTGAAGCAGCGAAAACTGGAAAACGTACGTTTATGGAATTTGATGATACGAATAAAAAGACGTGGAAGTTTGCAGGCTTTGAAATTGATTGCAGAAACTTAAAAATCGATGAAAAGTCATGGAAATATTGGGAAAATGTGAAATTAGAGGAATCTAGGATCACGAGCCTACAGGTGATCGGACATTCAATATGGCGATCCTAACCTTACAAACGTAGGGTCGCGACGTGCAATATGGGAATGTTCACGAGGATTCTAGAAAGTTGAAAAAACTTGGCAGCTCCGAAATACGGATAAAATGATAAACAAATGAATATTTCGACTCACCTTTGTGCATGTAGAATAGTAGAAAAAGTAACAGTCGTTATTTTTAGGTGCGGGATCCATTTGCAAGAATTGATAAAAGTCCGAGTGATCGTGCTCTTTGCTGTATGAAAAGAGAAAGGAAAAAAATAGTGATTGAGATAAAACCCTGGGTGAGGGGTTTTCGATGAAATGTTTTGAAAATCTTAGGGACGATAAAAGGCAAAGGAAAATAAGACTCGAGCGTTGCAGGACACGCTGAAAATCGTTACCATTTAGTACGAAACATGGTTTGTATAAAAGCGAGAAGCTTTCCTGCTCGTCGATGGACAGTTGAATTTGTACTAAGAATATATTTCCTTGAATATTTAGCCGGAAAGTCTGATTGTACTGCGATATGAATTCGACCCTAACAAGGTCATTTTTTCTAAGCTTATTATGGACATGTCAAAATTTACTTACGTTTGTCGTTGATGTTCACGCTGACTTTTTTTCGCTCACGTCTTTCCTCGGATTGTGCTGGCTCGGGCGAAGGCAAACACACGCGCACCACTAATACTCACAACCAACTCAATACAACGCTCGCACGAGACGACGCGATTTTCTCTAGCACGCTCTCTCTGTCTCTCTCTCTCTTTCCTGCTGCTAATCGACGACCGCACGTCTCTCTCAAACCGGATATATCGAATTTTTGTTATTCGATTAGTTTCGACTGTCGACACGAACCGGATGTCGCGCTGCTTCCATCTTTCCACCGGCGTGCGCGCGCTTTTTTAAAAATGGCGGAACATTTTCATCAAATATCTTTCGCTCCGTTGCAACGATCCAAAATAAACAAAAATCCAAACGAACGATAAGTTTTTTTTATTTATTTTTCCAAATTGTACAAAATTATTGCATTTTATTTTTCAATCAACTGTCACGGGCTTCCAACGATAATTGAATCGCAAATCGATAATGAAAGCAGCGTGCATCGTCGCCTTGGCGATTCACCAAACAAAATCCACTTCCGCGAGCTCCGCAGATGGAATTTATTTTGTACAGACTGTCCACGAACGAGAATTTTCAATGTCCGATACGAGCGAAATTCTGTTGAATAAATTTTACGGTTTTGGTGCAGATCCCAAGAATAAAAAATTCCTATCAAGCCACGAAGCTTTGTATGATTCGAGCAAATTTGATAGAATCTCAAAGCCGATAGAATCAACGGAAGAGGAAGCGATCGAAGAGACTGCGGGTCTGAGGCCGAGTTTTGAGGTACATTAAGGTACTTCGACGATTTAAAAAATCAGAATTTTACGAATTATAATTGTTTATAACATATTCGAGTTTGTCGGCCACCCAGGAAGTGGGAAAAAAATGAGTCAATTTTTCTTACGACTCTGTCGATAAAAATGGCGACGATCGTATCTTTTCTTTCAGGGAACGAAGGACGAAGAAGAAAATGAGAATCAAGGAGTTGCATTCGGCGTTGCTCGATCCTCACGAGCGATTCCCGACGACGATAGTTTCGAAGAAGAAGCAAACGACATCGACGACTACGAAACTTTATTAGAGTCGACGTTGCCTCAAGAGGAAGAGATGAAAGAAGAGAAAAAAATAATGGTGGAAGCGAAAGACTCGTTGACTCCGCATAAAGAAAAAACTGACGAGGCTACAGAAATATTGAACCAAAACGTTTCTAGCTTGGCGACTCATTTCGAAGAACTTTCTGAACGTGCTTCTGACATTTCGTCCGTTTTGCCAGCACGAAAAACTAGAAAGAAAAGTGCACTAACGAATTCTGCAGCAACTTCGTCTTCCCAGATGCCACAGGCTCCAAAAAAATTACCATCGTGCAATGGAATTTTTCTCGATCTCACTAAACTTTCACTCGTTGAATTTCCCGTCGATCTTGTCGCCAACGTTCCAAACTTGAGGGTACGGATGCTGCTACAAACTCATTAAAACGTTAACGAGAAAATAATGAATTTTCATAAAATTCGAATTTTGTCCATTAAAATACTTTCTAAAATTTCATTGTGTAGACTCGATATTCCAAAATTGCAATCAGTCTCGTATTTAGTCGGTACTGTCGATTTTATAATTAGTGTTGAGAATTTGATAAAATTTGATGTGGTAGAAGATTATGATTAGAAAACGATCCAGTCAAAATTTCGAGAGGCTACAGAGAACCAGAAAAAAGATATTCGTATTGGTAATTTCATATATTTAACATTGAGTTTTATGGTAAATCTCAGTTTTTATTGTATTTTTCAATGAATTCTTATAAATTCTCAGGAGAAATCACAGTTCCCATTGTAAAATGCAATGAAATGTGTGAAATTAATGTTAAATTCATAAAATTACAAATGCAAATATCTTTTTTCTGGATCTCTGTAGCCTCTTGGAAATTTGATTGAATTTTTATCAATTCTCAGTAGAAATCACAGTTTCCATTGTAAAATGCAATGAAATGTATGAAATTGATGTTAAATTCATAAAATTACCAGGGCAAATATATTTTTTCTGGATCTCCCCAGCCCCTGGAAATTCGATTGAATTTTGATCAATTCTCAGGAGAAATCACAGTTTTCATTGTAAAATGCAATGAAATGTGTGAAATTGATGTTAAATTCATAAAATTACAAATGCAAATATCTTTTTTCTGGATCTCTGTAGTCTTTTGGAAATTTGATTGAATTTTTATCAATTCTCAGGAGAAATCACAGTTTCCATTGTAAAATGCAATGAAATGGATGAAATTGATGTTGAATTCATGAAATTACCAGTGCAAATATCTTTTTTCTGGATCTCTGTAGCCTCTTGAAAATTCGATTGAATTTTTATCAATTCTCAGCAGAAATCACAGGTTCCATTGTAAAATGCAATGAAATGTATGAAATTGATGTTAAATTCATAAAATTACAAATGCAAATATCTTTTTTCTGGATCTCTGTAGTCTTTTGGAAATTTGATTGAATTTTTATCAATTCTCAGGAGAAATCACAGTTTCCATTGTAAAATGCAATGAAATGGATGAAATTGATGTTAAAATCATGAAATTACAAGTGCGAATATCTTTTTTCTTGAAAATTTGACTGGATGTTTTTCTTATTATAATCTACTACCGTATCAAATTTTATTAAATTCGGAAGGGTAATTCGAAAACCGAGAGTACTACCTCAAGCAATTCGACTCGATCCTCTTGCTTGTGAATTCCAATAATTTGATAAGTCATTGAGAAATGATTGGGTGAATAATTTCAGATGCTGTATTTGGAGAACAACTCGTTGAGGGAACTTCCCGACCAACTGTTCTCGAGCTTGAGGCTTCTCCAATGGCTGGACGTGAGAAATAACCAATTGAAAGAGTTACCAGTGACTATAAAACATCATCCATGCTTGGAAACGATACTTCTCGATGGAAATTTATTCGAAGAGCTGCCGCTTGAACTTTGTAAAAAAAATTGAACATTTTTTCGAATGGCCGAGAGTTTTTAATTTCAGCTTCAATGAATTTCATCATTTCTTCAGGTTTACTTCCAAATTTGAAAGAACTTCAAGCCTCGAGAAATCCGCTGAATTTTCCACCAGCAGATATTCTTGCTCTTGGTTTCGCAGCGACGATTCGTTATCTCCGAAGCGAATGGAACAAATTGCATCCGGAAGAGGCTGTCCAGTCCCCGGAACGTAAGACGATTTTTTTCTACAACTCAGCGAGCTCGGAGAGAAATTTATATGAAAAATTACTATGCCACATAGTTTTCTCGTGACAGGATCGAGCCTCTGAGAAATTTGAGCAAAAACATAGTAATTTTTTATCTGAAATTGGGCGAAAAATGTCAAATTTCCGCTTTCCGATAGAATTTTAATAAAAATTACTATGTTTTTGCTCAAATTTCTCAGAGGGACGATCCTGTCACCAGAAAACTATGTGGCATAGTAATTTTTGATATAAATTTCTCTCCGTGAGCTCGTAACTCCTCGGAACTGCAATAAAATATTTTTTTTTCAATAAAAACAAAGCAGGCGAGAAAAAACCGAAACTTTCGACGATTCTCTGCTCGGATCCACCGGTTGCGCTTGCGAGAAGTTCACGAGTTTTCGGATGTTCTTCGACGGGCCACATTGGCGAAGAATTGAAAAAAATATCAGTCAGGCAAAAGGGACGAAGCTACAAGCCAAGCAACAGGTACACAAGCATTTTTGCTACGCAACCCAGTGCAGCAGGTGACAAAATAGTAATCGAGGAAAAACCAACACTGTGTAATTCTTGCGCTAAAAAATGCGAAAAATATTCGAACTCTTCGAAAACCGAGAAAATTGCTGAGAACGAAGATTTGGACGAGATGATAAAACCTCAGAAACCAAGGCTCCCGAGAATCGATGCCAAACGATGCGTTTTTGGCTCAAATTCGCGTAAGGACGCAAGGGAAAGGGTTTTCGATATAATAACGAGCGAGAGAACGATGGAAAAATTATGTCCGATGCGTCTCGGTGACCCTGACCAAATGCTCATGTTTTTGGAAAATTATCTCGGCATAAAAAAACGATCGATGGGCTGGTTTCCCTCGCGACAGAGTCGAGCTTGAAATATTATCCTTACAATTGTATTTCAAGCATTTTTTCTCCTAAATAAATAAAGAACTTCAAGAGCTTTCAATAGACTCTTCAAAAATTCACCTCCTTCACGGAGAGAAATTCATATGAAAAATTACTATGCCACATAGTTTTCTGGTGACAGGATAGAGCCTCTGAGAAATTTGAGCAAAAACACAGAAATTTTTTATCTGAAATTGGGCGAAAAATGTCAAATTTCCGCTTTCCAATAGAATTTTAATAAAAATTACTATGTCTTTGGTAAAATTTCTCAGAGGGACGATCCTGTCGCCAGAAAACTATGTGGCATAGTAATTTTTGATATAAATTTATCTCCGTGTACTTCGTCTAATTCAATATTCATGGAGAGAAATTTTTATCAAAAATTACTATGCCACATAGTTTTCTGGTGACAGGATCGACCCTCTGAGAAATTCGAGCAAAAACATAGTCATTTTTCATCTGGAATTATGCGTAAAATGTCAAATTTCCGCTTTCCGATAGAATTTTAATAAAAATTACTATGTTTTTGCTAAAATTTCTCAGAGGGACGATCCTGTCAGCAGAAAACTATGTGGCATAGTAATTTGTGATATAAATATCTCTCCGTCTTCTTTTTCTCACCCAATTTCCATAGATGTGAGAATCGAGGAACGGATGAAGAGCTCGAAATGCGATTACTATGGATCGCCAAAGTCAAGGAAATGCTGGAGAAGCAGACACTCGTCCTGCAGAAAATAAAGTAACTATATTTGTTCCTTCCTATGTCACAATAATTAGAAAAATTACTTTTTCATTCTATGCGATCGAAATAATCGAAACAGAGATCAAGATGCTCTGAAGGACTGGAGGCGAGATCGGAGGAGTTACGAGAAAAGCATGAGCAGAGCAGCCAGCAGAACAGAAGGTACAGATCGAAAATTCTTCAGAATTTCCCATCGCCCTAAAATCTCAGGATTATCGTTTTTTTTTCTCAAAAATTTTAAAAACTCTCGAAAAATTCATTTCACGGAGCCAATTTTTTTCTTTTCCATCACTAGAGGACGTCCCGTTCGGAACCGATCTCAACGATCATGGTGCCTCCTCGAAGACTCGATTAAAAATGCCCTTGCAAGGCGTCAGATTGAGGAAACGTCACTTGGGATGGACAACGTAAGTCCCACGTGAATTGTGAATGCCAATCGACACATTTGACAGACTTGATTGTTCCAGGAACATAAATCGAAAAATGAGCGATCTCTACGAATCACTGAATCGATTGGAAAACGAGAGAGAATCAAAAACGCTGAGTCCTCGTTCCGAGCAAAGACTTTTGGAGACGGAGATAAAAAAAGTAAGAATTCTCACACAGTTGTCAGACGCCAGTCAATGCCGTTTTTCCACTTTCCAGCTGTCCGATGTGCAGGACGAAATCGAGAATCTGCGTCGATACAACGAGACGACGACAGCACTTTGCGAGGGCCTTGACTTCTCGCATCAAACGCGACCGTACAAACCTCCACCCTCGATAATCATCTAAAAATAGTGAAAGAATAAAAAAGGACGAGGCTAAATCTACTGGTTAAATATTCAGGTCGTTTTAATATTTCAGTCTTTATGCATTTTTATTTAAATAAACCAATGATGATCACATTTTGTATTGTAAGATTAAAGATTCGTTACAATTAATCAGTTATAAATACGACACTGAGATCACTGGATAACCAAATTTTGTGGATTAACCGTAGAACGGTAACCTGGGGTCAAAAACGACCCCAGGCGAATTTAAATCCCGCGCCTTCCCTCGTTTTCCCGTTTTTTTATCCTTTTGCCGCATTTTTCACTGATTCTTTGACTCTGAGCAAAGTTGTTCCAGGCTCACGTGATTCTGCATTAAAAAACGAAAAGAATGAGCCCAGTTTGAAGCCTTTTCGTTAAATTTTATCGAAGATATGAATTTTTCATCGGAATAGGTCAGAAAAAATAAGTTTACCGTTCTAGGGTTAAGACAAAATACTTCTTGGCCGCGATAAACCGTATAAAATAAACGACATCAAGAATATTCCGATGTCGCATTCCTTGTAAAATTTCAGCCACATGTTGGCCCGATGCGGAGAGGAATTCTTGCGACCAATAATTACAAGTTCGTCATGCTGAGAGATTTGCACGAATTGCATCTTCAATTTGAGGAAATAAATTCTTGGTGTGAACCTCTAAAATCAGGCTAATCACCTCAGCAACATTATCGCGCCATTCCAGGCCCTTCGCAGCGTTCATTCGCACTCGTGTTTACGAAATAATACGAAATAAAATATAAAATGCCAAGTTGAGTGTGTATTTTCGTGCCTTCGTTCATGGAGTCATGGACTCTTTTCAATTCTTAATAAAATTCCAGCCCCAGTTGGAAACTTTTGCCGCAAAAAAAAAAAAAAAAAAAAAAAA
>JBAJMU010000002.1:10261673-10314577 GCA_037952995.1 Hyposoter didymator
ATGCGTTTAGATGGGAAAAATATAAAATTGGAAATGAAATATCTCAAATTCTAGACGGCAGAAAATGTTTCGTCTCATAGGAAAGTTGTTCGTTTTAATGTCAAGAATATTTACACTAAATTTCAAGAAAATCCTAAATCAACCCATTCTGCGATAGTTATACCTTAAAAAGTTGCAAGAAAAAAAACAAAAGGAACGCGGCTTCAATTTACACGCGTTTAGAAAAAATAAAAAAATGGGAAATTCATTATCTTGAATTCAGAAAATCAAACGTCAGAAAACCAAAACTAAAAGTTTTCTCGTAGAAACATTTTCTGACGTTTAGAATTTGAAATATTTAATTTCCAATTTTTTATTTCTCCATCTAAACGCGTGTAAATTGGAGTCGCGTCTCGTTAAAAAGTTGCAAGAAAAAAACAAAAGAAACGCGGCTTCAATTTACACGCGTTTAGGAAAAATAAAAAAATGGGAAATTCATTATCTCAAATTCAGAAAATCAAACGTCAGAAAACCAAAACTAAAAGTTTTCTCGTATGAAGAAAAATTTTCTGACGTTTAGAATTTGAGATATTTAATTTCCAATTTTCTATTTTCCCATATCTAAACGTGTGTAAATTGGAGTCACGTGTCGTTAAAAAGATGCAAGAAAAAAACAAAAGGAACGCGGCGTCGATTTACATGCATTTGCAGATGCGAAACATAAAAAATGGGAAATTAAATATCTCGAATTCTAAACGTCAGAAAATATTTCTTCATACGAGAAAACTGTTGGTTTTCGTGCCAAGAACGTTTATAGAAAATTTTGGAAGAATCGTAAATAAAGTCGTTTTGTGATAGTAATACGTTAAGTGGAAGTTGCACACCGTCAAGTTCGTGCGACTTACTTGAACGTTCGACGATAGGTCGTTGGTGATATCTTCCAGTGGATATTTCAACTGGAGTTCAGGAATCCAAGAAACAGCCATTTTTTGATTGTATGACTTGATATTCAAGGCAGCGACGGCATAGCCAACTATTCCATCTTCGTCCTCAACAACCATGCAGAGCTCCGGGCTCAGGGTTAAGTAGCCACCGACGAGTCTGTAACAAAGCAACAAAAAAAACTCGAATTTTTTTCGTTGATTTGAAAACTGTGTTCGGGCCCATGGTTTGCGTGTCACGAATTTATTTTCTTCTTCGAGAACTTTGAAGAATTAGAAAAAAGTTTTTTCTCTATTGATTCAAAATTTGTGAATTGAGTTTCAAGTTTTAAAAAAACTTACCGGTCAGCGACTGCGGAAGTTCCTGTAACGCCGGTAATGCGATTGCAAACGGCGTAGACAGCATCTTCGTCGCTGCTCGAATAAGGGCGGATGGTATATATTTTACTAGTCGGAACTTCTGGAGCTTTGTAAACGAACAGATCGTTACCGCTGTCGACCGGTATGAGACGCTGAAACAATAAAAAAAACCAAACCATTGTCGACTAAGCAGCTGACCGAATGTTCGATGTAGAAAAAACCACACGGAGAGAAATTTATACAAAAAATTACTATGCCACATAGTTTTCTGGTGACAGGATCGAGCCTCTGAGAAATTTGAGCCAAAACATAGTAATTTTTAATCTAAAATTGGGCGCAAAATGTAAAAATTCCGCTTTTCGATAGAATTTTAATAAAAATTACTATGTTTTTGCTCAAATTTCTCAGAGGGACGATCCTGTCACCAGAAAACTATGTGGCATAGTAATTTTTCATATAAATTTCTCTCCATGTACTTCGTCTAATTCAATATTGCACGGAGAGAAATTTATATGAAAAATTACTATGCCACATAGTTTTCTGGTGACAGTATCGACCCCCTGAGAAATTTGAGCAAAAACATAGTAATTTTTAATCTGAAATTGGGCGAAAAATGTCAAAATTCTGCCTTCCGATAGAATTTTAATAAAAATTACTATGTTTTTGCAAATTTCTCAGAGGGACGATCCTGTCACCAGAAAACTATGTGGCATAGTAATTTTCGATATTAATTTCTCTCCGTGCAGAAGATTGTGTTTGTCGAGCGAACCTGCAAGTCGGCGGTGAGACCTCCGCGAAAGACCCAAGGCTCCTGATCTCCACTCATGAAAGTTTCTTTCCAACCGTTCGAGAACCCTATCCCGTGAGATGATTTACATTTGTTAAAACATAAGTTTGATTTGTGTATTTAGGTGCTAGTATACATCTTATTGGAACGCGCGCGCAATAATACTCTAAACACTTGAATCAACAATTTTCCATTTTTTTCTTTTTGTTTTTTTTTGCTACCAACATGCAAATGTCAACGGTACGACGAATTTTCTATGTAATGACGAAATTGTTCCATGAATGCAAAAGCCGGACATTTCCAGGCTCGTGACACGTATTTTTTTGTTTTTCTTTGATTTTCTTTACAGAGAAAAAAGTAGAAAACATCGTACCGTTGCTAACGCTCGCGCTCGCGCGTCATAAACTCTTGCACGGTAAAGGGAAGGATTGGGTTTTGAAATTCTTAGGAGAAAGATATGTGGTGGCATAGAGGACAAAGTGGGGGTTCGTCACGCCAAATTGCGCCTGAAATAAAATTCGTATTACACCTGGAAAGAATGTGTGTATGTCTGGAACTAAGCAAAAAAAAGTTAGTGCGTAAAGAAGGTTGTTGTTTCGAGGAGTTGGTGAAAAATGGGATTCTGGATTAGAATCGGTAGAGAGAGAGACAGCAAATCGTCTCGTGTCCGGATCTGATAACCGGCTTCTGGAGTGACTGTTTCGTTGCTCGTGCGTACCACCGAGAAACCATTGTTGACCATTAATTACCTAGTTCACAGTTGAGAGAAAAACAAAAACGATGGAACAAGAGTTTATGAATTGCTGTATTTTGTGTGTTTCTTTTGCAAATTCAAAAGATGGACAAATCGCGAGCAAGACAATTTTCCCGTGTAACAGAAAAAAAAAAAACGAGAAAGCTTTCGTGAATTTAGATGAAAAGCTTTTCCTGTATTTTTTTTTTTACTTTTTTTCATCGCGATCGATGGGAAAGACGCGCGCGGGATATTTTCCTCGGAATTTGTCTATCTACGCGCATTCGACGGTTTCACGAGCGAATGCAACTCTGATCCCGAGGTCTTTTTCGTTTGGCTCCTGTGGGAAAAAAAGATCGCGAGACCAGAAAAGCCTTCGCGACGTAAAATTGATTGGGGATCGGGGAATAGGGTCGCGCGCATTTTGCTGTGAGTTACTCATATACAAGTAAGTCGCATACATGTGTAGCTGCCTTGGGTAAAAGTCGTCATCGTCGCTGGGAATCTGCCAAACGCTATCAACAAAACAAAAAACATAGAAATTATAAATTAGTTAATTTTTCATGTGCAGCCTCGTTACTAAATTTCCCCTGACCTCTCTTTCTCTTCATCACTATTTTTTCTTATTTGTTTAGTCGCTGTAACGAGGAAGGAATAAAAAAACGAAGCAGCTTGTGAAAAATGGCTCTTGGCTGCCTTTGTGGCGTTTTTTTGCTTAAATAACACATTTTTGCGTAAAAGTTAGTTCCTTCCTGGTTGCAACTGAAAGAACAGAAATGTTAAACATGTTTTTAGTAGCTGGCTTATCCGATTGCTCGTCAAGTAACATTCTCATGGCAAAGTTGCTGTTGGACTATTTTTCACCTTCATCACACCAGTCGCCACGTTTATAAAAATACTTTTCCAGAAAGCCACGCGAAACGTGCTGATCGCACGTTCTCACAATGGACGTAACGCCATCAATTCGCTCGTTTAAAATTCACAGACTTTTTCATTGAGTTTCTAAAGTTTTGATACTCGAAAGAAATTGATCGAGTGGCTTTCTCGATTTAGTATCGCGCGCGCAGCGTTCACTCCTAAGGCGCAGGATTGAACGAGCATATGCAAAGAGATCACGATTTCGTAACTCATTGCTTTTGTACAAACGGAATATTTGAGGATGGAAAAAAAGGCTCGGGATCCATGGAACAGGGCAGCACTGTATGTTACTCAACAAAATATAACACGACGCGCGCTTCATTGCTCTCGTGTGACGTTTATACTAAATGACGATTTTTTCGACTATTATTTTTTTTTTCTTCGGCAAGATTCAGCCTCGATTTTCGACCGACGATTAACATTTCAAATGAAAATCCTCACATTATATAAACGTCACAACTCTGTTCGACGATTTCGTCAATTTTTTTAACACATTTTCAAAGTCAAATTCGCACAAGTACAAAATGAGAGAAATTTTTTGTTATCATTTCATCGAACAGAGCTCGGAGGGTATATTCATAATTAGCAACTCACCAATGCTGGAAAACTCTCACTTCTGAAACCAAGTATATGAAAAGTTACTAAATTTCGGAAAAATATGAGCAACAGCACTTATCCGTGAGGAAACAATTACGTTGGTACTATTTTTTTTGGTACAATTGCTACTGCGAGGTTATCATTTCGGAATATTGCACAGCCAGCGTACCGTCATGAGTAACTGAATTTCTTTTCTTTTAGAAAGCGCGTAAGACCGAATTGTCAACTGCTATTTTTATTTTTTATATGGATATGGTTAATTAACGAGCTCGATGTCGGAAGTGACTTACTAGCTACGGTTATTCAAGGCGATCCATCGGTTGTCTGGTTGGAAATTAACTTTTGAGAAAAATCAAAGTTACACTGAGAAAGAAATTTTGTTGAAAAAGATGGAAATTTTGTTCGATACGTTCGACTAAACGTTTTTTTTAAATAATCCCAAAAATAGTGTCATTGCAGCAAGAAATATTTTGGAAAGTCTCTTCAGAAGCAAATTTTGGTCGTTCCACTCGTAAATTTCGCGGACAATTCTGTCAGAAATTAAATATTCTGCCAAGTTAATAAAAATTTTGAAATTATTTGAAAAATATTTAGTTTACCGTATTCAACAAAATATCGNGTTAATTAACGAGCTCGATGTCGGAAGTGACTTACTAGCTACGGTTATTCAAGGCGATCCATCGGTTGTCTGGTTGGAAATTAACTTTTGAGAAAAATCAAAGTTACACTGAGAAAGAAATTTTGTTGAAAAAGATGGAAATTTTGTTCGATACGTTCGACTAAACGTTTTTTTTTAATAATCCCAAAAATAGTGTCATTGCAGCAAGAAATATTTTGGAAAGTCTCTTCAGAAGCAAATTTTGGTCGTTCCACTCGTAAATTTCGCGGACAATTCTGTCAGAAATTAAATATTCTGCCAAGTTAATAAAAATTTTGAAATTATTTGAAAAATATTTAGTTTACCGTATTCAACAAAATATCGACGATTTTCAACGAAATTCAATTTCCACCGTATTAGTTTTCAAACGAGAGAAAAAAAAGAAGAAATTATTAGAAATTCAAAGTTTTGGGACACTGAAAACGAAATTTTGTTGGAAAAGATGGAAATTTTGTTCGATACGTTCGACTAAACGTTTTTTTTTAATAATCCCAAAAATAGTGTCATTGCAGCAAGAAATATTTTGGAAAGTCTCTTCAGAAGCAAACTTTGGTCATTCCACTCGTAAATTTCACTGACAATTCCGTCAGAAACTAAATATTCTGCCAAAATAACGAAAAGTTTGAAATTATCCAAAAAATATTTAGTTTACCGTATTCAACAAAATATCGACGATTTTTAACAAAATTCCATTCCCAGTGTACACAGCCCTTGATCCGAAAATACGGCGTAACTTTTTGAAAATTTGGAATATCATCGCAAATGGTTGCAATTTTCGTTTCAATTGTTTTTTCGAACTGTCACAAGTGATCGAGCACCGTTTTCTAAGAGACGCTCCATATTTTGAGAAAAAAAAGTCACATTTTCTTCCCTGGTGAAAGGGGAACAACGTGTAACTAATATTTTTCTTGAAATATATTCAGTCTCTCGAAATAAAACGTGTAGCAGAATTTTTACCGACCGAGCAAGTGATAGATCGCCTCAAGACACGAATGTGTAATTTAGTTGAAGCCAAAACTCACCCAGCCACTTGACATAGCTATTCAACAACGAGACAACGCCTCGCATATCCCAAACGTAAGAATAAAGATCGTACAACAATTCTCGATTGTTACAAAATGAGAGACGCGTGAATAGTCTGTTGACAGCTGTGCACATGTCGTTCATTTTTGCAGCGCGGCTACGCCATTCGTCGATCTGTAAATACGCAATAAAAAGCAACGTTTATTATGGTGTCCCATGAATAATCGCGATGATGTCGTTGAGGCAGTTTTGTCGCTGTAAAAATCTAGAAAAAAAATATAAAAAAATGAAGAAACTCACGTCGGCTTTGCTGTTGGGATTTTCCTCGTTCGTTTTGCCGATAGTAACGCTGGCGTTACTTTTCAGCCAATTGAATTCTTGCAGGAGCTGAATACCTTGGCCACCATGTTCGAAAGGCAAATAAAAAAGATCGCAGAGCAAAGAAAGATCTTCGTGCGTAAGAATTTTGTCCTCGTCTTTTGCATCGCTCGTGTCTGTTTCCGAGCTCTCGTGATTGTCGTTGTCGTTCTCAACGATCATTCGGCTGCCGTTTATCGTCGGTGATGTGCCGTCGACTTCCACTTGCATGCTTCCGGAAGCTCCGCTGCACGTCTGTAATTCACCGAGGCAAACAGTCGGATAGGCTTGAGAAATAAGTGAAAAAAATTACACGGAGATAAATTTATATGGAAAATTACCATGCCACATAGTTTTTGTGGTGACAGTATCGTTCCTCTGTGAAATTTTAGCAAAAACATAGTAATTTTTATTGAAATTCTATCGGAAAGCGGAAATTTGACATTTTTCGCTCAATTTCAGATTTAAAATTACTACGTTTTTGCTCAAATTTCTCAGAGGCTCGATCCTGTCACCAGAAAACTATGTGGCATAGTAATTTTTCATATAAATTTCTCTCCGTGAATATTGAATTAGACGAAGTACAGGGAGTGAAATTTATATCAAAAATTACTATGCCACATAGTTTTCTGGTGACAGTATCGTCCCTCTGAGAAATTTTATCAAAAACATAGTAATTTTGATTGAAATTCTATCGGAAAGCGGACATTTGACATTTTTCGCCCAATTTCAGATAAAAAATTACTACGTTTTTGCTCAAATTTCTCAGAGGCTCGATCCTGTCACCAGAAAACTATGTGGCATAGTAATTTTTCATATAAATTTCTCCCCGTGCAATATTGAATTAGACGAAGTACACGGAGAGAAATTAATATCAAAAATTACTATGCCACATAGTTTTCTGGTGACAGTATCGTCCCTCTGAGAAATTTTATCAAAAACATAGTAATTTTGATTGAAATTCTATCGGAAAGCGGACATTTGACATTTTTCGCCCAATTTCAGATAAAAAATTACTACGTTTTTGCTCAAATTTCTCAGAGGCTCGATCCTGTCACCAGAAAACTATGTGGCATAGTAATTTTTCATATAAATTTCTCTCCGTGTAATAAAGTCAGCGGAATATTCACCGATGTGTTTTCCACCATGGCATCGTCCTCGGTAGTCGTTTTGGCAACATGTGCCGGTGAATTACTCGGGGTTGTGTTGCAATCCATTGGCTCCGTCGACACTGCAACTTGACCCGCTAAATTGTTGCTCGTCGTATCGATAATCGGTATGATCGGCTCACTCACGACTTTCGTTTCGGAGATTAGGGAATTCATTATTGGACCAGGAAGCGGCTGAACGAAACCGTCGGAGCCTGTGACCGTCGAGCACACCTCAGCCAACGCTTGGAGATGATTAGAATTTGCGATCGGCGCCGGTGCCGTTGTGACTGTTGTGCTCGTTGTTGTTGTCAGACTCATGCAGGTGTTTACCGAAGGGATTATGGGAATCGGTATCGTCGGCGCGACGCAAGGCTGAGGCTTCGCTATCGGCCCCCAAGCTGCACGCTTTTTACTAAATTCCGGTAACCAATCGTTTATCGCGTTTTTTAAGGCATGCCGTGGATGGTACATGTTCGCTGACAGTGTCGAAGGTACATCCTCACCAACCACACCATCTTCCGTCTCGGTCTCAAGCTTTATATCCGCTGAAACTGTGTCGTCTAAAATTAAATGTAACAAACTTTTCATTCTTTTTTTGTCATTGCGCACATTCTCATGGTCCTCGGCAAAATTGCTTCGTTTGTGCTCGCAATGCAACGCAGTTTTCGGAATTAGGTGTTTTGACACTTTGTCTGTAAACCTGGCTCGTTCGTGTCCGGGAAAATACAACGGATCGGTCTTGATCGGTTATTGAATGAATAATTGATGAAAACTTTTATTTTTCTACAATTTTATCATTGAAATTTCAAGTTTAAGATTTCGAACAGTGGCCTCGATTTTTTTAGAATTTTTCGAATGTACACTGGGAATGAAATTTTGTTTAAAATCGTCGATATTTTGTTGAACACGGTAAACTAAATATTTTTTTAATAATTTCAAAATTTTTCTTATTTTGGCAGAATATTTAGTTTCTGACAGGATTGTCAGCGAAATTTACGAGTGGAAGGAATAAAATTTGCTTTTGAAGAGACTTTCTAAAATATTTCTTGCTGCAATGACACTATTTTTGGGATTATTCAAAAAAACGTTTAGTCGAACGTATCGAACAAAATTTCCATCTTTTTCAACAAAATTTTGTCTTCAGTGTACCAAAACTTTGAATTTCTAATAATTTCTTCTTTTTTTTTTCTCGTTTGAAAACTAATGCACTGGAAATTGAATTTCGTTGAAAATCGTCGATATTTTGTTGAATACGGTAAACTAAATGTTTTTTAAATAATTTCAAAATTTTTCTCATTTTGGCAGAATATTTAGTTTTTGACAGAATTGTCTGCGAAATTTACGAGTGGAACGACAAAAATTTGCTTCTGAAAAGACTTTCTAAAATATTTCTTGCTACAATGACACTATTTTTGGGATTATCGAAAAAAAACGTTTGGTCGAACGTTTCGAACAAAATATCCATCTTTTTCAACAAAATTTTCTTTTCAGTGTAATAAAACGCTGAAACAACGATGTTTCCAGGTTTACAGACGGAAGGTGCAGAAATAACGTTTACAGACCAAGTCTTAATAATTCCCGATCGTTTTTTCGTTAGAAGCAAAAAAACACAAATCCGAAAAGAATTATTAGAATATTTAGACATTGATGTTCAATGGCAAAAGTTGTTGGCTCGAAAAGTCGGCGTAAAATGACAGGATTTAAGAAAAATGGAATAAAAGGAGACAAGAAGGCTTACTCAGTGTCAAATCTCGTTTTCCATCGACGTTACAACGACTCCATTGTGCGAGAGTGTGTATCGCGACGAAATTGGCGCCATATTCGCAATTTGGATTGGTCAGAACGCCCCGAAGTTTTGGAATCAAATCTGGTGAACGACCCGAGTAGGGACCAAGGAAAACTCGTTTTTGATCGTAATCATTGGCGTGCAGATTGTCCCATATTACGGGAGGACGTCGTAGTACTTCTGTGATTTCCTCGATCGACTCAACACTCAACAATCGCGATATTACTTTTGGGCCTGTCCACATTATGTCGATTTCCTGGGCCAATTTGCTACCGAGAGTGTTTAAATATTCGGAAGTCGCGACGTTCGGCATTGCCCTGGTTGAGCAATATTGCGTTGGACAAAGAAGAAATCTCGGCTGTCCGAGATGTTGAAAAATATCGTTTGTCACAGAAACCTAAAGAATTGAAAAAAAAAAACAGTTATTCCCAAACGAATGCTTTCGAATATGCAACGGACCAAAATCTTTTCTCCAAAGACTTACTTGCGCGTGTGCAAAGGATTGAAAAATCTCCTTGTCGGCTTCGCTCATTTCTGGCTCAATGTCGTCGAACAACAGAGCAAATGCCGTGCAGCCAAATTGACTGACTTGCTCCAATTTTCTCTTGAGAGCTGTGACTTCCTTGACGCTGGAATAAGTGATGTCCAAGCCCGGCGACAAAGCGTAATAAAAAGTTATGCCGTTCTCCTTGGCGGCTGTTATCAGTCCGGTCAAATGTTCCGCCTCCTCCACCGTGTACAAGTCTCTCCAGTAGGCTCTGTGTTTGTAGTCGTCTTTCGGAGCGTATAAGTAAGAATCCATCCCCCATTTTTTCATTCTGTTGCCGAGAACGAACGGCGTAGTTTTAAAAAAAACTTACGGAGCTCAAATTTTTCAACGTCGCGGTAAAATTTCGAAAATGTAAACTGCTCTAGACTTACTTTTGAAAAAGATCTTTTCGTTGTTCCGGAGTCCATGGACGTCCATAAAAACCTACGAAAACATAAGACGACCCAAAAGCTTAGAATTGTTAAACGGATGTTGCTCGGCCGCGGTGGCTTTGGAATTTTGAGCATCGAACAAAACGTTCGTTATAATTCTTGGAATAATACAAAATATGGAAAACGTAATATTTATCACTCGATTGTCCACCGTCGCTCAGAATTCGCTGTTCATTTTCTCAACCGACCATTTTATACGGTTTTTTTTTTTCTGATCGAGAGATTTCTGAGAGAATTGTACGAATTTTTGGCGCTCGAATCACCTGGTCAATCGGGACCAGGAAATCCTGATAATTAAGAGGGATATGGCTGTTGCTATGAGGCCTCATGGTACCATAGAAATCTAGAGGACGTTTATATTCGCGACCCGGAACTGTCATCGAAATGAATTCGAGTCCGAGGATCCGGAGATCTACGACGTTGACCGAGAGTTTTCTCGATTTTTTGCAAAGTAATGAGTAAATAAATGAATTCTTACCTTCAACGACTCCGCAAATAAAATTTCCATTTTTGGTATTTGATATTGCGGCTCCGTTCGACTCCGCCATGGCAGTTGCAGCGAAATGTTAAGTTATTCGAAAGGAACGATTGATCGAAAACAAAACGGCTGTAACTCGTTTCCTGCTGCTACTCGATCAACAATAATAGCACGAAAACGACAACCAACAGCAACACGAACTGTACGCCGAGATTCTGTACTACTTTCGTTCAATTTCCTACTTAATCGTTTCCATTTGAAGAACACGAAACGTTCGAATCTTCAACATTCAAGATTGCGAAGAAATAAAAGAGAGTTATTTCGTTTTGTAAGCTACAGCCTCAAGTAATTTATATCCTTTTGAGCAATATTGAGGCGGCAACAAAAACGGAATCGCAAAGAAAGCTAGCCCCAACAAAACCCGAGAGCAGGTCACGTATTTCTCTATATGCAGTGAATCCAGCGAGCCAAGATCCTTAATCTACCTTACCGAGCCATTAAACGTTGACGCGAACCGCGCGAATTTCTACTGAGCCAACCATCAGTAAAATCTTGCTCACCACATTCCCATTTCTCATCTGTCGACCCCGAGAAGCGGTTTTCCACTGAACGACCCTCGGTCGTTCTTATCACGGTAACAACATCGTTCTGGCCGCGTCGATCGTTTTTATTTAGTTCCGTATATACACAAACAGATTCCTCGACATTTTGTTATCGTTGTCTCGGGTGAGGCTGGTATAACCTCAAAAAAAAATTAAACTATGCAAAGATAGTTTATAAAGTTCTGTTCGGTATAAAAATCGACCCAATTGTCCGGTTCTTCCGGAGAAATTGTGCCAAAAAAAATGTCGTTCTCCGATTACGAACAGACTTGCCACGATCATGGAGCTTTGTTGGTCCTTTTGCGGCCGATCGGTCCGCAGATCAAGCAAAAGTTATTAACAAGATTGTGCGAGCGTATTATCAAAAGCGGGAGTCATTTCACAGTGACGGATTCGAGTGGAATGACTCGTCAAATATTCACACGATTTGTCAAGGAGCATCCCGTGGAGAACAGCGACTGGGGTGATTTTCAAACGCATCGCCGATTATTGGGTCTCGTTACTTTTGGCAAATACAACGACCAGACGGAACTGAATGAGCTTTGCCGCTTGCACGAGACTCTCAAAGTTAGATATTCCGCGACGCTCTACGACTCGCGCGCCGTTCTCTTCGGACCTGTACAGTCCGAGGGTCTGAAGGAACCTCCGCCGGGCTTTGCGACTCCCTCGAATTTCAAAACGCGGGGTATTTTCCTCTCGGACGAATCATGTCCCGAACTAGAAGCTCAGATAATGGAATGTCTCAATCTTCTTTTCTGGATTCTCGAGTCCAAGAGATTGGAACGATCGAGAGAAAAAATAGATCGCGTCTCTTTGATCGTAGCGCCGTTTGAGAAAAAAGACTTCATCGGACTCGACATGGAATCGAGAAACAACCGGAAGAGATGCATCGGCCGGATGACCAAACATCTCGGCGATTTGTGTCTCCAGGCCGGTTTGTACTCCGACGCGTTGAGTCATTACAATTCCGCCACGACCATCCTCCAAGGAGTCAACGATTGGTTGTGGCTCGGAGCCGCTCTGGAGGGTCTTTGCGCCGCGTCCGTCATTGTCCTCTATCCCAACTTGTGCAGGAGCTTACCTCTCCAGAGAAATTCTTCCTTGCAGGAGGGCAGTCCGGGTAAACAAAGGTTTGCCCATTCAGCTTTCAAATTTTTTATCCTCCCGAACTTTCCGTCGATATTCATTCGCCATTGTTAACAGTTTTGTTACTTCCGGTCGAGGTAATTGCCCTAGATTTCCCGATGATCACATTCGTTGGAACGGAACGAAAAACTCAATCGACCCGAAAATCGGCCATGATTTTAAAAATCGAAAAAATACCAATTTGTTGAATNGCAGTTGTCGTGAAAAAATGGCCTGAAATAAAAGTCAGGAAGGTTTTTTTTATGGCTCGAATATAAACCGATTTATTTATTCGACTTTTAGACGTGGTTCCCAGCCTCCGGTGCCTCTACCCGCGCCCCTGGCAATCGATGAGCTGAAGGCTGAAATGCCGAATATCTTATCACCCGAGGATATACCGAAAAAGTACCGGGAGGCAATTGTGCATTACAGTAAATACCAGAACGCGGGAATCATCGAAACGGAAGCGAGTTTCAAAGCGACAAGAATATCCATAGAGCAAAACTGCACTCTGCAAGCTGCATCCTTCCTCAACAATGTTGTATTCATTAATTTGAAGATGAATGATCAAGAGAAGGTAGAATTTATTTTTCCAAGGAAATGCCGATTCTAACCCAATGTAAAATAAAAGCGCGTTCTCTCGTGTTTTTCTACCGACTGTTTCAGATCGATCGGTTCACAACCTTGTCCGAGCTTTATTCGTCATTTGGATTCCTCAGAAAAGCTTCGTTCTGCTTGCGTTTAGCTGCGACGAGACACGTTTCCGAAAATAATCCTGAACCCGATTGGCAGCAATGTTACAATTTAATGTTACAAGCCACCTCCGGATTCAAGTTATCTCTCGATCCCGTAGAAATGTCCAATGGTAACAGGAACAAACAACTATTTAACGCGGAGACATAAAATATTTCGAAAAAACAATCCATACATTGAATTACTGCTTGGACTCAGACCATCGACGAGGCTGGCCGGCTATTCAGATTCAGGTCATTACCGAACTCATAGCCGCTGCCAGCAGGATGGGAAATCATGCCTTGGCAACTAGACACATGACTTTTCTACTCCAAATAATGTACAACCACCTCAGCCCCGTTGAACGTAAAGACATCGCTCTCGAACTTCAAGCTGCTTCACAACAATGCGAAGGCGCACCCGTTCCTCTCGTATGTATCCTTCAACCAGTTCAATTCAAATTCGTCCAGGTCGGACGTGAGACGATCTCGCACTCGTGAGTGCGAGGGAGCAATTTTTCAAATTTAATACTTCCGACACGGATTCACGAATAAAAAGAAACTCCTGTCAACGGATTTTTGCCATCGTGCTGCGTACGCTGACAGAGTCTTTTTCGAAAATTCGAGGTGACTGATCCATCGGATTAATTCACAACGAAAACCCGTGACTAAGCAACTTCGGCTCAAAATCCTGCTAAGCCGCAGCCTAACCATTGTGACTCACACTGAAAACAAAATTTGTTTGAAAAAGATGGATATTTTGTTCGATACGTTCAACTAAACGTTTTTTTTGAATAATCACAAAAATTGTGTCATTGCAGCAAGAAATATTCTAGAAAGTCTCTTCGGAAGCAAATTACTGTCGTTTCAATCGCAAATTTCGCTGACAACTCTGTCGGAAACTAAATATTCTGCCAAAATAACGAAAATTTTGAAATTATTAAAACAATATTCAGTTTACCGTATTCAACAAAATATCGACGATTTCCACCGAAATTCAATTTCCATCGTATTAGTTTTCAAGCGAGAAAAAAAAGAAGAAATTTTTAGATAGTCAATGTTTTCGTACACTGAAAAGAAAATTTAGTTGAAAAAGATGGATATTTTGTTCGATACGTTCGACTGAACCTTTTTTTCAATAATCCCAAAAATGATGTCAATGCAGCAAAAAAAAAATTGTAGAAAGTCTCTTCGGAAGCAAATTACTGTCGTTTCAATCGCAAATTTTGCTGACAATTTCGTTAGAAACCAAATATACTGCCAAAATAACGAAAATTTTGAAATGATAAAAAAACATTTAGTTCACCGTGTTCAACAAAATATCGACGATTTTTAACAAAATTTCATTTTCAGTGCAAATAAATTATTACGACAAAAAAGTTACTGCCTTCAAATCCGTAGCGTTAACATTTATTTTTTCCTGCCAACAGGTTTTAGACTCAGGGATAGTAATCCCACCAGCAAATTTGACAAACATCCCAATAACAAAGTCGTTCAGTTTAAAAAATCTGCAGCCGCATTTGCAGCCCCAGAAAATTGAACGAATCAAGGAAGATCATGGGCCTTTTCTCTTCACCCCAATAAATTTTGGATCGTTGGAGAGAAAGAACACTTCGAAGAGTAAAGTCGGTGAGTGGATCGCCACGAGTTTTTTCTCACTGCATTTTATTTAAATTCCCTGCATTCCTTCCGAATATTTTCCAGCTGTGGATCGTTTTTGTTGCCAGATTACTTGTGGGTAGAAGGTGATATTTGCGAAGTCTCGATGCAATTAATAAACCCGCTGCCCTTTGAACTCAATGTTTCCAACATGCGCTTACTCACCAATGGAATAGTTTTTGAATCCCTTCCCGAGAGCATTACTCTCCCTGCCGAGTCAGGCCCGATCGCCGTTACCCTCGCTGGCACACCCAAAGAAATTGGGGAACTTGAGATTTTGGGATTCAGCACTCACACACTGGGAGTCAAATCGAATTGTCGATTGAAAAATATCGAGGCGATACCTTATCCGCAATATTCGGTCGAGATTATTCCGGCTCTACCGAAAATCGAAATCGCAACGAGTTTACCACAAACTGCGAGTTTCAGCTCCGGTGAGAATATCGTTACCAGCGCGAGCGTCTCGCTCTACGGTGGTGAGAGGTAAACAAACAAAGTTATGAAAAAAAAGCCGAGCAGCTTTTCGCCATTTTTGTCTCTGACTCGAAAATTTCATTTTCGGCGACTCGACCACAGCCAATTCGAATTTTCATAGCAACATTTTTCAGCTCGGAATGCACAATTACTCTCACAAATACCGGGCCAGTGCCGATAGAAAAAATCGAACTTTCCATGCGATCGACATTGGACGCAGCAACTGAGCGCAAAGTATTCAAATGGAGCGATGACAACTTAACCACTCAGTTGCCCATCCAACCAGGCGCAAGTGCAAGCCTCACCTTGTATCTGTACGCTGCGATAGATTTCATCGCTCCAACAGCTCGAAATCGTAAGAATTTGTCATTTTACCGCCGAAATTCGTAGCTAAGTAGCACAAAATTTTATCCTATTGAAGTCGCAGAAATATCGATTAAGGAGGTTGAATCACGACGATGCCATGCTTGTATGCTTAACCATGAGGAAAACATACGAAATCTCGGAAATATAAGAATTTCATCAATTTTCGTAACTATAATTATAGTAAAAATAAAAAAATTTCGATAATAATTTTTTTAATAATATTTAATAATATTTTAATAATAATTTTTGTAAAAAAAAATTTTTAATAATTTTTATGACAATAGAATTTTTTGGAGATTTCTCCACCACGTAGTACTCGAGTCATTGAATACTAAAGTTCACGTGCATAAGCAAAACATACGAAATTTTGAAAATATACGAATTTCAACAATTTTCGTAATTATAATTTTTAATAAAATTTATGACAATAGAAATTTTTGAAGATTTTTCCACCACGGAGTACTCGAGTAATCGAACACTAAAGTTCACGTGTATAAGAATGAAGAAAACATACAAAATTTCGAAAATATAAGAATTTCATCAATTTTCGTAATTATAATTTTTATTAATATTTATGACAATAGAATTTTTTGGAGATTTTTCGACCACTTAGTACTCGAGTCATTGAAATCTAAAGTTCACGTGTATAAGCATGAGGAAAATCTACAAAATTTCGAAAATATAAGAATTTAATCAATTTTCGTAATTATAATTTTTAATAATATTTATGACAATAGAATTTTTTGAAGATTTTTCCACCACGTAGTACTCGAGTAATTGAACACTAAAGTTCACGTGTATAAGCATGAGGAAAACATACAAAATTTCGACAAGATAAGAATTTAATCAATTTTCGTAATTATAATTTTTAATAATATTTATGACAGTAGAATTTTTTAACATTTTTCCACCACGTAGTACTCGAGTAATTGAACACTCAAGTTCACGTTCATAAGCATAGAGTTTACATACATACAGGAAACATCTCGTCCATGACAAGTTCGATTTAACTCTCAAAAAGTTTGGGAAAAATTTGTTTTTTTTATTTACTCGATGCAAAAGAATGTTATCACCAAATTTAATGAAATTCGGATTATTTTGATTTTGTGCTCCAACTTCCTCAAGTCCCGCCATCGTGGTTGTAAACATTTCTGCGATTACAACATTTATTAGAAACATGGAAAAATAAAAAAAAACGTACATCCAGTCACAAGGAATGATTCGTCTCGACCAATAATGAATTATCAGCTGTTTCGTATGACATTTAATTTCAGAAATGACTAGTAGCATGTACTCGAGTCAAACGTGCAGTTCCATGTCGCAGTCTGGTCATAGTTCCTTGCCATCGCGTCTGAGCTCGCCATCGCATCATACAAAAAGACAATCCGAGTTGACGTCGTCCCTTCGATCGGGGCTTGGCTCGCATCTGCTCGGTAGCAATCCTTCGGCGAATACGGCTTTGTCCAAATTAGCGACACCGCTTCACGCTTCCAACGTGACGGAGGGACAACTGAAAATCAAGTATTCCGGCGGTGCTGGACTGGTTGCTGGTTATTGTCGAGTTTCTTCGGTTTTTGTGACGATCGAAATGTTGCCGAGCATACAAATCACCAGTTGGGATGTTCTTCCTGCAGAAACGTAAGTTTTTCGTCAATTCTGATGGAGCAATCCGTCACATCCATTTTTAGGCAAGTGCATAACTTAATTTTTATTTTTCTGCAGACCAATTCAATTTTATCTCGTTTTGGATGTCATCAACTTGACGAATCACGAAATGGAGTTGCATTATACTCAGAACAAGTGTATATACATGGAAGGCAGAGAACCTTGTCGCATTCCGGTTCCAGTTAATCGATGTCCGTTGAACAAATTATCGGTGGTAAAAAAAAACAAATTCGCTAATTTTAAAAATCACAATATCAGCTTTTTCGCTTCGAGTTAGTGGAGTTTATTTGCTGGGGAGAAAATCTATTACGCATCGTACTTACCGGGACCGATGGTAGGTTCCAAAATTTTCCTGGATTCACCGTCTTCGATCCAATATTTTTCTACAGTCGCGGTCTCGATCCCATTGTAACGATTTTTTGAATGATAAAATCCGATCGATCATCGAACTTCATGAAATTTGTGTTTGCAACGTTGGGGTCCAACGAAAAATACAATTTTCTATTTATTGTTCGTTCAATTTTAATCACGACACGGTCATGATAAATCGATTTATTGTCCTGACCGAATTTTCAACAAGAATCGCGAACTCTGCTTGAGAAAAAACAGAAATTCGTTGCATTCCAACGATGCAAACTTCAATATCGTTCGGACTTTATAAACCTTGTGCACGACTCTGTTACAAACTCTATTTCATGAATCAGTGGAAAAGTCATTTCACGAAGAAAATGATCATCCGTTGCTTCGTATATATTTCGTAAAAAATCCTTCGTTCAATTTTAAAAATCACGAATAAATTCAATTCTAAAAATCAAGACACAATGATGATAAATCGATTTCTTGTCCTGACCAAATATTGAACAAGAATCGCGAACTCTGCTCGAGAAAAATCAGAAATTCGTTGCATTCCAACGATGCAAACTTCATGAACTTTGTGCACGTCTATGTTACAAACGCTATTTCATGAATCACTGGAAAAGTCGTTTTACGTAGAAAATAATTGTCCGTTGCTTCGGATATATTTCTTAAGAGAGAACTTGTAAGCATAGAAATCGTTGCACGTTATATCGATCGATTTTATTCCTTTTCGCGGTAGCTCAACGAAGGCGGCGATGCAGGAGAATTGGGAAAGCTTTGCGCGGAGCATATTGCATCGCTGGTTGATCTGAGATGGCAATTGCTCGGAACAGAACTCACAGGAAAGGCAACTCTTTCGGGAATCACCTTGACCCAAAGCATGTTGGATCTCGTACGAATGAGTCCGCTACAGTGGGGTACGTACTCGACTGTCAAATCGACAATGTAAGCAACAAACTTTGTGAATAACTCTCTGGCTTCGTTTTATAGAAATCTCCATAAACGACACAGCGATCAAAGCCCAGGATGAGATAACGTGCAGTTTGGGAGACTGCATGACGATCGGAGTCGGAGTTTGTAACGCCCTGGAACATCCCCTGAGCAATCTTACTCTGGCCATAAGTTTCTATCAGGATCATCAGAACGGTGTCAATAATTATCGACTGGACACGAGGCTATCGATCGCGGGAGCAAACAAAGTCATCCTTCCGACGGTAAGTTTTGTTTTTTCTTAATAATGGTTTTGTGAATTTTATATTTTAATGTAAATTTATTATATTAGTATGAAATGAAGTTCTGGGAAATTGAATATTTAGTGCGAATTTAATACTTTGGGGAGATTAATATTTAAGTGAATTTTAATTTTAGTGGAAAATTGATATTTAGTGAAAATTTAATATTTTTGTGAATTTAATATTTCAATGGAAATTTAATATTCTATTGTGAATTCAAATTTTAGGGAATTTAATATTTTAGTTTCAATTTAATATTATAGTGTAAATTTAATACTTCAGGCAAAGATTAATATTTAAGTGTGAATTTGAATTTTGAAAAAATTAATATTATGGAAAATTAATATTTTTGTGAATTTAATATTTTAATGGGAATTTAATATTCTATTGTGAATTCAAATTTTAGGGAATTTAATATTTTAGTTTCAATTTAATATTCTAATGCAAATTTAATACTTTAGGGAACAATTGATATTTCAGTGTAAATTTGAACTTTGAAAAAATTAATATTTTGGAAAAATTCATATACAGCGTCAATTCAATATTCTAGTGTAAACTTAATACTTTAGGAAAAGATTAATATTTAAGTGTGAATATAAATTTTGAAAAAATTAATATTTTAGAAAAATTAATATTTAGTGTGAATCTAATATTCTAGTGTAAATTTAATACTTTAGGGAAAGATTTAGGGGAATATTTAAGTGTGAATATAAATTGCTAAAAAATTGATATTTAGCGTGAATTGAATATTTTAGGGAAAATAAATATCGAAGTGAATTTAAATTGTGGGGAAAATTTAACATTTTAGTGGAAAATTTTGATTCTTCGAATTTGAAGTATTTCGTTCATCAACCGTTGTCGCGCTATTTGACTCTAAATTTTGAAAAAATTAATATTTAGCGTGAAATCAATATTTTAGGGAAAATAAATATTCAAGTGAATTTAAATCTTGGGGAAAATTTAACATTTTAGTGGAAAATTTGTATTCTTCGAATTACAAGTATTTCGTTCATCAACCGCTGTCGCGCTATTTGACTCCTCGAGTCCATTATCAACGCGAGAAATAATTTTCCTTTATTCTCTCAATCACGAGATCAGCTTCCTCGTTGAAAAATTATTCTAAAAATAAGTTTCATCTCCGTTGAGGGAATTAGAAAAATAAAAAAATAGAAATAGGAAGTAGAAGAAACAAAAAATAAAGTAATTGTTTGAAACAGTTGCAGGAATACGGCCGAACGTATCACGAGTGCCGCGTGGTATTCTTCACGGCGGGCCAATACAAAGTTGACATTCAATGTAGCAGCAGCGAGTCAAATCCTGCGCCAACGACAATTTGCTCAGAGCTGATGAATGCTGGTCACACTTGGCGTTTTATACCACCGATCGAAATAGCAGTCGATGATTGTTGAGTTTTAAACGAACGACTAAACACTGAAAGCTACAGAGGCCGATCGTGAGGTGTCGGCGTATATACACGAGACATTCCACGCCGAGCCATCGACTCACAAACCTTTCGTTCGCTTCATCAGCTTCGAGATTTACATGCCGGTAGTTACCATTGAAAACAAAATTGCCCGGTTTGTTATCGACGCTCCTAAATGTACATACATTCATAAAATATCTTAAGCAAACACTTGAAAAGTTATTATTTACCATTTTGCTTCGAATCGTTCAGATATTTGGAAATTACCGGAAATTGCAAAAATTTCGTCAAAAATTTCGCAATCTGACGTTTAGAATTTTTCTGATGGTTGATTGTTTATGAAAATTTTACCGACAAAGTTACAATTTAGCATTTTGCTTTGAATCGTTCAAATATTTTGAAATTACTGGAAATTGCAAAAATATTTCGCAATCTGACATTTTTCTTTTTTCTGTGCAACCAATTGAATTTTCCTGATGGTTGATTTTTTATGAAAATTTTACCGATGAATGGCTTAGTGACAAAATTTATTATTCAGCATTTTGCTTCGATTTGTTCAGATATTTTGAAATTACCGGAAATTGCAAAAACATAATGCGTTTCGCAATCGGACATTTTTCTTTTCTCTGTGCAACCAATTGAATTTTTCTGATGGTTGATTGTTCATCACGTAATAATTATGTTTTTGGAATTTTAAAAGCTTACCAAAATGAAAATTTTACCGACGAATGGCTTGGTGACGAGTCTTTGCCAATATCGATTATGTTTACGTATGCAGACGTCTCATAGTTCATACGCTAGTAGTTGAGAGAACTTGCTGGAAAACGGGAAGGAGACTCAATAATAAATAAGAAAACTCTGTTTTTTTTTATCATCCTGATAGCGGAAGTCTTTTTCATTTTTATTGAAAATTCAGACGATCGGGCCGTCGAGCGAGTATAAAACGAGTTTGTAAAAATTTGTGAATTTTTCTAAATTAAATAGCTCAGACAGGAATCTTACAAATATGAATACATTTCTACACGTGGCAGTGGAGCTGCAGTTTTTTTATTTCGTAAGTTTAGATTTTTTTCCGAGCGGAATAAATTCCACTTCGTCGATAACGGAAAGGAGACACAATAATAAATAAGAAAACTCTGTTTTTTTTCCTCATCCAGATAGCGGCAGTCTTTTTCATTTTTATTGAAAATTCAGACGATCGGGCCGTCGAGCGAGTATAAAACGAGTTTGTAAAAATTTGTGAATTTTTCTAAATTAAATAGCTCAGACAGAAATCTTACAAATATGAATTCATTTCTACACGCGGCAGTGGAGCTGCATTTTTTTATTTCGTAAGTTTAGATTTTTTTCCGAGTGGAATGAATTCCACTTCGTGCAAATTGCGACGGAATGTTTTGTAGAATTCCAAGACGTTCCGATCGGCCCATATTTGTTGAGTATTAAAATCGAGAACTCTGAGCGAATCCAAGCTCTGGGCGCGCGAGAGCGCTACGTATGCTTGGCCGGCGTCGAAAACTCTGGCCAGACTCATCTCGACGCAGTCGAGAGTCAAGCCTTGGCTCTTGTGAATCGAAAATGCCCAAGCGAGCTTGAGAGGTATTTGCTTTCGGTGAATAAAACCACCGCCTGTTCCTTTGATCGTCCATTTCTCCATTGTCGCATGATGCTGCTCCCCCGATCGAAATTGCACCACCGGTGTACCGTCAACGAACTTGACGACCACGCCACGAGCACCGTTGACAAGTCCGCTGCTCACGTTTATATTTTTCAACAGCATAACTTGCGCTCCAACTTTCAAAATCAATTTACCAGCCACGGGCAACTGTTGCTCCAATATTTTCGACATGTTTTCGTCCGAGTCTTGAGCAATGAAGATTTTTTCTTCGCCGGTAAGACTCTCCAATTGGGAAGTATTGATCTCGTCCGCTTCCCGGATATGAGAACAAAGTCTCGTCGCTAGAATTCCATTCCTTTCGATCTTTTGGCTGGAAGTTGCTCGCAGGATCCCAGCGATTTCCTCCGTCACGGATCCGACTCTGATCCGGTTCAACAACTTAACAAACTTTGCGTCTTTCTGTCTGTGCACTTGGATCAATTCAAAATTGTAACTAACGCACTGCTTCCATGCCGAGCTCTGAAAACAAAATCTCGTTTTTTTCTCGCCCTTGGAAACAGGCGGCAATTGAAAGAAATCGCCGCAAAGAACGAGCTGTATTCCTCCAAAAGGTTTGTCGTTTTTTCTCACGTGTCTAGCGACCGCTTCGATTTTATCGAAAAACTCGCCGTCCACCATGGAAATTTCGTCGATAATTAGGTGTTTGGTTTTGCGCCAAACGGACGCTACCGTCGATCTGGAAGCCAATTCGTAACAACGCTCCAAGGTCGCGGTGCCGAGTCCTATGCCGGCAAACTGATGGAGCGTCACTCCGCCTATGTGGCAAGCGGCCACCCCGGTACTCGCCGTCGCCATGGTAACGTCCGGCGGTAAGCCGGCAATTATGCGTTTCAACAGGAAGGATTTGCCGGTGCCGGCACTGCCTGTGAAAAAAACATTGTGGCCTCTTAAGACGGCGTCCAAAATTCTTTTCTGTTCGACGCTCATGCTCGTCGCCGTGGGATTGGAATAAAGTTTCTTGGCCGTTGGAATTTTCTGGCTGTGCGAATCGATCAGCTTTCGTTTTCTTGCGTTGCTCGGCGAGGGTGTTGTTATCGTCGCTCTCGATCCTTTCAGAGCTTTCTCTCGGGCTAATGCTAATTCGGTCGTTGTCGCAGGACTAATTTCCTCCGTTTGGCTCAGGCCAGCTTTTCTGTTCAACAGCAAATTATCACGCAGCGGATTTGTCTTTCGCGCGTCTTCCGTCTGTCCAGTCATTTTGACGAATATCGTTTTTAAAAAAGTTACTAGCTGCGCGGCAGGTGCGTTTGACAATAAGATTGTACATTTTTCATCAGCAAGTTTAATCGTTGCTTTACCCTCGTTCATGAAACGATTGAACACTGAAATCCCTTTAAGAACCAATTTTGTTGCGACTTTGGCCTGTTCTACGCATACCTCGAGCACTATTTGTCGCAGACTGTTCCTCAACAGCCGCAAATTCGCTGTACGATAAGAAACTTTGCGCAGAATTGAACCATTCGTGTCCAACCATTCGAGGATCACACTGCACGTCAACGTACTATCTTCCGACGCCGATGCCATATTTTCCAACTTTTTAAATACTTTTATGAAACACTCTATTACGTGCAAACTATTTCAAGCATTTTAATATTCGTGCCCGCATATCATACACACAACACGTTCCATTTTACTTTCTTATACTTTGCGCTTTCGTGTGTCACGGGCGTCGATTTTAGGTTAGGAATTGTTTGTTGTTTTTTTCGGGGCGACTGGCGCGAAGGAGTGAAGCAGAAAATGCCGTTCCGAGACGACGGCGCTGTATGCATGTGAGGAATACGTGTGAATAAATTGTGACTTTTCATAGAAAAAGACCGTGGAATTCTGTTGTAATTAAATTTTTTTTTCATAATCGAAAGTTTCCGCAAAATCTTCGGTTCTTCTGTGGTTCAGAAAAAATGGAAAAAAAATCTTTAGAAACGCTTCAAAATATTCCATTATTTTATCAGAATTTCAAGAAATTTTCTCGCACAATTCTCTGGCATGTGGAAAATGGAGCAAAATGCATAATTTTCGAAAACAAAAAAAACGTTTTTACAGACAATTCAGGTAAATGAAATAATGCGATAAAAAAAAGTCGATGCACACATTGTAAATTGATCTTTATTACAAGAAATTACGTAGCTAATTTGTACATATAAAATATAAATATGGTACAAGAACTATGATACAAAGATGTTTTAGTGGGATGTAGAAGAACAATCTTTCCTTCATTCATTCTCCTTCGAACGGCATAGACTCGGGATAATCCCGATGAGCATAAATTGCCATTCGCGATCGATCGGTATCGATCGATTCCGAGCCATCATCATTATTTTTTTTCGCATCGTCTACTCGGACATTTGAATTATTTTTCTTTCTTCATTTATTCTCAACGAACACAGCTCCAAATTTCATGGCGATGAGAGTACAAAAGAGATTTTTCGAGAATTTGATGCGAGGCTGAGTGAGCTCGCGTCTTAATGGAAAATAAAATCACGATTTCGAATCGTACAATTCGTGACTCAGCAAATCTTCATTTTTTGTGTGTTTATCGATAATTGTAAAAATAATCGGACGGGCCTGACGAAAATATTTCCACGAAATGTTGAGGGTCATTTTTCTAGTACAAAAGGCACACGTTCGAGTCGAACGAAAACTCCATTTCCGGTTGGAAAATTGATATTCGGGACCAAGAAATTCAATCGAGATCCTGGAACGACGAAATGAGTGAAAAATGTAAATTGTTTGCATTTTTGTGAACGTCTCGTATCGAAAAATAACGAAAACGGAAATAGCCATGTTTTTTTTTGTTCATTTGAATTTTGGCGCGCCACTCAGCCGTGCACAAAAACCTGGAAATGACAGATTGGACATGAAAGACAGGAGTTTGGGTAGATCGCGTATGGATCTGGTGGGGAATTAGAAAGCGATTTGCAATTTGTTTTTTTAACTCTAAATATAACGTAAAAATGTTGTTGTGTTTTTTTTTCTCCTAATTTGGTCGAATTAATCGCAAATGTTCGCTTTCCACTTAATTCCCCACGAATAGAGCCTCGAGTATCCATTGCGATTACCAAAAGTTACGATTAAATTGCTCCGTTCACGACTTTGTGTTTCGTTTTTGTCTCTAAAGTGAATTACAGAGCGCTACGTCGTGCGGTAACTGCTGATTAACGATTAAAGCTACGATAATGTTACTCGAATGAACGTGCGTGCATTAATAATATATCAATAACGGCATTTCTCTTTGATTAATTGTTAATCGTATAACAGTTTTTTTTTTTTTTTCATTCTCCTTCCATTTTTTTATTACTCCTGGTTTTTATTTCATTTTTTTTTCTTTTTTTTGGCATTTTGTTAATTCAGATCGCAGTGTCGAGGGTTTTCGCTCGTCGTTCCCTAACGTTTCGGTTTTTTATTTAATTCGCAGGTGTTTGGTACGCGATTCGAATCGAAATTGTTGCAGATTTTCCTTTTGAGATTTTTTCGATCGATTTTTATTTCGAGTGCAAAAAAGATTCAATTCTTTTGATAAATTCTCTTCACGTCGTCCCTTATTTCTGCTTTTTCTAGTTTTCCTTTGTATTTGTCTTTTTCACGTTTTTTGGTTTTTTTTTTCTGATAATTATGCATTTTCCTACTGATCGATACACTTCCGGTTCACGTGGCTCTGCGACTTGGCCACTCGGATAACGAGACAAACGATTCAACGATTTTTATTAAAAAAAAAAAAAAACTGCGAATGCGTCAACGACAACTCGAAAAGATTTTCGAGAATATTTCGTTTTTAATAATTCATTTATGTTGAAACGTTATTTATGAAAATTTATACTCTCAATAAATAAACATTACGTTTAGCGATCCAATAAGCAGCCAGTTGGTTCCATTGGAACTAAACTTTTACCACGATTATTTGTCCTTTTAGAATCTACAGGCCATAAAGGCATTTTTGTAAACAGCTGATAAAATTTATAAAAAGAAACAAGCTAATTTTTCGATCTTCCACGAAGCAGGGGCCTGCACAGCCGAGCGAGTAAAATTCTCAGCGAATATTTAAATGAGTGATAAAATAATTATTCCTGCAAATTAAAAACGTGACAAAACATTTTTCCAAAAATTTGAATTCCCACAAAATCGCGAATGAAATTTCTAATTTGGGAATTTTTTCTACCTTCCGATTTCACAATTATTCGTCTTTCGAATATTTCAGAACGATTATGAGTCTCGCAGCAATTTGCTGATGCAAACTGCCCCGGAATTTCGCTAAAAAAAATGCAGGAGCATTTTATCTTTTTTCCTCACACGGTTGTGACCTTTTCTGCATTTTTTTTTCTTCTCATTCCGAAGACAAAAATTGTCACGGCTAAATTATTAAAAAAGTGTGGCTTTTTTTTTGTTTTTCGCTCCTCGGGGCTGTTGCCCGAGGTGAGGAATTCGCGAGGCCGATAGTTTCTCGACCTCGGCTGTTAAAATTGATATAAATTGACGAATCAAGAAATTGTAAAGCCCCAAAAATTGTTGCGGGTTCGAAAGTGTCGTTGGAATGATTTTCGAGGTTTGTTTTGCTGCTCGAAAGATTCTCGGTGTTTGTTGAGTGGCAGTGCTTTATCAACGATAATTAGCGACGTGTATCAATGGACAAAATGCCACAGAATGGACAAAAATGCTGGTCCGTAAAAAAGTGGATATTTCGTGGTTTTTGTAGAGACTCGAAAATCGCAGACTTATCGTATCAGTCGAGGAGTGTTGATGGAATTTGGCAAAAATGGCCAACAGTCTTGATTGGAAGTCGCGTGTGTATTAATTGGTTCCTTAATGAGCGTCTCGAGACTTTCGATCGGACTTGATAGTTTTTTAAATGTTAAATGCACGACGATGATTATTTTCAAGTTTGAAGACGATGATTCGATGATGATGTTGAGTTGATAATTGTTGAAAAATGGACCGATGGGATTAACGACGAATGACAATGACGTGGCAGTGTAAAAATTTTCTAAGCTCAGTGCTCGACGCACTTTTTTCACTCTTTTCGAGCCTCACTTCGCATTCACCCCCTCGTTTCGTCTATTTTTCCATTAAAATCCTCCATTTTTTCGAGGCTGAAATGTTTTCGAGGCGAAAATGTTTGAAAAATGATTCTCGGAGCATATTTACGATCGAATTCGATCAGCACGCTGTCCAGCGAACTGATCCGAGTCTCCGTTATGTTATTCTGATTCCAGGCGGTGGTTCGATCTGTTTTCTTCGCTGTAGCAGCGGACAAGAGTCGAAACAGGTCACCAAGAGCACGTGACTCTTACAGGCTTCGACTCTTTTTTGTAGGATAAAGGTCTCGGACTCCAAAGCTTCGAGGAAGGATGGATCGCGCCAGTCCATACTCTTTTCAACGTGCACTGTCCATGGAGGAAGAAAAAAATCTGTTAATTATCGATCCAGAGGAAAATTCGTGCAAAAATTTCATAAAAATCATTTTCGAATCGTCGATATTTTGTTGAATACGGTAAACTAAATATTTTTTTATAATTTCAAAATTTTCGTTGTTTTCGCAATACATTTCGTTTCTAATGGAATTTTCAGCTAAATTTACTATTGGAACGACTAAAATTTGCTTCCGAAGAGACTTTCTAGAATATTTCTTGCTACGATTACATAATTTTTGCGTAATCGTCTCAATCATTGGAATCTATTTTTTCGTGGCCTCTAAATATTCTCTTCGAATCTCGATGTACGAAATTTCATTATTTTACTTTTTAGTGATTATTATTTATTTCTTCACTGGAGATGAAATTTAGTTAAAAATCGTCAATATTTTGTTGAATACGGTAAACTAAATATTTTTTATAATTTCAAAATTTTCGTTGTTTTGGCAGTATATTTGGTTTCTAATGGAATTTTCAGTAAAACTTACGATTGGAATGACAAAAATTTGCTTCCGAAGAGACTTTCCAAAATATTTTTTGCTGCGATGACACAATTTTTTGGTTTATTAAAAAAAAAAAAAAAACGTTTAGTTGAACGTACCGAACAAAATATCAATCTTTTCCAACAAAATTTTATTTTCAGTGACGTGTTACGCGTTTATAATTTCTTTGTTTTTTTTATTATTTTTTTATTATTTGGCGTTGTACCGTCGGTTTCAGAAAACTGTCAAGAGAAAAATGAAATTTGCAGGAGAGGAAACTCACGTTCGTAGCTCCAACGATCGTCAGGGACCATGAGCCTTCTCTTGGCCTCTCGGAGCTCGAGCCTAAGAAGGAGCTGGCGCAGCCGCAGGTTGTGTATCCTGGACATCGTGCCACGGGGATCCGAGCGCAGTTGTGCGCGTCGTTCCAGAATTTCCACGTCCTCGTCGGTGTATTCGAGAATCCCCGCGAGAGTTGGATGAGCCTGTGGCAACCGGTGGCCTGACTCTTCCACCGGTGGTACCACCGCTGAAACACCCGCACAACGTCGATGTTAGAACGCCCAGAGCACCACCTGAGAAGAATCATCGAACGGGGGGGACGTATTTAGCCTTTTTTTTTCTCTCTTACATTTCGTTATTTTTGTTTCAACTTTCGAATGTTTTTCCAACGTTAAGATTTAGTTTGACAATCGATGAAAATGACAAAGAAGAAAACGACGTCGAGAAAAAGGGAATTAAGGGGTCAGGACGAAGAAAATTCAAGAAACTTCGATCTTTCGCTACTTTTTCGCGAGTCCCAATAATTTTATCAACGAGATTGACTCTCGTGGCATATCTCGAGAGTATCAAGATGGCTGCTCGAGGAAGAAAACTTGAAAAGTTAAAATTCGCGAAGAAATCAAGTATTCTCGTTTTTAGCCTTTTTTTTCTCTCTTTCATTTCGTTATTTTTGTTTCAACTTTCAAATGTTTTTCCAACGTTAAGATTTAGTTTGACAATCGATGAAAATGACAAAGAAGAAAACGACGTCGAGAAAAAGGGAATTAAGGGGTCAGGACGAAGAAAATTCAAGAAACTTCGATCTTTCGCTACTTTTTCGCGAGTCCCAATAATTTTATCAACGAGATTGACTCTCGTGGCATATCTCGAGACTATCAAGATGGCTGCTCAAGGAAGAAAACTTGAAAAGTTAAAATTCGCGAAGAAATCAAGTATTCTTCTGATTGCGACGTGCAGTCGCAGTCGACGGTGAGAGTGGGACTTGAAAAATTGATGAACCAAGGGAAATTTGAGCAACGATCTTTCTGCTCTCCCTTTTGCAGCCTCGCGACGCCGTGAGCCTCCGGTCTCACGTCGTGATTAATGAGACGTTATTGAAAGGTGGAAGATGGTGAGAAATTATGCAAGCTACTCGGCACTCTCAAGCCTCTGCAGACTTCCCTCTCATTTTTCCTTTCTATTCCGACGCAGTCAAGCTTCCCAAGAAAGTCAATATAAAGCCTGGGCAAAGATTGAGTAATAATGGATCGGCTATGGAATAACAACGAACAAAGCCCGAGCCTCAAACTGCCTGATTTTTCGTCCCTCCAAATTCAAAGTCCAAATTCAATTACGCTCTCAATTAACCATTTGATTAATCAACATTCTCACTGACAGTCGAAAAAAAAAAAANAAACAATTCTTTTCGTGCCATCGCGCTTTTTCGAGCGAGCCATTTCTGAACCTCGAGGGGAACGGTCTCGTTTCTACGACTCTGAAGATTGCAACGTTGATGTTGAACGAAAAAAAATATTAACTTGGGATTTTTTAATGAATTTTAAAATTTGTCGCAATTTTTCGTGCCGATTGCGTTTTTTTGGTGGCAAGGGAGGATCGTTTTATCGTCCGGACCAAATATTAAATAATAATTACGAGTCCTGCTAAAAAAAAAACAGAATTTCGTTGCATTCCAACGATGCAAACTTCAGCATCGTCTCGTTTCTGATTATTCTGGAGAACGACAACGTCGTTGCAGGAAATTTTAAGGGCTTAAAATATTTAGACGCATTGTGTGACGAAAAATTAAATAAAACGAGTTCGAAAATTTTTGCTTCCGTGCGTTTCGTCAAGGAAGACTTTGGGATCGATTGGAATGTTGGAAAACGATGAAAAATATTGATAGTTGCGGAGTTGCGGATTTTTTTTGATATTTTGGTGGAAATTATTTTTCCATGGAAATCGGTGAAGCGGCTTGATAGCAAAATAATAAATAATAAAAAAGTCTGCTGACCTTGATGTTCCTGGAGAGCTCCCGTGTGTCTTGAGGAATCGCTGGCTATGCTGCTCGTCTCGCTGTCTCTGAGGACACTGTCGTAGCCTGAACTTTCAGCTCGATGTCTGGAAAGTGTGGCAGGTGATAATTTGGCAGCTCGAGAAGTTGAATCAGCCCCGGAATCGGATCCTTCTCTGTTGAGAACGAGCGACGATCCGAGGCTCAGAATTTTACGCTGTAGACGTCCAGAGGACGGTACCGAGGACGGAATTGACAGCTGCAGGGGAACGGTCGCTGAAAACGATGTAATACATCAATTAATCATTGAGCTATTTATATATATCACGAAACGACTTTATTTAGGATTTTTTCAAAATTTTGTAAAAACGGCCTCAGCCTCCGTTTTTTTCTCGAAAATCGTGAATAAATTTTTTTTTGAAAAACGGAATCGTTTTGGTGCCAAGAACGTTTCTACAAAATTTTGAAAGAATCCCAAATAAAGTCGTTGCAGTTTCCTATTGAATCTGATTTTTTTTTTTACTAAAAACTCATTTTTCCATTTTTTTTTCGTTGTTAACTTTATGGGCCTTTAATCCCTTAATTTTCGTCGAATGTGACTTTATCATGGACCATTCTTTTCGTCATGAAAAAAGGAAGAGAATGGCGTTGGTTGCGTTAAGTTATCTCAACCGAGACGGATTTTATGGGCAGGAGAAGATTCCTGGGTCATTTTGACCCCGTCAGAGACTCGAGGTTCGAAATGCCTGAGTTTTTATTCTCATTGAGCCATGGTATCCGTGCCCTGAGACATTGCTTGATGATGATGAAACTCACCTGGTACTTTAGCATCTTCTTCGATGTCCGACTTGCCGGTGACCGTTCTTTCGGATCTTTCCGCAGTGACGAACAATTTTTTAGCTTCGACATATTCCTCTTCGGGATCCGATCCCGAGGCACCATTGCCAGGTATCCTTTCGATTTCTTCCTTCAAATTCGGATTGGACGCACCGTCCGGATGTCGCAGGCTCGAGATGTTACACTCGCCAAGCTTCCCGCAATATCTTCGTGGACTGGCCAGATGAGCCACGCTGCTCGGATACCAATACGAGGCTGTCGCCGGACGTGACATACTCTGACGACAATTGTCGCAAATTTTCTCTTGGTCGCTCTTTCCGGCTATGTATGCCGGCTCGCTGTATATACTGCCGTGATTGCTGGCCGCGTCGTTGAACAGAACGTCTGACAGCGACAGCGATTGGCATCGCGAAGGTGGACGGAAGACTGTGGCAGCTGGAAAAAAAAATTTTTAGCTTCCTGATTTTCTAGTCGTCGATCCTTTGAGGCTTTCCGGCCGGAAACAGGCCGGAAAAACTCTCAACTATCGTAATTAAAAGGTTGCCAAACTGCCGGACGAATGGAGTCAGTTTCATGGACACAAAGAGGTTTTTTTTTCGTCGATTTCGAAAAACGTAATTTCACGAACGAATGAATTTTTAAATTCGATTTTTTCATCATTTGGACTCGACAATGCAAAATTAAACTTTGGACCATGGGAAATGGATTTCCATCTCTTTTTTAATCAGAATTTTCGAAACGACCATTGGCAGTAATTTTTATTTCATTTTCTGATTGAATTTGCCATTGGATGGTTGTTCATGGACAAAAAGAGGTTTTTTTTTTTTGGTCGATTTCGGAAAACGTAATTTCACGAACGAATGAATTTTTAAATTCGATTTTTTCATCATTTGGACTTGAAAATGCAAAATTGAACTTTGGACCATGGGAAATGGATTTGCATCTCTTTTTTAATCAGAATTTTCGAAACGACCATAGGCAGTAATTTTTATTTCATTTTCTGATTGAATTTGGCATTGGATGGTTGTTCATGGACAAAAAGAGGTTTTTTTTTCGTCGATTTCGAAAAACGTAATTTTACGAAAAAATGAATTTTTAATTCGATTTTCTCATCATTTGGACTCGAAAATGGAAAATTAAACTTTGGACCATGGGAAATGGATTTGCATCTCTTTTTTAATCAGAATTTTCGAAACGACCATAGGCAGTAATTTTTATTTCATTTGCTGGTTGAATTTGGCATTGGATGGTCGGCAGAGAATCGATTTATGGAATCGAGGAACATAATGTTCTGGGAAAAATGGAAAAATTCATGAAAATTGAATTTTGCAAGGAAATATGAAATTTATAAGGAACGAGAAAGTCTTTGATCGTGCTCAGCTGAACTCATGACCGATTGGAAGTTTATAATTTGTCTGCAACTTACATGGTGTGTCACGGACGCTGACGGAAGACGAGTTTTCTCTTTGGTAGGTCGCCGAATTAGAGACGTTTGCAAGGGCCAGTTTACTTTGATAAAGTTCGTGAAGACGTGCCAATTGATCGAACTTGTGTCTAGTCTCTTGCTCGAGAAAGTCTTCGTGGTCGAAGTAAGGCCGAGGCAGGACACCAGCGGCTACGGACGGTGGATAGTGCGATCTGTATCTGTCCGTATCCGACATTACTGACATGGAGTCTGCAACAAATTGCCAGAATTGTATTTCCTCTGTGCCGAACAAATTTTGACCAAGAATTCGAATGATTCATTTTTTCGCACGTTTTTTTGCTTAAAATTTTTAAATTAAAATTTAAAAATAAAAATTAAATTTAAAAATTAAAATTTAAAAATTAAAATTTAAAAATTAAAATTTAAAAATTAAAATTTAAAATTTAAAAATTAAAATTAAATTTAAAAATTAAAATTTAAAAATTGATATTTACAAATGAAAATTAAAAAATTAACATTTAAAAATTGAATTTTAAAAATTGAAATTTTCAAATTAAATTTACAAATTAAATTTAAAAATTAAAATTTCACAATTTTAATTAAAAAATCGAAATTTAAAAATTAAAATTCCAAAATTAAAATTAACCGTTTTAATTTTTTGCAAATTTTCTAAGATATTGTGTACAAGTCCGTACTTTCTCTTTTCTTTGTAAAAAATTAGTCGAAATAATATAATTTAAATGCAAAACCGAAAAATCCTGAAAATTGAATTTTCATCAAAATTCTGAAAAATTTCGATTCGCAGCGTTTTTAAACTCCGTCGATGAAAAAATGGATGGGTGGGTTTCGTTGGGACAATAAAATGTTGAAAGCTATGAGGAGGAAAGACAAGGGAAAAAGTGGCTCACCGGTAAAAGTGGAGACGACGGTAAGATTTTCCTGACTGAGTATCCTCAGAGGATGTTCCTCTTGATCACTCTCTGGCAAGGGATTTTCTCCCATACAGAGTGCAATATCTTCCTCGGTGACTTGAAGACAAGAGTCTTGCATTGGTACAGGTTCGAGATCTTCAACTTCAACGATTTCGAGTATTTCGTCCTCGGAGGATACAGAATGTCTGGACGGTAGAATGATGTCCTTGTGGGATAGATTAAGGCTTTCCATGGAAACTTCTCGACTAACACCGTTGCTGAGTGGTTCGATGAGAGGCAAGGGCGGAGGAACGACGATTTCTTCATCGTCGTCCTCGTCGTATTGGGTGTCGACTCTGCTCTTGTCCAGGCTGTCCTCCATGACTGGACTTGCGGTTAGATCGAGACCGGAATCCGTGTTGGATTTGACGTTCAATAAATTCAATTTAGCACCTAATTTTTCAGTGATATCCTCCATGTCCGTGGCCTTGAAGCTGTCGCTGTCAACAGTGGAGAGTGAGGTGTCATCTTCGTTGTCATCGCAATTTTTGAAGCTAGTCATTTCTTTGAATATGCCAGAGGACTGTCCGGTGGTTTTGGCATCGGTTCTCGAGGCGGCATGTTTGGCACGCTGAATCTGCGACGATTGATTCTCGACCCACTTCCTGATCATGATTTTCTTGTGATTATCCATGAAGCCATAGCCGGAGGAATGTTGTTGTTGTTGAGTGTGAAGCAACGGTGGACCGGAGAGTTGCATCGGACCGTCTATCCAGGTTTCCCTTTTGTGATGAGCCTCTTTGAGCATGTGCCTTGCTTCGGCTACTTTGGATTTGGAGATTCTCGGACCATCTATCCATTGCTCGTCGGAACATCCACCAGCGGATGCGACTACTGGAATTTTGCTCGTTGGTGAATCTGAAATTTTAGGGTTTCCCGAAGCTTTCCCACTCGCGTTCGCTTTTCTCGCTGGACTTGCTTTCGGGGTTGCACTATGAGCTGGTGAAGTTTGCTTGGAGGCCGTTTGCGTCAGAGCTTTTACCGCTTTCGATGCCTTGTGAGCTGGACTCCGTTCCTCGGGGATTTTGCTGGGTCGCTCGGCTGCGGAACCACGCAGAACTCGACCCATTGCGCAACGTTGGTCACCGGAGTTCAAGCTCGGCAGGTAGACCGGTGGATGTTCACCATCCGTAGCGTCATCCGCTCCAGGTCCAACGTATATCACAGTATCAGCTGACAAATCGCTCGAGCTAGGATCACATTCGCTGGTTTGTCTCGCGGCAGCTTCCTCCCCGGAACTTCCACCACTTCCCGCACCCTGAGCGCCACCACCAACGAATTTTATTTTCCGTCTTCTCATCCTGTGTATCCGCGAGGCTAATTGGACAGTCGTCAGAGTCTCTGTATAATGTTGGGTGTTGGGAGAAACGTGGGCGATCATAGCCGCGTGGCAAGTCAACGAGCCGAGGCATTCCTTCAGCAATTGCGTCAACTTGTGCTCCTTGTATGGCAAGTGCTTTTGGCCGTTGAATATTGCCAGGAGGATATTGCCCAAGCCAGATAAAGGAATACCGCCCGAAGCTTTGCCACGATCCGAATTGCCAAGATCCATCAGATGGAGCCTGCTTCTTCCACCGGCAACTGTAAATTTAGCAGGTTGATCCGTTTTTATACATTCGGCTTCTTTTGTAATAGGATCGTACATTCGCGCGCCATCAGATAATCGAGGATATAAACGAGCGAGAGCAAGAGGCAACCGTAAAATGTGTGCGGAACGAAAAGGCTATTAAGCTGTGGTGCGCCAGTGCCAGAGGCTAAAGTTATGACTTTTATAAAAGGCAATAAAAAACTCATGAACGATAAACATTTTTATCGTCACTCAAGATTTCCTCCTACTCTCGCGTTGAGGCTGTAATCATATTTTACAATTGTCTCCTGTGTGCGCATACCCATTCAACCTTAGAACGCTAACCTGGGGTCAAAAACGACCCCAGGCGACTTTAAATCCCGCGCCTCCCCTCGTTTTCCCGTTTTTTTATCCTTTTGCCGCATTTTTCACTAATTTTTTTACTCTAAGCTAAATTGCTATAGGCTCACGTGATTCTGCATTAAAAGACGAAAAGAATGAGCCCAGGTTGAAGCCTTTTTGTTAAATTTTACCGAAGATATGAATTTTTCAAAATTGGGGTCATTTGTGACCCCAGGTTATCGGAATAGGTCAGAAAAAATAAGATTACCGTTCCAGGGTTAACAATGGCGTGAGCACGAATAAGTAATTGTGCAATTTCTAGATCAAGCTACTGACTGCGAGGGTGGCAACGTCTAACCAGACCTGACAATGTTGCACACTATCCTACGATATCATATGCGTATGAGAACATTTGCTGACTCATCCTCCAACAAGCTCCATGGGTTGATCGTAGGTAAACTAGAATTTGCCGGAGGTGCTGTCTTTGATACGTACCTCCACCCTTGCCTGCTACGCTGTACTGATAAACGTGAAGGGTGTACAGCATGTGGGCATCACCGTCTTCACGTTGACGTCCAGCTACTGCAGCATCTAGATAGAAAGCTGCACGCTCAGCAGTCGGTGCTCTCAACTCGCTATGCTGCTGTAGCTGCAGTGTACCGAACAGAGGATCGTCCCTCAGATATACGGCAGGTGACTGCTCCGAGTCTGCAAAAGATAATACACACGTTTGCACACGTCAGTCATGATTGCTGCAGTTTGCCTTGCACGTCGAGTGCGAAAAACCTAATGCAATGAGACACTCCTCATGGTCTTCTATTTAGATCTGCAACCAAGTTGCGTAGGACATGCAGGAGAAGCTGTAGAAAAGTTTTCAGGCTTCTAAAGTTTCATATTTATGGAAAAACGTTATTTCAGACTTGATCATCATTCATTGTTCATCCAGGTGACACTCAAATTTTCGGAGGTTTAATCAAGCTGCGTAATGGTCTGCAATTAAGTTCCTCAGCCTCGATTCTGTGCTGGTTGATCCTCGGCAAATGTTGGATATGCCAGCACAGGTGGCTTTATTCTCAGGATGGTCATGAAACGTGGAACAAAGACGAAGTGCTGAATAGAAGGAGCAGTTGGAAAGGCACGGGAGATTGGGTAGTAAGGTCGTATGCATATGATCATCCAGCAATAAATCGAGACAACGCAGACTGTCCTTGCTATCTTTGATGGCTCAGCATGTGCTGGTGGAATATACAAAATCCTCGTAAATGTGTCAAGAACCGTTATAGTACAGCACTACTGTTCCTTGCTTGCCGTTTTAGAGCTTTCTTATCGTTGAAAGAGAAACGTATGAGAGAATAGAAAATAATGGTTGCAACTATGCCGAGGATGATATGGAAATGCAGATGCTTTGTTAGTCACTGCAGTGTGGAGCGATTTTCTGCTTGGTGCTGGTCCATATGCTCAGAATCTTAATTTTCAACGCCAGGAAAATGAGTGAATAAAAAATGTGATGGTGCTAAGAATATGAGAAGAATCAGATGAAAACTGAGCACGAGGAAAAAAACTAGGATGGTAAGTAAAAATAAGAGTGATAAAAGAAAATCGTCCGTTGCATTTTATGGTGGCAGCGAATGGGAATGGATCGATACGGCGGAGTCAGCAGACGACGACGTCGTAGTCTCGTAAAAGCGGCTTTTCGCACCTTCCTCGTCATCCCCTACGCAGATACACATCACAGGTAAGTATTCAAGCGTATGGGGAATAAGTCTCGTCCCTAAGGCACCATGCTACTCCACCATGTGCTAGACCTGCTAGACTGAGTGTGAACATTTTATTCACGGATCCCTCTTTCACAAGCAAATATCTCTAACGGAAAAAAATATTCCGTATCTTCTAAGTGACATCTTCGTCGTGCATATCCCAGAAGCTTCCTCCTAGTTTCCAATGCAAAGTTCTTCTTCCTCCCTAGAAACCATCGTTCCACTGTAAATCGTCAGAGAATTGCTGATTATGATTACCGCCTCATGCTAACGACTAAAACAGTACCTCTTGCCATTGAGATCGATCTACATGACTGTGGTAATTTGAAGTAAAGCTCCATCGCAACTAACGCACTGATTAAATTCTGTTTTGTCGAAAGTGTGCTGTTTGTCTGGATTCTCATCACAGAATCCTCTGGATTTTGGAAGGTCTATTAATTTCCATTTCAGACTGCTCTGCTAACGAAAATCGGGATTTCCATGATGTTCCGATTTCAGAAGTCTTGGTGAATTTTCTGGTTATCTCGATGCTTATCCAACGTTGGCTCGAGGCAAGAGGAACAACGAGAGACGGGGATGACCTGGGTAATATAATAATATTTCAGCACGTGGCATATCCCATATAGTTTCCGTTTATAGAGAAAGGATCCAAGAATTCTCTAGACTTCTAGCATCTCGCTAGAAGTATCTCTACGTAAGGAGGTCCCTCGCCGACTGTCCTGAAAGTGGTAGTAAGTACACGGTGGTTCCTCCACCGCGCGCGGCAATATCCATAAAAGAGACCGGAGGGGGAGCGAGTAATATTGCCAGCATCTGTGCCGTGCGGTAGCCTGGATGTTCCCTATATGTATACCCCTTGCTCAAGTTCTACATATGCTTGCGAGCTCTGCTGGCTTTTACTGTGCTACGATGGAGATCCTGGGGTGGGAATGACATAAAACCGGAAACTTCTTGTATCTTTTTTCCTTATTCACCGTTTGTCCATCTTGTGCAGAATTTCGGCATTCCTTTGGTTCTAGGCGATGCTTCGCGCGCGCGGTTCGAATACTAAGGAGGGCTGATGGCTAGGCATTCAAGTTTGGAAGGCACTTGTTTGGGATTCTGGAACCTGGACAAGGCGGAAGATCCGGTGATTGGCATTGATGGCATCATCGAGTTCATCCGGTGCAGTTCGTACAGAATCCTGGAAAGAGATGCATAATGCTGCAATTTCGTGAGCTGCTCGTTGGAACTTGCAATTCGAACGATCCTGAGCCTCAATGGTGAATCATTCATCATCCGGATCAAGACTGTGCCAACGGCTATCAATGTGCCAGCTTCCACCCTGATCGATCTTCCAACAAGGGCTTATTCTTGGACTCCAGGCATTTTAGAGCAACCAGCATCCCTCCTACGAAGATGACACGTGGTGCGAGCCGGCACGTGGGATTGAGGCAGGGGAACGGTTCTCGTGGCACCTTGGATAAATCGCATTGCCACGCAGTTCGAATCCCAAAACAGTTTTGTTGCTTTCGTCCACATGCAGACGTTGATCTGCACGGGCTGTTGGTCCTCGCATTATTCACTGGTAGGTTCATACTTCTAGATGGTTGTGATTGTTTCCTCTCCATCATTCGCCGCAAGGAACGTGCTTCCCCGTCCAGATATTTTTTTTTCATGAATCTTTCCCTCAACGTGTTGGAAAGCAGTAAAGAAAATCTGTTTCACCCCGTGTCCAGTCCAGCTGCGATAAAGCTGCGACTTGGAATTAGGGTGTACATCGACGCACACAGACATAGGCTAAGACTAGGGCAAAAGGAGGCTAGCCAGGAGGTGGCCGGCAGGGTGTAAGTCCGGGTCTTTACATACCCAGCCAGAGGCGGTGGCTATGGGGATGGTGCGGAGTCTTTTTCCTAGGGAACCGAGTACTCCACCTTATGCGCTCTTAAAGAACATTTCTTTTGGTTTATGCGCTCGTACATTCTCCCGTTTTGCCGCGAAATAAACGCAGCCCCGCAGCCCCTTCTATACGCGCATTGCACACGTTCCGCGGATATCTATGGGAGTGTACGTGGCTCAGGGAAAGGCAAACTAGAGGATACATGAGGCCATACGTTCCAGGATAAAAGAAATGATGGAGCAGCCCAGGGAGTTGAAATGAGGAGGAAGAGAATCGAGTCGTTTTCCACCAACGGGGTTATGCGTGGACAGGTGCACCAGACACGCGAGAAAGCTAGCTTAGCTCCTGGTAATAAGCAGCAGGGGCATGAATTTTCAACAGGACGTCAGGTAAAGAATAGTTCATGGTGTTTCAGGTCTCTTCTTTCTCTAACTATATATTTCGTTATTTCAGGTCCTGTATATATTCGATGATGTATGTTTCGTGTTTATACGCGTGTCTATGCGCTCTCTGGCCTGACTCTTCGTACAATTTCACGTATTTTATAAATCACTTCGCAAACGCGAATACGCTCGGGAATGCTCATTTACCAGCTAACTTTATTTATAACTGAGGGAGATTGGTTGTAGTCGCAGTGTAGGTGCGAGGGTGGTGGTGGCTTTGCCACGGAGCTTTTAATTCGAACGCTGTTTAATTTAATATTTATAATTTATTCCTCGGCACTGTACTCGCCGGCCTGAAAATACGTTCGCCAATTCTTTTTCCACCATCTTTTCTCCTCTCACCCTTTCTTTCGTGGTTAAGCTTTTTTTTTTTATGTTTCCCCTTCTCCTCCAAAACGTTTTATCGCTTTCTCCAACTACCTTGCTCTTAATCGTTTTTTGCCTGATTTTCTTTTTTGAATCTTTACCCCGTTCACTGCTTTCAAACGAATTTTTTTTCTGGCCCATTAGCTCCGAATATTCAGGCTTTTAACGTCGCTGGTGGGGAAAGAAACTAGAGACTAGAGACTTGACTTTGGTGACGCGTTTTAGTGAAAAGTCTCGTGGGACATGGACGTATGACTTTCAATCTTGTCGAGGAAAATCACACGTCATGGTGCCTAATGGTTGTCGTTGGTCGAAACGAAAATTCGAGCAGTCTTCGGGAATGTGTGGGGGTGAAAAAATGGAAAGTCACTCCTGGAAGCGGCGATTTGTGTTGAAAAATCGTGCAGAGTACGATTAGGACTCTTGGGATCCTGAAGAAAGCGGAAAAGGCGGGAAACTCGGATGTGGTAGGAAGTAAGCGAGATAAAAGCTCTGCCGCAACAACGAATTCCTAGCTACCCCGAGTTTATTATTTAATAAGCTGGAAAATTAATTGAAACTCCGGGTCCTTAATTAGCCGAAGTTCGGGGGGTGGAGACGCGTCGTTTTTAGAGCTCTGTCGCTTGGCGGAATCAGGGCGCGAAATGGCGTAGCCAGTGAGGTGAAAGGGAGCGAGACTCGCAAAGTAAGGAAACCTCCTGGCACAGGAGAACGGCAAGAAAAAGTCGAGGAAGGGGCTGGAAAGAGGACAAACTGCAAAGTCACCAGTCACATCGGATCTTCTCCACAGACTCGAGCTTCTAATAACTTTTTTCAAGCGTTATCGCACAAAGCTACGCTAGGGAATTTATCCAATTATCCGAATATACTCTTTCACTAATTAACGCGCTTTTGTCATTAATACCGTAAATCAAAAACTACACGAATCCTTGCACTTTCTTTGACGAACCCAAAACTTTTTTTTTTCTTCACTCAAGCAGCTAAAAATAACAAAAAACTATGCAAATCGATATTAATCAATTGTTTATGTTTATTTTACTGTTTTATCGTTCGTTAATGTTTCACCGCAAATAAAGGAATTTTAATAAAATGTGAAATGTTTGTTTTTTTCTTTTCCTCCTCCCTAAAATAATTTGCAATCTGATTTATTGTTGATAATAATTTTTAAAAAATAATTTGGCATGCACTGAAAATAAAATTTTGTTGAAAAAGATGGATATTTTGTTCAACACGTTCGACTAAACGTTTTTTTGAATAATCCCAAAAATAGTGTCAGTGGAGCAAGAAATATTTTAGAAAGTCTCTTCGGAAACAAATTTTTGTCATTCCACTCGTAAATTTCGCTAACAATTCCGTTAGAAACTAAATATTCTGCCAAAATACCGAAAATTTCGAAATTATAAAAAAATATTTAGTTTACCGTATTCAACAATATATCGACGATTTTTAACAAAATTTCATTCTCAGTGTACTTTTTGGCAAAAGTCGTAAATGCGAATATTTTNTTTTTTTTTTTTTTTTTATAATTCGAAGAGTACGAAATTCGATTTTTCGAAATGGACAAAAAGTGGAGAATGTCAAATTTAGGCAGACTTTTGTCGAGGCATCTCGATATGACGAGACAATCGTGGGTCCAAACGGTTTGATCCATTGGAAACGCCAGTTCGAATGGTTCGAATAAACCAGACAAGTTTACGTCCGACAAATTTGCATTGGAACGATGGTTCGTGTGTTCAGAGGCTAGTGTCGCGAGGCCCTTGTCGCTGTAACTCAAATTCTCGAGATTTCTGACAAAACTTTAGCCTCGAAAAATCCACCGCGATAAAGCGAGCCTCGGAGGGTTTCTGCTGGCGTTTCGTTCGATAAAGTATTTTGCCCAATGCGTTCGTCCGCAGATATCCATTTCCGACCAACGACATTCTTCCTTTTGGCACGTGGAGACAAGGGCAATTTATAGGCTCCACGAAAGCTTCGATTCTCGAGCCGAAAGATTTACTCGTGCGTAGAAAACAAAAAAAAAACAAATCCTGTCCTCGTATCGCGTGTAACTTCCGGAAATTACTGAAGGCGAACGCGATATAATCCTTGATACTTCCCAAAGCTCGTGTGTGTCTCCACCAAAACTTTTCGATCTTCCGATGAGTTTTCTCACAAGCACCGCCATAGTCTCTGATTAGAATCTTTATTGCTACTAATTAAACTTTGTAATTAAAGTTTTACTCAAGGGCAAGTATTTCGCTTGTAACGTTATAATTTTCATAATGAATCAACGAGTTCATGGATTTCTGATGCTGATATTCATCGGGAGACTGAGAAAAATCCGACCTCAACACTGAAAACCCAATTTTGTTGAAAAAGATGGATATTTTGTTCGATACGTTCGACTAAACGTTTTTTTGAATAATCCCAAAAATAGTGTCATTGCAGCAAGAAATATTTTAGAAAGTCTCTTCGGAAGCAAAATTTAGTCGTTCCACTCGTAAATTTCGCTGACAATTCTGCCAGAAACTAAATATTCTGCCAAGATAATGAAAATTTTGAAATTATTTAAAAAATATTTAGTTTACCGTATTCAACAAAATATCGTCGATTTTTAACAAAATTTCATTTCCATTGTGAGCAAATTTTGATTTAAAAATTACTCCGATCGCGTTTCGCCACTAAATTCATGGACGAGCAGTTCGAGCTGCCCCTCGTTTTCGTTGACGGTCAACCGGAAGCCTGCGACTCTCGAAAAATTTGTCGGCCGATAAAAATTCGGCTGGAGATGACGGAGCGCGATGAAAAGCGGAGTGTATGTCAGAAAAGAATCACACAAGGAATCGACCAGGAAAGCGGAGAGCCAGAAGAACCATGGCCGAGAGTTCCGGAGGGCGAAAAGAGAGACGTCGAGTGAACTGTGGATGCTCGACGAGTGGACACTCACGTGTCTATACGGGGCAAGCAGTCGAAGGGTGAACACGCTCCGCTTCTGCCACGAGTGAGGGTCGACTCTGATTCTCAAAAATCAACCACCACGAGCAATCTGCTCTTTTGTTTTCCGGCTCTCGAGTGTAATAACAAATTCACTGTTTGCCTGCACAACTTTTTTTCCTCTGGGCCCTCGTATCGGCAAGTGGCAAAACGCGATCGGAGTCATTTTTAAATCAAAATTTGCTCATACTGGAAATGAAATTTTGTTAAAAATCGTCGATATTTTGTTGAATACGGTAAACTAAATATTGTTTTAATAATTTCAAAATTTTTATTATTTTGGCAGAATATTTAGTTTCTGACAGAATTGTCAGCGAAATTTACGAGTGGAACGACCAAAATTTGCTTCTGAAGAGACTTTCTAAAATATTTCTTGCTCCAATGACACTTTTTTTGGGATTATTCAAAAAAACGTTTAATCGAACGTATCGAACAAAATATCCATCTTTTTTAACAAAATTTTCTTTTCAGTGTACCAAAACATTGAATTTCCAATAATTTCATCTTTTTTTTTCTCGTTTGAAAACTAATAAACTGGAAATTGAATTTCGTTGAAAATCGTCAATATTTTGTTGAATACGGTAAACTAGATATTTTTTAAATAATTTCAAAATTTTTATTACTTTGGCAGAATATTTAGTTTCTGACACAATTGTCAGCGAAATTTACGAGTGGAACGACTAAAATTTGCTTCTGAAGAGACTTTTTAAGATATTTCTTGCTGCAATGACACTATTTTTGGGATTATTCAAAAAAACCTTTAGTCGAACGTATCGAACAAAATATCGACCTTTTTCAACAAAATTTTGTGTTGAGTGAAAATTTTTGCAAACGCGATTGTTGAGAGCTCGTCGCTGGCAGTTGTCACGTTCGAAGAAGCGTTTCGGCAACGGGAACGAGACGACGATTCCGTGATACAATGACTTGGAGGACTCAGTGTCCTACATGTGTGTGACACCAGGCCGCGCACTTGGCTCTAATTAATCCAAACGATTATGTCAGAGCCGGTATTATTCGAGGCACGAAATTAATTGTAGGAAGCACACTACTGTGTGGCCCTCGCTGGGTACTCGTACGAGTACTCATAGAGCTTTCTACACGGAGCAGAACGAGAGATATTCTCGGACGAGGAAAGTTGCTGCTGCTGCACACCAAGAACGTTTATTGTCCCATAGTCGCTGGTGTGCTCTGTGCGAAGCTTTCCAGAGCCTTAGGGTTGTACGAAAAGCTTATAGATCCCCTGTCTTCCAATTTCGCTGAAACGTTTCGGTCGTACAAGCCCCGAAGCTTCTCGAGTACCATCCAAAACGTGCCAGTCGTTTGAACGAACTCGTTACGGAAACGTAAAAATATTTCAAAGTACACTTCTCCTTGCGAATTTTCCTCCGCGCGCCTTTTTTTTTCGCACAATATTTAATGAAGCAGCCACTCGAGAGGACGTTCGAGTTGCAGAAATTACTTTTACTCTGACGTTCGATCTGTTTTCCAATTAAACGATTTTCTTTTCTTTTTTTTTGTTCGTCAAAGCGAACGATTTCGTGCAGCGAGGCACGCTGCTCGAGTTTTTTTTTTTTTTTTTTTTTTTTTNTTTTTTTTTTTTCCATACGGACGTTTTTTTCGAAACTTTTGCATGAATTCGAACGAAAAATTTGACTCACCGTTCGCGTGAGCTGCCAGAAGATCTCTCAATTGTTGCTGGCCAGTAGTCAACTCCACACAACTGACCCTTACGCTGAATCTCGCTCCAGTTCGCTGTCTTTGCTCCGAAATCCCACGAAACAGCCACGCTATTGCACAAGGAATTGCCCCGAGGGTGTGACCAGCTTCCGGGGTGCCTAGCATCGTATGCGATTTTCCTGGAACATGGAAATCGTCATTATTAACACTTACGACCTTTCACAAACGTTTCCCCACAACCATCTCTTCAAAATAACATTTTGGCAGCAATGGCAAAAAAAAAAAAATCATACATATGAAAAATTCATTCTTATCATTGACTTTGTATTGGAACTTGATGAAAAACGCAAATGTTTCGAAATTTTTAATTGTTCGAATGATAAATAATAAATTTAATGAAAAAATACACAACGAACAATATTTTTCCATCTTTCGATTGACCGAAATGAAAATTTCAAATAAATCATATCAAAAATTCATTATAATCATCAATCTTGTATTGAAACTTGATGAAAGACACAAATATTTTGAAATTTCAATTGTTTGAATAATGAATAATAAATTTAATGAATAAATACACAACGAACAATATTTTTCCATCTTTCGATTGACCAAAATGAAAATTTCAAATAAATCTTAAGACAAAACACATTTTTAAATTATTTTTTAATCTTATAAATATTTAATCTTATAAATTTGCATAGTAAATAATTGACTGAATAAAAAATACTTAATTTATAGAATTGAAATGAATTTGAATGAATTCCACGTTCAAGTAGTTGTTTCATAAAAAAAATATGATTTAGTTTTTATATTTCATTCGATCGTGAATATAAATAATTTAAAAAATCGTCAATTTATTAAATTTGCGATTTTTTAATTGTTCGAATAATGAATGATCAATTAAATGAAAAAATACACAATGAACAATATTTTTCCATCTTTCGTTTGACCAAAATTAAATAGAAAATACTAAATTTATATAATACAAATGAATTCGAATTCATTTCACGTTCAAGTAGATCGTGAATATAAATAATAAAAAAAATTGTTAATTAATTAAATTTGCAATTTTTGATATTGATTTTTTTTTTTTTCATTTGGCGAACGTATTCGAGGTGAAATCGCGGCAAGACTTTCGTTTTATGCGACGTTTGAAAATCGATTGGAAAATGGCATGTTGACGATATCTTTTTGACTCAAAAATTGGTTTTCGTCGGATATATTTAAGCGTCGAACTTTTTATTGAGTGAATAGGTCGTAGTAGCGTTTGCTCATTCGGAATAATTATAATAGAGCTGGGGGCGGCGCGTAGTGTCGTGTCGAACTAATTAACCGAGAGTGCTGTACACAGCATCCGGAAAATTGCGGTTCAGCGCTGAATATCGCAAGCGTTGGACGACGCTCGGCGTGTTCGATCGCTCCTCCATAATTGCGATGTTTGATTTGTGGCCGAGCCGTAGGCAGCTTCGTGTGATTAATTTGTTTACAGTTTAGTGGCTAGATGTATCGCGCGGACTGTGTGCTCGTTGCGTGATTGTGGCCGCATGCGGCGGCTCTCTGTGATGATGCGAGTTTTCGATCATAAAACTTTTCCGATCAAAGCGACAATTCGCGATCGCGAGATAAACGCGACAAACCCAAAAACAAATTCGTCGTGGACAGTGACGGACCTCAAAAGTCTCGGCAACTCGCGGATGAGTTCGTAATCAACGACAAAACAAATCAACAACAAGATCAACGGATAATGGAACTTTGTACGTAACGCGACAACGACGATTCGCTGTACACGCGATCCTCGTAATTGAATTATCCGACGACCAGTGCGATTACCGCTGGCATGAAAACTCTGCAAAATTATTATCGCTGCAGCTCATTCATTTATGGAATTAATATCCGCGCAGTTCATTAACGGCAAATGTGGTGCTTTGCTACATCGTTAAATCCAGGATATAATTGTCCGACCAATGAAGTTGAACATTTTTCAAAAGGCTCTCACCATTTTGACAAATATTACCAAAATTGTTGTTCGCTTATTCGCGAAGCAATGAAAAGACTGCGAGCGTTACCGCGTTGCAGAGATTTACGCAGGGCTCTCAATAAATTCGTGTAAACATTTTATTGTCCACGCAAAATCACACGAGAACGATTTGAATGTTCGTGAAGAAAAAAAAAACACCCTGACATTTTTTTTTTTTTTAAATCTTTCCTCTTCCCATGAGACAATTTTTGACAAAAGTTTCAATCGATATCGCAAGTTTCGTCTATCAAGGATGCTAAATACTAGATTTCAAAAAAATCCTGTTTTTTGTTTTAATTCGATGACGAGCTTCGCGCAGGGCTCTTAATAAATATGTCAACATTTTATTGTCCACGCAAAATCACACGAGAACGATTTGAATGTTCGTGAAGAAAAAAAAAACACCCTGACATTTTTTTTTTTTTTAAATCTTTCCTCTTCCCATGAGACAATTTTTGACAAAAGTTTCAATCGATATCGCAAGTTTCGTCTATCAAGGATGCTAAATACTAGATTTCAAAAAAATCCTTTTTTTTTTGTTTTAATTCGATGACGAAGAATCGTCGACAAAAAAATAGTGAAATTGAAAAAAAATGGCAAGATAACAATCTGACGTTTTGATCGCGTGGCACGAATTAAAAAAGACGTAAAATTGCTGCTCCGAATAATTAGAATCAGGATCTTAATAATTCATTACGGAATGCTGCGATGGAAAAAAAAGAAAATGAACGCTACAGTTTTTATGTGGTACGAATGTTGAAGGGACATTCCACGATAAGCTTTCGCGAGGGTGGAAAATATTTAGAGAGAATAGAAGCAAAAGAAAAAATTACACACGAAGGATAAGGACGCTTCGAATTTTACGATCTTTCACGACCATGCCATCGTTTCCGGGACAGGAAACGAGATCCGGGAAAGATTTAAATCTTCGGCACTACGTTTTCTTAATGAAATGAGCGCCTCGAGCACTTCCTTCGGGGACTAGAATGCCCTGCTATCTCATTTCAAACTGAGACTAACACAATTTCTCGACAAAGATTGATAATCGAGTAAAAAAAACGATAAAAGAAAATGAGATGAAAAAATTCTCTCTCGAACGTCTACGGCTTTTGGTCGTTTCGGAGATCAGGAAATTAATCATTTTAAAAAAAGGGCTAAAGGGTCAAGACCCAAAATCTTCATCCAGAAAATTAAAAAACGATTTTGTTCATTTGTACATTTTATAAAATCATCATTAACCATGACGAGGCACTGAATTTTTTAGACTCAATTTTATTTTCAAATGAACATTTTTTTCAAAATATTTTATGGGCTTGTTTTAAAATAATCATAATAAACATAATACTCAACGGAGAAGAGTTTGCACTGGAAATGAAATTTAGTTAATAATCGTCGATATTCTATTGAATATGGTGAACTAAATACTTTTCGATAATTTAAAATTTTTCGATGTTTTGGCAATTTATTCGGTTTTTAACGGAATCGTGAGCAAAATTGACGATTGGAATTACAAAAATTAGCTTTCTAAGAGACTTTTTAGAAAATTCCTTTCTGCAATGACAGAATTTTTGGGATTATTCCAAAAAACGTTTAGTCGACCATACACTGGAAATGAAATTTTGTTTAAAATCGTCGATATTTTGTTGCATACGGTAAACTAAATATTTTTTAAATAATTTCGAAGTTTTTATTATCTTAGCAGAATATTTAGTTTCTGACAGAATTGTCAGCGAAATTTACGAGTGGAAGGAATAAAATTTGCTTCTGAAGAGACTTTCTAAAATATTTCTCACTGCAATGACACTATTTTTGGGATTATTCAAAAAAACGTTCAGTCGAACGTATCGAACAAAATATCCATCTTTTTCAACAAAATTATGTTTTCGTGCTTAACAGAAATGTGGTGTTCACTCGGGGGAGAAATTACGACATTTATTTCTCCCTGGATAAAAAGAAAGGAAAAGAAAATGAAGAAACAAGGGGAAGGGAATCGATGAAATATGAGGGCTCGTAGATATCCCCGGCCTTTAAGGTCGCACTTCCATATTGTAATACATATATATATCTATACAAATAACAATGAATACATAACTCGAGCGCGAAGCAAAAATAATCCAGAACCGTGTGCGATGAAAACTAAAAAATACGAGAAACTGTCCCAGTAGCATATTTTATCTTAAAGTCCTTTCTTTTCCTCCCTTTGTCGTCTCAATTTTTTCCGTTGCATTTTCTCTGCATCTCAACTCACCGGTGACTTGTTTTTTTTTTTTTTTTTCCAATTTTTTTTTTCTGCTCATCATCGAAACACACCCTTTCGTTCGAGTTTCTCTTTTTTCGGAATTGCATCACTGTATATTTCTTCACCACGCCCTTTTTCCCAACATTCCATAATTGTGCATTTGCATGCAAACTCGATATCACTCCTTAAAATGTAAAACAACTCCGTGGCTCGCACGGTGCGTTGTGCTGCACATATTCAAAGTGTATAGACTTGCACTCGATACACCACAATCACATTCGAGCATGTTGTGTCAAGGCAACAACATGGTACGCTTCAGATAACGGAAATAAAAATACCACCCGGAAAACCCAGAAAACCTCGTCCGGATCGCTAGTGAATGAAAAATTTAAACTCTCTCAATCTGTTATTTTTCTAGCTGCTTTCCCGGTTCTAAATTTAGGACGTTGAGGGCATGGCAATGCATTTTTTACTCGCGCACACAGTTTTTTAAGGCGGTCGTCACGGAGACCATTTTTTTAAACGCAATTTTTCGAAATTCTGAGAAAGTCTCGTAATTTTTTTTTATAAAATTGAAAAATTAATCAGTCTCAATTTTTTCGCGTGCAATAAAATTAGTTTCGTAATAAAAAATTCAAACTCTCTCAATCTTTTATTTTTCTAGCTGCTTTCCCGGTTGTGAATTTAGGACGTTGAGGCTACGGCAATGCATTTTTCACTCGCGCACACAGTCCTTTAAGGCGGTCGTCACGGAGACCATTTTTTTAAACGCAATTTTTCGAAATTCTGAGAAAGTCTCGTAATTTTTTTTTATAAAATTGAAAAATTAATCAGTCTCAATTTTTTCGCGAGCAATAAAATTAGTTTTGTAATGAAAAATTCGATTAAGTAGTCGGTTTGAAATGTATAAATGTCACGGCGAATTAAGGGATTCAGGGAGATATTATTTCAACAAAATATTCATCGGTGTATTGATTTTTCGTTTGGCTCAACGGTTAGATTGGCAATTGATCGTGATGACAGCGTTTTGCAGCATCAGGGAACACAGCCTCAATATCCAGAGCAATTTATTGACGAATTTTGAAGCCGAGCGTAAACTTTATATTCTGGCGTATTGACAAAACGGCCGAAAATTGATTTCGACCCCGACGATACCAAAGTGTCACGTGAGTGCTTAAAGCGTCAACCAACTTTCCAATATTATTATTCAGGCATGAACGTCACGTGGCTGAGCCAAAATGCTGGGATACTGTCGGGACAACGTGAATTCTCGTTGCGTATGTATCTGAGTGTGCAAGTTGCTTGTTGGGACAACTTTGTTAGCAGCCAATTGTCTAAATCAGTTTTCCAACTGGGTCACATCTGCAGAGGCGTTTATCGGTCTTCAGTATTCTTGGATGTTGGGAAACTTGTAATTTCTTTGGCGGTTATGAGCGCTTGACGTAAAATTAGTTTTGTTTCGAAATTAGGGGTGAATTTTTGATTTTCAAATTTTTTAAATTCCTTTCTCGATTTACGAGACATTTGACGACGAATTTTCAAAATAAAATTGGGGAACGAATCGCAGGAAGAATTTTTTCGAGAAACGACCTTAAAACTGTTGGAAAAAAAATGACGAAGTAAAAGATTGTCGGACTTTTTTTTTCAGTGTCTTTCCTTTTACGTAGTCGCTTTCCGTCTTTAGGTATTCTTTGGCTTCTTCCCTGCGATGTTTTCTTCATCTCTTTCTCCATTTTACTGCTTGAGTTGTTCATTTACGTAATTATCTCGTCGCCGTCCGGATGGATTTCCTTCGAGATAACAATGGCGTTTTGTCTACGAGGACGTCGAACTCGAGATAGTACCTGGGGGTTCCGGGAGCTGGAGGGTGCAGGGAGTGACGTTCTTGCTCGTTCACTTCTACCCTTGTAAAAGTGCGCGCGGAGCAGGGAGACGAAAAAAGATTGCAACAAGAAAAAGCTCGCGGAGCAGGATATCATCTCAGCAGGTCATGACTTTCGCTCCATCGCTTTCTTCTTCTCATCGAAAGGAAGAATACACAAGTTTCAGAGTTTCTAAGAACGACCCCACGCACGTCACTCTCATCCGTTCTCTTTTGAAAATATTTGTATTTGAAATGTTCAACTCTTGATTACTTTGCGCGATTCAGTGCGAGCGAGAATAAACAAAAGTTTGCGACATGGCTGCATTTTTGTCAACTCTCACGACATTGGAGTGCAAGGGAAGCCTCCGTTTGGAAAGTTTTATTGAGCGATACATTAAGCCTCCACGGAGACCTCTATTTTCGTAAGAGAGCGTTTAAATGGGCTCTGCAGTGAATTGTGAGTATAAAAATATGGAATCGACGTTGAGTATGTTTCGTGTGACCAGACTGGATCCGAAGTTGCTCCGCTCAGCACTGACCAGTCGATGTTCGGTGCAGAATGAGGGGAATTACGATAATCGAGGTTTTACGAAAAGAGAGGTGAAATTTTTTTTTTTCGTTTATTCGATTGATGAATGGCAAAGTAGTACTCACCGGAGGCCCGCATGACCGAAGCTGAGCCTCCTTTTGAAAAGTTTTATTGCGCGATACATTAAGCCTCCACGGAGACCTCTATTTTCGTAAGAGAGCGTTCAGTTGGGCTCTGCAGTGGATTTGTGAGTATAAAAATATGGAATGGACGTTGAGTATGTTTCGTGTGACCAGACTGGATCGGAAGATGCTCCGCTCAGCACTGACCAGTCGATATTCGGTCCAGAATGAGGGGAATTACGATAATCGAGGTTTTGCGAAAAGAGAGGTGAATTTTTTTTTTGTTTATTCGATTGACGAATGGCAAAGTACTCACCGAGGCCCGCATGACCGAAGCAGAATAGACAACCGTCGGTTCCGTTGATCACAGCGTGGATGACGTCGGTGAGGGCGCTCGAGCAGATTTCCGTCTGAAAATAACGATTCGGAGTTATAAAGCTGCCGCGTTGATAGTTCGTATGGTAAAAAAAAACAAAATGCAGTTGTCGCATGAAAAGGAATCATCACAATGCGGATTTCTGGCTATTGTAGGCGATCGCAAATCCGCTAATTATTCATAAAACAATTAACAATAAGACTCGTTACAAAAAATTGAATAAACAAAGGCGTTCTTCTCCTTTTAGCTCAGCTTCCAGTTATCGCATGAATTTCGGGTCTTTCTAGTCGGAGATGTTGAGTTCAGAGCCAGGGTGAACCGGGAGTCCCGCGGATATAACATTCAGTAAAATTGAGGGCGCCCAAGAAGCTCGGGTGAGAAGTGTGGGACACTTGAGAATAATGACTGGCCGCTCTCGTCAAGTGTTTAAGAAAGCGTGGGAGGACGTTTCGGAGGAAGGGTCGGTAACTACCCGAGTCGAATGAACTTGGCTCGCGGAACAACGGAGTACACACTCAAGAGATTCTTCTTTTTTTCTCTCCTCATTCTCTCAAACCACTCGCCCCGCAGTCCCCACGGTACATCGCCTCGTTTTCTTCGTAATATATTCATAGATCCCCGCGCGCGACCAAAAAGTATTTCGCCGGAGGCCCCACGAGGTGCAAGAAGCTTGATCGTAGATTCTAACAATTCGCACCTAACTCCTTCGATTCCCGATGATCCTGGAGTCGAGAAGTTGCTCCATTGGGAGAGACAAAATTCTTTTTCTACTCGCAAAACTTTATCGAATATTTCATCAGGTTTATGAGAAGCCTCGATGTGGTCGCGATGGAATTCCCGGCCAAGTTGGTGGCCCAAGAAAAATCTCGCTGCAGCTTTGATCCTCGATAAATAATGCAAAATCTTTTTTGCTTTTTCCAAAGAGATTCTCAAATTTGTCCTGTCACCGCGTCTCGTCAGCATCGAGTTTGGAGCAAACGACTTTGATGATTCTCTCGATTACCAAATCGAAATGAAGGTCCGGACCCCGCGTTAGGAAGGAATTCGTGTACGCGTAGGATTGATATAGGAATTGGAATCCTCGTACGTATCGCGCGAGAGGAGTCGAGCTTAAGGGTGTCCTCTGGAGGGTGCGGTAAATTCTCGAATTTCCTGCACAACCTCCTCCGGATGTTTCTCCCTTTTTCATCTAAAATCTCCTTGTAAAAAATATATACATATATTTAAGAGAGAACGCTGTACATATTGATCGATACTGGCGAACTGGTGTACCGACGGTTTTACCATTAAGCCTGGGAGGGA
>JBAJMU010000002.1:10314808-10342980 GCA_037952995.1 Hyposoter didymator
GGGGGGGTATTCCGTGGTGCAGGAAAAAAGCATCATCCTCCTCGGTCCTTTTTACTTTTCTCTATTTCCTTGGTATCCTCTCGCGCTATAGAGAAACGTAAATGCAGATGGAGCGAGGGAAGCAGAGGAAAGAGCACGAGAAGATGAGAAAGAGGAAGAGATTGAAAGGAAACGAGGAAAAAAAAGAAGAAACTGGCGTGTGGCATGGATCGAAGACGAGAAGAAAAAAAAAGACCAACTCACTGCCTCCTCGAGGTTTTCGACGTCGTCGTCGCGTGTGATCGAAAAAACGCTCGAATAACAAGTCCGGCAGTCCCTTTTTCGATATGGTAATTCCAATCTGTCGCGGCCATCGCTGCGAGGGCTCATGCTGAATTTTTACATTTTATTTCCTTGGCCAACGAGGAAAAGTCTATTCGCTCCCTGATCATCGAGTCTGCGCGTTTTCCCAAAACGTTGATGTTCTCGGAAACTCTTAGTGTGTCACCAACATTTTTACAGAAATAAAAGGGAATAAGGGAAACGACGAGAACCCACGATACGAAGGGGAGTCGTTAACAACTCGAAAATCGTCGCTGGCATCACGCAAAAGCTATGGAATTTCTGTTCATTTATGCAGCTGTCAATTAAGCTGTTCGTTTTAACGATCCCCGAAAGAAACATGCGACGCATTTTGGAAAACGGTCACGTAAGACACTAAAGTGTGGGATCCAAGGCGGAAAGACGATACACAATAAATGCTCGTACACACAGAAATACTGATGCACGACGTTTCGTGCTCGAGCTGTGTGAGAGAAAACAAGAAATGAGATTCATATAATTATAACGGGATCATCTCTCGGGGGAAGAGGAACCAGCATGGCAAACAGTCTCCCAAGATATATGTATAGAAATGGTGCAGAAAAGAGAGAATTCTCGATTCCGGGGATGCAGCAAAGGGAGAGAGAAGCTCCGGGGTCTCTAGCAGCAGTGGATGCTGATGCCACTCTCGGTCCTTTCCCCCTTCGCGCGTCCCTGCAGAGCAAGCCGTGACGGTTAATGAAATACGTGACCGGAGCCTCCGTCATAATCTCAAACACTTGATTCCTATGGGTCGGTGTGCTTGCGGAGAGAGGGAGAGAGTGCGTACAGGGGAGGGAGGAGTGTGGAGAATCGGAGAGGTTCCTCCGCGATGATGGTGCGCCCAGGTGCGTCGCCGAGTTGGCAAAAGCGAGAGGATCTACACAAAGCGGTTTCTGTTCTCTGCTCGACTCCTTGTCCCACCGCAGGACTGTCGTGCGGAGGACCTCGACGGTCCTCTGTAACGATCCTGATGCTTCCCGTTTATATACGTTCGAGCACCCCTATCCTTTTGCTCTTCGTGCTGGGCGACACGATGGCGAACAAAATTTACATGCCGGTGACAGCAACAACGGCAAAGACGACGAGCAAGGGGTCGTCGTTGGTCGTCGAGCAGCAACAAAGCTTTTCGATGGAGTAAGCAAAATCTAATCACTTTGATAAACATGAATCTTCTGTCTTTCTCGACATCTCCGCATCTCGCCTCTTAACTCACTAGTTTACAGAGTTTTCGATCGTCGCTACAGGGGATCGATGTTTGCAGGATCGCAGGACAATCTCCTGGATGTTTGTTCTCCAAATTCTCATTCAAAATTGTCAACGAGCTTGCAAAATCTTTTCATATTGCGAAAAAACCTTCGATCATTGATTTCCAACGTTTTTTTTCTAATCGAATTGAATTTTTCTATATCATTTCGTCCCCGGAAACTCCGCTGTGACGACTGCTTCGAAACGGTGGCTTACGGTGTGTCATGAAATGAAAAAAAATCGAATTTTTTGATGGGGTGCCAAAGCTCGGAATTGAAACAGCCCCACGTCTCGATTGGAGTTGGAGGCTCGAAAAATAATCGCAGAGACATTAATTCCGAGGGGCTTTGGTCGATAATTAATATTTTAAAGTCCCCGGATAATTGCAAAAAGGAAATTTGTTCAGTTGGTGCTCGGAAGGGTGCGGGTCGTTTGTGAACTTAAAATAATTGACAATAAATGAGACGAGAGTGTAGAAAAAGTTGAGAAATATCGACAGCAGAGAATACAATTTCCTTCATTCATTTCGTTCATCTCCTTTTTTTTGTTTCTTAAACTCTGACGTGAACGAATTTCTCCAAGGACAAGGCTCGAGCCACCGGGAGGATGAAAAATCGTCGAGGAATTCGAGGGGAGTGCGGAGTTGGGAAAATAAACCGCGAGGGACGGACAAGTCTCAATTAGGATTGAGACGGAGAGTCGGTAAAGCCATTAATTTCGTTGGGTGTAAATTAAAAGCGAAGCAACGGTAAGGAATACGTGTCAGAGGTCTTTAGTTTATCGCGCACGTGTGTGTGTGCGGTATGACTTACGAAAGCTATAGCGTAGCACGAAAAGCTCTCTCATGGTGGGAAAGGGCACACGGAAAGCTGGCACACTGTTGATGCCTGATGTCCTCTCACCCACACCCCCATGGATTGAGCTTCAGAGCGCGTTCTCGTAACGCAATATTGGCGTAGCTCTCCTGAATACGAATCATCGGTTGGGATGCGGGCACGCTTGGCCTGCGCTCGCTCTCTCCAACGAGGAATACGTGTAGGCAAGCTCTTGAGCAAGTTGTGGGAGGGGACACGAGCATCGAGGAATGTAGATACAGACAAAACCAAAAGGAGCTACAGGATGATTTGTTTTTTTTTTGGCTACACAAACGATTCGACGGTCCAGTGATTTTTAATCGAGGCTCAAGATTCGAAAGCTCGAAAAATCGGCTACGAAATACTTTTCAGGTGTTTGTGAGTCGACCGAGTGTCCGGAACGATCGAAAAGTCGATTTTGTCACTTATTTTGGATCCTGCTGTAGATTTGCTCCGGGGGAGAGTCACCGAAGGGCTGGGGATGCACGGAAATATGCCTCGGCGTCGAAGGCTGAGCGACGAGCTTAGACAGTCTCCTCGAAACACTCTTGTCGTTCTTTTTCACGTGGAGTTAATTTTTTGCGAATAAGTGGCTCGTGAACAACGCCAGAGAGTGGAGAAGACAAAATATTCGAGAGTATCGGGCTTTGGAAGAATTCCTGAGGATAGGAAACTAATCGGAAAGTTGTGCCTTAATCGATGAACATTTTTCTCACACGGATTTAATGTTTGGCAATGTGGAGCTGGGGCCACGTTTCGCACCCTTGATGGAACGGGTCCACAAAAACTCTCGGATTCTTTCTAATCTCGTTCCCCCTCAACGAAAGCCCGTGCGGAAAAGGAAAGAACGAAGAATTAAGAGCTTTGAATTTCCATCCGTTTTTCCGCACCGGAGACAATGCGAAAGCCTTGTCAACGCGCAAACTTTCTCTGGGATCCATGCTTTTTCGCGAGTGGCCTTTTCCAGAGACGAGGGATTCTGGGAGGCTCCAGATCTCTCTCCCTCTCTCTCTCTCTCTCTCTCTCTCTCGAGAGAGAGAGAGGGAGAAGCGTCGAAGAGCTTCAAGCTTCGAAGTTTCCCCTCCTCCCTCNGAGAGAGAGAGAGAGAGAGAGAGAGAGAGAGAGAGAGGGAGGAGGGGAAACTTCGAAGCTTGAAGCTCTTCGACGGCTAATGGCGGGAAATAATCGAAAGGCGCCACGTGCATTCCCATCCTTCTTCGTTGTTTCTTGAAAATCGTGACGATCTCTCAATTCACAAGATTGCTGCGTGAATCATTCACGCACTTGTCGCCGCGGCGTCGAGAGCCCGATTCGAAGGCAGACGAACCACACGTACCAAAGACCTTCGAGGGTCTTTGAGAAAAAAAAAAGAAGATCGACCCTTATTCCTTGAGGAATCACTTTATAGAGAGATCGAGAAAACATGTTATTGTGACCCTTTTGGCAACCCCAGGAGTGGCTCGTTGATGTGTGTTTCGATAACAGGGTTTGCCGCAAACTCTCTTTATAAAAAAAAAGAAAAAAAAAATACTACGGGAAATGATCGAGGTCGCGAGTTTGAAAAAAATGCCACAAATCGAAGATTTTCATCTCGTGGAATCTTGATCCACTCTAAATCGTCTTTATCTCATATTTATCGTCCTCATGGTGTTTTCGTTTCATGGCTGTCTCATAACTTGTAAAATACACGAAAGTTACGAGCGATTTAAAAAAAAATAAAAAAAAAAAAACGTTCTATAGCGCGTCTCTGAAAAGTGCATTTGCCTTTACCTTGCAAAACATATTCGTGGTCGCATTCCAAAGATAACTTTGCACTCGAATCCCGTTCGCGTTAACCCTCGCAAGCCCCTGAACAATATTTCTCGAGAGATAAAAAGAGTGTGATTCCCACGGGACGACGTCGTCGCACACAAAGCACCGCTGTAATGTAATGTACGACGAATTCATCCTTTTACGATAATTTTATGCACCGACACACGGTTTTCAAGGAGATGCGATAGGGTGGGTTGGGATTATGTCCGTGCACACATATAGATAGTACGTAGCTACGTTTACGGAAGAGGCTGCCGTAACGCCGTTACGAGACTATTAGAGACGAGCCGGGGGAAATGCTCGATTCGAGATACAAATAAATTTTGATGTATAAATTTGATAGTTCGCATGGATCGGGAATTTTGGAAATATGGTTGCCATGACAGCTTCCTCACAAGCTTTGGAAAGTCCTGACGCGTGAGACGTGGCGAAAAAAAGTTCATTCACGCGTGAAATCTGCGACGATTCCTTCGTTCGGTTTCTGTCCTGCTGACGATCATTCGATGGATGCGCTCGAGTAAGATTTAATCGCATGGAAGCTTACGTAAATCGAGTTTCCTTGGGCGTTTGTCACGTGACCCCCTTATTTCGTTCGGAGTCATAAAATGAGAGATTTCTTTTTGTTCAGGAGGCTCGCTAGTCTGAATGTATGCAGAACAAGGAAAAACTGGAATACGATATGAAAGATAAATCATCGATGCCTTTTCTGCGAGGGGGTCGAAGAAGAAATCGCGTTCTCGCAATGGCAACGCGCGAGCGAGTGAACCGCAGGATTTTTTCTTTCCCTTTTTTCCAAGGGATGGATCGGAGTTGTTTGGTGAATCTTCAAGTTTTAGATTCGGCTATAAAATCACGATAACTGGGTGGGCGTGAGCCCCCAGGGTAGGGCGAGCTGCTCGATGTAACTTGAAAAGTTTTGGATCCCCTTAGCCAAGAAACTGCTGGCAGAGCCGCGACGATCCGTCGCGCCACCGGTTTAGCCAATCGGGACTGGTTTCGGGAGGTCGAGGTTTATGCCGGTGGGATGCGGCGAGAGACCAAGAGAGAGGGAGAGAGTAAAGGGGAAAATCGAGAGGGGTCTTCGCTGGAGCGCTCGTTCCCCCCTCCTCAGCCCCGCGTGTCGTGAAATATGTCGCGATTTACACGGGAGATTGGCGTCATTGGCGCCTGGGGAGCAGCAAGTGCGTTTGCTCTTCCGCCCCCGGCGAGAGGCAAGCTCGTGAGCTACCATAATGTATGTCTACATATATATAGAGAGTGTGGTAGCCAGGATAGTCCGATAGGAGCGAGAGGCAGAGATTCGACGTGGATGGAACGAGCGAGATAGCTAAAGCGACGAGGCATCGGCGGCCAGGGATCAAAAAAGCATTTGGGCAAGCCGGACTACTGAGCGGCGCCGAAAGCGAGAAAGACTGAAACAAGCGGAGGATCGAAGAGAGAAAATAAAGGACCAATACTCCACACCGCACGCTATACGCCTCGTTCGGTATCGAATAGTCCCACCCACAGTTTTGAGGGATTCAAAATCGAAACCACTGTCGACGCTCGCTCGTATTGCGTGCCCCCCACAGTACATCGCAATGCCAGTGAAAACAGGATCTAACTCGTACACGTATATCTATCCAACTATATGCAGCAGCATTGTGCGTTCTCGTTTTACGCAGTTATACCGGGAGGATTGCATTGCCGCAGCACTAGCAACGCGACGACACAACAGCTGCGATTCCATTCAGCATCGATGCGCAAAAGCGATCCACCTATTCGCCAACCGATCACTCATCGTTTTAAAGGATTTCGAGAAACAAACCAACGGGACAATGCAAATCTGTGTCTCTTTTCCCCACCCCTTGCTTTCGAGGTAGTCCATCAAATAGATCGATGGTTATCAATTGTAACCATAAAGACTTGATGTTGGACGGAATCTCTTGAGATACCGCAGACATGTAACAAATTTTAGAATCCCATGGCTGCTCGAAACCCATTTCCAGCAGCATGTCCATCAGCGCGATACACTACTCATGGGATTAAGTAAAATTCAGTACAGCGCGTAAACTCGAGAGGAAAATTTGAATATCTCGGACATGTTGAATATCTATAGACTTGTGCGCGATCCATAGTTTACAGCGAATTAATTACAGGCTGTAGCTCATGAACAATGCAGACCTTTGTCCATCTGACCAAAGTGTTTACGAATCTTGGCCCATCCTCATCAAAGCCACCTCGTACTTTGGTCTCAGCGACCTATAGCTGTCAAAACTTGATCAGCATTCGTAGCATGGAGGAGGATTAATCCAACTAGCAATATGGAAATGCGTATGGGTTTGATGCCAGGGAAGCCAGGCAGCCTCTGAGGTCAGGACCACAAGCCAGGAAAACGAAGGATCAATGGAAATCTATGTTCCTCCATCTAGGTCCAAGGGAGAGAATGGAAAGGCATCTTAAAGGGATGAATTACGGAAACGTAACGGTTCTTGGTTGGCATGTACGAGTGCCCACAGACCCGTATGATCAGTTCATAGATTGTGGCTCCTACTGGTCTCCGTCAAGTCGATCATGCCTATTTGGCAAACCTGCTAAGACCACCGATGGAACTGATTGATGAGAACGTCGATGTAGGGACGAAGGGACAAAGTTGTGATGCTCCATCCGGGCGTACATGTCACTCCTTGATATCGTAAACGCATCGTCTAGCTTCCAAAGAGATAAACCACCAAGATACGTGTTGCGTGTTAGAGCATTGGAACTCTGGCTTGGCATGGAATCGTATCGCGGCTTGACAATCGTCCCGGATCCCTGCCGATGGCATCGTAGTGCTTGTGTTCCCTGGCTATAGATAACCAGTGATATCTGCTACTCGTAGTATCGATTTCCTTCCACGTCTCCAATTCCCTCGATCCCATGCACCTAGCCTGATCTCGTTATCGTTTGTCGCTCTTGATTCCGGCTTCCTTGCTGCACTCATACTCCGCTTGCCACTCGCGCTTTATCTTATATCTTTCGGAATGATCAGTGATACTGTATCACGTCCAATCTTGCTGCCAGCAGCTCCCACCTTTGATATTGATCTCATGGCAAAAGATTTATCGAAACTAGAGCTGACATCGAGGTATTGTTGTTACAAACGAGTAGGATCGAAGTGTGCTCCACATATGAAGGGAATTGGTGAAATTTTGTAGAACGTTGCCAATAATTTCATGATCGCTGGACACGATGTGGAGCTCTTGGCCAATTGGAATGCCAATCGTACCGAGCTCGATTGGCCAAATCTTTGGATAGGTTTACAGTGACATAGATCGATATTCCTATTCACTGATCTAGCAAGTTCTGAATGGCACTGAGGCATCAATGCGGATCAAGATGTTCATGGAAACCAGTGAGTGGTTGAAATCTGGACGAGGCAATCGATGAATGGCGTAATAATGAAGAGACACATAATATTCCGGAAGTGTGCTGATTAAATATCTTGGGTGGATGACTTATGGGTCTCATAGGGCACCTCGTTCGATCACAGCATTCGGCAGCAAACGAGCAATAGATCGCCATTGGTTTGGAGATAATGGCATGGGAGAAGGTAATGCTCAAGGCTCTCTCGGTTACGAAGGGATCCCCAGAGCCTTACTCCCATATGCACTGCTTCACAGTCACAGGCATACAGACGTGACAATGCACACACTTGCACAAGTGTGCTGCATGCATTGGAATTGGCATACACTCGAGTAATCTACTGCGTGACTATTAGTCGTAAGTCAATAATAAAGCCCTTGTCCAGCTCGAGTTATAATGGTTACGGTGAATTATACTGGTTACGATACCGGGGGTATAAGTAGTCGCAGGCTCGGCTGGCTAGGATGTAGTGGCTACTAGGTAGGATGGAATAGAATTGTCGATTCGAGTCCATCGGTACTCGGCCGTGGCTGCTGCGGTGCTGGTGCGCCTGCACCCATAGTAGCAAAAGCCCGCGGCGATATGTGTAGAGCGTCTATATACCGTCCGAGTAATTGAGATGGATGTTCGGTTGAATCAGCTAGAGGTTTCATTTGCCCATCCGCGGTTCCTATCTGGCCCCTTGGGCAGCCGATAGTGCTCAACGTGTGTGCTACTCCATGTCTCTGTATCTCTTGCCCAATAACACTTGATTCGTTATAAAGCCTTAATTTCATCGACCGTTCCCTCGTCGAATTAAATACTCTTGTTTTCGGTTGGACAGAGGATATAGGATGAAGGCAACATCTTTTTTTTAACCTATGGAAGACTATGGACCAGGAGAAATGCCCTCCCATGTGGAGGGAGGAAGAAGGAACATGATCATCCACCTGTACTCCATGAAAGTGGCAGTTCTTTGGTAGACGTAGGGTAGTCCAAGGCGAATAAGCATAGTCAATGGAGGATGAAAGGTAGAACGGTGTGAAAGTAATTTCAGGAGGAATCCCCAAGCATCATAAGCAGAGTCTCTTCTTCACAAGTTCTTTTGTCGGATATTGTATTTGGCAAACTGCCTTACGTGTGTGGTAAACCGAGTTAGGAAAGCTCCTGCGGGTGTCCCGAGCGAAAGAAAAGAGAGACTTACACGAGGACAGGAGTAGAGACCAGAGAAACAAGGAATACAAAGAAAGTATACAAGCAAATTGGACCTACAAAGAGAAGAAATTTTCAAAGGAAGTCTCTGCGTTAGGCGACCTAGCTTACTGGTTGCTATTCCGCCTTATCCGTGCCTCACACATCGCTCCGTTATCACACGCAAACTTCTATGACGTTGGAAAAGTGGTGACAGGTCTGATCGTCGCCCCTTTGCCAATCAGTATTCTTATCATCTGGCACGACCGGTTGCCAATATAAACTTGATAAAGTGCATCATTTTATTCCAGAGATATCGATTCACGGAGAACCACCAACGAACGCCAAGTTGTCGAATCCGAGCAAAGCAATCAAGTTCTGCTTGAAACTGATGACGAAGTTAAAAACTTTCTTCTGTCGCGTCTGAACCAAATTTGCTCGACGAGCTAACATTCTTCGTGGAAATATGATCATCTGGAACGCTAGAAACAAAACATGACAGGAGTCTTTGCCTTGATGTACACAATTACTCAATCCTCTCCCACAATCGTGAGGTTATCCAAGGAAATCAGAAAATGAGGACGCCGAGACGAAAGAGGTGGTAATTTCCAAGGAACTATCGATTGGTAGCAGTTTGGTATCGATTTGTTTGGCTTGCAGGGTCGTGAGAGAGCGTAGACAGGAATGGAAGGGTTCAGGCAATAGTGGAGCCTCTCTCCAAACACCTGTCGGCGCTGTAATACAAGAGGGAGCAAAGCTTGGGTGCACAGAAGAGAATCACCCCGAACCACTTGACCCTCTTCTTCTTGGTTGTACATATTTGTCTCGTGGTATGTCGTGGTCGATGTTCCATTGTTGGGAAGCCGTATGCAGCCCACAAGATGTTGCCAATATCCAACGAACAGCTTCAGCTCTCAATATCCTCGACAAGTTGGAGTTGAGAGAGAGAAACAAAACGTGATATGGCTTTCAGTACGTGGATTCCCCCGAAACGGTGTCCAATGGTTGCAAGAGTTTGGGACTGGTTGGGAGCCGGTGCGGTTGAACCGCAGGGTGAACTACGAAACACTTGGATCCCAAAAAACCATGAATCCTCTTTGTCATACAAAATGAAATAAAAATTTTGACGTGGATATTTCAAGTGTCAGGCTTTGGTGGTCACAGGCCTGAAGGTCTTCGGGGGTTCGTGAATGAAGCAGATAGTTCTGAAGGAATCAGATTGCTGCCAACCATCGAGGTTTCAACCCGAAGGACCAAGATGGAGATAAAATCATTGAGAAGCGACTGAACCAATCAATTTCATATGTAGAATCGGGCAAACTGGACAAAATGGAAGACAATGGAAAAAATGGGATTCAGCGAGACAGAAACAGGATAACAAGTTAGGGGAAGGATACGATAACGAGTCTGCGTTTGACATGGTTAGGTTTTAGCGTCGGTGTGGATTTCCGGCAAGTCTGTGGAGCATTCCCCATAGGACGCGTAGGCAGCCTTTCGGTGATCGACCGTCCAGCCGCGATCCGTTGCGCAACCGCGCGCCCTCAAAGTCCAGTGAAGCGACAGAGTCTATGGAAACTCGGAACCACCATATATTCTCCACTATTCCTGTTGTAAGCCGCAGCAATGGCAATCCATTCGTGAGTGAGAGACGGCAAAGCCTGTGGCTCTCCCATTGTGTCTTTCCATGACAATCAGCTGCAGGCATTTGATGGAATCAATCGATTGCTCTATCCGTCCTTTCTCTTCACCACTTCTCTCCGTCTCGCTCTCTCTCTCCGTGTCTCTCCTTCTAGCTATCTTGTGTGCTCTTTCGATCGAGTTTCTTCCAAACACACGCTACCGGCTCGAGATAAAGGGCACCGCACGAGGCAGCTCTGAATTTTCGACGAGTTTTGAAGGCCGAGAGGTGGCACAACAATCGATGCGTGGCGGATCAGGCGGAGCAGGGAATCGGCTCGTCCCTTGGGGAAGCCTCGTTGTCGACGGGATCCAGAATGCCAAGGGAACCACCATAAAAAAAAAAACACACAGCATGTGAACGGAAAGGTAAAGCTGGCTCGCCGGCTATAAACCATAGATAGCGATGCATTGAATCCAACGCTCTGTAACGTCCCTCAGGAGTCCAGCAAATTCCTCGATATTCTCAGCTCCACCTAAAATCCATCTCTTCAAATTCGTAGCCGTAACATTTCCGTCACGTGAATTTGCACTGCGACTGGAATGTTCCTCATCAGCCTGGAGCATATTTGATGTTTTGTATTCGTTTTTTTTTAATTTTTAACATTCATTCACCTTAAATCCTCGTTCACGTCGCCCTGGGGCATCGGAATTTAGCGGAAGCGAAATTTGTAAAAAATCGACGCATTTGGTAACGACTGACGAGAAATATAAGGTCGAACGAATTTTGCAAAATTTTCTAGACCAATTTCGAGTCTTTCTCCAGCAACTGCATAGCTTTGGAGCAATTTATTTGCAGATAGAGTTACATTATTACGAAGATATTTCCGTAAAAGTACGGAGATTGCGAATACAGCGTTACGCTTACCCGCGGGACGAGCTAGGGAGCGAACGAAAGAGAGAAGAGTTCTTGGAACACAAGCAAAGAGCAACATTCGCCTTGAGGGATTTACCGGTCTTTGGAATCGCCGCCGAGAACTAGAGGAAATGGAGGCAGGGTTTAGAGATCGGGAAATTAGTTTAGTTATGCGCCCGGCAGGGACGCTCCTCGCTCAGGCTCGTTCTTCCCCCAACACGTCAAATGAACTGCACGGGTAGTTGGCGAGGCACGTACCGGTTTCTATCGCCGCTTCGCTCTTTTGAATACTCTAATCCTCGTCCTCGTTGTTTTTCACCATCTCTCAAAATTCTCAACTTTTTGCTCGAATCAACTTGTGCCTCCAGGGAAACCGAGAAATTTGCCAGACGCGAATCTTCAACGATTTTTCCAACAATTCGCTGAAGAACGAGACTAACAATCATCATCGTGCTCTTTCGAGAAAGAGACTCGACACTTTATCGTTTTTTGGTCAGCCATCGACGTAGAAAAGTTTCGATTCCACTAATAATTGATAAGAACCCCATGCGAAACCCATAAATTTTGTCACGTTCGAGGAAACTCACCTGAGAATCCTCTTCAGTGAAAATGGCATCAAAGGCGAACATCTTGGGCGCGGCAACGGTGGGTCTTCGATCTTCAGCTGCCGACGATTGACCCGAGGAAGGGTCAACCAGGGTCACTTGTTTCTTGCGCTTGTCCGCATTGAAAAAACTTCCACCCTCACCCGACGACACCCTGAGCATCACTTTCACCTGGGAAAAAAAAAAAAAAATACGAAGCCCATTAAGCGCCGAACATTCGAAGCTGAAAAGTGTTGCTCGACGTAATAATAATTAAATCTCTGCCATAAAATTGTATACGACCATTGATCTCGTCTTTGTTAATAAGAAAAATATTAAAACATTTTTCAATGAAAAAATCTGCAATAACGTGGCAACTGGCAATGTCAAAGGGTTCGAGGTAAATATATGGAAGATCTGTGACGAGCAAACGCTGGTAATTAACCAGCGTTCTGCTTATTCTTACCCATACTTCGCGAATGAAACAATGGCCTCGTTAAAATCGTCTGACAAAAGCATTTTCGTGGTTATAATTGAGAAGCGAGAGAGCCTGTTGCTCGTAGCTCTGGGAATGAAAATATAATGTTTTGACAGCGATCCATGGACTCGTTCCAATCTTGTTTTCCTTCCCACGATTCTTCGTTTTTGGTTTTTCCAGCTCCTGGCAAAGGAGCCATCGCTTCTGTTCGTATTACTGCATAAAAACTTAACGAGCGAGATTATGGGCTCGTTAATTTTCTCGTAGACCAAAAGTGTAATTGACTGAATCTCAGGATCGGTTACACGCTCGAAATAATCGTGTTAGCGATCGAAATTGTTCCAACTGTTATCTCGGTGCCTTAAATATTCTTGGAAAAAAAAAACAAGCTCAATAAATTTTTTAAGACTCCGAAATGTCGATATTGCAATCGGAGCTCATTGGCTATTGTCTTGCCCGATAATCCCGCTGGATAGAGCAATAAAATGAAAATTTATCGAGTTCTCGTGCGTGCGTTTGCTCGTTGACGATCGGATTCATCGATTTATTTCTTGATCCCAAATATTTCCTGGCTATTTCTGCATCCAATAGCAACTCTAAACGTAGCGAGAGAAACGACCATCTATTTTCAGTTTTATCATCCTCACGACAATGGGCAACGAGATAGCTCGATCTCCATGGAGTTGCTAGAGAATGCACATAAACGTCGAGAATCGCAGCTTCGTGAGACAATATAGAGCAGCAATTAGACATCGTTCTCATCTCTGCTGAGATATTCACTGAAACGTTTCTCCGATAAAGCCTCAAAATACTCTCCTCTCCCTCTATTTACCACTCAAGCATCAGACGTGCCATTGAGGAGGTCTCCTCAGTCCCCCACGAAGCCTCTTCGGCACATCGATGTCACTATATTGTCACAGTCGTTCAATACAAATCCATTACATTCGTAAGTACTCAGAATTCAAATTTCAAATAAACGAACAAAAATTCCAAAATCGTAAAATTTTAACGCGGATTTCATTTTTTCTTTCCGGCGGAATATTTTTATATCGATTATTTAATATGAAAAAAATAATTCATCGTACGAAGAAATGGCAGATTCGTTATTTTTGGAAAAAAAAAATGAATGCTGTGAATTTTTTTTTTATCGAAGGGCCAGACGAACAAAAACTGCACATTCGTGATTGTGAAAAATTTGAAATTTTCTGTGTGCATGGAGGATTCTGAACTGGAAATCGTTAAATTCTTGCGCATACACTGGAAATAAAATTTCGTTAAAAATCGTCGATTTTTTGTTGAACACGGCCAACTAAATATTTTTTGATGATTTCAAAATTTTCGTTATTTTGGCAGAATATTTGGTTTTTAATGGAATAGTCAGCAAAATTTACGATTGGAACGACTAAAATCTGCTTCCGAAAAGATTTTATAGAATATTTCTTGCTGCGATGACACAATTTTTAGGATTATTAAAAAAAAAACGTTTAGTCGAACGTGTCGAACAAAATATCGATCTTTTCCAACAAAATTTTGTTTTCAGTGTGGAATCTTCGTATCTGTTGGCGTTTTATGTTTCAATTGTTTTAATTTCATTTCTGCTTTATTCAACATTGTAGAATATTTATGATCTTAACGGCGTTTTATCTGATCGGTGTTCGTGAGGAAAATGATGCCTGAGAGTTGGAGAGACTGAAAATAAACGTTGGAGAAATGGAGAGAAAAGGAGAGCGAGAGAGAAAAGCTTGTAGTTTGCTCGAACGAGTCTCTCACACTGTCGAGAGTTGTGCATGCGACCATCGATCGATTGCGTCGTAGACCTATTCCGGTTACGTATGTACGATTGTATACACGAGTACACACGCGTGCTTGCATATATATATATAGATCAATGGGTTTATGTTTAGGGGTGAATCGACTATGAGGCTTTGAATAATCGCTCGCATTCATGATCATTAATAACGAATATTCCACTGTCCAGACTTAAGGGTCCATGATGAACTGAAATACTTGTTTGCTTATGAAGAATGATGTTGCAACAAGATTCAGTTTACTGCACTGAAAACAAAATTTTGTTGGAAAAGATCGATATTTTGTTTGATACGTTGAAATAAACGTTTTTTTGAATAATTTCAAAAATTGGGTCATCGCAGCAAGAAATATTCTAGAAAGTCTCTTCGAAAGCAAATTTTTGTCGTTCCAATCTTAAATTTTGCTGGTAATTCCATTAGAAACCAAATATACTGCAAAAATAACAAAAATTGTGAAATTATCAAAAAATATTTTGTTCACCGTGTTCAACGAAATATCGATGATTTTTAACGAAATTTCACGAATTACATTCACATTCCACAATTTAACAAATTCAACAAAAAGCGATCACTTGAAGATTTTTTAAACATTTATTTAACAGTATTTTCAGTTACGTTACGATAATCGAGGTTTTTGCGGAAACCTCTGGATCAAATTTCTGCTGTTTGTTCTGCAATCAAAACCGATCGCCCAAGGATTTTTTTTTGTCATTAATTTTTTAGTATTTCTCGTCACGTTACGATAATGGAGGTTTCTGCAAAAATCACCTCATCGAATCTCTAATTTTCATCCTGGAATAGAAAGCCATCAACTAAAGATTTTTTCATCATTTATTTGTCATACTTGTCAGAGTATTTTTAGTCTCGTTACGATAATTGAGGTTTTTGCAAAAACCTCGGAGTCAAATTTCTGATGCCATCAAAACCGATGCAAAAATCACTTCGTCAAATCTTTAATTGTCATCCTGGAATAGGAAGCCATCACCTAAAGATTTTTTCATCATTTATTTGTCAGAGGAGACGAAAAGGTCTCGTTACGATAATAGAGGTTTCTTGATTTTCTATCACTGGATGGTTTTGACGTGGTCGTATATAACGGTGGGTCGTTGGAGGTAGGATGACGGTCATATTGGTCGAGTCCTCGTCTACCCGGTGCAAGGATCTCTGCTGGCAAATTCAATTTCACTCGTCACATATTTTCATATCTATATGTAGCTATGAATGTCACGTTCCATCCGTTACATACTCAACTGACCGGAAAAGCTATAACAGCGTATTGCGGCCGTACCACTCATACGAACCATCAAAATTTTGTCCTACAGCAAACCGAAAGTTTCGGAGCTTCAATTGCGAATATAAACTGATATTCACGATTTTATTGCTTGTTGTTTTTTATTACGATAACCGAGAGCTTTGTCCTCGTGTACCTCACCCTCTCAATTTTCACCTCAGACGGTATGAATGACGTTATTAAGGGCTCAGCGTTGTCTGGCAACCATTTCCCGAGGCGAAATTGTGGCCAGAACGAGTTTTCCATTCTTTGAAATAAAAAAAAATAAAAAAATCTCACAAAATCAAAATTTTTGAAAAAAAGAGCGATCTCTGATGGTGAAGAAAATGACGATTCGTTTGGTCCTTGAATAACTTTTAAGTGAAGAAAAAAAAATCGTTAATCACGAAACAAGTTTTTTCTTTATTCCCTTAACGCTGAATTAATCGGCGGCATTTCTGAGATTGGAGAGACTTCGTTCTACCCCTATCTTTCATAACGATGATGATCTTGGCTCGAGTTTCCGGCCATAAAGTCCGGATGCGTATACGTAGCTCATGTCTGAGGGCGGTTTACGACTCTATATCGAATTAAACGACGTTTACGGTTGACGCTTAAGGGCTCCCCGCGTCAACGTATCTCGTCGCGAGGCGAAACATCCACGAATCAATTTAAGGGGATTGAAGCCTCGGGCTTTTCAAGAAAACGCCGCAATGAGACGTGCAAATAAAGATTTTACGGAAATAAGAAATAAAGTTTCTCGCGTCTTCGAAAAACGGATAATGATTCGTTCTGTCAAATGCTCGATCATCAAAATATTTTTTTTTTTTATTAGAAAAACAAAAATCTTCCAAAAAATCGACGAAATTTTCACAGTTTCCAGTTCAAAGTTCCGCCGCAGTCACGTGCAAAAGTTTTGCGTCAATTTTCAAAAAATTCCATAAAACGCTTTTTTTTTATTTTCATTTTGATCATTTTTTTATATTTTTCGGAAATTTCTGGTTCCCAGGATTTGGAAATTTTGTACTTTATTTCGTGAGAGTTTTTCCAGCGATTCTTTAACACGTTTTACACACTTTTTGCACCATATTTCGTACTTTTGACTGAAAGAATGGGATTCGCATGATTAAATACACGAACCAGTAAAATTTAAGTCCTCAGGTTCGAGCAATTGTTTTTATCGCCCTGTGTCTATACGTTCGTTGGAATTGTTAGTTTTGCGTCAATTTTCAAAAAATTCCATAAAACGCTTTTTTTATTTTGGTTTTAATCATTTTTTTAAATTTTTCGGAAATTTCTGGTTCCCAGTATTTGGAAATTTTGTACTTTATTTCGTGAGAGTTTTTCCAGCGATTACTTAACATGTTTTACACACTTTTTACACCATATTTCGTACTTTTGACTAAAAGAATGGGATTCGCATGATTAAATACACGAACCAGTAAAATTTAAGTCCTCAGGTTCGAGCAATTGTTTTTATCGCCCTGTGTCTATACGTTCGTTGGAATTTTTGCCAGAAGTGCACATGTATGCTTTATTCTCGCGTCGGGCGCGCCTTTTCCGACAGCTTCGGATTCGCAGACTATCACAGGAGCTCTACTCTGGACGTTAGAGTTCATAAATGTTTTACGAGGGTTCTCGACCGATGGAACATTATCCGCCAATTTACGATCCGACGTATACGCGTATACGTTTGTCTTCCACTCTCTGTATTTTCCTTTATATACAGAAATCTACGTGTCACACGTGTAACTGCTGAAATGAGAATAATAATCCTCCGGATCTTTGCGTTCGTTCTGTGCAAATTATTAATAAAAGTCCTGGACGTATCGACAAGCGTGACAATTTTATTTTTCACGCTTTATTACGACCTTCGGCTGGTAATAAAGTTTGAGAATATGGAGATTTAAGATAAAACGTCACTTTGTATTACTCAGGCTTGCGCAGAGATTTTTTTTTACCTTGTAATTTAAATCCCACGCAGAAAATCCAATCAAAGTTTTATTTTGTATTTTTTTTTTATCCGAGAGTAACAAAGATTCTTGACGTCGCGAAATAAAATTCTTGTCAGATCGATGGCAAGAAAGAATTTGCCTTTATTCAACAATTAAGTGCAGTCGAGTTTGATGCACAAAAGTGCATCAGGGTTCAGAGTCTCCTGCTGTTTCGATGGAATGGAATGGACTTGGGGGAGAAATTCCACGGCACGTGGAAACTTTCGTTAAAACGGTAGTCGCAAACGTCATTGTATCGCCCAAGCCGATTTTCACGAATTCGAGAATGAGTAACGCGACGTAGAATTCATTTCTGGGTCTGAACGTAAACCGACAGGATGTTCGATAAATTGAGCCTTGCCCAGTGAATTGTAGGAAATTTTTGAAGCCCGTTGATGAATGAGAGACTTTTGGTTCACTGAAAAAATATCAAGAAAGATCGCGGCAACGTATTAGAAAAATCATAAACCTCAAAAAAACTTTCTTATAAATAAAAGTCTAAAAACACAAATTCCATTTGCGCTTCATCGTTCAAAGAACAGAAACTTGTGCACTTAATCGAGTATTTTATTACGTCGTTCATGACATTTCACGTTCGTTAGGAAACAAATATCGCGACAAGGGGTTTTAGTGTCCAGATTTCCACGTGTAATTTTCATTTTCCGGAGCTCCTAATCAATGGGCGTCCCAGTGACAGATTTATCAGAATTCTCAGCAGCCAACGAGGCCTGAAAGCAACAAAATCACGTTTTCAAATATCTTGCAGCCTTTTTGTCGACAACAAGGAATTGGAATTTTAAGCCGCACGACGTACGCCCAGAGAGATGAAAAAATTGGCAAGTCTCTTTTTTTTTAATCGAAAAAAAAAGTTTCTCCAAAAATTTTTATGTCTAGCCAAAAATTTCGTCGAAAAAAATGTTTTTTTTTTCATTTTTGATGAAAATGACGGAAATTCAGTCTGTCTTAAGCAACTCCGGGTGTACGTAAGCCCTTAACAGAGACTGACGTACTTCTACTTCCTCCAAACACTTGAGAATCTTGACGGCAGTTTCACAAAAAGTTGGCTCTTCTGTGAACGATAAAATGGAAATAATTACACACGACGATTCGAAGTTTAAAATGAAAACGAGAAAATATTAATCTTGGAAAATTCGTACTCGGTATGCTGCTGCAGAGTTTCAAGCCTGCCATACGTTTTTCGAACTGAGCAGAGGATTGGCTGAGTATATTGACCGCAAGATCCATATCCAGAGTCCCGTCGTCGAGAAACTACGAGAGATAAATAAATATTTCGCGTCGATCATTGAAACTCAAGTCCAGCGAAGTTAATTGTTTGTGTTGAGAAGAAATCTGATTTTTCTTACGAGTCCTTTGAGTCTCATGAGACACGCAGTGAAGCAATCGGCTGTTGGGATGTCTGGTAGATGTGCGGGATCGATGCCACTTTCGTTGGCGCACTTAAGGTACTCTGGCTCAAGTTTTGGCTCTTCGGGTCTCCCGCAAGCCTGGACTCACACGATTTCACTCGAAAAGTAGTGCAAACTGGCTTCGCGATTGGGTAAGAAAATATCGGCAAGAATTTTTACTTACGGAGGACGCAAACGCCATGGACACGAGTAAAGCAACAAAATAGTTCATCGTCGATCCTTTGACTTGAAAATTCTGAATCAATGTCCATGATTTTTCGCTCTTTATATACGAAAAAACGATCGAGCAACGATTCGCCATCGTGCGAGTGAGTCTGCGACGTCGTGTGCGTGGGAGTGCTCGCAGCAGCACGTGAGAATTAATAAGTCCTCCTGACAGTTGTGTCGAGATAATTATATCCGTTTTGTCATTACTCACAATTACATTGCCCGACAAAAGATTCCACTAAGTAAACATTGGAACGACGGACCGGAAGTTGAATCCACGGACGTGATTGTTCGCAAATGGAACTATTTTTAAATAATATACATTTGCTTGGGACAAACGTGTGAATTCGACTCTGACATGTCCATTTAGTTCCGCCATATGAGGCTGAAAGAAAAATGGAACTATTTTTTATGGATAATAAAATGAATCGCTAAAGAATTATTTTCAGCCAGTGACAATCACGTCGTTTCTCAATCATGATTTTTTTTATCGCCAAGTCATCGGTTACGGGTCACCGGGGATCGATGAATATGGGATTTTCGATCTGTTCTTTGACAGCATTTTATAGACGATTGCGAATTTTTTGAGCACTCTTTTTCCTATTTGATAAATTAATTATTAGAAAACAAAAAATTGAGAGATTTGAATGAAAAATTCAAAATCTTCGAAATCTTCGTGATTAATTTTGATCTTGCATCTTTAGGTTTTGTATTTTATGAAGAATAAAATGATGTGCGATGAAGTTTCATTCGATGAACTGCGCTGGTACGTAGATGAAAAATCGAAAAAAAAAATGAAAAATTCAAAAATTCTTTCAAAAAAAATTTGCGATTAATTTTGATTTTGCATTCTTTAGCTTTTGTATTTATGAAGAATAAAATGATGTACGATGAAATTTCATTCCGTAAACTGCGGTGGTACGAAGATGAAAAATCGAAAAAAAAAATTCAAAATTCACAAAAACTGAAAAAATTCAGGAATTTTTGAATTTTTTCATGCGTCAAATTCTGTCTGGCCAAATAATCGAATTCTATTTTTTATAAAAAGTGGTGTTCGGACCCCAAAAACGTTTCGTATTGATTTTCCATCATTGAGCAGAATATCCACAGAAACACACTCGCTGAAGTGTTTTGGTGGCGAAGCTACTACCTTAACGCAATCTGAAATAATTATTTTTCCCATAAACTCGTTTTGTTAGTGCTTTTTGTAGAATTGATGTTTCGCGAAAGAAAAGTTAGTCCGCGGATGTCGCGTGGGAGTAAAGCGAAAACCGAAAAGCTGGCTGACGCCATTTTCACTCCTCTTGGTATTTACGCGACTCCTGAGAGTCTCTTCCGTATCTAAATATCATTGCCCTGGAGGCACAGGGAAATGTGTGCCTCCTGCTCTCTGTTCTGCAGAGTATCGTGACGGAATTTATGAAGAGGGCGCGGGAGGGGGCGCGAGCGAAGAGCTACTCCAGCCAAAATAAATATATATATATCCGGAATATAGAGAGACGCTTTTTCGTGCGAGTGGGGCCGGAAGCTCCCGCGGGCACTGTACTCGATCCTGCGGAATTTTCGCTCGGCGTCTCACCGAAATGGGTCAGGGGTGAGATTCGTTACATTTTCTGTCCCCCTTTGTGCTGACGGTGTTACGGAGTCTGCGGGAGGCTCATGGATTGAGAATCCATTATCAGTGAAGCGGAAACTCAAATAGAGCTTTCCTGTCTTAATACAAAAAAAAGAGCTTCATTGTTCATAATGATTGTGCGGTTTTCAGCAAAAATTTCCCTTTTTGACGAGAGCGCCAGAAAATCGACTCAATTTTTTTATCCTCGCGTCGATACACTGAAAAGAAAATTTTGTTGAAAAAGATGGATATTTTCTTCGATACGTTCGACTAAACGTTTTTTTGAATAATTCCAAAAATAGTGTCATTGCAGCAAAAAATATTTTAGAAAGTCTCTTCAGCAGCAAATTTTAGTCGCTGCACTCATAAATTTCGCTGACTGTCAGAAACTAAATATACTGCCAAAATGACAAAAATTTTGAAATTATTTAAAAAATATTTAGTTCACCGTATTCAACAAATTATCGACGATTTTCAACGAAATTTAATTCCCAGTGCATTAGTTTTCAAACGAGAAAAAAAAAAGAAGAAATTATTGGAAATTCAAAGTTTTGGTGTACCGAAAACAAAATTTTGTTGAAAAAGATGGATATTTTGTTCGATACGTTCGACTAAACGTTTTTTTGAATAATTCCAAAAATAGTGTCATTGCAGCAAGAAATATTTTAGAAAGTCTCTTCAGAAGCCAATTTTAGTCGTTCGACTCGTAAATTTCGCTGCCAATTTTGTCAGAAACTAAATATTCTGCCAAAATAAGAAAAATTTTGAAATTATTTAAAAAACATTTAGTTTACCGTATTCAACAAAGTATCGACGATTTTTAGCAAAATTTTATTTCCAGTGTACGAAATGTCGGTCAGGAGTCGAGGAAATGAAAAATATTTCGCACTCTGCTGTGCGTTGATTCGCAGTTTTTGTTTATTGAAGAAAAATTGGGATTTACTTTTAAAATTCATGGTTAGGAATCCCTGCGGAGAAAATCAAGAGCCTCCTTTGCGAGCTGGGAGGCTTTTTGCGTATACGTCAGGGTTGTCAATCAGTCGGACGATAGCGCCGAGAGAGCGCGCGTATAAAAGCTCCTCGAAAGGAGCGTGCCACACGCCATCTTTTGCCTGCTCTCGCGCCGCGCTCACCTATTCTTCTGGCAATGTTTCTGCTTTGCTTTTAAAGCCTCATCGTTGTGTGGAGCCTGATGCTATAGAGAAAATGGGAATTTGCCTGGTTTCCTCCTTGTGGACCTTCCTCACACAACAACGTGACGTAACGGGGCTGTGCAGAGTAACGCGGTGTTTGTTGTATATATACGAATAAGGCGTTGTTATAGCCATTTTGATATCGCGTCGTCAAGTGTGACGTGGAAAGGAGAGTAACAGTGGCAGCTTGTACTTAACAAACGACCTCGCTACTCGCATCAACTTTCTCGTCCTCCCTTTTCCCTCCTCCATCTGCTCCTCATGTTTTCGTTCCTTCTCTCGGCTTATCAAGTACCAGCGGTCTATTAAATCTAATAATAGTCACGGAAACATCCCTCCAAACTCGTGACACCCTTGAAATAACACTCGCAACGAATAACACGATAAAAAACCCCGCGATTCGCGAAATGAGAGGAAAAAAACGAGGAAAATCAATTATTTTTTCAAGCATCGCATTTTATTCGATTCCGTTGCTTTCTCTCGAATGAGTTTTTCCTCTTAAACTTTATTTACATCCCTTCTGCCTAAAACCCAGACTCGTGGAATGAATAAAACGCCAAGACACAAAAGCCAGTCGTTACGAAGGGTTGAAGTATGACCGCCATTTATTTTCAAACTTGACACTTTCCTCCGGAGCTCTTTTGGAGCTTGGAGGAAAAAAACAAATATAGAAACGCATCGAAACGTGCTTACTTGATTTATCGGAACGCAAAGCAAATCGTCGCAGGTGCTGTGCCATCGATCCGCGGAGGGCTGGATATAAGCCGCATGCACGAAAAACCTGTTTCTATTCGCCGTTGACTTCAGATCGCGGAAAGAAAAAAAAAAAAAAATTATCGAAATGATGGCAAACAAGATGGCGCGCAAGTCCAGAAACTCGAGGATTCCGTTTTTATTCAATTATTAAACGTTTTCTCGCATGAAAATGGAAACTTCGTCGCGCGTAGAAATTCGAGAGGAACAAACACGAGCAGAGAGTGAAATGCGAAACAAACCAAAGTGAATGCACGTTTTTGGGAGAACGATCGCGCTGGTTGTTGGTGGACGCAAACCGTTTGACGAGAATCGTACACCCTCGCGACGCAACGAGGGTTCGCCGGGATATTTCCAGCTTCTAACTCGATTGCGCCCTCCTCGGTAATGACGGTAATCGAATTGCGATTCAACTTTCGCACCCTCGCACTTGAGTGATCGGATTCCCTCGATAGCTCATAATTTCCGTCCAGGATTTTCACTTCCTGCCTTTATGTGTGTATAGCGCACAACACTTGCAAGAAGAGAATCTCGGAATTGTCGCACTACAAAGTTGGTGTTTCTAGGGGCGAGACGAAACCAATAACGACGAACTGTCATTTCTCATTTCGAACGACGAGTGATGGTCAATATATCGATAGAAAAACATTTATCTTCGACGCACCTCCTCATTTTTCATCGTCTTTCTCTCCAAATACGTGTATTGGACATTAAGGTAGTGGAGGCTCGTAATATTTTTTGGAGATTTTAAGGACTCACGATCACTGCCACACTGAAAGCAAAATTTTGTTGAAATAGATGAATATTTTGTTCCGATACGTTCGACTAAACGTTTTTTTAAATAATTCCAAAAATAGTGTCAGTGCAGCAAGAAATATTTTAGAAAGTCTCTTCAGAAGCAAACTTTAGTCGTTCCACTCGTAAATTTCGCTGCCAATTCTGTCAGAAACTAAATATTCTGCCAAAATAAGAAAAATTTTGAAATTATTTAGAAAATATTTAGTTTACCGTATTCAACAAAATATCGACGATTTTCAACGAAATTCTATTTCCAGTGTATTAGTTTTCAAAAGAGAAAAAAAAAGAAGAAATTATTGGAAATTCAAAGTTTTGGTGCCACTGAAAACAAAATTTTGTTGAAAAGATGGATATTTTGTTCCGATACGNAAATATTTTAGAAAGTCTCTTCAGAAGCAAACTTTAGTCGTTCCACTCGTAAATTTCGCTGCCAATTCTGTCAGAAACTAAATATTCTGCCAAAATAAGAAAAATTTTGAAATTATTTAGAAAATATTTAGTTTACCGTATTCAACAAAATATCGACGATTTTCAACGAAATTCTATTTCCAGTGTATTAGTTTTCAAAAGAGAAAAAAAAAGAAGAAATTATTGGAAATTCAAAGTTTTGGTGCCACTGAAAACAAAATTTTGTTGAAAAGATGGATATTTTGTTCCGATACGTTCGACTAAACGTTTTTTTAAATAATTCCAAAAATAGTGTCATTGCAGCAAGAAATATTTTGGAAAGTCTCGTCAGAAGCAAATTTTAGTCGTTCCACTCATAAATTCCGCTGCCAATTTTGTCAGAAACTAAATATTCTGCCAAAATAAGAAAAATTTTGAAATTATTTAAAAAAACATTTAGTTTACCGTATTCAACTAAATATCGACGATTTTTAGCAAAATTTCATTTCCAGTGCAAAGTGGATCGAGTTTTTTCAAATTCATTTTACCGTAAGTCAATTATTTCGCGAGCCTGAACTCTCAGACTGAGGAAAGAGCGAAGAAAATGTATTTTTTAATTCAATTATAAATAACAACATTGTGATGGAGGGATCAACGATTTTTATTTTACGAAGAGCCTGACCTACTACGATAAAGTTGCATTCGGTGAATGTTGGATTAGGAAAAGCTTGAAAACTGAAAAGATTCTGTGGAAAAATGTATAAAAACGACGAGAATTGCAAACACTCGGGTGGGGCAACTAATTAGCGCGTAGCGGATCGTGAGAGCGGAATGCTCGAGATTGTTTGAGCGAATTTTGCAAGCCTCATGTATCTTCTGTTCCTCGTGTGCTCCGTGATCGTGCCTTTGGCGACGATCCGAGAATTTTCGGAGAATGGAAAGAAGAAGCAAGAGGAGGAACGAGGAGACGGAGAGATAAAGAGGACGAGAAGGTTGAGGAGGAATAGCGGAAGGAAAGCTCGTAGGCGTCCAATCCCAAATTCAAATGAGGAAGCAAGAGCGCATCCTCGAGTCTGCCCTTCGGGCCTTTGAAGATCCTTCCATCTTTGAGCATAATAGTGGACACGGAGCTCCATTAGATCTTCACTTTGAATGTTAAAGCCACGACTGCTCGTCGCAGACTTGCCGAAAATTTGGTGCAAAAAAGCGAAGCAGGATATGGGCGAGAAGATGAAGCCAGAAAATGATTATCAATCTTGACAAGGGGTTGAGAGTCTGTGCGACATTTACGCAGACATCGCGAGCAGTCTCTTGAAAGCATCGCAACGTAAGAGCTTTGAGTTTGAAGGAAATGTTTGGGCGAGCGCGCGAAGCTGTTGCCTCAAATTAGTCCTTGGCGTGAATGAAGAGAATTAATTCAATTCCGATGAAGGAATCTCACGAAAATAATAAATTATTGGCATTCGTCCAAGTTTATCGTTCTCCAGAATGGCTCGTCATCGTCAATACTTGGTGGCTAAGTGCCTGTTCATTTTATGGGAACAATAAACATTGCCCACGACGTCGAAAGTGTCAATCGATTCGAACAAATCGATATCGTGCAACATCCCGAGTTTCGAAACGCGAAGAGCGAAGACACATCGGTAAATAAATGAAAATGTCAGTGAGACACGTCATTTGTGTGGTCGATCACTGCAGCACGTGGCAATGTGGCAGAGATTTGCACCGTGGCACGTAGAAGCAGCGCGAATGTAAATTGCTCGTGCGAGTCGTGGCTCAAGCTCTGCTGCAATAAATCTCCGTAGAAGAAGCGACGATTGGCGTCACGGAGGAGCGAGAAGATGAAGCGATAGCAAGAGAGAGCAGGGAGAGAATGAGGAGATAGGATTCCGAATACCTTGCTCTCGGCGTTACGAAATCGAGGAAATCCGTTTTCGTGTTAGCGACTCTTTTGTGGCGGGCTGTTCGATTTCCGCTTTGAATAACTATCCGCGGTGAAATATTTATCGTTTCTTATTGACTCTGCGAATGAGGCAATTCCCATGTGCGATAGAAACTACGAAGACGATGGCAAAGATTTTATTTTTTCCCTAAAAAAAAAAAAAAAAATTTTCTTCTAAACGAAAATAAACTCTCGGTACACGTTGAAGAAAAATAGGGTCGTGGTTGACGATGCGACAAAGGAATTTCCAAAAGCCATTTATATCTGGCAAATGGGATTTCCACCAAAATGAAGAAAAAAACTGGCTGAGCTTCCCAAAGAAAATGGAAAACTGTTAAACTGCAAGAATCAGGATAACACAAAAGAACGAGATTATGCTGCCCTCAGGGTCATCGAATAATGATTCAACTGGCAAATGCGAGACTCACCACGAAGATGCCAAGGGCAAGAATTATCAATTTCCCCTCTTTAAAGCGAAGGAAAATGTTCGAGTATGCATCGACTATGCAGGGGAGGAGACAGGAAGGAGTGCCCGTGATGTGCTGCGAGAGACGCGACGATTAGAAAGATGGAATGAAAGAGACAAAGATGGAAATGTGTGCAGGTATTGAGTTTCCTTGATGGGAGGAAATAAAGCATTCATCGCGAATATCGCCTGAAGCGTTTTCTTCTCCTCCCGAGAATTCTACGAGGCTTTCGTCATTAAAACGATATTTCGCCAAATTCGACCTCAACGTTAAAAACATTCATTCCGTAACTTTTCAGAAACAATAATATTCAGTCATTGGAAAACAAATGCACCCTCAATCGAGGAATTCATGTAGAAACTCGCGTAAAAAATTGCAAAAAAAAAAAAACAGATTCTCGATTTTTTTAAAAACTTTTGTTACTTCAGAACTATAAAATTAGGATAATCGGGAAATCAGGAAAATTGCCTCGCTTTCTACAAATTGGTGGAAAGTGAAACGGTCACCCAACCGAGTATCGACCTCGCTCGCGAGGCTGCGTAAATCTGATGAATATCGAAACCGCACAGAGCTTTTCGTTACAATGTTTTCTCACGTGATTTTCATCGATGAATACATTTTTGTTTCCGCATCTGGATTTTATTGAATTTCGAGGAATATTGAATTACAAATACGAAACTGTTTGGTAGGACGACGGATTATGAGGATTTGATATGGTGTTCAGGTTTGTGTACAATTTGATGGGAAACGACAATAAATATTGAACGATTCGATGGAGATGAAAAAAAAAAAAATTGTAATTAAACGAAAATCAATGGAAAATACGCAGGATTTCATGTTCGCGTTGCTCCAGGCGCACAAAACCAGTGAGTTTTATATTTTTTCCAAAGTCTGGGGGCTCGGAGCTGCTCGATTACGATTTTGCGTGCACGTAGCCGCTAGGATGCTCGAAACATACATTTATCTGGGCGACAGAAGTGAGAAAAAAAATGATGATAGTCGAATGAACGAGTCGGAGAGAAAAAGCGAAGGAGAAATAAGAGAAAAAGTGAATGTAGGTGGTAATTATCCGAGCTGCAGGATAGTGCGATTGTACACGCTGCGACCCCTTTATGAGATTTCGTCACGCAGATGACTCGGTAAGAGTAATAACAAAAAACGTAAAACACGTTTTCGATTTTTTCCTCCAAGTTTCACTCGTTCGACGAGCTTCTAACCCTTTCGGTGGTGCATTTCTGTCGCATGCTTGACTCGAAACTTGCTCGTGATTTCTCGACGTCCTGGAAAGTTGCAAAATTGAAACGTTTTGCACTGTTTTCTGATAAAAACGAAAAGATGAAAAATTTCTACAATCATTTTTTTAGCCTCTTTTTGGAAACTGGGTCACTGCCTCAATTTTGTTTTTCTTTCTCATTAATACGAGGCTCGAAAATTGATGCAATTTGTTTTCTGCCAAGATGCGGATGGCCTCGCGTTTGACAGCAGCCGAAAAGACGAAACGATTTACGAGATTTTGAGCCGCAACTAATTTAGCGCGTCGATTCGGGGCGACGCGCTTATCTCCATAGCAGTAAAAGCCTCTACATCGTGACTTAACCATAAAGTCTATACATCTTTTACACGACGAATGGGGGGATTATTTCTCGTGCGAGTCTGATATGGTGTTGGTGTGGGAACGGGGGAGGGGGGGCAGGGGGCTGCACAATGATCCAGAACCAGGGAATCTCATTCTCCACACGAGCGAGTTATATTCTCGTAGACTGCTCGCTCCTGGAAACGCACACATAGGATTTGGAGGTGGAAACTGAAAAATAGTGGCACGTTTTTCACTGGATATTCGCAAATCCTTACCTACCTGTGCGGACAAAACCTCTTGGCAAATATACTGGAGCTCCTTGCAGTTTGATAA
>JBAJMU010000002.1:10343024-10366077 GCA_037952995.1 Hyposoter didymator
AAGGATAAAATAATCAAATTTCGTACACGACGTCGCAAGTTCTCAAGGAATCTCGAAGATAAAATCTTTTGTTCTTCCAGCCTCCCAAAACAGACATTTTAATAATTCTTATTTATTTACGAGCTGCTTCGTACATTTAAAAACACAAAAACACAGAGGAAGAAAGTGAAAAACGAGTTTTGGGAGAAAATGAATTGGAAATTTGGGAGAAAGAATGACAGGTGAATTTATCATCGGGCTGTTTTTAGAGGTCTTAAAGTTTCGCTCTCACAGCCAATCTCACCCTTCGTGAACTTGCTGCTGCCTGTTTTTTCTTTCGGCATCTCTTAACCTGCTGCTCCCTCTTTCTCTCTCTCTCCCTTTTTCGTTCTATTCCGTTTCCTTCATCTCGAAATAAGCGCGTGCCTACAGTCACCCTTTTATATTGAGTCAAGTTCCTAACGTTGCTTTCCTCTCTCTCGAGAGAGAGAGAGCCTTGTACGCACAAAATTTCCAACAATTTTTCATTTCACGCCCTAACTCTGGCTGCTGCGCGTGTTTTCGCGTGCCGCGTCGCAAAATAGCGTGTGATGGAGCGAGGCTCGTGCAAAGGACTGCGCGGCCAAGGATAGAACAGCACTCGGAAAATAAAACATACGCGCGTTCGTTTAATGCTAAATATATGAATCGTCGAGTCTCGAGTTATTAATGGGGTGCGTGCAAGTCGTCGAACATGAGGGTAGAAAAGCTTCGATGCCTACTTTTCAATTCAGGACTCAGGAGTCAATAAGTGTCGAGAAATGATGTACAGCAGCTCGGCGAGCGGCTGCGTTTCTGTTTTCCGGTATAAAAGGCCTTTCGACATTTTTTTTTGTGCTTGAGAAATTTTTTCTCATGCAGGACTGACTGGAGATTTTTTCTGACACTGAAAAGTTAAGCTTTTTTCGTGTCGATTCAGTGACGTCGATGAGCGGAGGAACCGTTTGATTGGCACAGATTCATCGGACACATTCGAATTTTCGGAGATCGAAATTTTCGCGTTCGTGTGAAAAACTTGATTCAAAGAGTTCTGCAATCTTCGCGATTCGTCCGTATAGCGAGATAAGGAGCTTGCCCAAGTTTCGATCGAATCGTGACTGGCCTGCCGATTCGTTTACTTCGCGCGGTTTTCGAAAGTTGACGAATCTCTTGATCAGTGTGCATACGAAATATATCTCGGTGCATAGATTTCTTGCCTTGGCTCGTTCTCTCTCGTTGTTTTTGGTCCGAGTTCCGCAATCGCGGTCCAAATTGCTTTTTCGAGGCAATTTTGAGAATGGAAAGATTTATTTTTGTTCTTGAAATTCAGAGCGTCGGGATGTTGGGCAGATAAAAACGTTGATGCGTTTCGTTGGTTTGGTTGGTAGGCTCGCGCTGTACTCGAATGCCAAGTGAACGATCGAGGTTTCCAAGAGGAAAATCCGTGCAATCAAAGAGCGACTGAAAAGTCGATGCTGCACTGGCGAGAGTGAAGCATCGCATGTCGCTTTGTCGCATCATGCCCCTTTGCTGTCTCTTTTCTCGTGTGCGGAGCTTTCCCAAGCGTGGATAACGAAAAAAAGGGTTTGAAGCGAACCGTTCGATCCGTTATCTTGCTCGCACTTCACGATTTCTTTGTACACGAGGATCGCATCATTCCAAATCGTTTTTCTCTCGCTCCCCGAATGCACTCGTTAATCCCTCGTTCAATATGTTTCGTTTGATTCTCCTGCAGTACCGAGCAAATGTGGAGGGAAAAACTTTTTGGAATTACGTTACGCGAGAGCTTCCGCTTCCTTTGACGGGCGCAAAGAATTCAATGAATGAGCTTTAAGGTACTACGAAAGCACTGTTTTGGGCAAATCTTGACTGGAAATAAAATTTTGATAAAAATCGTCGATATTTTGTTGGACACGGTAAACTAAATATTTTTCAATAATTTCAATATTTCCGTCATTTTGGCGGTATATTTGGTTCCTAACGGAATCGTCAGCGAAATTTGCGATTGGAACGACAAAAATTAGCTTCTTAAGGGGCTTTCTAGAATATTTCTTGATGCAATGACGCACAATTTACTGTTGATCTCTGATTGCGACGTGTCCAACTCATTTTTCCATATGATGCCCTTTTTTTTAGTTCTCAAGAGTACTCAGTGGTTCCGAATCTCCCGGGTACCGAATTTTCATAAAAACCGATTCATTAGAACCTGAAAAAATGTTCACAGAGAAAATTTATCGATAAAAAAATGACGAAATTTTTTATTTTTTCAATAAACAGTTCGGATCGACAATGAGGTAATTATTATACGATTTTGAGAGCATACCTTCGATGTACTGATCGAAGAACACGTTCGTTCCACACTCGTGTATTTTATCCAAACTTCTCTACATTTCGACCATCATCAATCTCCATCAAAAGAATTCAAGGAGTCAATCATAAATCGTAGCAGATACGCGTCAAAAAATCTTAGTCGCTTCCGTCAACTGTCGCGGAGATTAAGGTTCACGTTCCATTGGATTTTAAGGGTCGTAGGAGTTCGCGGTAAAGAAGCAGCAGCAGCAGCAGCAGGGGATGATGCGGCGAGATAAATTAGCATATACGAGAAATGCGTTCGCATGAGAAATGCGTCGGGGAGGGGATTCTTTAGGATAGACGAGAGATTTGCAGCTCCTTCGTGTCTCGATGATTCCTGCGGGGGAATTATGGGCGAGGGGAGATTCCATCGCGCAGATAGTAGCGACAAATTTCCCGAAAAATATGCTCGAGGCTGAAACTGTGCTGGCGGGCTTTTCGAGTAGAGTCTTGGGGGTTTGCACTGCTGGAAATAAACGAGTAAGTGCTTTCCTCCTCCCTTTCCTGCCCTTGAGCCAAAAGTTTTTCAAACCCGCTCGATCTTTTTCTCAATTTCCTATCCTCGTCTTGCTCGTTGATCTTCCCGCGACTCGCCGCACGATGACTTCCTTTCGTGGATTTCGAAAACCTCGACGCTCGCATACGAGAACGAACAAGAAAGGGCGATTCGACACCGGTGATGAGAAAAATATCTCAACGTGGATCAAGCCTGACGAACTGTCTCGTTAAACGTCCAAAGTGCCTGAGAATAATATTAGTCCACAGAAATTCCAGTTCGGAGGCTGTGCCAAGAATAGAGAGACTCGCGCAACACTGAGAATGAAATTTTTTTAAAAATCGTCGATATTTTGTTGAATACGATAAACTCAATATTTTTTGATAATTTCCAAATTTTCGTTATTTTGACAGCATATTTGGTTTCTAACGAAATTGTCAGCGAAATTTACGAGAGGAACGAATGAAATTTGCTTCCGAAGAGATTTTCTAAAATATTTCTTGCTGCATTGACACAATTCTTGGGATTATTAAAAAAAAAAAACGTTTCGTCGAACGTATCGAACAAAATATTCATCTTTTTCGACAAAATTTTCTTTTCAGTCAACACACTCAACATTGAACGTGAATCGAAAATCAAGTCGAAAGCAGCTTCGAGTCTGAGCCAATGGCAAAAGTCTTGACGCACCGTTCACCGGTGACAGAAATTCGTAATTTTCACCAAATCGTTGGACGATCCACGCACCAGGACGGGAAAAAAAAACAAATTGAAAAAATTCTGCGACGATTACCTCTCAAGGAAATTCATAGTTCTTGGGCCAAAAGTTCTCGACGTCAGGCTTTTAAATTTTATAACGAAAGTTGAGACTCCACTTTGACGATTTCCATGCAGGCAGATCAGTCGCGGATGTCGGCGTGGAGCTCAGCGCGAAAATCGTAAGTGAGAGACAAGCAGGAAAATAATATTTTACGTCTCCACCAGATGATGGAGTGTAAGTTGTGCTCTTGATGGTCAAAATGTATGAATGTGCGTGATCCTCCAGACTCGATATGACGACAAACGAGAAGGATCGAGAACCGGAAGTTTCGACCAACAGCAATCTCCAAAAATTTAGCGAGCTGCTTCGCGCGTCGAGATAATTCGCAACGAGCATCTCGATGCATTATTAAGATTTCTCCGTAGATTCGTCGACGCGCAGGTGGGATTTATAATCCCAACAGCAGTTCTTCCTGCCGATGTTTTCTCCATTCACCCTGGTCGAGTTTCCCCATGGCGTGCATGGGTTTCTCCGTCGCAGGGAGATTCCCTTGCTTCCTTCTTCTGCCCCTTCGATGCAACAGCTGCTCCGGACCCTAAGAATTATCAGCTTATGACGAGTTCTCGTAACTTGTACTCGCCATGTTTTTCTTCCCTTTTACAAGGGCTCGCGAAAAATTTGAAGAACGAGGGAAATGTTCTTCTCCACCCGGATTAATCGTTTAAGGAGATCGCTCAAGTTTCATGTTTCTTTGTATAAAAAATATATTTATCAGCATCCATGGGCGAGCGATTAGAATCGTTACTTTTATGAGCGTTTATTCGGTCATTGAATTTTTTAATTTTTTCATATAGATGCAAGGGCAAAAATCTAGGAATGGGGGAGAGTGACGACGAATTGTAAATGGAAATCCATGATAGACGAAGATTTTTTGACGCATCTACGATTTATGATTGACTCCTCGAATCCTTTTGATGGAGATTGATGATCCTCGAAATGTAGAGAATGGAAGAGACGTTTTTTTTTGTATTCTACGAGCTTCACAGGAATGCGATCCTGTTCGATGATTTTCATTCCGAAAAAATCGAGAAATTCTTCTCAAAATCTGCGTTTCCAGAAATTTGGAAACGTCGTTTCGATATCTTCGGAAAGACATGACTGAAAACAAAATTTCGTTGAAAAAGATGAATATTTTGTTCGACACTTTCGACTAAACGTTTTTTTGAATAATCCCAAAAATTGTGTCAATGCAGCGAGAAATATTTTAGAAAGTCTCTTCGGAAGCAAATTTTATTCCTTCCACTCGTAAATTTCGCTGAAAATTCTGTTAGAAACTAAATATCCTGCCAAAATAACAAAAATTTTGAAATTATCAAAAAATATTTAGTTTACCGTATTCAACAAAATATCGACGATTTTCAACAGAATTTCGTTCTCAGTGTAAATTTTAGTGAACCAGAGAGAGTCTTAAATGAAATGTGAAAAAAACGCCAGAAAATTGTTTTATTTGTTTGTTAAATTTTGATCCTTTGTCGCGTGTGTGTGTAAAAATTGGTCGGCACACTGGAGCGATACGCGCGTGAATCTCCGATGTTTAACGCGTTCGGCTTCGCTATTAAGCTGTACAGCGAGATTTCTGGCTCTAAGTCTGTGAAGATTTGTGAGTTTGGGTGTTTTCCAGAGCTCTCTCTCTCTCTCTCTCTCTCTCTCTCTCTCTGTGCTCCGCTGTCCCTCGTGCAGCCGGCATTCGCTCTACAACCCTCGTGCACTTGTCGTGAATCTTCGACTGGTTTTGTGTCTGCTCTCTGTTTCCTTCTCTCGCACACACTTACCAAGTTTCCCATGCTCGCTGGTTTCCTATAACGCTTAGCCTTGCCAATCTAATCTCTCGGTTTGGTTCGAGTCGTTTCCCTTCTCGATACCGCGCGCTACGAGGTGTTGCCGAGACGAAAGAGCTTTTACGCACTTGAGTTGCGGAGCAGGGGGCGGAGAGAGATCCAGGACTTTGCGAGGGTAGAGCATCGATCTCCCTGAATGGGCCGGGGATCGTTTACACAATTTTTTTCTATTTTTTTCCAGGTTCCCAAAATCTTCCGGATATTGAAATATTTCGTTTCGTCGAAAGAGCGATCATTTTTATTAGACGAAGAAGAAAAAATCGTCGTCAATGTTCGGCGACGTTTTGATGCAGGTAAAGAGAAAAAATGTTGTTCCAAATGCTGGAGGTTCGATCGGAAGTTGGTTCGCACACGATTACGAGTTATTTTTCGGTCGAGCATCAAAACTTTTATGGAGCAAAGTTCTCGCTCTCTTCGGATCCTTGGGATCCAGGGCGTTCCATATTTAACGGAGAGTTGTTTGAATAATTGAAGAATTCGAGGCGCCAGCCATTTGTACTTTTTGCTCGTTACTAACTGCTGCTGTTTAAAATTTCACGCGGAGCCGCCTTTTTGGAATAGCTGGAGTGTTTCTTTCTGCTCCGGGGCGCGGGCCCAGGTGCTTGAAAAGTATTTTCTCTGGACTCCGACTGCTGTGTGTCAACATATATACAGAATAGAGGAACAGACACACACGTGAATCCAGGGCGCTCGCGCAGAGCAAGAGAGAAACACATGGACGCGAAGAACACGAAGAAAAAAAAAACGTACATGGTCTAGAATGTGAAAAACATGAGCGTACTCGGTGTACCACACGGACAACAACGAAACAATGTGTTGGTGTTGGCAATAGAAGAGACGGAGCGAGAAGTTTTACGGTCACCACGAGATACGAGTTCAGAGAGCACTCACCAGCCCGTACTGCCCATTTTTACCTCTTTTTCTTTTTCTATTTTCTACCTTCTTCATCCCTTAACACGACTACTTTCCCTTATGCACTCACGAGGGCTCTTTGATGTATTTATCTTTATCTGCAGCCTCTGAGTGCCGAGAGAGTTGCCCACCTGTCGCGGTTTTGTCTGCAAAAGGTTCACTGGATCCTATAAATAAAATAGTTTGTCTAGGAGACAACAGACTTTTTCCATGTTTACGAACGAACAAATGTTCTTATCGCCGCACTAAACGTCAAGAAGAAAATTATATTAATTTTTTTTTTTTTTTCCTTTTTTCGTCGTTTGTACGGATCAGAAGGACGAGGCTCAAGTTTTGCGTTTTGACATCAGGAAAATAGCGAGATCGCTGCGTGTAACGCTCAGACATCATATTTTCCTCGACGCAGACTCTGCTCCTGGAGAATCCCTGCGCACGATAATTCCTACTGCTCCTTATTCTCTCCTGCTGCTCGCTCGTTCTTGATTTAATAATATGGCCTGGCAAGCTACCTAATTATTACAAATACGAGTTCCCTTTTCACCCTTATTTTGTCTCTCAACTGTTAACTGCCTGAAGGGTTCTCTTATACTTTCTGTGAGGGACTGCTGTACTAAACTACATCAAGACTAACGACCAGCACACAAACTTTACTACTTCCTGCTCCTTTGACATTAAGCACGTAGGAAATATCTCAAATTAATCTCACGCTTAAAAAATATTTTCTCATTCATAGGAAGCACTACGAAGTTCCATTATTCCGGTCGATTACGAATTCATTTCAAAGAATTTACTATTTCATTTTTATCGAAAAAAAAAAAAAAAACTGTTGATTCCGTTAAACTCTGACAAAAATATTTTTCTGATTTCTTTTTCAATTTAGGGAATACAGCGAAACATTTTGTTCGTATTTCTCGTCATGCCTCATTGAAAAAAAAAAATTTGAAACGATTTTTACAAAATATGAAGAAATTTTTTTTTTTATCCGAATAAAAATAAATTTTGAATCCAAATTTCTACAAGTTTCACAAACATAAAGAAATGAACGAACAATGTTAGTCAAATATTGATTTTAAACCATTATCCGTTTGTGTCAAACTCGCAAAAAAAAATCTTCTCAATTTATTTTTTGTTTATTGCAAAATTTATTGTAAATATGATTTTTTTTATTTTTTCTATAGAACGTACGAAATATTGACTTTTTATGAAAAAATCGATGTCACGGATAAAAAGTGCAAGACTAAGAAGGATTCTAGTTTCGAAATAACTGGGTTCGTCGTTAATTAAGGCGTTTGTGGGAGGAAGGCAACGATCGAACTTTACAATACGGAGACAACAGTTTACCCTTGTACCTGACTGCAGCTGGAATCGTCTTCCTTTTACTTTGCCTTTTTATTTTTGGTGAAAAAAAAATGGCCCGGTTTTCCATCGCTCTGAAAAGGTCTGAGCTGAATTTAAAACGGATCTCGATTGAACGGTAGCGGGAGTTTAATGCGTGTGCGAGCTCGTGTAGGGGGTTTCCGCGGGTGGTCGGATTAGATTGGGTTCATGAATAAAATCGTAATTTTTCAGATTGCACAGGAATCGGGCCGGGAAAGAACTTGACGTTACAAGCCGAAAGGCGAATAAGAAAAAATGTGAAAAGAAAAAGAAACACAGCTCGAGTCGGCGAGCGCTTAAGATCGTGTGCCATAGATAGAGCGCAGGGGAGGGTTAAATTCGAAAAAGAATCACGATATGGAGGTGGCTCCCTTAAATGAGAAGGGAGCATGAGGCCCTTTGCTCTTCGCCTAGAACTTTATCGCTCGGATTTCTCCGACGATCGATCATTTCCTTCTTTTCGAAAAAACTTCTTATGGACAGAAAAGTCATCGATCGCATTAATTAGATTATTCGAAAATCGATAATTAGTTCATCGAATTTCATAGTTTTTTGTCTTTTCTTTCGCATTATTTTCTCTATGCAAATTTTGTGATGATTATGTTATTTATAAAATGTATAATTGGGCTAAATGTTTCCCTCCTGATTCCTAATTATTATACGAGGCTCAGGATCCCGCTTGAGACTCCTACTCGCACATATTGTCATGGAGTCTCCTCCTGACGATATAATCCTTTGCCTGCACGCACGCACTTACGCAATGTAGCCGAAGGCACATTGATATTAATGTTTGAGCAGCAACGACGTTGAGGCAGGATCCTTTCTCCCTCGCAACATTAATATTAATCGCTCTAGTTTCGTTCACGTAATAATACATTTTACTATACGAGCGACGATCTATCTGAATAATCCTCGAAAGTCAAAGAGACTTTGATCGAAATCTAATGAGTAATTTGATGAAATTAATTTTTTATTAATTATTTCGATTAATAAATTCAAGATTTATATTTATCCGCGTGAATTTTGTTGAAAATATAAAACAATTCACGGCAAAAAGCTTTCGGGCGTTGCAGAAAAGGGATGAAGCGCTTAATTAAAAAAAAAAAAAGAAAAAAATCTGAGGAAATTCATTGCACGTTTGCGTTCCTTCGTCTCGGCGAGGGCGACGCGTTTCTGTACGCACGAATTGCTCCTTTCGATACGTCCGATCGAAGACTCGAATCCTCTTCGCTCTCTCTTTTTTTATTTATTTATTTTTTTTCGAACGATTACCCTCTCGATTTTTTGCTGAAATCCCGCAGGCAAAGTTGGAACTACTGGCAAAAAAAGTAAACAACAGAGATGCACATGCAGAAAATAAAAAACGCGTTCGTACTGAGTGGCGAATTTTCCGGTCCAAAGAATCTCGCGAGCGATTCAACTTTGCTATGGAGTTCGTTTCGTTGAATAATCTCTATGTCTGTTTGTTTTATTCACTGACAATTGGTTCACGTAAAAAGCATGAATTCACAGATCACAAATATCTTTTTGCTTTTTTTCCTGCTTTCCGGGCTCGCCTTTTTTTCGAGTCTGGATAAAATACACGGGTGAGGAACGAACGTGTTCTTCGATCAGTACATCGAAGGTATGCTCTCAAAATCGCATAATAATTACCTCATTATCGATCCGAACTGTTTATTGGAAAAATAAAAAATTTCGTCATTTTTTTATCGATAAATTTTCTCTGTGAACATTTTTTCAGGTTCTAACGAATCGGTTTTTATGGAAATTCGGTACCCGGGAGATTCGGAATGACTGAGTACTCTTGAGAACTAAAAAAAGGGCATCACATGGAAAAATGAGTTGGAAACGTCAATCAGAGATCAACGATAAATTGTTCGCGTTTATTCGCGGTCATTGATTTTTTTTTTTAATTTTTTTATATAGACGCAGGGGGAAAAATCTAGGAATGGAGGAGAGCGAGGACGAATAGAAATATTTATAGGTTTGTAAACGGAAATCCATGATAGGCGGGCAACCGTCCGCATATTTTGGTTCTCGCGCTCGACCGGTCAAATCAATTTTTCCGGTGCATCGATCTTTCTCTTTTTCCGCTCGCGCTGCTGTCTCCCCCGCGTTCAGCCTTTCGTGGTTCGTTCTCTCATGGCCGTTTTGCATAATCCAGATGGTTGAATTTCAAATTTCAGCGAGTGCTTCCGGCTCCGAAATCGCACGCACGCGGTTCTCGTCATGAGCGCGAATTCCGCATTCTCCCTATTTCTCCTTCTGCTGCTCTCTGCATCCGCGCTCTCCTCTCTGCTGTGTTCCCCTTTCGCGCGACTCTCTCGTTTCTCCGTCTGTCGCTCGGTATCGAACAATTGTTTGCGTCAAAATTATAACGCGCTCTTTTGGAATCACGAATCCCATCGATATGCATTCGCGTTTGTTCGAGAATTGGAATAATTTAGTTATTTTTTCAGCGTTTGTCGCGCGACGCACTTGTTTTCGTCACTATCGATTTCAATGAAAAATCATGAAAATCAAGCACCAAAAGACTCCGCGTTTTGCATTGTTGACGTATCGTGAGATTTCTATGGGATTTTCATGGGGCATTCACACTCATGGACCCGAGGGAAGAATAAAAAATAAAAATTGCATGTCGCACTGCGAATTGATCGAAAAAAAAAATTCGCCATTGACAATGCGTTCCGCAATAATTTCAATGAAAAATCCAATAGCAAGATCGTAAGTTTGTTTACTCTTCGTTTTGGCTCAAACGCAACGATAAATTTCCTCGATTTTCGTCATTTTCATTCGTCATTTTGATTTTCGACTTTTAGGAAAATTTCGGAAAATGCGATCTCGATTCTCCACGAAAAACCAACTCTTTACGTACGTGCGATTCTCACCCTTCAATGTACACCATACACGTCGATATCCAAGTGTCTCGCCAACACGTTTTACGACGGAACGACCGCGACAGCCGAGCACACGTCGAGAATGTGGGCTAAAGTTCGTTTCCGGTCGCAGACGGTTTTACGATTCGACATTAAACTTTAACGCGCATAGTCGATTCGTGCTGCTCTATCCCTCCGAGTTTTATACATAAAAACTTTCTAACGCCACTCTATTTTTCTCTCACTCGCTCCCTTTCGATCCATCTCGCTACTTGTCGCACATGTAGTCCCTCAATTTCACAGACTCGTCTCTGTAGGTATATACACTCCGGGACATACTTTCCGTCTATATACACGCGGAAGCAATCATCAAAAGCCCAATATCGATTATTTGTTCAAGTTACGAAGCAACTACTGACCAACGGAGATATCAAGAATGAGGACATTGTTGCTATTTATAAATTTGCAATTATGATCAAAACTGTTAAATATTTTATTCATAATGGAAAATAAACGTAGAAATTCATTTTTTCTTCGATTTACAAATTTTTTAATTGCTGAACGCAGTAAAAAGTACGAAACTTTATAAAGTGGAATTAAGCAGCGACTTTTTCAAGTTTGTTGAGAATCACTAGAGCAAACTGTAGGATTTGGAAAAAATCTTGCAATTTGCAGATCGTCGTTTATTCTGCCGACAATTTTTTGTGAATATGAAGATTTGAACAATTTTTAAGCATTAGAAAAATTGTGACAGTGGGATGCTATTTATAAATTTGCAATTATGATCGAAAATGTCAAATATTTTATTCATAATGGAAAATAAACGTAGAAATTCGTTTTTTCTTCGATTTCCAAATATTTTAATTCTTGAACGCAGTAAGAAGTACGAAACTTTATAAAGTGGAATTAAGCAGCGACTTTTTCGAGTTTGTTGAGAATCACTAGAGCAAACTGTAGAATTTTGGAAAAAAGCTTGCGATTCGCAGAATCTTCTTCTATTCTGCTCACAATTTTTTGTGAATATGAAGATTTGAACAATTTTGAGTATTAGAAAAATAGGGACAGTGGGATTTTTCGATTTTGTTTGCAATTTGATGGATCGAGGCTCCGTGTTCTATTCATGAGACGCAGTGTTCTTTTATTTTCTTGTTCCTTTTTCATCCGCGTTTCTATCGAGTAGCACGTAAAGGTTGTTTATCGTCCTGACCGACACGCGAAATTGAATAAAGTTCTCGATGCTCTCTCTCCGCAGTTGGTGTAGTTGTTAAGGGCGCATGGAATACTCAGCATAGCAAGAAGCTCTAGAGCGCGTGTTTGGTGGTGGTGAGAGCAACAGGGACGAAGAGCGAGAGAAAAAGAGAATTTACGTGGCCACGTCCACGTGCATCGAGTAAATTGATATATTCGACGAGTTTCTTATTGGCGTATCGGTCGTGTGCATATATTCGAAAGTACAAAACGCGGTGATATCGAGAGCATGGCGGGTTGACATTGTGGAGATCGTTAGAGAGACTCGCGTAACTTGACGCCCGGCGACCACACTTTGCGGTTCATGTCTTCGTGAGAAACAATTCGTCATGGAAAATTCCATGTCAACGCCATAGACAGAAAACAATTGCGAATATGAAATTCTTTGCATTTGGTTTTCACTTCGTGGGCCTTAGAGTTTGCCAGTGAAGAAGAAAATACGATGAGAAAGACGAACGAAGCGTCGCTTTATAAAATTTCACTGCACTGAGAATAAAATTTTGTTAAGCATCGTCGATGTTTTGTTGAATACGGTAAACTAAATATTTTATAATAATTTCTAAATTTTCGTTATTTTGACAGTATATTTGGATTCTAACGGAATTTTCAGAGAAATTTACGAGTGGAACGACAAAAAGTTGCTTCCGAAGAGACCATCGAGTAGTTACCGCCACTGCGGAGCATCCTGGCTGATCATACACGATTCTATATGTTTATTTCTTCCCTGCGTGGCCCGTGCCAGGACTGAGGCAAAGAACAACGCGCACACGGTCTTGCCAAACCTGATATGTCTGCGAAGCCCTTTTCACCACCCCAAACGCAAAAGTGCAGAGAGCAAGGGAGAGAGCCGAGCACGGCTCTTCCCCTAGCACGCTGTCGTCGGGGGGGCACGGGACTCTCATGAATATGTAGAGTGTGCGAGATGGTGGTCAGACACCGGAAAACTTGGCGTATAGCAGCCCCACCGCACACCATGAATATGCTAAGCATCGAATGAGGGGTTAAATAACTCAACCCTCATTTTCGTATCTTTATTATTTTCTTTTTAACCACTTTTTTCTGTGTTTCTTCAGGTTCCTCGTACTTTTTATCACTCATTTGCCAAGTGAAACGTTTTGACGGAGCAGTTGGGTTCTTTGGCTTCGGGGACGAATCGGAGGAAGGATTCCAGGACGAAATTCATGGAAACTCACGTTCTATCTCATAGAATTTTATGGCTAAACTGTGAACTGTTTCCTTTGGGACTCACTCGGGAAAACTGCGTCGAATGGAAATCTCGGTAATCGCTTTGGAAAAGCTGCTGGAAAAGCTTGTCAAAGGCTCTCTGCTTAATGAGTGAGAAAATATAGCGGAGCGATCGACAAAAGAGAATTCGATACCGCGCGCGCGGAGAAATGTTGATGAATTTTCAAAATATGCTGGTTCCTTTTACAAAGAGAAAACGCGATGGCTGGTGAGTAAGAAAAGCTTTCTTGCTCTTGGGATGATAGCCAAGAGGCAAAGATAACGTTTCGACGAGAGCTCGATGGCAGGGGCTGCACGGATAGCCGTGCGGCTGTCATGGAGGGTATTATCCATCTCGTTAGAGGCACAAAAGAGCTGAAGATAATTAATTTCTCGTTAATTGTCAGTTCGCGTTTCTCTCGTTTGGTACTCTGCATCATCTCCTTCCTCTGGCATTTTTATTTACCAAAACCTGTCGTGCTTAAAGTCATTAGATGCACGAGACAGATTTCTCTGCACTGATAACAAAATTTTGTTGAAAAAGATGGATATTTTGTTCGATACGTTCGACTAAACGTTTTTTTGGATAATCCCAAAAATAGTGTCATTGCAGCAAGAAATATTTTAGAAAGTCTCTTCAGAAGTAAATTTCAGTCCTTCCACTCGTAAATTTCGCTGACAATTCTGTTAGAAACTAAATATTTTTCCAAAATAACATAAATTTTGAAATTATTTAAATAATATTTATAGTTTACCGTATTCAACAAAATATCGACGATTTTCAACGAAATTGAATTTCCAGTGTATTAGTTTTCAAACGAGAAAAAAAAAGAAGAAATTTTTGGAAATTTAATGTTTTGGTACACTGAAAACGAAATTTCGTTGAAAAAGATGGATATTTTGTTCGATACGTTCGACTAAACGTTTTTTTGGATAATCCCAAAAATAGTGTCATTGCAGCAAGAAATATTTTAGAAAGTCTCTTCAGAAGCAAATTTCAGTCCTTCCACTCGTAAATTTCGCTGACAATTCTGTCAGAAACTAAATATTCTGCCAAAATAACGAAAATTTTTGAAATTATTTAAAAAATATTTAGTTTTGCCGTATTCAACAAAATATCGACGATTTTTAACAAAATTTCATTTCCAGTGTAAGTGCCATTATAATCGATAAAGACATTTTTGTAAAGTAAAAATTGAAAAAAAAAAACACAGTGGAAAATTTTAATTGAAAATTGTATTCTGTAGTGTATTTTTTTTTTTCGTCTCCCAATTTCACTCCCACACGCAGTCACCGCGCTCCAAATGTGCCAACTTTTCTTCATTTTTTGACTCGATCCCCGAGAGCTTTCCTGTATGAGAAATCTTTCGAGCAAACTTCACGGGAGCTGCAACAAATAACGGGGGATAAAGGTTTCCGAGGTTTTCAGCCTCGGGTCACACTAGCAATCTATGTTGTATGCAATTCGTATAAAATATGCTACGATGAAGTGGAAAAGGGTCAGTTCGGTGGGTCGAATAGGATGGGAAACGTGTTCGAGGATCAATGGAAAAAGGGGATGTCGGAAAGGCTGTATAGAACGAGAAGCGATGAGATTCAGGTGATGTTCGCCTGCAGCTAACGTTTCCTCGATGTCTGGCCTCAACAATGCAGTCTTTCTGCTTCAAACGACCATGTTCATTCAATAGTTCATCGGCTCCGGTTCACGTAGTACATCAGGCAACTTTTTCTACCTGATACATTTTTTTTTTTAAATAATATTTATTTAACATGGATGGGCATCTCTCCAAGAGTCCCAAAAATGCATTGGAGCTTTGGCGAATTAAAAATGAAGAAAAACGTGGCACAATTTTTTCGATAAATTCAAATTCTGTCAAATTTCTTTTCGTTTTTGAAAATTATGAAACGAAGCCAAGAAGGAACACTCGGGCCTGGCAGAGAAACGTCTCGATAAAAAATTGTGTGACAAGCACGAGAGTACGAGCTCAACATTTTTTTTTATCCATCGAGTAATTTTTTTTTTTTTTTGTAAGGAAACGTTCGTTTTAACGTTTCCACCGCCTCGATGAAACGTCTTGCCACGCGATGAGTTTTAACTCGAAACGTGAACGCTGTGCGAAGTTGGAAACAAGTTGGAGGCTCTCTCGAATGATGGGATACATGGTTTCCCATGAGAGTCTCGTTTATTGACGCTTCGATTGATAGTTGCGAACCGATGTATAGCTCGTATCCCTGTAAGCAAGGAACCCTCAAGCTCACGTGCAGTTAAAGTCAATGAGCGTATAGTCCGACAGCAGGCCGCGCGCGGCGTTTCTTCTTTCCCCCCATTTTCCTTCTCTGCAAACAGTTTCCTGCTCCTTTGTCGCCCCCTCATCCTGCTCGCACACCGCGCGAGCTGTGCACTCGGAGAAACATTCGTAAATCGATGCTACAGCACACGCACTACGGACGACCTGAATGCAACTAAAAGCTCGCGATATCCACCACCTTCTTTCGCTCAGGCACTCACATTGATTTGTTCGCGAGCCCAGGCTTTCTGCTTTATAGCTTTTTCCCGGTACGTGTATCAATAGCTCCATAACACTTAACAAAGCAACCAGACTAAATAAACCATCAGCTGCGGAGCAACGTTTTTCTTTCCGCAATAATTCCAAAACGTTGATGTCGAGTGAGAAAAAAATCCGTTAAAACCCCGTAAAGAAAAAAATGCAACAAATTGCAACGCTGAAAAAAAAAAATTGTTGGAAAGGATCGATATTTTGTTCGATACGTTCAATTAAACGTTTTTTTTTTAATGAACCCAAAAATTGTGTCGTCGCAGCAAGAAATATTCTAGAAAGTCTCTTCGGACGCAAATTTTTGTCGTTCCAATCGTAAATTTAGTTGAAAATTCTATGAGAAACCAAATATACTGCGAAAATAACGAAAATTTTGAAATAGACAAAAAATATTTAGTTCATCGTATTCAACAAAATATCGACGATTTTTAACAAAATTTCATTTCCAGTGAAGGATCCTTCTATCCAATAATTCCAAAAGTTAATGTCTAGTGAACCAAAATAATCAAAACTCCTTGAAGAAACAATTCAACGCAAATCATCAAAATAATTTTTTTTTTTTTTATTATCGTTTTTTTGCGAATATTTGCACTTTTTCGTTATTGCGAATGAAAATCGTTGCTCCTTGGAGGAAAAATGGAACGAAACATGCTAAAAAAAAAAAATTTCCATCGTTTCGTGATTAATCGAAAAAAAAATAATCAGAAATTTTATTCATGCCTCACCGGTCACCCAACCAAGTACCGTCGTTATCGAGTTGCTCATCGTTTTAATTTGAGGACTTGATGGTTTTTGGGCACCTGCTGTTTTCGTAATTGAATTATTTGATTGGCTGAGAGTTTGCTTCGAAAATTGTAACGATCCTGGAGCAAATGAGTGACAGTTGATTGGACTAAATTCCATGTTTGCGATGATCGATCCAGCAGGCAACGTCGACGAGTTAATTTTCATATCTCTCCATATCATAGCACTAATGAGGAATATATATTAACAATTCGTGCAGCTTCTGTCCGAATAATTCAGTGCATAGAGATCTGTATGGGTTTGGTAATAGCGCAGTGCTTCGTGCGGTATCCTTTATGCATCATCGGGATATTACAAGGCGAGGTAACGGATCGCGCGCGGATGCTTATTCGAGCAGATCCAGAGGATTCACATGTTCATCGCTCGGGTTTATGCATATTTCAGAGGCACGTCAGTCATTCCGAGTCTCTCGTTTCGCGATATGTGTAACACGTACCAGATCCACCGAAATATTGGTCGGCGCATAGCTGGCGTTGGATTTTTAAGGGTGCATGACCAGAATGGATGAGAAATAGCTTCTGCCCATATTCTCCAGGGCTCGTAAAACCGTATTACTTTTAGGACACGTAATCGTAAACGGAATTAACTTTTAGACCTTTTTTTCGCAAACCTAATATGATTTTTTTCATTGTATTCGATATTTTTGTGAAAAACTACGAAAAAATGAGGAAATTTCGAAAATTTTACCAAAAAGTTTGAATTATTCAGGCGACTTTTTTTTTTTTAGGCTTGTTTGGATTTTTGGTACCGTTGAAAAGTATAGAAAGGAAAGGGAATTATGGGAATTTTGTATCAGTACGTAGTCTTTATAAATTTGAGAAATTTTTTTTTTTGCAAACCCAATATAATTTTTTTCATTGTATTCGATATTTTTGTGAAAAACTACCAAAAAATGAAGAAATTTCGAAAAAATTTCATTTGGTCACAAAGTCTCGAAAAAATTGAGGAATTAACCAAAAAGTTTGGATTATTCAGTGATTTTTATTTTTTTTTAAGTTTGTTTGGATTTTTGGTACCTTTAAAAAGTACAGAAAGGAAAGGGAATTATGAGAATTTTGTTGGAGTACGTAGTCTCTATAAATTTGAGCAACTAACCAAAACGTTTTAATTATTTTGTTCATTTTTTTTTGAGTTTCAATTAAATTGGCGGCGGCTGAACATTTATTTAGATTTCTGCTTAATTATCCGGGCTTTGCTAGCGGGAGGCACGAATTAAGGGCCAAATCTATCAGGAATGCTGAAAGCTGCGTTAAGATCGCATAAATATCGAGTTGTTAGAAAGTGCATATAAATGTGTGTGTGTGTGTGTAGGTTCACGTAGATCGTTCGGAGGTTAATATACGATAGTAAAAGAGGGAGCGAGGGCGGGAGCTAATTAATTCAGCGGTGAAAAATTTATCGCACCCGATTGGCCGCACGAAACGATGAAGAGAGATGAAACGATCGAGAGAGAGGGAATAAACAGGGAGTGAGAGCAGAAAGTACGCGTGTGTATGAAAACATTTTTTCCAGCTACGTCGTTATTATTATTTTTTTTTTTCATAATTCCCTGAACGTCTTTTCTTGTGAACAAACGCGACACTGATCGGTCCCTGATAGTTCGTTCAATTAAGAGACTCTCGTTGACTCGTTTAAAATTCCATAAACGTCGTTAACGCAAAGATCATTAATCATGAACCGAGATTTATGTATCGCACAAACTTTGCAGAAAAATGCAAGATCGCGAGGTGTTTCGTGTCGAGATAATTGTCCACGTGATCGAAGTCAAATGGAGTGCGACAAGAACTCAATATTTTCGCGATTCTGTCGTGAATTGTGGCGACGAAACAATTTTATTTTTTTCGTCGTGATATTTTATTATTCTGAAATTTATATTTTTATTTATTATTCCCGCGTATGCCCATGAAGGTTCGTACCCATTGCTGTCGCTCATAAAATCCGCATTTTGTAGTTTTTATTAATAATTTATCGAGCAAGTTGATTATTGAGAAATAAAAACGCTTTTTGGAATTTTTTTAAAGTTTGTTCCGTTCGTCTGTGTTCTGGGCGTGAATCTTTTGTTGTCCACGTTGTTTTCTCTGCGAGTCCGATCTCGGATTTTCCATTTTTGAGCTCCATTTTTTCTCCTCGACGTCGAACCAACGAACAAAAAAAGCACAAGAACGAGTCACAGCTGATTGGACATTGGATGCCATTAATTGTGATCGTGACTGGCACACAAAGTGCACGGAGTCCGAGCTACTGGATCGTCAGCAAACTGCAGCGGCAAAAAAGTCTCATGGGAAGTTGGATTTTCAACAAGAGGATTTCGAGGTGAAATTTTTTGGTCACTCTGTAACCATCGAGTCGAAAAATCGACGAAAAAGTAACGAGAATTCAAAATCAACAGAATTTCAATTTTAAAGAAAAATTGAATGATTTCTCGCGAGCGACTCGAACTTTCCATTGGAGTTTAGCTTCGTTCCACAGTTTCTTCACCTCCATTGATTTTCTCAGGGAGTTGATATTTCGAAGGAAAGAAATTGTCGTATTTGGCGAAAGAAATATCTGATTTTTGAGATTCTTTGCTTTTCCATTGTTCGAGCGCAGGCGATGAGACCCTACCACGAGATCTCATCCCCCGAATTCTGAATATACTCGTTCACTCGTGTGTCCCGAGCTGAAGCAATTTCATTTTCAAGATTTTTCGACTAAAGAAAAGAGCTTTCTGACTCGAATAGCAGAGCCAACGTGTTTTTCCTTTTATCATCTCATTTACATAATGCAGTTGGTACTTTGCCACGTGGATTGCGAGGTAGCACAGAACGCACTGCATCCCGACCTGAATGTGTAAGTACATGTGTACGAAGTGTATGCAATTTTGAAGAAGCTATCCACAGACAAAAGCCAATGATAAACGTTTATTGAAAAAAAAAACGTTAACGACCCAAAATTTTTCATAAAGTCGACCCAAAAAAATTCAATAGTTAAGTTTATCGCTGATTTACCAATCAAGCTACAGTTTCTCCATCGATTGTGCTTCACTCTTTTCTCCAAAAGTTCCTACACTGAGAATTTTGTTGGAAAAAATCGATATTTTGTTCGAAACGTTCAACTAAACGTTTTTTTTTGAATAATCCCAAAAATGGTGTCATTACAGCGAGAAATATTCTAGAAAGTTTCTTCAGAAGCAAATTTCAGTCGTTCCACTCGTAAATTTTGTCAGAAACTAAATATTCTGCCAAAATAAGAAAAATTTTGAAATTATCAAAAAATATACAGGAAGAGAAATTTATATCAAAAAAATTTATATCAAAAATTACTGTGCCACATAGTTTTCTGGTGACAGTATCGTCCCTCTGAGAAATTTCAGCAAAAACATAATAATTTTTATTAAAATTCTATCAGAAATAGCGAAAATTTGACATTTTCACCCAATTTCAGATTAAAAATTACTATGTTTTTGCTCAAATTTTTCAGAGGGTCGATACTATCACCAGAAAACTATGTGACGCAGTAATTTTTGATATAAATTTCTCTCAGTGTATAGTTCACCGTGTTCAACAAAATATCGGCGATTTTTACCAAAATTTCATTTTCAGTCTAATTTCCCAAATTCCTATAAACATAAAAACCACGAATATCGAAAAATTCCTCAAGAACCTCTCTTTTCGCAACAGCAGCGTACTAGTTGCTAAATCAGAGGTCAGCGTGACTTCACGGGTATAAAATGAAGGTGGACGTCTAAATCGCGAGCGGTAACATCGACTGGGTCACCAATCTCGTGCACCCCTAGACCATGACACAATGTATTTGCTTTTCAATTATTCAGAGCTTGTTTCCACATTAAACCGTGAACGTAAATACAACGTGTATGTATGTAAATGTGTCCGTGTGTGTGTATGTGTGTATGTGTTGGTTGTACAAGTTGGTTTTGATAGTGGAAGTTCGTCAAATGTGCGTAACGTTGATTAACACTTGGAGGACACAAAACCGCATAATAGCCACGAAACGCGGGCGGCGATGGTTGGTGAGTTGTTAACCTCGCTGATTTTCCTCGTTTTCCACCCACCGGTGCTGAGCTCGTAGTGCGAATTGACCACGAGGCTTGGTGGCCTCTATCGCGTCATGCTACAATCACGATGAATCACTAAAACACACGCATATGTTGGTAAACGCACGCGTTGTTCACAATGGCTGTGGTTTTCGTCAAGCAACCAGGGATTGAAAAAAAAAAACGATTAGAATTTGGAAACCGAAGGATTTACTTAGTGGATTCTCGAATTAGCAGCCATTAACTATTTCGTGACGACTCGTCGTGTGCTTCGTGGGAGGAAATGACTTGAAACATTAACGCTCGGACTATGATTATTTTTATCAGTCGTGAATCCCGCTGCGGGTCAATTAACGAGCCCAATCGTTAACTTGCGGCTCGAAATCTTTTTCGTACGTGGTGGCGACGCTTAATTCACACACTGGGAATAAAATTTTGTTAAAAATCCTTAATATTTTGTTGAACACGGTGAACAAAATATTTTTTGATAATTTCAAAATTTTTGTTATTCAGAAAATTTAGTTTCTGACAGAATTGTCAGCGAAATTTACGAGTGGAACGACTAAAATTTGCTTCTGAAGAGATTTTCTAAAATATTTCGCGCTGCAATGACACAATTTTTGGGATTATTCAAAAAAAAAAACGTTTAGTCGAACGTATCGAACAAAATATCGATCTTTTCCAACAAAATTTTGTTTTCAGTGTCCCAAAACTTTGAATTTCCAATAATTTCTTTTTTTTTTTGTTTCTCGTTTGAAAACTAATACACTGGAAATTAAATTTCGTTGGAAATCGTCGATATTTTGTTGAATACGGTAAACTATAAATATTTTTTAAATAATTTCAAAATTTATGTTATTTTGGCAGAATATTTAGTTTCTAACAGAATTGTCTGCGAAATTTACGAGTGGAACGACAAAAATTTGCTTTCGAAGAGCTTTCTAGAATATTTCTTGCTGCGATGACACAATTTTTGGAATTATTCAAAAAAACGTTTAGTAGAACGTATCAAACAAAATATCGATCTTTTCCAACAAAATTTTGTTTTCACAGTTGCCGTAGTTTTTCCTTACCGAAGAGAACTTAACGTACGATAAAGTGCGATTGAGTGAATTTTTAATAACCAAACTGTAGAAAAACGATTGCGATTGAAAATGGTGAGAGCGAAGTAAACTAAGAATTTTCGTAGTCTAATTAACAATCGAGCCCTGCACTATACGTCTGGCGTTGATAATCGTCTGAGAAAATTGTGCCAAATCTGTTAACTGCAAAGTTCCTGCGAGGCTGCGGCATATCGAGAGCGTTCGGTGTACATTCTATAAATGAAACGAGTTAAAAGTGTCTGTGCACGAAGGCAGCAGAGTATAAGTGTTTGATATACAATAACGTATATTTTATAAAAGAGAGACGGATGGAGAGTGACATAATCGAAATAGATAGTAACCGAGCGGGCGGAAGGGCGTCGAACCGCGGGTCCTCGACCGGGTTAATTGAATTTCCATTAAACACATCGGTTATTCAGTGCCCGCGGGTGATGCAGGGATGAGTGTGCTTAGCTCCCTGATATCCACGTACACACAGGAAACTCTGCATGTCACAGAGTGGCGGAGACTGCGAATCAAAAGGACGTTGACCCTGCAAGCTCTGCACGGAGTTTCCCGATTCTCACGCGCCCTTTTCTTCGCTAGCGAATAACAAATACACATGCAAATCTATACATTTATATATAGAAATAGATTTTCGTGGCTGAGCAATGAGCGAGTGGCGCGGAGCAGTCATCTCTGCTCGCGAACGTCTGATACTCGTCGTGAATTCTGACTAATTTAGAGAGTAACCCCAGTGGCAGGAGCAGAGCCCAAACACACATACACGAAAGGTCTTGCTGTGTACATACGAGATAACAGAATGTTTGTGTATGTATGTAAATTTTGTATGTGTGTGTGTGTGAGTGAGAGAGAGAGAGAGAGGAAAGATTATATGCATTTTGGGACGGGGTATTGTCACACATTTTCAGTTCACACATTCCCTTACGGAGAGTGAACACACTGACAAAAACGTACAAGCTGGTTGGAGGACTCGCAGCCTGTGTCAGATAAATACCGGCATTACAGACGCAGACCATCCGGACAGGCTACTGAATAAAATGTGAACTGAGTGGTTGGGCGGTCGAAGAGAAGCCGCGGCTATATATATATTGTCGATCGATCCTGGTATGTCAGGTGGAATTTGCGAGAAAATGTCCGAAAATTAAATATGAAACATCGCCAAATGGCCCGACGAAATCGATAAAATTGTGCATTCCTGTCTCTCTTTTCTCTTGCCAAACGCGCTTTTCACCCTCTCCGTCTCTTTCACTCTTTCATCTTCCATTCCCAACGCCACAGACGCTTCTAGTTACTCTTGCCCCTGGGATCCTCTTTTTCACCTTTATCTCTCGTTCTCCTTCTCTCTCTCTCTCGAGCTCTCTTGCTCTTCCTTGGTCGGGGTTGGTGACCGAACTCTCTGGACCACTTTTCTTCTA
>JBAJMU010000002.1:10366088-10419721 GCA_037952995.1 Hyposoter didymator
TCTTCGTCTCTCTCTCTCTCTCTCTCTCTCACTCTCACACTTTTTCTCATGGTGTCTCGTGGCTTTCGTCGTTAATGTATAATAGGATATCCGTTACCCTCTCCCCTTTGGTAGTATGACTCCAATAACGTTACCGGAACCAGACTCCCACTGCACGTCACCGCAGACACGACAAGCTGCGCTCTTGGGGCATATCCTAAAAGATCGCGTTCACGATCTATTAAAAATCCACCGCAGACTAAACTTTCCCAACGTATATCGCATTCACCTTTCCCACAGCAGGTGACAGCAATAAAATATTCTCCAATTTGCACTTTTTCTCTTCTGTCCTTTCCAGCAACGCTTTTTTCTTTTCCAGTGCAACATTTCCCATTAAAAAATTAAAACTGTACGCCGTTTCACCATGAACTCCCATCCATCCTTTTTATTTTGGATGATCGTCTCATCGGAAGGACGATATTCAGTCGTTACGAAAACAGAGGGTCTTGGTCGAAATCCCATGAGAGCTCGTGCACTGGAAATGAAATTTTGCTAAAAATCGTCGATATTTTGTTGAATACGGTAAACTAAATGTTTTTTTAATAATTTCAACATTTTTGTTATTTTGGCGGACTGTTCAGTTTCTAACAGAATTGTCGGCGAAATTTACGAGTGGAAGGAATAAAATTTGCTTCTGAAGAGACTTTCTAAAATATTTCTTGCTGTAATGACACTTTTTTTGGGGGTATTAAAAAAAAACGTTTAGTCGAACGTATCGAACAAAATATTCATCTTTTTCAACAAAATTTTGTTTCCAGTGTACCAAAACATTGAATTTCCAATAATTTATTCGGTTTTTATTTCTCGGTTGAAAACTAATACACTGGAAATTGAATTTCGTTGAAAATCGTCGATATTTTTTGTTGAATCCGGTAAACTAAATATTTTTTGAATAATTTCAAAATTTTTGTTATTTTGGCAGAATATTTAGTTTCTAACAGAATTGTCAGCGAAATTTACGAGTGGAAGGAATGAAATTTGCTTCTGAAGAGACTTTCTAAAATATTTTTTGCTGCAATGACACTATTTTTGGGATTATTCAAAATAACGTTTAGTCGAACGTATCGAACAAAATATCCAGCTTTTCCAACAAATTTTGTTTTTAGTGTGGCGTCGAAGAAATGATGCTCGTTAATTTGCAAATTTTGTACTTTCTGTGACTTTTTGAATCACCAAATTATGAAGAAACTGGATACTTCTTCTCATCAGCCAGGAATTTGTTTAGGAAATTCGTGCGACTATAAATAATGGTCAATAATCGAGCGAACAGGATATCACAAAGTAGTTAGTTACCCTTGTTTAGTCTGTTTGCGAGCACAGTGCAGATCATATTCCTATAAATTTATGATGCTCCAACTTATACACATTGTGTTTGTATGCGCGTCGACTTTCCAGGAGTTTATACGCCACGATGTACCCGCTCGATTTGTATAACAAATATCTACATGTATACATCGGAAATGGGGAAGAGGTTGATCGAACTATCGGACCGTAAACTTGGCCGTTTATAGGAGGCGAACCTGGAGAATCTATGAACTGCTTTTCTCCAGGAAAATTCGCCACCAGTCGATACGAAGCAACGCGATCGGTGAAATAAAGATTCGCCAAACTTTAAAGCTTCGAGACTTGGTGAATAAAGTTCTGGATTTTCGGTCGGATTAAGGGACTTGTTTTTCAGGTGTAAACGACGATTTTCACATTGAAATCCAGGCTTTTCGGTGTTTGGGGGATGGACGTGAATCATTGAACGATCGATCGATCAATATTCGATTTTTACGCTGATTCGAAAAGTAATTCATACGTTTAGTCGATCGTATCGAACGAAATGTCCATCTTTTTCAACAAAATTTTGTTTTCAGTGGACAGATTTTTATTCGTAACGAAATTTTTTCTTGATCGAACGAAAAAAATTGACAAAATGACGTAATTTTTTTTTATTGAAAAGTAGCCCCTTAATGCGTGAGCTGTAAATCGGATTTGGTAACTAAAGGATTGTCTAGGAATAATATAGAAAACTGTGAGAGGGTGAAATGGGAAAGTAATGTGGAGGAAAAAATGGGAAAGTGAAAAAAAGCGTAATATGAAAATAAAGGCTAAGTGTTTCGATATTTATCGGTTGGCACTTGGGACGATAGTTTTACTGGGCGTTTTGGAGGGTCCTCGTATTCTCGATCTCGCGCGGTGTGAGGCTGCAGTGCAATGGTACGATTCACTGGTTGGCATTTACCGCGCGAACAAAATAAAAGGCGTAAATCGCTCAATTTAACACGCAAAGTCACGAGCGACTCGCCATTTTATTTTCCAACGCGAGTGTGGATTTTTTTTGGCACTGAGCCAACGGAAACTGTGGCCGACGAGTATTCTCTGTTCCTACACAGGGAACAACCCCTGGGGAGGTGCGGGACGGACGAGCACGAGGATTCCCCACAGCAGGGAAAGTGGCAGTTCGATTTTCTTCCCTTTTTTTTTTTATGTCGCCAAAAATATTAGTGCTTTGTGAAGCTGAAGCACTGAGAAGAATGTCGAACGCAAAAGACCCCGATAGGAAGAGGATTTCAAGTTGGAAAGTGTCCTGGACGTGCTCCTTTAAAGAATGATATTCGTTAAGGTGGTTTGCCAACGTTTGGCTCGCTCGATTTCGACATTTTTCAAATTTATAAATTTTAGTCTTTGAGATTACTTCCGCAGTCTTTCCCCATCTTATCCTTTTATCCAAGAAATTTCAGACTCTCGTAACAATTGGATGAAAGCCAGACAGATGGGAAGAAAAAAAGTAAAAAAAAAAAACGAGAGCCTTGCACCAAGAATATTACGTGAATCGTTTTTCCTGCACTCTGACATTTCCCCGTTTCTCTTTCTCATAGAGTTGAAAAAACTCTCAATCCAGAACAGGTCAACGTATGTACACACGTGTTCGGGAGCTTTTATCGATGGTTATATATTTTTCCCTCCCTCCGACTCCGTTGCCTCGTCGTTTTCCTACACACATGAGTTTCGATCTTCAACGAGAAACGAAATCCTTGCCCGATCTCTCCAGATTACCGTGAATCTCGTATTTTAAATTCATCTCGAAGGATATAACGAAAAGCTTGTCGATATCAAAATTCGCTCGATGAAAATTTATGAAAAAATACTCCGAAACAAAATTAACAACAATTTAAAAAAAAATTGCAAATTACATTTTTTTTTCTTCGCAGCTCGAAAAATCAGGATTTCAATGGAAAGGACCTCGAGTCCTTTCTATTGATTTAAAAAGTTCACGAAGTTTGGCTCGATAATTTCAAAATTTGGAGCGTTTTTTTGTTTTTTTTTTTTTTTTTTTTTTTTTTTATTTNGCAGGAAACGTTGGTGTATGAGATGGAAGTTTATCCAGTAGCATTGAGACGTTTTTCTCGTAGTGGTCGTGACGAAATTGCACGCGGCGAGAATGCGCGACGATAAAATGTCCCCGTGTAACGTTTCCTGGTGCTAATGGCCCGAGGTTAACACAGGTGAGCATTAATGTTCTCCAGAGAAGTTGGAGGGTGTGGATGATAATGTAAAACTGGCAGTTGCCTACATTTGACGACGTTGAGCATCAAGAACGAGCTGTAAAGACCCACGACGGTTGCTGGGAGCATATTCACCGTCGAATAACACTCTGTATGTTTTTTTTTTGCAACCGCAGATGGTCTCATGATTAACGTTCATTTTACGATGTAAGTACAGAGTTTTCCAAGTGCGATGCTGTCAACCTCGTCGAAGAGATCGAGTTTTCAATTTTTTCACGAAATAAAATAAATTCAAAAGTTTAAACGTCACAGTTCTTTTTTAGGATTTTTACCAAAAACTTTGGAGAGTCTGCGAGACGTTGACAATTCCCACAGCGGAAAAAATAAAAAAAAAAAATTTTAATCAAAAAAAATTATAGCTCATTAATCAAAATCGTTAATGAAGAGATTGGAATTTTTTTTTTTACACGTGTGTGTGTTTTTTTTTGTGTTGATTTCACGAAAGGAATTTTTGATTGAAAAGTTGAAAAAGTTGGGAATCCAGTTCAGAACTTTTTTCACAATTAAAAAAATTAAAAGAAAAAAAATATTAGACTCGATACATTGAGTTAACCGACAGGGAGAAAAAAGCCTTTTGACTTAGCCTCTCGGTCGGATACATCGTTGGATGAAGCTTCGACTCCCGTTATACTGTCTACGTGACAGCAACACGTGCGAGGCATCATCACACCGCAGCTCCTCTCATCTTTCTCGTCCATATTTTTTTTTTTTCGTATTTTTCAACTTTTTTTTTTTTTTTCTCGCTTTCGTTGCTAGCTCGTGGAAAGTTGCTCGTTCACTTCAGAGCTCTCTGTACGTGCGGTTAGTCGAGCAAAAAGGTCTTTTCCTACCGCACAACTTGTTTCAGTCGGCAATTACGTACCCGCTAAGTGATTTTATTATCTCAGTGAATTTTTCTCCCTCCCTGCTCTGAAGAAACTTCGTAAACACGTTATTGGCTATTTTTTTTCAATTTGTCGTTACGAATGAGGCATTGAAAGTTGTTCGTGCAGAAAAAACGTTCTGTGGCAAATATTGGGAAAACAATTTACCAGAAGAAATGACGAGAAGCCATAAAAATAATTTAAAATGTGCAAATAAAAGTTGAAAACATTAAAAATTGCAAGAATACGAATTTTTGGAAAATAAAAATAGAAACACGAATTTTGCATTTATTTTTAGATGCATTTTCGAGAAAAAACTTTTATGGGCGTTCAAGGCAAATTTTAGATCCTGAAAAAATGCTCTCGATCGACAAATAAAGAGGTTTTTCGAAAACAGGGGTGTTTTGATTATTCGTTATCCTTGCGACTCGATTTTCAAGTAAATTTCGAATGAGTGAAGAGACAATCGTATCATACCAGTCGTGATGAGCATTCGCCATAAATAAAAAGGGACAGTGTCCATAGAGAGATTATCGTGAAATGCCATGCAGAGTACGAGGCTCACCTGAAACAGATAAAAAACAAAGAGATATGGATGAATGACGTAATGATCGATACAAATGGGAGATTTTAAAAAACCTTTTCGAGAAATACAGTAAATGATGCGATGGAATGAAAAAGTAAAATATATCGAAGTGTACAAGAGCTGTCAGTGTGGAGAGACGGATTGAGAATGATTTAGGAGGTAAACGCCAGAATCTGTCCGGACGAAATGAATATGGATCGTCACAAAACGTCCATGTTTCGTATTCACAATATTAGTCGCGACGTCGCCAAGGGAGTGAGTGCAATCGGCGGACAGGAGGAACGAGGGGGTGGTGTTCATTGCCCTGATCAAATAAATAGAAGCAAACTGTGCAATATGGATATCGACGAAGCTCTGTGATGATAAACCTATCAAATACGTTATTAAGATAAATGGAATAAAAAACACAAGAGATTACTGAAATCGGAACCTCTTAATCCTTCCTTCACCTGGATATCGATAAGTCTAAGCCAATTACATAAAAACCTCTATTTTCGTAACACCTCTATTAGCGTAATTTCCCTCGCCCTGCTTCGGGGGGCTCACCACAGGTGTGGAAACATAGAAAAACGTATTTATGAGTGTAACGAGGAGCCGGTATCGCTGCCGTTACGAAAATAGAGGTCTCAGGTTTATCGCGACGTTGATTATCAAATATTATAAATAATTTAAATAATAAATAGAAGCAAACTGTGCAAATATGGTTAGGGTAAATGGAATAAAAAACACAAGAGATTACTGAAATCTGAACCTCTTAATCCTCCCTTCACCTGGATATCGATAAGTCTAAGCCAATCACACAAAAACCTCTATTTTCGTAACACCTCTGTTAGCGTAATTTTCCTCGCCCCGCTTTGGGGGGCTCACCACAGGTGAGGAAACATAGAAATACGTGTTCATGAGTGTAACGCGGAGCCTCTATCGCTGCCGTTACGAAAATAGAGGCCGCTTAGAGTTATCGCGACGTTGATTATCAAATATTATAAATAATTAAAATTCTCATCTCCAGTTCCTGTTAATTTCACCACAGCACGCTGTTTGCTGAAGAAAGATTGTTTCGTCGACCGCATGATTGCATGCAGAGTTGGATTCATAACAAACATTTTTTCTCGATAACGAAGAAGATTAGATCTCGGAGTAATGTCAAAAAACCTTTACGCAGCAGTTAATCAAGAGCAGTCAGAGGTTTTCCCTGAGGTACCCACAGTTTTTAGTCTCGGTATCGTGAATGGGTATAGAGATTTTTTGGAGCCATCAGAAAATTAGTTTCCAACGACGTCTCGATCATAGATTATTTTTTATCAGCAACAAAGAGGTCAAAAGCGAGCAGCAGCGAGGGCAAAACAGTAGTCATTAGATAATGGGATTATGGGACTTTCGAGTTTCGCCGCATGCAGAGAGACCGAGAGAGAGAGAGAGAGAGAGGAAAAGGGGAAAACGGAAGTTTCTTGTTTCGTTGAATGCGTGGAGAAGGACGTTAAATGAGATATCTCTCTGCTAAAGATAGGAAGGGTACGTTATGGGCGTTTATCAATGATTTATTCGAGTCTGTCTCGATACCTTCCACGGAGGGATGTAGAAAGGGGTGTGCACTCACAGTCATGCGCCCGAGGGCATTTCTGTATATTATGGAGCAGCAGCAGCACAGGGAACGTGTACGCGAGGCGATTCTCGCGCGACCACGTTCGGAATGTATGGCTATGCCAGTCGGATATTATTCCACAAGGCACGCGACCGAACTATACTCTTTATAAATATTTCTGTGAGCTTACTTTATGCACATCGCAGGTCAACGGACTCGTCATCATCTTGACTTTCATTTCCGAAGCTTCAATCAGTCGATCAACCGTGCGAAAACATATTCCGGTTTTTCATCCAGCTCGTTACAGCTCCCGCAATAAAATTCACTAATTCATGTTCTTGGGGCTCCCTCAATGATCATAATCACGCACTCCAAATAAATTCAAGGCATCAGCAGACCGTGCGACTGGTAAATCGATTCGCCTGTCTTCCTGGCGATGGGGGAGCGATCGCTATGGCTCCGACCATCACCAAAGTTTATCGGGCTCGTGCAGAGTCAATACTCGGTTGGGTGACCGTTTGGCTGAGCAAGGACGAGGATTCAAGAAAAAGGGAAGCGACTTCCGTTGACTCGTGGATGAGAAAACGTCAGGCAGACTCTCAGAAGTCTCTGAATTGTAATGGAGAACGCTGCAGGCAGAAAGAATATGAAGAAAGGCCAAAAAAGTGTAGGAAACTTGTTGGGGGTTGAGTAAACGCTACAGAGGAAAGGTAAAGGTAAAAAAAGGGTTGAGTAAACGCTACGAGTGGATGGCAAACACAAGAGAACTTAGTGAACGCCAAAAGCTTTAGCAACATCACACCACCATGGAAAAAGCGTGTGCGTTGCCTCGATACTGTCTCGGAAATCACAGCAGCATGATGTTTATGTCGGTGACTTAACCTCGACGACTCACGCGACTAGTCCACAGCATGTTCTTTCCGCCTCTTTCGCTCTCTCAGACTCGCGCCATCTCCATCCCTCGCTCTTCCATTTTGCCTTACGTGTAAAATTGCGTCTTATCGTGTCACATTTCCGCCATGACCGAGAGAGAATCATTGCACGCGTTGATACACATTTATTTTATTTTTTCCAAAACCTTCGCTGCATAAGTTTTTGTAGTTCGAAAACTTTGCAATGCACGAAGAAAAAAACGAAACTTTTGTTATTTTGTTTTTTTTTTTAATGTCGCTATTTGAGGAAATGAATAAACAAATGGCTTTCTAAATTGTTTATGAAAGACCTGAATTGATTTTTGCTATTTCGATGTTTTCTTGAAAGTGGAAAAAAGTTTTTGGCTCGTGGCCCATGAGCTTCGGCTTTGCAGAGACGTAAAAACACTGGAAACAAAATTTTTTTAAAAATCGTCGATATTTTGTTGAACACGGCCAACTAAATATTTTTCGATGATTTCAAAATTTTCGTTATTTTGGCAGAATATTTGGTTTTTAATAGAATAGTCAGCAAAATTTACGATTGGAATGACAAAAATTTGCTTCCGAAGAGATTTTCTAGAATATTTTTTGCTGCGATGACCCAATTTTTAGGATTATTGAAAAAAACGTTTAGTCGAACGTGTCCAACAAAATATCTATCTTTTTCAACAACATTTTGTTTTCAGTGTACCAAAACTTTGAATTTCCAATAATTTCTTCCTTTTTTTAATCTCTTTTGAAAACGAATACACTGGAAATTAAATTTCGCTAAAAATCGTCGATATTTTGTTGAATAAGGGAAACTAAATATTTTTTAAAATAATTTCAAAATTTTTGTTATTTTTGCAGAATATTTAGTTCGAACAAAAAATCGATCTTTTCCAACAAAATTTTGTTTTCAGTGAAGATAATTATTCTCACTGGCATATTTCTATTGCCAGTTGGATGAGAAAATTGTGTCTGTAGGCTGACTCGGTTGTTAGCTCTGGCCACGAGAAGCCTGAGCCAACTAGAGCGGTATCAGTAATTGCTTTCGTGTAGCTAACGCACATGTAACATGTTTACAAAGCACTCGCAAGCTCGATTCTCCTCGTGCCATGCTTATAATTCCCCTACCATTGTACACCATTTCGCAATTCGCTTCGCTACTCTTGTATGTTTCAGAGATGCTGTTCTGCATCGGAGCATGGGCCGTTACACGTCCGCCCGATCTTCCTGAATTATTGGCTGAACGTCCCGGGGAGCCAGAAGCCAAAAGATATAGCACGAGAGCTACGAATATCCATGGAAAATAAACTCATACAAAAAGGCATCGAAGCAGCTGCATCGCAATAATCTTAAAACAAAAACAAAAATAAAAAGAAAAATCTCCTGAAAAGTCGGAATGAAAAATCTTCCAACTATACACGAAATGCATTTTCCCTGTGCATTTTTTTGCATCTCTCACGTGTGCATCCACGCAAAAATTCTTTGAGAAAAAAACGAAACTGAAAGCAGCACGAATTTTCTGGGATTTTCACACTCGTCAACTGCCTCACACATGTCAACTGTCGTAGAAATAATGAGAGTGCTTCAACGTAACGCACCCCTTCAATATCTTCTTGCCTAGCCTAGGGGATCCCATTTAACGGAAAACCGACTGTATACATTCAAATAGACACACTGAAAACAAAATTTTGTTGAAAAAGATGAATATTTTGTTCGATACGTTCGACTAAACGTTTTTTTTTTAATAATCAAAAAAAAAGTGTCATTGCAGCAAGAAATATTTTAGAAAGTCTCTTCAGAAGCAAATTTTATTCCTTCCACTCGTAAATTTCGCTGACAATTTCGTTAGAAACCAAATATTTTGCCAAAATAACGAAAAATTTTGAAAAATAAAAAAAATACTTAGTTTACCGTATTCAACAAAATATCGACGATTTTTAAAAAAATTTAGTTTCCAGTGTATCACGTTCTGTGACTCGAAAAACCAAAAAAAAATCGATGCACGAAAAACTGTCAAAATCTGGCTGTCCAAATTTTTTTTTAACAAATTCTTATTCATCCCAGATCGCAAAGGCTGGATTCGGGGATCGTGTGAAAAGTTTCAAATTACTCTCTGCTCGGGACACGAACAATCTCGTTATTACTCCAGCATCCTCTATATTTTCATCCAGCTCCATTTCCTCTCGCACATTCTTATCGATTCTCCCACTTTTTCAAAGCTTTTCCGACCTTTGCCAAAAGGTAAAAACGAAACGTGTGGAGTCATGCTCCAAATGCTATTGAAAAAGTAACATAAAAATAGAATTTATGGAAATAAATAGCCGAGCAGGCTCATCGCTTGAGCTGAGGAAAAAAAATTGTGGACCGCACGAATATGAGCTCCGCGCCATGTCCAGCACCCACTCGTACTCGTGAATTTACTCGATGTCCTTTCTTCCCTCTCTCTCTCTCTCTCTCTCTTTTTCACTGCTCGTGACACCAGCTTCCCATATGGACCGCGAGTGCCATTGCTTTTCTTTCCACTCTTCTGCCGCGACGCTCACACCGGACTGACCAACATATACATGTAGAAATTTTCTATCGACTATCGAATATCGATAGGTGCGGTTTTCACCAACGAATCTAGCCATAAAACGATATACACGAACACAGTTTCGTTTAATGCTTTTTTTCTTCTCCCATTCCATTTTCGCACTCCATATGTTCGTGCTATACTTTGGGATTTATGCGGTACGCGAAAAATATTCCTATCGATACGTCTGGCTGGAAATAGTATGAAATGAAAAAGTAAGAAGAGAAGAAAAAAATGTGCGCGAATGATTAATACCACGAGGGGCATGTAAGGGGTGGAGTAAATTTTCATTTTTTTACTTCTCGTTGATAAAATTGCAATGGGAAATTGTTCGAATCGAAAATTTGAGAGAAAACTTCATTTTTTTCGTTTTTCCATGCATCGCTCTGCATTGAGATTCAGCAAGTCAGTGACGATTGATCTGATGCTCGTGATTCGATGAGTACGTGCATGTCGCAAGTGATTCCAAGTTCCGAATGTTTACGAGCAGCATCCTTGGTTACGAGATGCATAACAATATTGTGAGATTTGTGATTCGATGGGGATGAAGCTTACGGGGATAGAAGAGAATCGAATTATTTGGGGCTTTTCGAAATTCTTCGAGTCGAAAGCCAGAGGTAAAGAGGACGAAAGAGACGAGAAAAGGCAGCGAGATAGATAGAGAGAGAGAGAGAGAGAGAGAGAGAGAGAGAGAGAGAAAGGGAGAGATCGACATCGAAACCAAAAGCGGCATAGCGAACGTTCTCCAAAGGGTATTCCGAAATTGCTGGATTCCTGCATACTCTGGAGCTCCAGAAAACAAGCTGTATCTCCTCCTTCTCTCGCTGAACGTATATTTCCTCGATTTATACAAACGCATGGATATCTACGAGACAAAATATACACATACGGAGTACACTGTAAATAGGCATCGAGCTATCGGTTTAATTTTCTGGAGGATATATTTTTGCACAAGAAACTAATAGAAATTTCGACAAAAAATTTCGAATCGCCTCGATTTTTTTTTACCAAATATTTTCGCAATAATAAATCTTGCAAATTGAATGCATCGATTCACTGGATATGAAATTTTGTTAAAAATCGTCGATATTTTGTTGAATATGGTAAACTAAATATTTATTAAATAATTTCGAAATTTTTGTTATTTTGGCAGAATATTTAGTTTCTAACAGAATTGTCTGCGAAATTTATGAGTGGAAGGAATGAAATTTGCTTCCGGAGAGACTTTCTAAAATATTTCTTGCTGCAATGACACTATTTTTGTGATTATTCAAAAAAACGTTTAGTCGAACGTATCGAAGAAAATATTCATCTTTTTCAACAAAATTTTCTCCTCAGTATATTTATTTACTCTGCAGTTATAAATTTGTACTTATTCGCATATTATTCTGTATATGGATTTATATGGAAATGCGTGGAATGTGCAAGTGCCTGAGAAAGCGAGAGAATAGCTCTCAAGAGCGAACAGCACTAATCCTCAGGTTCGGCTTAAGCACACCTTCCCCTACGCGCTGCTTTACCGCAATCTCTCTGGCCGTGGGTAAGGCTTTAAGCCTTTTCAACCCTTCGCTCGTGCTCTTCAATCTTTACACATGCATATATTCTCGACAACTTTCTCTCTTCGTCTTGCACTTTCTCTCTCACTCTCTCGTTCCCTGGCTGCTGTTTGTGTCTTTCCGGGGAAGGGATGCTCCGAAACAATGGAATGCTTACGTCAAACTCTCGCGAGCGTCGTCGCATTTTCCCGCGCGTTTGTATTTCATGTCTCAATTATTTCGTACAAAGGAGCGTCGTGCCGACAACGAGCGACGCACGTTTCGTCCAGCAGCATCTCTCGCGCTTGTCCTTCGTCTCGCTCCTCGTATTTTCCAAATATACTACGCGAATGGAACCAGAATCCCGTAACTATACGAGCCGGCCACCATTATTAGTGCTTGTCCATCAGACTCGGGTGCGAATTTATCCTCGTCATTCCACCAACAAAATTCTATTCGTTGGCGGAGCCCGTTGGCTCGTCCCATCTTCGCAGCATCCGCCAGGCAACGATCTGCACGTAAAATCGCTCATTTTACGGTTTGTTTCGCGCAATGACCGCGATGTCGAGCGACAACCACAACAGCGGTGATTAAAATTTTGAGATGCTCCATTGCTCGGAGACAGGATCGAATATCAAGATACAAACGTGCGTCGCGCGGTCCATACCTCGCGAAATATTCACTCAGCCGCGCGATCGTTATTCGCGACTGAACAATTTTATGGAAAATTTTCTATGAATAACGTTTTGCTAATCGCTATTCTTTCCGCGCAGTGCTCGAAACCCCTTGATAACGAGATTCTCGAATCTTTCGTGGACCCAGATTTTATACTCGCCGAACGACCGCGCTTCGACTCTCGATCCCGAATAACCAACTTAAGCGAACCAAGTTCGCAGCAAAAGCCGCGCGCGCTCGCTCACGCACACCGCGCTCGAATCTTTTCCAGGCATTATTTATTCCTTGTTTAATAAGCAATCTAAATTCTCTCCATTTTCGCACTCGCGGTACTCTCAATATCCCGAGTTTCGTTTTCATCGTCAAAACTCAAGCGCAACCACGAACCAACGTATACGATTCTGCGTCATACGCATTTCGCACTATTTTGTATTTCCGGGTGACTGTGGGCACCGGCAAATTCAATGGGAAACGAATCGTCGAATGTTCGATGCGTTCAATCTTCCCAAAAATATGCCCGCGCCAAAAAAAAAAGACAAACAAACTGATCACATTGAAAAATTTTCATAATTTCACGATTTTTTTTTTTTCATCCAGGAAAAAGATTTATTAAAAATCAATAAAATTTATTAAAAATCAATAAAATTTATTCAACTGAAATAAATTTATTCATTTAAATACCAACCTAATGGACATTTATTTCTTTCGAATAATTTTATTTATTTAATATTGAAATCTTTTGAATTATTCAAAAGAAATAGAAATTTTATTACAACGAAATAAATAATTTATTTACTACCATTCAAATACCAACCTCATAGACATTAATTTCTTTCGAATAAGTTTAATTATTTAATATTGAAATCTTTTGAATTATTCAAAAGAAATAGAAATTTTATTTAAACGTAATAAATAATTTATTTACTGCAAGTAAATAATTTATTTACTACCATTCAAATACCAACCTCATAGACATTAATTTCTTTCGAATAAGTTTAATTATTTAATATTGAAATCTTTTGAATTATTCAAAAGAAATAGAAATTTTATTTAAACGTAATAAATAATTTATTTACTGCAAGTAAATAATTTATTTACTACCATTCAAATACCAACCTCATAGACATTAATTTCTTTCGAATAAGTTTAATTATTTAATATTGAAATCTTTTGAATTATTCAAAAGAAATAGAAATTTTATTTAAACGTAATAAATAATTTATTTACTGCAAGTAAATAATTTATTTACTACCATTCAAATACCAACCTCATAGACATTAATTTCTTTCGAATAAGTTTAATTATTTAATTTTGAAATCTTTTGAATTATTCAAAAGAAATAGAAATTTTATTTAAACGTAATAAATAATTTATTTACTGCAAGTAAATAATTTATTTACTACCATTCAAATACCAACCTCGTAGACATTAATTTCTTTCGAATAAGTTTATTTATTTGATATTGAAATCTTTTGAACTATTCAAAAGAAATAGAAATTTTGTTTAAACGTAATAAATAATTTATTTACTGCAATTAAATGGTCTATTTATTCCAAACAAATAAACTTATTTGTTCTAAACGAATAAATTTATTTATTCTTGAGAAAAGAGAGTCTGATTATTTCTGGTTAAAAATTGCAGTGGAAAATGTTGAGGGATTTTTGAAGGTAAAATTCAATGGTCGCACGTTTTCGAAAGATTGGGAAGAAAAATTGATATTTCGCGTTAACGTTATCCCAGGGATTTTCAATTTTGTCTTGACGCGGAAATCTCTCGCGAGTTTAACGTGCCAGGCAAGATTGTCGAGCAAAAGTGTTGAGCAGTTGCGTACGAAGGATGGAAGATAAAAGAGTTTAATGAAATTGGCAAAGACCCGACACCCATGTCCGCGATGTTAACTGAACTGACTTTCACTTTTTGGAGCAATGACGACTCGTCCACCTTTGTACAAAGCACGAACATAACGCGATGTGCGTTATATTTACTGCACAGCGAGCAACATTCCCCTTAATGAATTTTGCACCGTAAAATTTCAAACTCAATCAACTCGAGCTTTTGTTCGTTTTATTCCACAGAATTTTTTCTGCCTTTGGGTGTTCAGTCAAATCTCACAATTGAGTGTTGAAATGCATTTTTTCAACCGAATAATAAAAACTATGAGAAGTTTTCAATAGTTACAGAAAAACAACATTTTTTCGTATTCAATTACGAGTAAAATGAGTTTTTCTTAAATCAAGCATTTCTGTACACACTGGGTCAATTTGACCCGAACGAATTTTTTCAAAATTGCGCAACCTTGCAGAGTTGAAAATGTTTAAATTTAAAAAACCGGTCATAGGAATGTTGAGTGAGACTCGGGTCAATTTGACCCAGTGTGGAAAACACTGGGAAAAAGGTCCGAGTTTTTGTTTTTTATTCATTTTTTTTTGTCGCAAGGAGTCGTCAAACCGTTTTTTGAAGAAGATTCGAAAGTTGGGAGAGTCGAATGATTTATTAGGTTAACAGAAGTAGAGGTTGAGAATAGAAAGCATAAATACATATAGCGCTGAGTTATAAGCGTCGTTAGTATGCATCGTTCCCGTTATTACCATTCGTTCTAATACACACCAACGATGGCAGGAATCGTCGTCTCCGGGGTGTCGTTCCCGATTATTACCCCGAAAGGGTTGCTGGACTCAATTCCTCCCTGTTCTGGAACAGCACCTGAGGGTGCAACTACCCTCTCCCTGTTACCCCACTTTTCATCCTGCTAGCCTCATTGTAGAGCCACAACTGAATGCACGCAACAGTCAACTGTTTTCTCTGTTCCATATGAAAGAGTTTTCGTTCGTCGAGGTTTTAATAAGGTTAATGAAAAATACATTTGTGGCGAGTCATGGGTTCGAGAAAAAGTTCTGGGAACGAGCAGAGTTGAGCAATTTCAGGCGAGGTCAGTATTTGCTTGGACGATCGGCTACAGTTTGGCTTTGCCCTTAAAATTGTTGCAAAAGGCAATCATCTGCTTAACGCTTTTTGGATTCCCTTCTGCATTTTTTTTTTTTTTCATAGATGCAGCAGACGAGCGGATCCTTTCAGGACATGCCAAAGGTTTTAGACTTTGGATGAAGCAAACATGCACCCTTAAAAGGTACAGTGCATGTTCGGTGCTCTGCCTGTTGCTGCTATTACTCACTGACTAACTTTCTCTCTTTTAGAATATTTACATATCATCAGGTTTCTCCCACGTCCAGTTTTTTCCAGTCTGCACTTTGTGCCATTTCAATTTCTTTGCCTCTCATTTTTTCGTCACTTTTCATGCTCTGCGCCACTTCGTGCCGTTCCTTTTGAGGTTCTTCTTCGGTGACTCGTCGCTGAGTTGTACGTTCGTCGGTGGAGGACCTTAATAAAAAAATTCCCTCTACTTCTTTTGTGAAAAAAAAATAAAATAATAATAATAAAAAGGAAAATCCGAATGCAGAGATGTGAGGGAAGTTGAGGACTCTCAATGTCGCATGTGCGTTTCTCTTTTTAGCGTGGAGAAAAGCACGCGTGAACGAAAACGAGAAGACATAAGGAAACGAGCGAGGTGACTACAATTCTGTATCTCGCTGGAGCATTAATTAAAATTTCCACCCACCCTCCATAATGGAATGTAGGTCAGAGTCCTCGGGCACTCTGATGATACTGAGAGTTTAGAAAACCGCTCTTGGTGACAGCGCAGCCCCATGGAAAGCTCATGCTTCTCCGCGCTTTTCTCTTCAGTCTTCCTTTCCACGTGAAATAAAATGAAACTATGCTGCAACTCATTTTTTTGAATCGCGGTCGAGACGGTTTGCCTCTGTGTCCACAAAAACCTTTGTTTCCTACAATGCGGCAATTTTCATAAGAACAGCATGGAAGCCTAAACAATGCAAAATCAACACCACCAATCTTCGTAAAACCAACAGTATTTCTTTTTCTTTTTACAAGACTTCGTGTGGATGCTTCACGAGAACATCATTTTCAGGAACTGTCTAGGCAATCCAGTTCGAGTTGGATGTAGAATAAAATTTATGTGTCCAGCTTGGAGCTTTGTCCTGATCATAATCCTGCGCCTGAGCAACAATCTTCATCAGGACCTGGTCGGGGTGATCTAGGGTAACCAGAGATCACTCTGATCCAAGTATTCCAATGTTTTCCCGGAAGGGAATTGACATGGAGAAAAATGCTGGGTAATTTATATCACAAATTGCTATGCCACCATAGTTTTCTGGTGACAGTTTCGTCCCTCTGAGAAATTTTAGCAAAAACATAGTAATTTTTATGAAAATTCTATCGGAAATAGCGGAAATTTGACATTTTTCGCCCAATTTCAGATGAAAAATTGCTATGTTTTTACTAAAATTTCTCAGAGGGACGAAACTGTCACCATAAAACTATGGGCATAGTAATTTTTTATGTAAGTTTCTCCGCATTTCTCTCCGTGTATTTCAGACGTGGCCAGGATGACCAGAAATGAAATAAATGAAAGTTCAATAAAATTTATCTGATCAGAATTCATTCAGGACCAGTCCACGATGGCCAGGCACTAAATTTAATTAAGTATGCCAACGTTTACGTGATGAGTAATCATTCTGGACCAGGTCAGGAAATAGGAAATTAAAATATGTGCAAGTTCAGCTGGGTGCATGCCGTTAGGATTGATGCAGAATCAGCAGGTCAGCCAGAGATGGAATGTGGCATGGCAAGGTTCACATCATAAGCAAATGCTGATCAGCATTAAATGGTAATTCTTGATTGGAACCTGATGAAGCTGATGAACTAAGGATAGTCAGGGCCTCGTTCGTTTGGTCCTGATGTCAATTTCTAGTGGAGATTTCTCTTGATACCAAAGGATTTTGTCTGGTGTTAGGGAAAGCTTTCTCTTTCAAGGCATGCTTCATCTACCAGCATCGAAATATGGAGCGACATGTTGCCTGGATCATAATTAAGCTCTGCCCACAGAGCTTTTTTCGTACATTTAAAATGTTCTCTTTGGATCTTGATATGTTGCGTTATGGTAGGCTCGTGATACGAACAGCGAGCTTGGTGTATTAACCCATGTGCAGGGAGACGCTGTTGCTTCATTCTCTTGCCTCTCTTTATCCATCGTCCAGGCAGACTACTCGAGCAGAGCACAGTGGCTGAATTCAAAGTACAATTAAGCCACGACCATTAAAAATTTACCATTCTCCGAGTCCCATAATATGCCCGGCTTCCAAACGGCCAGACTGCGGGCACTTTGCATTGAGCCACGAGCTCTACTTTGCACCCGATGTCCGACAAAAGTTAACAATGAGCTCAACGCAGTCGTAAGTACCGTCAATGTGCTCCACCCACATGTGGATGTTGCCGGGCGCTTTTTAGAGTGGATCTTCAAATGCCACTATAACGGACTGTGAACGTCGTCAACAAAATCCGAGCCAGCTGATTTAACGACAAAGAGTAACCAGCCACTCTCCATCCGTTTGATGCACTTTTCTTCTGTCGCGGTTCGTTTAAATCCAACCAACGATTTTTAATAATCAGACAGTCATTTTAACAGAAACTCTTCATCATTAAAAATTCTCCATTTTCGTAAAGCTTTCTGAATAATGGCGAACCGCTGTCTTTCCAGACTCACCGAGGTCTCATTTTGACTTGGCAAGTGACGTTTACAATTAAGTCAAGAAGCAAAGGGACCATGAAGATGAAGCAGGAGACGAGCAGAAGCTTTAAGTGATCTTGAGGAAAGAATGGAGCATATACACACTCGATGTGGCCAGAACTACGTTAAGGGAATCAACCATCTATAGCTGTAATTGTCGCTATCTTTCTCTTTTCATCTCGCTCTTGGTCTTTCTCGTAACTAGACGTTTGATGGACACGCCGCTTATTCTCAAGGGGCAAAAGAGCTGCCTCCGCGACTGCTGGTCTCTCCGATACCGCGAAGGGTTGATGGAATTGGAGAGTGGGTCAGGTCTTTACTTTTTTCCTTGCCAACCCTCTTCCCATTGCTCTCTCATTTATTTTTTTATTATTCCTTCATTAATCCCACTCTTTGCCAGTCTCGAGAGTTCATTCACGTCCTTTCAAGCCCCATTTTCCTGGGCTTGTCTCTTTCTAATACCAGGTTTGTGTCAACGTTGCCTGGTCGAATGAGTGCTATCGAAAAATTTCTTTTTTTTTCTTTACCGCACCAAACATCCAGGACTCTCGATCCTTAATCACAAAAATTTGATGAAAAAAGCTTTGTCGAGGTTATGGCGAGATGGAAGGATCGAGGAAGCGAGGGACAGGACTGTGTCAGTAGAAATTTCGAATCATAAGACGCCGATGGCCCATTTTACGTTTCAACGGAGAAAGCTCTTCCGATTATTGTCAATCGAGAACAAAAGCAGCTCCTTCCATTTCTACTGCTACGGAGCCTCATAACCAGCCACAGTTTTCTCTCGCGAATGTGCAGAATGTGTTTGATTGTTGAATAATAAACATTTCAGATCGATGAGCACAGAAGTGCGTAACTGGCGGATTTAGCAACTTGTTATTTTTTTTTTGATGCATCAACGATTACCAGCAACTACCATATCAAGTTTTTCCAACGTGGGTCATTGCCTGGGTCGATATACTTGCACCAGTAGCTGTGAATCTCCTTTTTGTTCAATGGAACGACTGAACTCTGCCGTTGCCTCCTCAGGGAGATTGCGAATGAGTCGCTCGAGGGCATCGCAGGATTCAGAACGGAAGTGTGCGTGTGTGTGTGTGTCTGAGAGAGAGAGAGACACACACACAGGCATTGAGTAGTCGAAACACCTTTTAAAAGTTTGGAGAACAAAAATTCGCTGCATATCCGTCGAAGAAGATGAAAAGAAGAAGAAGAAGAAGAAGTACGTGAAGCGAGATGTCGACGTTACTTTAAACTTTCGACGTCATTTGTTTAAAAGTGAAATCTTTACGTTCCTTCCACCGCTTCGAAAGTCGTGTATTTTATCATTGGACGGTAAACACCCCTGAAATCTCTTTCATGCAACTATAAAAGGATCTCGGTTTTGATTGCAGCAGCGAATAACTTTTCCTCAACATTTATATTATTTCGTTAAATTAATTCTACCGGTAGGATTTCGTTCTAGAAAGATGGACTTTGTATTGCTCCCACTGAAAACAAAATTTTGTTGAAAAAAATGGATATTTTGTTCGATACGTTCGACTAAACGTTTTTTTGAATAATCCCAAAAAAAGTGTCATTGCAGCAAGAAATATTCTAGAAAGTCTCTTCGGAAGCAAATTTTAGTCGTTCCACTCGCAAATTTCGCTGACAATTCTGTTAGAAACTAAACATTCTGCCAAAATGACATAAATTTTGAAATTAGTTAAAAAATATTTAGTTTAACGTGTTCAACAAAATATCGACGATTTTAAACGGAATTTAATATCCAGTGTATTAGTTTTCAAACGAGACAAAAAAGAAGAAATTATTAGGAATTCAAAGTTTTGGTACACTGAAAACAAAATTTTGTTGAAAAAGATGGATATTTCGTTCGATACGTTCGACTAAACGTTTTTTTTTAATAATCCCAAAAATAGTGTCATTGCAGCAATAAATATTCTAGCAAGTCAATTGTTGACAATTCCATTAGAAACCAAATATTCTGCCAAAATAATGAAAATTTTGAAATTATCAAAAAATATTTAGTTCACCGTGTTCAACAAATAATCGACGATTTTTAACGAAATTTCATTTCCAGTGCCCGATTCGCGGTGGACAATGAATTTTTCATGGGAGACTTAAATTTCCAGACGCGCTTTTAATCATGTCAGCCATCCTCGCGATCCTTCATTTATTTCTTTGCCCAAGCAATCTTGATTTTTATTCCTCATAAGAAAAATATAACAATTCTCTTATTACTAGCCAATTTGAAATGGGAGGTGAATTGACAGGGAGTCACACAATATGCTGAGATGAAAAGATGGGAAATGGCGAGAGTTTTCAATGCGAGAGGGAGGAGCAATCCAGATCGGGCAAAATATCAATCATTGATGAAGCGTGAAAGGGATAGAAATAGCGACACGTCGAGGACTCGAATATATTCCCTCTTCTCTCTCTCTCTCTCTCTCTCTCTCTCTCTCTCTCTCTCTTTTTATCTTCTCGGTCGGTACATCACCGAGAATTACGAATGCTTTTGGATGGCTCCAATTTGTGAATTCCTGCGTCCCCTTCGCGACTGCGTCAGAGGGTCCTCATCCCACGTCACAGGATCCTCGTTGTTAGGCAGGGATTAATAATACATCGAATACTGCCGCAATACTCCTTCCCGTTTTCCGTTCGATACGACCTCATCGAAGTATATACAACGTTCTTGTTATTACATGAGCCGCGTATACGCAAGCGGATGCTCTTTTAAGGAACGAGAGTCTGGCAGCTATGTCTTTTCAATGAAAATCAATAAAAATGACGAAATTGTCGATGGTACGAAAAATCTCCTTCAAAATTCTGATCTTAGAGAAGAATTGCGATCCCGGAAAGATTTTGCTTTCGAGAATCTTACCTGGTCCAGATGGTCAGTACAATTTTTTTTACGAACATCAAAATGACCTCCACGAGGCTCCACAATATTGAAACCCAAAATTGACATTTTTTTTTTTTTATTCACGTAAGAACTTTCGAGACTGAGAAAAAATATAGATAGATCGATAGATAGATGAATGGATTTATGCCCAGGACTACTCCAAAGGGCAAATGAACCAAATTCCAGAAAAAAACTAAAAATAAAAATAATTACAGGCAAAAAATAAATAAAAAATAATAAGAAAAACATAATTTTGATTACATAATTATAATACGCGATAATGTAAACAAAACAAAATAAAAAATAAATTATAACGCCCGCACGCAGGCAAAAATCACACTGGAAATGAAATTTTGTTAAAAATCGTCGATATTTTGTTGAATACGGTAAACTAAATGTTTTTTAAATAATTTCAAAATTTTTCTTATTTTGGCAGAATATTTAGTTTCTGACAAAATTGGTAGCGGAATTAACGAGTGGAACGACTAAAATTTGCTTCCGCAGAGACTTTCTAAAATGTTTCTTGCTGCAATGACACTATTTTTGGGATTATACAAAAAAACGTTTAGTCGAACGTATCGAAGAAAATATTCATCTTTTTCAACAAACTTTTGTTCTCAGTGCAAAAATGAAAAATAAAAATGAAAATAAATGATGAAGGAAAACGCTTGCAAGTAAAAATGAAATAAAAATAAATAAAAATAGATAACAAATATGGGACAGGAAATATGGGAGAGAATGATAGGAATTGCGATAGTTTTTCCAGAGTAGATTCCTATTGTTGACATTGCAAAGATTAGGGGAACGTGGAGAACATTGGGAGTTTCTGGAACGACGTGCAACCGGAAGACGCGAAGGATGCTGCAAAAATTCATGTCTCGAATTCTCTCGGTCTCTGGCATGGTTCGAATATATATTTTTCATTTGTTTTTATTTCTTTCGGTTCACTGCACATTTACTTGCCACCGTGTGCGCAACAAGAAAAGCGAAATGCCTTAACATCCCGACATTTCGTTTAAAGATACTTCGACAGGATTTCGTATCTCCACGCTTGACACGCCACCGACGTGTGTATCGGTGCGGTTTATACTCTCCTTTGCTTTTGTAATGTTCGCTCTGCCAATAGCGAGCCCTCGATATCGAAAGAATCTAAAATTCACTCGCCATTTCTTCCACGAATCGAAAAATAAATAAAAATCTTTAACAACATTTTCATGTTTTGCTTTTTTTTTTTTATAAATTCACATTTTTCTCTCGCATCTTCCTTGGAATTATTATCGCATCTCAAAGCTCCTTAAGATCAAGGGGCAGCGTGCACTGAGAATGAAATTTTGTTAAAAATCGTCGATATTTTGTTGAATACGGTAAGACTAAATATTTTTTAAATAAATTTCAAAATTTTTCGTTATTTTGGCAGAATATTTAGTTTTTGACAGAATTGTCAGCGAAATTTACGAGTGGAAGGACTGAAGCTTGCTTCTGAAGAGACTTTCTAAAATATTTCTTGCTGCAATGACACTATTTTTGGGATTATCCAAAAAAACGTTTAGTCGAACGTATCGAACGAAATATCCATCTTTTTCAACAAAATTTTGTTTTCAGTGTACCAAAGCTTTGGATTTCCAATAATTTCTTCTTTTTTTTTCTCGTTTGAAAACTAATACACTGGAAATGAAATTTCGTTGAAAATCGTCGATATTTTGTTGAATACAGTAAACTAAATATTTTTTAAATAATTTCAAAATTTTTGTTATTTTGGCAGAATATTTAGTTTCTGACAGAATTGTCAGCGAAATTAACAAGTGGAACGACTAAAATTTGTTATGAAAAGATTTTCTAAAGAATTTCTTGCTGCATTGACACAATTTTTGGGATTATTCAAAAAATCGTTTAGTCGAACGTGTCGAACAAAATATTCATCTTTTTCAACAAAATTTTGTTTTCAGTGTGGTTTATGCCATGTTCCGGATTTTGCCCCGGATTGTTGCCGCTGAAAATATGATCGAAGGCGAGGTGGAGTCATGCATGGGATTTTTGCATGTGAAATAATTGTGCGACACGAGACGGTTTGGAGAGTAGCCTTTCTTTGGTTTATTTGACTATTTACATAGAGAGAATTCGATATTTCGAGCGTTCACTCGCACTTTGTGCGTAACACCAACACGTGTCCGCCACGCGAGAGTGGAGCAGACCAAGAACTTATACGTTAATTAAAGCTTATTGGGAAATATTGCACAAACTATTAAAGCTGACTAGGAGAAAATAAGAGCGATCTCGTCGCCGTGAAAACGCGGACACCTTTTCACAAACGATTGGGAGTTGTACCGAATAACTTATTGAGAAATTATAAGAATTTATAAGAGCCGTTGCGAGAAGCCTCGTGTCGCGAGGTGCTCGAGAGCGAGAGCCCACACACGTCGTCTCCCTCGGGAGATCGACGAAGAAGAGAGCGAGCGCAAGATGGACGCTGGTCAAGTTGTCCCGTTCCTCATTGTGGCAGCGCCACCTGACAACTTGACAGCCTCCTGCCAATAGTGTTGAGATTCGAGATTATCGAGCCGCTCTAAGAGCGCGTGTAGCGGAGCGGGAAATTTGGAACGCTCTTTCCAGAACATGCCAGTTGTCAACTAATTGACAGGACGATGTGTCATCGTTCTCGAAATATCAGCAACGCGTCTCCCTCGATCCTTCGTTCTCACGTCAAACCGTTCCGTTCCTCAACTCATACATTCCGTAATACGCCAGTCTCACAAATTTCACAACAGTTGCCTGCGGGCTCTTTGACAGCAGGACCGGGAGTTCTAGTCACAATGAAAATTTCAAAGCACAAATATATTCCATGGCAACTTGTTGTGGAGCAGGGTACGTAGCAGATCATTTTAGAGTTTGAAATTTATGTGGCTTGATATATACTCGAAGGAATTGCTCGTATGGGTACGAATGGTTCAGACAATGGATAGAATCTCTATTATTGACGAGAAAGCTCCTATACGTCCTGATGTAATGTTCGAAACTTTGAAGCACGTATTACACTCGGATAATCGTTTCTATACACGGATATACACACGGGGCAGAGATTTTCTGTGAGGGCAATCCGGAGCTATGGTTGTTATTCGAAAATTTCTTTTCTTCTTTTTTTTTAACAATTGAAATGCATTTTGTGACTAAAAACTTAGTGCAAATTTCCAAATTCAATCGTTGAAGTGAATTTTTCAAAAAATATTAACGTGTCGGATGGAAAAATCAATTTTTATTGGCATTTTGATAAAAACCAAAGTTTCGGGAAAGTTTCGAGTCATTCAGAGAATTTTTAAAAAATTTTCGTCATTGCAAAAGTTTTTATAAAAACGAGACTTTTAGAAAAAAATTCGAACCTGATCGATGGAATAAATTTAGAGAAATCGACGTTACTCCTCCAGGGATAACGCGCATTTTGACAAAAACCTAAGTTTCGGAAAAGTTTCGNCATTTTGACAAAAACCAAAGTTTCGGAAAAGTTTCGAGCCATTTAGAGAATTTTGAAAAAATTTTCGTCATTGCAAAAGTTTTTATAAAAACGAGACTTCTAGAAAAAAATTCGAAGCTGATCGATGGAATAAATTCAGAGAATTCGACGTTACTCCTCCAGGGATAACGCGAATTAATAATTGACATTTTAATAACTGGGCAGAGATAATGAAGAAACTTTGAGAAATAAGCTGAATTAAAAAGTATTGGGAATACGACGACTGCTACTTTGGGGAATAACTGGATCAATGACGGATCTTGAGTTGAAAAGTTATATCGTTCTGGCCCCTTAAGGGTTGGGGCGAAATTTACATAATGAAGCGATAATTCGTGTATATGAGCAAAATCGGCTACACGCCGAGTGCATTATCTTTCTCCTCTCTTCTCCTTCTTCTTCTTCTGCTCCGTGTATCCGACGATTTTCTTTTGCTCGCTTGGAAGCCCCTCCGGAATTTCAATAGTATCGGTGGTGCGGTGAATTAACAAGTCAGATACGCGAGAGCCTTTTTGGGGAGAAGAGCAGAAGGAGGAGGAGAAATATGAGAGAAAAGAAATGAAAGGCGCGAGAATCTGAAGCAAAAATAAAAAAAAAAAACCACCCTCGTCCTCATTTTCTCCGACTTCCCCGGTTCTACAGGTCTTACATTTTCGACATGCGTCACCAGAGGCTGCTGGAGGTCGTCCTGCCATTTTCGTGCTCCTTAAAACAAAGCCGCGATCGAGAAGAAAAAAATGTCAAGGTACACCCAGAAAAAAACGATTTATTAAAAATCAATAAAATTCATTCAACTGAAATAAATTTGTTCCTTCAAATACCAAACCCATAGACATTTATTTCTTTCGGATAATTTTATTTATTTAATATATAAATCTTTTGAATTATTTAAAAGAAATAGAAATTTTATTCAAACGTAATAAATAATTTATTTACTGCAAGTAAATAATTTACTTACTGCCATTCAAATACCAACCCCATAGACATTCATTTCTTTCGAATAATTTTATTTATTTAATATTGAAATCTTTTGAATTATTCAAAAAAAATGGAAATTTTATTTGAACGTAATAAATAATTTATTTACTGCAAGTAAATAATTTATTTACTACCATTCAAATACCAACCTCATAGACATTTATTTCTTTCGAATAATTTTATTTATTTAATATTGAAATCTTTTGAATTATTCAAAAAAAAAATAGAAATTTTATTTGAACGTAATAAATAATTTATTTACTGCAAGTAAATAATTTATTTACTGCAAATAACGTTTCTAATCATTTACATGCATATTCTCATTATTGCCCACGCGATCTTTTTTTTTTTTTTTGGTGATTCTTCACGGGCGAGGTGCCAAAAAATTAACTCATCGATCGGTCTCATTAGCAAAACGTATTCGCACGGAATTTAGTGTCCGGAACTTGCTGAATTCGCATTGAAGCCAAAATAAAAAAAATAAACGAAGATTTCTAACGCTGCAATTTGCAATTTGAAATCTTATGAATTTTTAATAGTGACGTTTTTTTAAAAGGTTTTTTTTTTGTTTTCAGTGATTGTGGAAGTTTCTCTTAGAATTTTGATTTCAAGAACAATCCACTTTTTTTTCTAACCACGTTTCATCTTCTTCATATTGCATCATTGGAGGTTAAGGAGTGAAATAGCGGTGAAGATAACGTCAGATTTTATGACAAGTGCTATACAGGATTGGCATGATATACGAGCAGAGATATTTGACGTTTTTGCTGCTGGGAGACGGGAAGCAGTAAAACGAAGACTCTGGAACGAGCAAGGGTGCGACAAAACTAAAGCCAAAGGTCACATTCTTTTGGATGATACAGCGAAAGGAAGAGTGCGGCGGAAACTTGAGCAGGAACGAAATATGAAATAGAGGAAGGAAAGACAGAAACTCGGGCACAAATATAATTCGATGCAAAAGAAGTTTCGCGTCTAAGCTTCTTTCTTCGTTGCGGAGTTTAAGTTGTCAATTTTTTTCCGATTCCTCTTCTTTTTCTTTGAATCAAGTGAATTATTCACAACGAAGAGAAATTGCATCCGAACACAAAATGGCAAAGGAGACGAATGTTTTGGAAAATTTTCGAGCTCGCCTGGAACGCCCTCATTACGAAGCAACTCACGATGAAATTATTATCTCAATAAAAACGATATCGAGCCTCCTTTTTCTTGGCCCGGTCCCTTGACATTTTGACTGACCAGCAAATTCGTAAATTCAAGAAAACACTTCCTACAAAAAAAAAACAAACGAAATCCCAAAATATTAAAAATAAAAATTGTTACGAAACGGAAAAAAAAATGTTACAATATTTTTTTGACACTAATATTAAGAAACTTGACGATCCAGCAAAAAAGTTTCCTATTTCGAAGGAAAGCGAAATGGATACCGAGACGTTAGACGGTCCTCTTAAAAAAAAACTGTCATGCGGGACGACGGCCTAAGCGATTGAAACTTTGGCAATGTATCGAGGGACTAATGTGTTTTCACTTTTGGGAAGAGCTCTTGGCTCAGCTCGAAGAGATAGCGAGAGTTGTACTGACCGAGAGCGATGGTCCGCGTAGCAGGAACAATATTGGTATTTGAGATATTTTATTAAGGTCCCAAGAGAGCGATGTTCGTGGAGATCCTACGAGAGCCAGACGTCGTTCGATGGTCGGGGAGTGAAAAAAGGGTGGAGAGAGAAAACGGACGACGCAGAGCGACGAGAAAGTCGAAAATTTGCGGGATTCTTTGTGAAGTTTGGACAAACGTAGAGGACGAAAAAAATGTAACGGTTTGGCGGAGGTTTAATGGGAAAAATTAAATGAAAATGAGAATATCGAATAAACGAGCAAAAAAAAAAAAAAACGAGATTCGCGATACGTTTGTTTCGATTCTCGGAATTCCGCGAGGGAAATTTCCAAAGCCTCGTCGCTTTCGAGGATTATTTTAACCGGATGAATAGATAAGAGCGGAAGATGCGAATGGTGCGTCTACTAAATTGAAGGAAAAGGATGAAACGAGCTTGCGATTGCATTGCTCCCTTAAGATTAGAGACGAAGAGAAAAAATCTTGTTTTCTCGACGGATCTTTTGGTTCGTTCCAGAGACCATGAGAACGCGATGAGATGGATGGCTGAATAAACAGATTTAATTGAGCGATATGCTCGAACGCAGTGTATCGAGAGTCCGGAGAATAAAAAAAGGACCGAGAAGAAAGCTGCTGCAGGAAAGACGACAAGGAGCAGGATGGGGAAGACGTAGTCAAGGGTTTCCGGATTGTTACAGTCCCAGCAGTTTTTCTTTTGCAATGTGACAAAAAGACACATTCACAATGAAGATTAAATGCAATTCGTTTTCTCTGCTGAGCTGCTACGTGCATAGATCCATGCACGCGAAAGACAGACATGCACACAAGGGAAGAGCACGCTTGGTCGATTTTCCGTCTCGGTGTGTTCCTGCAGAATCTTGTCCCTTTCTCAGGTCCATTAGAAGTCAAGCACGAGGAAGAAAAGCAGAGAGAGGTAGAGAGCGAAGAAGAGAAAAGAGAGACAGAAAAGACTCTTCGCAAAGCTGGTTCGCTGTTCGATCCATGGCAACCGGAAGTCCCTCGGGATACTCCTTTGCCGAGAGGAGAGATACTGCTCCAAAGGAAGGATAGACACGAACATACACACATTTTCTCTGCAAAGACTCGAACAGGACTGACAGCAAAGGAAATAAGGAAGAGAGGAAAAAAATAAGTATAGAGAGAGTGTAAGGCGAAGGGCCAAATTGCCAGGGTGGAGTCAAAGTGGCCAGGAAGAAAAGTCGAATTACCACCAAGACGAGAGCAGAGGAAAGAAGGATCGGCGTGCTTGACGCCACGTACAGCTTTCTCAGCGATTTTCTTTCTTCGAGTGGATGAAAATCGCTGGCAAATTGTTTCACGATTCTCTCTCCTCTCCGACGTCCTCGTACGAGCTCCAAAAAACGATAAACACTTTCGAGGAATAAAAGGTACGATTTAAAAAGCGCTCAACGTTTGTTGGATGGAGTTTGAGTTGTCGCTATGTTTTCTGTCACGTTTCTCACACCGGCGTTCGCGAGCTAAGCGATACAAATTTAAAAATCCACTAATTGGCTATAATCCACGATAATTAGATTCCAGCTTAATTAATGGGGACTGTAATGGTAACAAGTGCAAATATCACGCCAAGGACAATTAACTTTCTTCTTCATCTTCCTTCCACATCCTCTTCTCTTTCAAAACACTCTCGACCAATGTTTTCCTCACTTTTATCCACAGTTGGTTAAAAAATACACTTGCAGCTCTTTCTCTTGGATCGTTGCTCGCTCTTTCTGTTTCGGAATTCCATGTGCGGCGAACAACCCTGCTCGCTGCTGGCCAGACATTTTCTCGGTGCCTTTTCACCTGCTGGCTTACTCGCTAATTACAGCAACTTAAACTTTAATCTACTTAATTAATAGCCATCGTCCATTATCCTGGATGGACCGCGGGAGTCATATTTCCCCGCGTGGATTGCCTCGCTCTCTCTCTCTCTCTCTCTCTTTCTCATTATTTTGTTCGTTTTACTTTTCATACTAAACGAAAACGTCTTTTCCACGTTTTTTTCCCTCTCGGACCAGACTGTCGTGGATTTCACTCTCAGGAAGTGCGTGACGCCCAAGAATAAAGGAAGAGCATTCAGCCTGCCAGAGTTCCCGTTCTTTCCTGCCTCTTGATCTTTTTTTTTCTTCCTCGCACCTTTACCATCAAAATTACTGTTCCGTAAGTTTTCACCATTTTTGCTTTCGCAACGAGCTTCGCAAAGCCCGTGGCGAGCAACCACCAAGCTTTTTATACCACGACACACCCTGCACGATTCTCCTCATACAGCTGACTCTCTCTCTCTCTCTCTCTCTCCCTCGCCCCTTCCCTTGGTCTTCCAAGACGATCGCAGAGTCGCCATCATGAGGCGTAGACCCTTAATACTCGTGTACTTGGCGCTAAGTGCTATCGAAGGTAAAACCTTCTTTAGACTTCCTAGCCTTACTGTTATTACCAGTGAGTTGCCAAATTAATTTTCATAAGAGATCGAGGCGAAAAAGCTTCCCTCGATGAATACGTTTCCTCGAAACAAGCTCCTTCCGTATAACAATTTTCTCGATAGTCAATTTCATTTCTTAAGAATCTTGCAGAAAATTTTGGTCCCACAAAAATCTGGGACAGCGACTATTTTCCGCGAGTTTTTATAATTTTGATAAATTTATCAGGATTTTCAATGGGAATGAGGGACGAACCAGGAATTCTGAAACTTTTCCAGAAGGAATAAAATGAATTTACAAATTTTCAAAAATTCGAATGAATTTTCGTTCGGCAGTTTTTTTTTTTTTTTGGAGCGTAATTGAAAAAATCGTAAAACAAGCTCCTTCCCTATAACGATTTTCTCGATAGTCAATTTCATTTCTTAAGAATCTTGCAGAAAATTTTGGTCCCACAAAAATCTCGAACAGCGACTATTTTCCGCGAGTTTTTACAATTTTGATAAATTTATCAGGATTTTCAATGGGAATGAGGGACGAACCAGGAATTCTGAAACTTTTCCAGAAGGAATAAAATGAATTTACAAATTTTCAAAAATTTGAATAAATTTTCGTTCAGCTGTTTTTGTTTTTTTTTTTTTTTTTTTTTTTTTTTTTTTTTTGGAGCGTAATTGAGAAAATCGTAGGAACTGTCCTGCTCGCTTGTTTTTCTGTTTGTGCATGATCCAAGATGGTCTTTTGATTCCTTCGATCAGGCACGTAATCACGATAAGCTTTTTTTTTCCTGTATCTCCCTTTTGTCCCTTTATCAAATAAATACCCTTTCATTTCCTATACGATTCTGGTCGTGTTTTCAAGCGTTTTTCGAAGGACCCTCTGTTTTCCTCCCCTCTCGTTTTTTGTATCTCCTTTTTTCTCGATTCGATACTACTATATTTCGAACTCGGCTGGCCCTGAATGGTTGGCCTCTGTTCGACCATTAATTTCATTTTATCGCCTCTCGCGCGGGATTTGAACCTGCCGCTTCCCATTCTCTCGCGCTCTCTCTCGTCCTTCCTCCTTTTCCATTTCTTTATTCGTACGTAATGCGTTCTAAATGTAAAACGGGCAAAGGAGAGGCCCAGGTCCCCACACGTCCGTGATATATGTGAAAAATAGATGCATATGTGTGCGTTATGTGTATGTAAGAATAAATGCAGTAACGAAAGATTCAGTGGGAACAAAAATCGACAAGTTCGCCTGATAAAATTTCATTCAAACTTTTCCTTCGACGTTTCGCTCCATATTTCATTCGATTCTTTTCCGCTAAACCTGCCTGCCGAATCTCCAACATTTCTGCTGATCTCCGGGTCCACGGGCTTGTACAATTTTTGCTTTTCCCAATTTATTCCCACAATTTTTTTTTCGCTTTTTTTTCGTATTTTTTTCCAAATTCGTCACGAACCCGAAAAATCAAAAAATCAATCGTAATTTTTTTTTTCATTGAGTAAAGAAAATTTTTAACTTTCTACTCTCCTTGAAATCGTCTCAATGTCATCACACGTTCGTGGAGTTACTGTAAAAGTTCCATAAAGTCTGAATAAATTTAAAAAAAAAATCGAAAATGCCAAAAAAATGAATAACGTAAACGTAAAAAAATAATAATAAATATTCTTGACGTTGAGGCTTTGGATGCACATGTGTGCAGCGTATTTCGATGTCTATTCATCTCTTGAATTCATTCACGGTTCGGCAGGATCAAATAGAATGTCCTTTCCGTAATGTACGTCGACCCGAACGAAGGATATCTCTGGAGTCGTTGTGTATTCCCATGCAGAGAGATGGGAGCTGTTTGCTGTTTTTGAATTGCTATGGAACGGGTTCGTGGCTACGGTGTTTCCGGTCACGGCTTCAGCGCGCGTTTCCCTAAGGACGAGGCGGTGGATAAGGGAACAGGAACGATGGAGGAGAAACGGATGAAACGTCGCAGAGTAAAAAGGAGCATGAGGAACAGAGTCCATCAGTTTGCATGTGTTTTCGAGATTCGTGTGTGGCAACAAATTCGACAGCAAAAATATTGAACTTGGGACAGTGAGTAAGGGAAAAGGTGAAAGGAAAGATACGAAGTACAATGCAAAGTGCAACTTGGAGGCGCTCGAAAGATTTGCTGACAAAGACCGATCGACCAATCGTTTTTATGAATTTTTTTCTTCGCAGCAAAAAAAAGCGGGAAAATTATTACGAGGCTGAGCAAACTCGGGATGCTGCATGCTACGAAGCTCCAGATCCACAAACACAAGTGGTAGCAGCAAACGTTGGTCATTCCACTCTGGAGTACACGAGAGGGTGAATATTGTATGGCGAGGGTGTAGAGTTTGCAGGGTCACCGCTCGAGGTCAACCAGGGTGGAGGATTAATTATGCAACGTATCTGAGCCGTATGTGCAACGTTATACGCGAAGACTGGTCCACGCAGCGGTGATGCGACTGTCGGACGGCCAATTAACTCTCCAAAAGCGACCGCACGAGCTAACGAAATCCGCGAGTAATCGCTGTTTGTGCAAAATACACAAACGTGCGGCGATCGCGCGCGCGAGACACTACGCAACTTGCCCTTAACGCTCTTAAGGATCCTGGAGTAATTGCATGTATACGTACGTACTTATGGATATTACATTTCCCGACGTGTACTGCACGATTCACACTTACCCTCCTCCTCCACCTTCCTTCGTCGCTAATATACACAAACCTCGCGTTTTTGGCTTCCGAATTATTCGACAGACTGCGACTTGTTAGAGAGACAGAGAAGGGAATTTAGCAATTTGGTAGATTATGCATTTTAAATCAACTTGGCTTTGGCTCTGACGAAACTGTGGTGAAGGAGAGTCTCTTGAATAATCATGCAAAAAGGGTGGAGTTTCGGGTCGAATTATTTCGATATCCTTTTGAATATTGCCATGTTCCGAGTGTATGGGGTTATAATTGTCGACTCCATTCGCCGCATCGATCCATTTGGGTCAATTTTCCAAAATAATACCGATGATTATTGAAATTAGAGATTTTAATATTGATGAGAATTATTCTGAATAACAAAGTGTGTCTGGTTCGAGAAAATCGTGCCAAAGGGACAGAAACTAAGAATTTCTTTAAGTAATTGCTTTCGCAGTTCGATCGAACACTGAAAACAAAATTTTGTTTAAAAAGATGGATTTTTCGTTCGATACGTTCGACTAAACGTTTTTTTGAACTTTCCCAAAAATAGTGTCATTGCAGCAAGAAATATTTTAGAAAGTCTCTTCAGAAGCAAATTTTAGTCGTTTCGCTCGTCAATTTCACTGACAATTCTGTTAGAAACTAGAAATGCCGCCAAAACAACAAAAAATTTGAAATTATTAAAAAAATATTTAGTTTACCGTATTCAACAAAATATCGACGATTTTTAACAAAATTTCATCTCCAGTGAATCGATGCATTCAATTTGCAGGATTTATTATTGCGAAAATGTTTGGTTAAAAAAATGAAGAAATTTTTTAGAAAGTCTCTTCAGAAGGAAATTTTAGTCGTTTCGCTCGTAAATTTCGCTGACAATTCTGTTAGAAACTAAAAATTCCGCCAAAATAACAAAAAATTTAAAATTATTTAAAAAATATTTAGTTTACCGTATTCAACAAAATATCGACGATTTTTAACAAATTTTCATCTCCAGTGAATCGATGCATTCAATTTGCAAGATTTATTATTGCGAAAATATTTGGTAAAAAAAAATCAAGGCGATTCGAAATTTTTTGTCGAAATTTCTATTAGTTTCTTGTGCAAAAATATATCCTCCAGAAAATTAAACCGATAGCTCGATGCTTATATAATTCCAAGTTTGCTGGAACATACTATCAACAGGAGAATTCACGGAAGGAAGAGAGACAGAGCGAGGGAATAATTGGATGGTATTAATCTCGTTCATCACGGGTTATTGCGCAAGTTCTGTATACCAAACAAATATTGTGAGAGAGAATGGAATATTCTCGTGCTAGGAGAAAAGAGCCCAAGCCCTCTGGCTCTAAACACCAAAATACCAATTTTCATTGCTATATCTCATGGTTTCTGGATCGTGTGGTCTAATGGTTCTCCCGCTGGATCGGGCGTGCATTTTTTTTATTAACAATTGTGTGTGGAAAACAGAGCGAGAGAGAGAGCGAGAGAGAGACGAACTGTTCCTCTTTCTGGTTGTATGCTGCATGAGCCCTCACATAGTGAGTCAACCACGAGAGTTAACCCTGCTGGTGAGTTTCAGCCCTCGGGGTTGGTTTCAACGAATTGCGAAACAGTCCAACAGCCTCGTCCGGTCCACACGAGTCGTGGCAAGTTTACCATTACAATTACTAAGCATCCAACAGTCATTGGCATCTATGTGGACTCGACTAGCAACCCGCAGCATGGGATGCAGTTGCGTCAATAACTATTTACCTTTGCCTGATTGGGTGGTCAATTACTGTACCATTTGCTCCGACACCAAGTTTTCGAAAAAAAAACCTGCAGGCACGTGTTTGGGCTATTGGAATGGGATTTTGTACTGCAATCATTCGACATGCCATTCGCAGAGTTATTTGTATCATTTTTTTCGATTTTTACTACTCGAATTTCCATTGGACAACGAGAATGAAAAAAAAATGTTCCTAGCACGTAATCCACAGTTTTTTTTCACAGACATAAACGATTTGTCATAAAAACTCTGATTTTCGTTGCGTTACTTTTTCTAGAAGTCTTTCCATCTCCAAGGACAAACGTGTCCTCGAAAAATTTCGAATTGATCGTTCCAGCATCGCTTTTGACGTCAGTCGAAAGTTCTGGTCAATCGGAAATGCTTGTAAAATACTGTCCCTAAAAAAAAACGTATCAGTCTCAATGGGAAATAGCTCGTTGATGCGTCCCTTGTCCATGGGAAGGTCCTACACAGTTATTGCATTAACTCGTCATTGTCATTTTTATCACGTGTTCGCTTGAATCAACAAAAGCCTGAGAGGATTCTCCCGAGGATCGCTGTTGGGGAAGCACGGGGGTCAATTTGGCCCTTCGACTACACAACCATACTTATGTACTTCTGTAAATAGAAACATGTAGAAATGTATGTGTGAATGCGTTGTACGAGAAGTATTTTATTCAGCGTGTGTATCACGTTTGCAAAAGCTCCGAACGCCCAGCTTGTTTTCACGCGCGACTCTTGAGCCCTCCAGTCGTTTTCCCTGGCTCTCGTCCTCGCCCTGGATGTGCGATTACCGGGACTTCGATGCTTCGTGAACTATGTGTGCTCCATGGATATCGCGGAGGGATTCCCTTGCGAGAGCAAGAGGATGGGAGTGACAGAGACTGTAGCTTGCCAGCGGATTAGTCGCTAACGACAAACTCTCTCTCTCTGTTTTTCGCCACTTCTTTCTAGTTTCCCATTTTGTTTATTTATTTCCCTATAAAGTCCCGCACGTTTTATCGCCGTGCTCGTGAATTTATCTGGGAAAAAGTTGGGGGCGATTTTTTTCACGTTTTCCAAGCGACTATACATTGGAAATGAAATTTTGGTAAAAATCGTCGATGTTTTGTTGAATACGGTTGAATGTTTTTTAAATAATTACAAAATTTTTGATATTTTGGCAGAATATTTAGTTTCTGACAGAATTGTCAGCGAAATTTACGAGTGGAATCGAATGAAATTTGCTTCTGAAGAGACTTTCTAAAATATTTCTTGATTTTTTTTACCAAACATTTTCGCAATAATAAATCCTGCAAATTGAATGCATCGATTGACTGGAAATTGAATTTCGTTGAAAATCGTCGATATTTTGTTGAATACGGTAAACTAAATATTTTTAAAATAATTTCAAAATTTTTGTTATTTCGGCAGAATATTTAGTTTCTGACAGAATTGTCAGCGAAATTTACGAGTGGAACGACTAAAATTTGCTTCTGAAGAGACTTTCTAAAATATTTCTTGCTGCAATGACATTTTTTTGGGATTATTCGAAACGTATCGAACAAAATTTCCATCATTTTCAACAAAATGTTGTTTTCAGTGTAAGGGCGAAATTCCATGCGCAGTAGAGGGCCAGGGTTCCGAATGAAGTGAAGACGAATTTTCATGGATTAATTGGACTTCGGAATCGGTTAATTGTCGTAATTATAACGAGCCACCTATCGATTGCATCATTTTTATAGAACTCGCTACTTTCGGTACGACTCATCAACTGAAAAATCCCACTAGCTCGGTTCCCAGTGTCGTAGGAAACTCGGATTTGTATATCGAGTCGAAATACTCGATTGCGAAGTGAATAAAATGCCAAGAACAGTATCGGGACCGAGGAAAGACTCGACGGTACGCAGCAGATCGACGCGACGACGTCCTTTATATATTTATATATACGTCATTATTCCATGGAGACACTAAACCCATCAGAACTGGCGTCTCTCTGTACATACTCTCTCATCCTGCTTCCTAGCAACATCACAGCAGAGCTCATGGTCTAGCAAAAGCAAAAGACAGACGGAGACTGAGAAGGAGATGAGCGTTGCGAAGTTTATTAACTTTCTCCGTGTATATAGACGAGTTTTGAAAAGCACGACGAGGATGGAGCACCTGCGATTGCCGTAGCAGCAGAGCATAATATTCAAAGGGAATACGAGACGATCCCTCGACATGAATCCTTTACAGCTACTCTTCTCGACTGTCAATGTCCTCAGACTCGTATACAAAGTGCATTATGATGCTGTATCATGTATATACTTCCTTGTATAAAGGATGACATTAGACAGGACGCGATATACAGCATGATTGTTCATGCAATAATTATGGCTCTCTTAGTTAACGAGGACGATCGTACGAGCTCAATAAAACGACTAAAATGAAGCAGTACGAACGATAATTGATAATTGCTTGATACACTGCACACAAAATTTTGTTGGAAAAGATCGATATTTTTTTCGATACGTTCGACTAAACGTTTTTTTTTATGATTTCAAAAAATTTTTGTCCGGAGACATGAAAAACGGAAAATTCCAAATTCAAATATATTCATACAAAATATTGTGCCAAAAATTTCGATATTTCCAATTGTTTTTATTGTTTTTCTTAATTTTTTGATGCTACCGAATTGATTTTCGTTTTCGGTATTCAAAAATTTGCAGATTGCAAAGACGCCCTGCCGTAAAAATCGAGATTCCAATTTGCTTCCCATTAAGATTTGAAAAAAAAAAAAAAAAATCAATCTGTGGACCGGAATTTTTTTTTTCTGCTCAAAAGTTTCGATCGAAATCGCGTCCCGAACGCGCTAATCGCCAGTTTCACTCAAAAGCCCTGTACATGCATTAACGTATTCACAGTCCAACACACACACACATTTATGGACGACGATTAATTAAGCTCGTTTGTCCGTTGAGCTGTGCGTGCGTCAAATCGCGCTGAATATACGCGACGATCCAAGGAACGTAACGAATGTCGGATTCGTGTGGACCACAATCCAGTGCATTTATATAAATATATATATAGCATGTTCCTCTCACATTTAGGCTTAAGCCACGAGGATGTATATCTGTAAGCGGAGAAAGACAGTTTGGTGCTGGGACCAGCAGCCGACACCGGAACCGTCGGTCACCATTACTAAGCATTGTGTCTGCGGTTCCAAGCGATTTGTACCCTCGGCGACCACGCACGAGGGACATTTATTAAAGCTGTGAACCCTCTGGCTCGCAGGACCTATCCTAACTCGAGAAATCGCCAAGAGAACTCACTACTTTTACCAAAAAATACCAAAGCCTCGTGTCTCCACCGATCGACGGAACTATTTTTAATTTTAATTTTTTTTTTATTGCATTTTTAATTGCACTCAATGAAAAATGCATTTTTCTATTTTTTCTGGGACTCTGACAATGCGTTCTTGATGATTTTTTGAAAGGCACGAGACTAGTCAGCGTTGCCCTTAATCCAATCTTGCAAACACCAAAAAGGCTGGCCTCGTTCACGTGCTCGCTCGAATTAATTTGTCCACTGTTTCTGCCGAAAAGCAACGTCAGCGGATTCGACCACTTTTCGTTCTCACCCTCGTTTTGACAATTTCGACAAAAATTATTCCGTTTAAGGTGATGCACTGCATTGCGTTTCGAAGCTCCAAATTGGACGAGAATTAAAAAAAACGAAGCAGCGAAAAGTTTTGACATTAAAAACAGCTCGATGAGCTTTTTTATCTTCGAGGCGAAAAAATGGATTTCCAAAAAGGTTTTTCCACGCGGAAGATCGTGAAAGGGAATTCTGAATAAATATTCTACGCCATTATCCAGCCGCGCGCGTGTTTCGAAGTTGAAAATCCTTTCTTTCTGTTTTATTTGTTTTTGTCGCCATATACCTGAGGATTCTAATTATTTACGGTGTCGCGACACTTGCAACTAGCCTCTGTACAGACGTGTATAAATTACCAAGTTAAAACACACCCTCATAAATACAGTCCAGAGCCACGAGTCCCTTTCGGGCTTGGACTCCGCACCGCTCGCAGGGACACGAGAGCTTTTTCTCTTGCACTTGGGTAAAAAAAAAAATTATAACAANGGCTTGGACTCCGCACCGCTCGCAGGGACACGAGAGCTTTTTCTCTTGCACTTGGGTAAAAAAAAAAAATTATAACAAAAAAAAAAAAGTTGCTAATAAATTCATAAACCTCCTTGGAAGCCCGTGAGAGAGAAACGACGCTGTACGCGGCGCGCAAAGGGCTCCTCCGCGAGTGTGTTAATACGAGGGACCAGCCAGGCTTTTGTGTCCCACGTGAGAAACGAAATACGTGCTCTATAAAACCCGAGATGATAAGAGCACTCTGATAATAGTAAAGTTACAACCTGCACTGAGAGAAATAATTTCGTTGAAACTGTGTGTAATCCATGGCTCGTATACATTCCAATTCGTGCTCGACAAATTAAAATATTTCTCCGGAAGTATTATCGTTGTTAATTTATTAAAAAACCAACATTTTCTGACTGAAAAACAAATTTTGTTGGAAAAAATCGATATTTTGTGAGATACGTTCGACTGAACATTTTTTTTTCAATAATCCCAACAATTGTGTCATTGCAGCAAGAAATATTCTAGAAAGTCTCTTCAGAAGCAAATTTTAGTCGTTCCACTCGTAAATTTCGCAGACAATTCTGTTAGAAACTAAATATTCTGCCAAAATTAGAAAAATTTGGAATTATTTAAAAAATATTTAGTGTACCGTATTCAACAAAATATCGACGATTTTCAACGAAATTTCATTTCCAGTGTATTAGTTTTCAAACGAGAAAAAAAAGAAAAAATTATTGGAAATTCAAAGTTTTGGTACACTGAAAACAAAATTTTGTTGGAAAAGATCGATATTTTGTTCGATACGTTCGACTAAACGTTTTTTTTTTTTAATAATCCCAAAAATGGTGTCATTGCAGCAAGAAATATTCTAGAAAGTCTCTTCAGAAGCAAATTTTAGTCGTTCCACTCGTAAATTTCGCTGACAATTCTGTTAGAAACTAAATATTCTGCCAAAATAAGAAAAATTTTAAAATTATTTGAAAAATATTTAGTTTACCGTGTTCAACAAAATATCGAGGATTTTTAACAAAATTTTATTTCCAGTGCTCCATTTTTTTTCACGATATTTAAAAGTGATGATGAAAAAATTTCTGGCTCACCAAAAAATTGTCTTGTTAAGAAAAACAATCAGTAGAAAATATTAAGTTGTTCAGGTATCGAAATAAAAAGTGATCAACCAAAAATTAATGAGTTTTTCCATCGATTTGTTTAATTAAACTTCAAACCTTTGCTGCTCCCAAGGGTTTGTTTTATTCACAAGGAACTATACGTCTCATTTGCATTTACGTGTGAAATTACCACTGCAGCATATCGTACATAATTAACAAATGAACTTTTGCTATAACGACGCGCAGCGGAAAATTTTGCGCGTGCGGTAACGAACTCTCGGGCAACGGTGCGACGAGACGAGAACGTTAACGAACGGATATGTCGCTCATGCCAGGAGGTTAGTTAATTTTAAAGCAACATTTATATGCGCAATCGTAATTTACCTCAACAATATCATTCCCTTCATACAATTCGACGCGATTTAATAAACAGGTGCGCAAAAATAAAAGAAAATCCTTTTTCTTTTACACCGAGGATGAAATTTTGTTAAACATCGTCGATATCTTGTTGCATACGGTAAACAAAATATTTTTTTTTAATTTTAAAATTTTCGTTATTTTGGCAATATATTTGATTTCTAACGGAATCGTCAGCGAAATTTACGAGTGGAACGACTAAAATTTGTTTCCGAAGAGACTTTCTTAAATATTTCTTGCTGCACTGACACTATTTTTGGGATTATTCAAAAAAACGTCTAGTCGAACGTATCGAACAAAATATCCATCTTTTTCAACGAAATTTTGTTTTCAGTGTATAAAATAATTGTTGTAGTGTAATTTGTGAATTTAAATTTTCTTTATGTTGCAAAAATTTCGTAAAAATGTATGAAAAACAAAATTTTGAGTCGAATTTCGCTTTCGATCGACTTGGCGGAGAGTCTGGGGCTTAAAAATGAGTAATTGATGTAACATGTATGAGAATTGTTATACGGAATACAAGGGGATGTGGAGGAAGAGCATAGAGAGCGAACAAACGTGACCCGGCGCTGGCTGGAGGCGAAACATTCGCTTCGCTCCAAAAGCTAAGAGAACGCTCTGCGCGTGATAACGGAATTTTCCATATAATCTAACGAAAAACAGTGCTCGGCATGTGTACGTACGTGTGCATGTAATAGCGATAAAAAGAGGGAAGGGAAGAGGAAGCGGGAGAGAGAGTCGGAAAAGAGGAAATAACATTTCGTCGCTGGTGGGGTCTGCTGCATCAAAGAGAATAAGCACAGCTCGTACATTCTGTGGCATCAAATCTAGTTGCACGATGAAATTATTCCGCTTGTTACAGTTCGCTCACCGATCAAATAATTTCGTGTTTTTCGCATTTCCGTTGGACCGGGAACTGCTTCGATAATTTCTCCATTCTTACAGAATAAAAATTATCATTATTTTGTATTTTACGATCAATTATCCGAATAGTGAGAGTAAAAAAAAAATTAAAGGCAAAAAATATTCCATGTTTTTTCATAGAAAAAAAAACCTTGAAATTTTTCGTCGCGATTCAAAATTTTTTCTCCGTAACTTTACGAAAGATTTTCCTATCCATAGAAATCTGAATAAAATCGGAAGCGAGAGGCAGAGAGACAGAGATAATAAGAGAAATCCGTATAATTCGCGGCGAAGCTATACTAGGCCATGCGAAGGTCTTTGGTTTGAAGCGATATCGTATTTCCGGCCTTCGAGGATAGTATTGTCCTGCGGGAAAAGCCCAGTAGGAGGACCACAACCGCAGCGACCTCCAATTATCCTCAGGGAGTCACGTGGCACAGGTTGCCGAGATGGTTCGTGACGGTGGTTGCAACCCTCGCCCGAACATCCCTCGTTCAACCATTCGCAAACATCATCGCTCGCGTACGTATATATCCACGCCGGTCCACCACTTCATCGTCGTCATCGTCCTCGACAATTCGTCCCACAAATCACTCGTATCTTCTGTACCTCGTTTTCACGTGCGCGCCCAACATCGTCACCCCGTGAGCGAGTAAATTAATTATGAAAACACAAATCACCCGGCCAATCGACCCTGACACGACTTTCCCTGCCAAATACACACACTCCGTTGCCTTCGATCTTCCATCAAACTCACACACACACACACGCAAACAGGTTGTTATTCTCACTGTATCTACTTCGATTATTCCTTCGCTGTTTTCCCAACGAAGTGCACTCCGCAGTCGACGCTGTTTCTCTCGCTCGCTCTCCAGCTTCACTGGGAATCTCTCACTCTTTAGATCTCCATTTCCACTTCGAGTGCAATCAGGAACCAATGTAGTGAGGTCAATCCCGCGAACTGAAGCTCGATCAATCAATAACCATTGCTGCATGTGTATAGAGATTAATGAAGATTCGATGTCACATTCCTAAGCACGCGTGTCTCTCAACGTGCCGCAGGCACATTTCTAGTGCGCCTTATTCAGATTATTACGAAAACGTAATGCGAGGGTGGACCTAGCGGTTGAATTCTTGGGTATCAAACAGAATGGTACGAGGAACCAAGTGTTCTTCGTTCACTGAGTGCACTGGAAATGAAATTTTGTTAAAAATCGTCAATATTTTGTTGAACACGGTAAACTTAATATTTTTGGGTAATTTCGACATTTTCGTTATTTTGGCAGAAAATTTAGTTTCCGACAGAATTGTCAGCGAAATTTACGAGTGGAACGACTAAAATTTGCTTCTGAAGAGACTTTCTAAAATATTTCTTGCTGCAATGTAACAATTTTTGGGATTATTAAAGAAAAAAAAAAAACGTTTAGTCGAACGTATCGAACAAAATTTTGTTGAAAAAGATGAATATTTTGTTCGATACGTTCGACTAAACGTTTTTTTGAAATTCCAAAAATTGTTTCAATGCAGCAAAAAATATTTCAGAAAGTCTCTTTGGAATCAAATTTTAGTCGTTCCATTCGTAAATTTCGCTGACAATTCCGTTTAGAAACCAAATATACTGCCAAAATAAGGAAAATTTTGAAATTATTAAAAAATATTTTGTTCACCGTATTTAACAAAATATCGACGATTTTTAACAAAATTTCATTCCCAGTGTTCGTTCTGGCAACGTTTTCACGCGATCGAAACCGCGCACGCAGCACAGAAAAGCCTGCGTTATTGCTCTCGAGGACAGAATGAATGTTTCCTGACTAGATTCGCACAAATCGCGGCTGCTGAACTCACTCGAATGATCGCTCATTCAATCAGCCAAGTGCCCGATCGTGCGATAGAAATAAAATTCCTACGAAATGCATAAAAAAAAGCTGTCTGATTGATTGTTTCGTTCGGGTCACCGAGTCGTTTCTATTCGTCGCGTTCACACTTTATTATACTCGAGGAACCTCGAAAAAGATTGCGCGGTGTGATAATTCACGAAGCAGTTTAGGGAGAATCTCGATTATTCTCCGACTGACCATAAGCGAAACGGAAATCACGCGCTTCTCATTAGGCATTCCGAGGCTATGAAGGGTCCCGAGAGTTTTCGTAGCCGGGGAACGAGAGTCTAACGGCATTTGCCGAATAGTGAACACCGACCTGCTGCTTCCATCCCCTTCATCTTTCGCCCTCGCTCTCTAACGACCTCAAGTCTAACCCCCGCGTATAAGACCGGACATTTCAATAAACCTTGGCAAATGTCGAGCGTTGACCACCACAACCACCGCGTTTCACTATTCGCCTGACCTCCTGGTCAGCACCTTCGGCCATCGGGGATTCCGCACCGCACGGAAGACTAAATTGTTCGTGCTCCTCTTTTCCGTATTCCTGCGGATCTTTTTCTGTCTTTTTTTCCTCTGCTTGTGCTGCGCACCCTCGAGAGAGAGAGAGAGAGTCGCGCAGTGACTCTATGACGGGCATCGTTACGGGAACTTTACGACCGTCCGCGCAGCCGACGAAATCATTTTATCGAGTTGGCAATAAATCTTGCTGCAAAATCTGGCAAGAAGAACAACGCGAGGATTCGGCAAACTCGAGGAAACATTATTCAAGTTTCAAATGATTTTTTCATTTTATTTTGATTTCTATGAAATTTTTTTTTTACGGAGACTTTGAAAAAATAATAAACAAACTCGCGTTTCATGGGATCGTGGGCGAACGCTCTGATTGACTGACATTTCACAGGACTTTCCCTTGACCGTCTGCGTTTAGCTTGGCAGCAGACGAGGGGATCGACGAAAGAAACGTGGATTCTTCGCAATTCAATTCCCGCAATACTCGTGGGGATGGAACAGCCCTTGTGTGTGTTTTTTTTCACTGTATACGTAACTCTCGAGACCGCGGTGAAATACGGAGAGGAAGGCGAGCGAAGAGCAAGAGAGACGCGAACGAGAAGGGAGAGAGTCTCACAAAAACTCGATATTCTTCCGATTCCCTGGCCGAAATAGTCCGATAATGGGAAGGGAGGATGTGGAGAAAGAGGAAGTCGGTCGGATCCTCGCGACTGCAATAAGGGGATGAAAAAAAAAATTTGACCGGAAATTGATCGAGTTTTTCGTCCAAATTCACGACAATTTGTCATTTTTTTTTCAAATTTCTTTAAGTTCTTCCTACGCAATGACACCCAAACATTTTCATACCTTCGTAAATGATTTTTTACTTTTTTACCGATTCACTGACTGAATGCTTCGTCCGACTAAATTGAACAGCGACTTTGTGTTTTATTTTTTTTTCTCTGCTTCCGTTCCACAGAGTGTGTCCTATCCGCTTAGCCGCGTCGGGAAAGTTCATTTCGGATGAGAGTTTTATTTATTTCCACTTGTTTGGAGAGAGCGAGTAAGGAAGTTGCGCGGGAGTGCCGTAGGGGAAGAGCGCGGGTGTGGGAATCAGAACCAGCCGCGCGCGCGGTTACGGTTCATTTCGCGTCGAAACGGTTTTGTCCCGACGACGAATCTGGTCGCGACCCATCCGCCTGCATCCTTTTCTCTTTATCCATGTCCAGGCAGCGCGGTGATACGCAAAAGGGCGTGATGTCTGTCGCTTGACACGTCATGCGACGCGAACACTGTGGCTTTTCGTTTATTCGCTCGCACGTACACACTCCCGTTCTCGTAATTCGCTTTTCTTTGGAACCCTCGAAAAAATTGCGTGGTATCTCTGCCTCACTCCCACCGATTTATCTTCCAAAAAAAAGAAAATCCTGAAGGAGAAAAAATAGCCAATGAGGAAAACTGCACGAGCTCATAAAAATCGATGTATTCGCAACGTGACATTTTTCATCTGCCAAAAATCCAAGGATTTCAGCCACAGACACGAACATACACGCAGTCGAGTCTGAATTGTTTTTTTTTGTATTTTTATCGCTTGGCTCCTTCATGCGTGTCCAATATCTCAGTTTTACTCGCGCGATATAGAATTTGTTGGGCCATAATTTAGCCAATTTCTCTGCTGCTTCGTCTCTTATTTCGTGGATCTAGGCTGCAGGTCGTTTATTGAATCTTGAGGCATGTATCTTCTCCTGAAAGTCAATTCACCAAGAGAACGCGAACGAAGCTGTGAAAGTCCTTTGCGCACGGTCCTGTGGCTAAATGATACGACGCGTTATTTCGGTGGCAGAAAAAAAAGGCGGAGAATCTTGCGAATCGCACAATTTATTTCTCAATGCTTTTTGGCAAATAAATTGACGCTTTTTCGTCTGGTGAGAGGAAATTTCGAGACTCTGTGACTCAAGATTTCTTTGCTTATCTGATTTTAATTTGCTGCACGAATTTTATAGCGTTTTCCATTTTGCCTGCATGCTCATTCGTTTCCGGAGCTCAATTTCGTTGCTCTGGATACGACGACGAAGCCCGGAACATTGAGCCGGAGAATTTTCGTTTCATTTAGCCAAATGACACCCGAGCCTCACCACGTTTCCTCCTTCCACTTATATCTTTAGCAGCCTTGGCGTTTGTGCAAGATGAACGCCATCAGCAAAATGAACACTCGCGTGAGAGATATTGTAATGACAGTGTGCGCCACCGGCGGATACCGAATAAGACAGGAGACGTGTGTGTTGGCCTGCAATGTTTGCAAATCGTATACGAAGCTCGTGGAACTGCATGGTACCCCTTATTATGGAGAAAATTAGTGAAACCCAAGAGCCTTAAGTGATGATACTCTTTAGGGTGAAATTGGAAGCCACAAACCGAGAGATTCACTGCTGCTTCTATCATTTTCTGTAGACGATGCAAATTTTCGTAGAGTCTGGGCTTTGCAATTGAAGAAGAAAATGTGTTTGTGGATGATAATGATTTTGGAAGCTTTTGAGATGGTCGATCGAGAGGAAAAGGAAAATGGTCGCGTAACTGCGAGAGTGTCATACGAATGCTCGAGAGGTGGTTCGAGGTACCAAGTTGATTTTAGAAAAAAGGTTTTTGCAGGGCGCGGGCAGGCAAAGAATTCAGACACGAGAACTTTTTCACTTTTGATGCAACTTTTTTACGACTCCGTCAACTTCAAAGTTAGTTTTCTGCATTCTGACGGATTGGGAGACGCCGGAGTAACTGTTTCCCGTTCGTCGAAACAAAATGTTGGAACGAGACGCGAAGAGTGAAATATTAAGTAAAGGAATAATAAAAGGCAGAGAGTGGGAGCGGGAGGGAGTAAGAAAACAGGGAAAACTTGTTGGGACTGTCTCGCGCGCCGTGAAACACCAGCAAAACGTGCCGGAGAGGCTCAAATCTTAAATGGACAAGGCAACCGACTTTTCCATTTCGTTTCTCCTTCATTTCGTTGCTTTATTTCCTGCGCGCCTTTTAATTAGCTGCGTCAGCCGGTGTAAACAATGAGCTCTTATTACTAACGAATTTATATTTTCAACTATTCTTCGTGTCGGCTGCGCGCGTTCAACCGACGCTAACTTTCACGACTTTCCCCGCCCGTCTTTTTGGGCTTCCTTTGTCTTCCCAGAAATTTATCTCCCTGGGCTGTCAGATTCGTTTAATTCCCAGATCATTTAAGAACTGTTGCGATTGTAAACTCGTTGGCTCGCAGTAAACATTCCACTGGAGAACGCTTAAGCCTAGTTAGTGGCTCTTCAAAGCCTCACAGTCAAATTTTTTACACCACGTTTTTATAATCTCTATTACTGATCAGCAAATAATCGTAAAATTTTACCGATTCCTTCATCGGATTGGTGAGAGTCTGGCGTTTCGATTTCACTACAAATAAACTCCGATAGGACGATTCCTCACAAAGTTACAGGCTGATAAACGGCGTCGGTCCCTGGGACCGGCACTGACGAAGTGAGGTGCCAAAAAGTGTCGTAGCTATTTAGAGCTAGCTTTGAAACTGTAAACCAGTCCTAAATCTTTCAGATGATTTTACCTCGTATCGTTTTGTACTTCCGACAGCTCGACGCTGTGAAAATTCGTGTTCTAGTTCAGCCAGCACGATGTATTTAAGGAATTTTTATTTTTTTTATTTTCGATGAAACTGTCAGTCGTTTATCCCTCTCGGGAGGCATTGCTCATGGAAAAAACTGTGAATTTGGCAGTTTGGTGTTTTTGGATACAGTTGGTAAAAAGGAAACGAGAATTTTTTCACGATTATTATTTTTTTGATTTTCGAGTGCGTGGGGTTTACGATGGAAATTTGGTTTTGGAACTCGTGCTCGTAAAAACGATGGGGATGGAATTATTCGCCAACAATAAATGCAGGATTGAACGAGAATTAACGATCCGTAACGATATGGTCAATAGCAAGGGAAAATTTGAAGCGACGATGGAAAGAGCAGGCCTGCATGGACGAAAGAGGAAAAAACGACGTGAGACTTGGGCGAACCGTTTGTTACGGCTATAGCGATATACTTACCGATATCCCTATGGCAAATATTGAAGCTTCGGCTGTTTACCGATCGTCGAGATTGCCATCCCGACGTCTCTCTTACGTGAAAGCACCGCGGCGCGAGAGAGATTTCAACCTGCGCGCAGGAATGAGAGCAACAAGAACGAAGTGAATCCACACGCGAGCGGGTTTCCCAAAGTTTACGGCCTTCGACGTTATCTCAACGTTCCCTTAGACCAGAGACCCGTCTGCCCTGGTGATGGCTTTGATAGTTGAACCGTCTACACGCATATGTGTTCCGCGAATCGTACCTCATGAAGAAAACTCAAAGGAACGGGGAAAAAGTTTAGGAAAAATTGAAAAATATCACGATCATCGATGTTTGGGTCTGTCAGACCCCGCAAGCTTAATGAACTCTTTGGCTCTTGAAAACGACTCAAGCCTTTAGAAAACCCGATCAAAAGTGCGAAATGCAGCGAGCAATCGAACGAATGCATCGAAAAATTCGACCCGCGACGATTTAACCGAAAAAAACATTTTTCTAATTTATTGCGTCTCGTCCCTCAGGCTGTATAAACAAACGAAGAGACGATACGTCGCGGATTCTCAAGCTGCACATTACGCCTTCGAGATTCCCGGCTTATAACCCTATGGACCGCCCTCCATTCCCTTATACCCGGCGCTTACGCGAGAGACGCGCGACATTCATTTGCATTTCAAATCATTCGCAAGTATATACGTGGACCAAGTCTTCCTCGGTTAGAACTCTGACGTCGACACTACTCCTACGACGTGACGACGATGTCGACTTCGAAACGCATTCCGTGTTCCTCTACGTACGCCGGAATCTCCACGGGATTGCGGCCAAGCAATTGAAAGACAGTCGCGCGCGAATAGTGTTTTCCAACACCGCATCGGTTTGGACTGAACATTTTAGCAAACGCAGAAAAAATAGCCAACTTCTCAGACGCACTTTGTTTTTTTTTTTTGAAATTTTTTAACCAAGAGAGTTCATGGATTATTCGAAAATCAAAACTGAAATTTTTGCTTCGTAGAAACTGCTTACCGTATTTTTATGGTGGATAAAAAATCCAAAATCCAATCAAATTCGCCAATTTCCTGCCAGAATCACGAAAACTGCATTTTTTTTAAAGAGACTCTTTTCAGTTAATGAGTGCGTGAAAAATTTCATCACCGCTCCGTGAGAAAACATCGCAGACTTGGCGTTTTTTGAAAAATTCCTTTTTTACCAAAAATTAATTTTTTGGTACACGGAAAATAATGAGTCAGTGTTTCGGGCTCCGTAAGAGAATTCTCGTCGAAATAGTTTAACGCAGGAAACTGAAAGGCCCGAAGACACGGATGACGAGGGAATTATCATGAGCTGCGATGAGGTAAAATGTGATTATAAAGTTTGTCAAGCCTCGGGCCTCACCATCGACGTCGTTAAGCATCCATGACGTATGACTGCGGTTTAGGAATCATCCTGGCACGAGATCTGATCGATTTGTGGTTCTAATTCGTTGTCGATATGCCACGTCGCAGTTGGAACGAATTAATGAAGAATAAAAATTTGTTGAGACAAAAATTTCAAAGATTTAAAAACTCACCTTGCCGACACCGGTGAGTTCTTTGACTCCGATCCTTCTCAGCAATGCAGGTGGCGCAGGAGGCGGCGATTTTAACAAAAGAGCCGCGTATCCATTCGGAAAAATTGGATGCTCGTCTGGACCAATATTTTCATCACCAGAGCGACGTCTCCTGTGAGGACTTGACGAAAGATTCAACTTTTGAGCAGCTCTGCAACCGATAAACGAGAAAAATTCATTAGTCACTGCGTTTCGTCCTTCGAGCCCTGACAGGACGCGTGTGCCACTTTTTTATTTTACGGTCATTAAAGCCTTGAGCTAATATAAAAACGAATGATGATGAATGATGAAAAAAATGGACGGTCTTTATTTGTTAATTACACAAAAATCGCTTTAAAAAAAAAAATCGATTTTCGAACTTGTTCATAAAAAATTTATTTTCTACAAAACTCGTGAATAGATCGGGATGTCAATTTTTTCAGGAACTCTATACACTTCAAAGAATACTAGAGAATTTTTTCAAAATTTTCTGTACAGTGGTTTTTGTTGAAAAAAATAAATAATCAACTGCGATCGATGCAAAATCCTTGAGTCCGACTTCCGGGTCCGGGAGCACGAGGTTCCGGCAATTTTGTACAAAGAATTCCCGATGAGGCGACAAATTGATGGAACGCATCAATCGGTCGAGCCGACTAATAATTCGTGGCTTTCGAGAAAGAAAAAAAAGAAAATTTCCCAAAGGAAAGTCCAGAGAACGAAATAAAGTTTCTTTTTCGTAGCAAGCAGAGAATCTGCTTTTTTTTTGGTTGTCTCCCCGCGGGTTTGGCAGATTCTTTTCGATTCACCTGGGGCTCGAGGGCGCGAGGAGATATGACTCTCGAATGCCGTGTGGTTATATAGTCTACACAGGCAAAGGCAAAACTCGTGGCGCGCCGTGAGCAAACAGTGCGCGTAGTATTTCCATAGCTAGTCTCGTGGGTGACTGGGTGACATACTCTGGGGCTCGAGCCGGTAATCAGCGCAGGTAATGTGCCGGAACCCCCGTGGTGCTCCAGATGAGAGCGTAATCTCTCGTGCCCGGTATACACATTCGTGCTGCCCGTTTAAAGGAGGTAGTTTTGTCTGCTGCTGTGGAAAAGGGCGTGCGCGTTCGTGGCAGCGCGAGAGTGAGGGAGGTTGGAAAATAAAGATGGAAAATGTGTGTTCGTGTGAGCGAGTGAATCGCGAAAATCGGGAGAGGAGCAAAAGAGGAGAGATGGAAAAGCGAGAGTCGCAAAGTGAGAGTGCAATCGAGGAGTGGGGCAAATTTTGCGGGGGAGGTAACCACGTCGACTGCTGGGTAGACGGGGAGGAGCAGGTTGCTAGGGTTCACTTTGACTCTCGCCCCTTACAACCCCCGGGCCTCGTTAACCCACGCTCTGTGAAATTGGAAATACCGGAGAGGCCTCGCTGCTGGTGCACATAGAGTTCTCCGGGACTCCACAACGATGCTTCCTCTTCCTCTTCCTTTTCCTCTTCATCGTCGTCGTCGTCGTCGTCGGTGACGTCGTCTGCGCGTACTCACTATTGCCGGATTCATGATGGAATATTCACTGGAGTGAGTTGGATAGTGAAAGTGAACTTGAATATGGCAGCAGCAGGACACGAAAATATCGAGACACACAAAACACACAAATTTGACGGCCATGTGGACTTGTCACAGGAAATCGCTGCTTTTGGTCTCATGGCTTTGGGGTCTTATGGTTTTTTACATTGCGCTGGATACTCTGGGTCAAATTGGCCTAGTGGGGCCGAGTTCTGAATCAAGACGCCAAAGCTTACGATACAGAAAGAATTTCATTGAAAATACACACACTGGAAATTAAATTTTGTTTAAAATCGTCGATATTTTGTTGAATCCGGTAAACTAAATATTTTTTAAATAATTTCAAAATTTTTGTTATCTTGGCAGAATATTTAGTTTCTGACAGAATGGTCAGCGAAATTTACGAATGGAACGACTAAAATTTGCTTCTGAAGAGACTTTCTGAAATATTTTTTGCTGCAATTACACTACTTTTGGAATTATTCAAAAAAACGTTTAGCCGAACGTATCGAACAAAATATCCATCTTTTTCAATAATATTTTTTGTTCAGTGTACCAAAAATTTGAATTACCAATAATTTCTTCTTTTTTTTCTAGTTTGAAAACTAATACACTGGAAATTAAATTTCGTTGAAAATCCTCGATATTTTGTTGAATACGGTAAACTAAAAAATTTTTAAATAATTTCAAAATTTTTGTTACTTTGGCAGAATATTTAGTTTCTGACAGAATGGTCAGCGAAATTTACGAGTGGAACGACTAAAATTTGCTACTGAAGAGACTTTCTAAAATATTTTTGGCTGCAGGGACACTATTTTTGGAATTGTTCAAAAAAACGTATCGAACACATTTTTTTCAACAAAATTTTATTTTCAGTGGACTGTGGGTCTGTCTGACCATAATCATACAAAAAGTGGCTAAAAAAATGGTCAATAAATATTGGTAAATACGTTATGGGCAGTGTACTATGCATCCATGGGAATTTCTGTAGAGTAATTGTTACACGGTCGTGAATGAAAGTCCCTGCTCAGCTGAGCTTCATTTTAACGAGCATCTCGGTCCGGGGAATCGTCACGCCTTGAGAACTTTCGGTTTCGACCTTTTCTTACTTAAATATAGAAGATTATATGTATATGTATGTGTATGCATGTATGCACGTGTAACGAGCCCCCATTGCACGCCACATTAACAGCCCTGACTATTACGCCGGTTTTAATTATTCCTAGTTGTATTTTTTCTTTTATTTTTTAGTATTTTCGGTAACCAGCAGTCCCAGTGGCTGGATGGCAGCATCTCGATGGAAAACACGTATCCTCTGGCTCGACTGGCGTAAAAAATAGTCCGTGAGACTGAGAGAAAGAAAGAGGAAGGGCCGGGGGTTTATGGTCCGGAACTGTAACGAACACGAGAGCAGCAGCAGGCAAGTTCCCGCGCACGGGCGCGGGAGCAGCTACTCGCGGCTTCCGAAACGTCACGTTTTATCGTGTGCCGCGTGACTTTTTAACTCTAAACGAGAGCTCCTTCGTTTTTTTTCCACCCTCCACTCGAACCGCATCCTTTTTTCCAGCCTTTTATTTCCAACCACTTAATTTCACGAGGGAATTAAAGTTTGTGCCGATTTTTGCCAACCGAATCGTTCCCTGGCCCCCAATTTTTTTGTTTTCTTCATTAAATATTATTTTTTTCTTACAACAAATTCCACAGGCCAAGCGTTAATATCCGAGGCTTCTTCTTCTTCAGCTTTGCATAATCCTGTCGAAATCGAAACAGCCAACGAAAAGCCTCGAGGCAAAGGAAGAAAAACATGAAATGGAGAGAAGGAAATTGCGTGGAAGAAACGCGCGTGAGGCATCCATCACTATGGGAACTCGTCCGCGCGCACTTCACCGTATGTCCCCTTGGGGCATCGCTTCTCTTTCCCAGCGCCAAAGGAACCAGAAACGAAAAAATGATGTACAAAAAAACAAGCTGTGCGTCTCACTCGAAATCCATATCTTGAATTATTGAGACACTCCCGGGACGAACTGAATTTTTTCACTGTTAGAAATCTCTCCTCCGGACTACATACGCAGACCTACATGTACGTACTTTATATATTATAAAGGTGTGTACGTGCACCACGGTGAACAACTTCCGAGGAAAAACCTGCTCGTCTTACTCCCGCGTCGAAACGAGCGTTTTTTTTTCCGTACGAAATGAAAGGAAAAGAATGAGAGGACGAGAAGTGTGTGTAGAGTAAGTACAAGAGTTGGAGAGCCCGAGAGAAATCACTCGTCGGTTAAATAAATAAGGCTTTGAGTATATTGCGAGAAGCAGGAGGAATGAAATAAAATGAGGTAATTGCTTCCGTTTCATTTTTCTGCTTTTATTTTCTCTCCAACTTTCCGTTTATCTCTTCAGCTACTAATCATAAACTTGCACTATCACATTTCTCGCACAGAGCAATTTTCTACCAGAATTCTATTCATCGAGATCGAAAAATAAAAAAAAATAAAAATGATGTTATCGACGTTTTTTTTTTTAATAATCCGGGGCTTATGTGTTCTGCATTTCGGTTTGTTATTCGTTGCAGTTTCTCCAGGATGGCAGGTTTCTGAGTCAGGCGTTTCTCAAGCATTTTTGTATCGCGCTTTCACGAGGGCCACACTGGAAATGAAATTTTGTTAAAAATCGTCGATATTCTGTTGAATACGGTAAACTAAATGTTTTCTAAATAATTTCCAAATTTTTGGTATTTTGGCAGAATATTTAGTTTCTAACAGAATTGTCAGCGAGATTTACGAGTGGAACGACTGAAATTTGCTTCTGAAGAGACTTTCTAAAATATTTCTTGCTGCAATGACACTATTTTTGGAATTATTCGAAAAAACATTTAGTCGAACGTATCGAACAAAATTTCCATCTTTTTCAACAAAATTTTCTTTTCAGTGTACCAAAACTTTGAATTTCCAATAATTTCTTCTTTTTTTTCTCGTTTGAAAACTAATACACTGGAAATGAAATATTGTTAAAAATCGTCGATGTTTTGTTGAATAAGGTAAACTAAATGTTTTTTAAATAATTTCAAAATTTTTGGTATTTGGGCAGAATATTTAGTTTCTAACAGAATTGTCAGCGAGATTTACGAGTGGAACGACTGAAATTTGCTTCTGAAGAGACTTCCTAAAATATTTCTTGCTGCAATGACACTATTTTTGGAATTATTCGAAAAAACGTTTAGTCGAACGTATCGAACAAAATTTCCATCTTTTTCAACAATATTTTATTTTCAGTGCAAGGGGAACTGTCAAAAACGTGGTCGTCGATATCGACAGCTACAGTTTACCGCGTTAAGTAGTGACCCCGCCCGAGTCTGCTCAATTATGACGATCGCTGGTGCTTCAAATCGGCCAGAACATTCGATCCACAGCTCTCGATGAATAATACAGGCGGATTTTGGAAAAATTTATTTTTATAGATTCTTCAATCTTGCGAGCCTTTTTCTTTCTCATCTTTCGTCAAGCACTACATCATGTGAAATATTACGTCATTACACGTGGCTCCACGCTGTCACGGAGAAAAGTGTATAGAACACGTGGAAATAAGCCCGAGCAATTTTTTTCCCAAGGCTTTTTGACTGCGGAGAAGAACGAGTGGCGAGAAAGGATGAAAAAAAAAAAAAAAAAAAAAA
>JBAJMU010000002.1:10423327-10435144 GCA_037952995.1 Hyposoter didymator
TTTTTTTTTTTTTTCAAGTCAACCACAAGCTGCACGTACTCGTCGGGGATTTGTTCGGATGTTCGCAGCCGAGTGCGATATCCACTGGAAAGCTTCTCACGATCAGAAACATATCAGGTGCTTTCGTTTCAATCAAACTCTCGCATCCATACGATTCGAAAGATCACTTCTGTTTATTCGTTCGTTGTACAGCATGACTCTTCGTCCACACTGCTGATTAGTAAGTTTCTTTTCATGTAATTACACAGATTCGTCTATGTGGTTCCATCGTTTTGCTAATTGGAATATTCATCAAAAAACAACTTGATTGAACTTTTCGTATACACTGAAAATAAAAATTTTGCTGAAAAAGATGGATTTTTTTTTCGATACGTTAGACTAAACGTTTTTTTGAAAAATCCCAAAAATAGTGTCATTGCAGCAAGAAATATTTTAGAAAGTCTCTTCAGAAGCAAGTTTTAGTCGTTCCACTTGTAAATTTCGTTGACAATTCTCTTAGAAACTGAATATTCTGCCGAAATAACAAGAATTTTGAAATTATTTAAAAAATATTTACTTTACCGTATTCAACAAAATATTGACGATTTTTAACGAAATTTAATTTCCAATGTATTAGTTTTCAAACTAGAAAAAAAAGAAGAAATTATTGGAAATTCAAAGTTTTGGGACACTGAAAAAAAAAATTTGTTGAAAAAGATGGATATTTCGTTCGATACGTTCGACTAAACGTTTTTTTTTTAATAATCCCAAAAATAGTTTCATTGCAGCAAGAAATATTTTAGCAAGACTCTTGAGAAGCAAATTTTAGTCGTTCCACTCGTAAATTTCGTTGACAATTCTGTCAAAAACTAAATATTCTGCCAAAATAACAAAAATTTTGAAATTATTTTAAAAATATTCAGTTTACCGTATTCAACAAAATATCGACGATTTTTAGCAAAATTTCATTTCCAGTGAATCTTTGAATCGTTGTCATCGAAAAACCGATTGCAAACGAGTGTTTTTGAAATTCTTTCGTCACTCCATAGAATATTTTTATTTCTTCGTTGTACAGTGCGGATCCCCAGCAGCTGCCATGCTCGAAGCTGCTCGGAGCTTTTATAACAGACATTGTGTTCCGTTTCATATTTGCAATATCCTTTTTGTGCCCTTCATAAAAAGCGGGCTTCAATTTTGAATGTGAATATCTGTAGAAAAATATTTCGACGTCGAAACTTTGATAGGAAACTGCTCCAGCGAAACAGCGACTCGTAAAAAAACCATAAATGTTTGATTTCATGAGTTTTGCTCCGAGCCTGACCATGTACCCTGGATATTTGGCATACAGACACGTGTGCTGTATACCGAGTTGTCGATCCTTTAGGAGACATTTTCGCTATTGGATTTACGTCCCGAAGATGTCACGGAATATCATATTTTCTATATGGATACGAATTGCACGTTCAAAGGGCAGAGTGGATAGAACAAGAGCCTCTCGGAAAGGGCAGACTTTTGAAAGGTGCATCATCGATTCCCCTCGGGAATGCACCGCCGAGTGCACCGCGGCAACTGTACAGTTGATATTGAATTGACGTTACGAATACAAAATAAACCAACGAAATATTATTTCCATTGAATACTCTTAAACGCTCTCTTTTTTACTCTCGTTCCACGATCTCCCATTTTTTTTCTCATGCCATAAAAAATATATTTAGAAAAAGAAAAAACTCTGCTTAAAATCTTTGGATAAAAATATTCTTCGCACGACTCAAGAATCTATAAAAAGCATGCATAAAAGACGCGATATTTCGGCATCACTTTATACGTCCAATTTATTTTATAGTGTCGCGTTAGGTCTCTTGGAAAAGTCGTGAACGAATTGGGGTAAAAAAATGAATTTTTTTCTTTTTCCAATTATATTTTTAAATATTTATAATTTATTTTAATTTTCTAAGTATTTTTTGTTGATTTTGATGAAAAATCGAGTTCACGAACGCTCACTGAATACAAAATTTTGTTGAAAAAGATGGATATTTTTTTCGATACGTTCGACTAAACGTTTTTTTGAATAATCCCAAAAATTAAGTCATTGCAGCAAGAAACATTCTAGAAAGTCTCTTCGGAAGCAAATTTTAGTCGTTCCACTCGTAAACTTCGCTGAAAATTCTGTCAGGAACTAAATATTCTGCCAAAATAACAAAAATTTTGAAATTATTTAAAAAATATTTAGTTGAACGTATTCAACAAAATATCGACGATTTTCAACAAAATTTAATTTCCAGTGTGTGCATGGCGATGCTGCAACGTTTATCGAGACGATAATTTCGAGTCGTTGAGATTTGTGCACGAATGCAACGTGATGTAGCTCAATAATGACATCCGATAGAAATTGGCTGTAAAATTTGGAGGAAAGTTTGGAAGGTCTCGTGTCTCCGTTTGAGAGAGGATAAGTAAACATAAGCAGTGGCGCAATTTGCTGGAGATAACCTTCCAACCCCTTAACCACAAAATATACATGAATACGCAGGACAGACAATTCCAAAGTCTGTGGCATAACTGAGAGGCGGGAGAGTGGGCGGGAGGGAGGGAGGGACCTTCGATCGCTTTCTAGCCCGCAGGGGACTTGCAACTTTTTGACAGCAGACAGCAACGGTTTGTCTGTCTTTCTTTAGGTTTCGTAGCTTTGACTCGATCGTCTCTCGCGCGCTCTTCGTGCTTTACTCTGCTTGCTGGAGGGGTTGGATTCTTGAGGGATGGTTAGCGTGATGGTACACGGATATATAGCTTACGCCGAGGGTGTATCTTGCTACCGTAGGTGTTAACAAGTGACGAGAGGAGGGTTGCGGACCAAGAGGGCTGTTCATAGATCAAGGCAAGTATGGGGATGATGAAGAGTGAGGGAGAGACATAGAGGGATGCCGAAGAAAATAAGGCGAAAGGGGGGCGAACGAAGGATCTTTCGGAAGCTTCGAAATATCGTGCGATGGGTCTGGAGGCTTGGTTAGCATAATGCGAGCCTTCGAGGATAGTGAAGCAGGGCGAAATATATATGAACGTTAGACTGTTAAAGAAGCAGCGAACGAGATGGAACATCAGCGAACGGGGTCGGGAGAGCAGGCGAACAGGAAGAAGAAATTTTCTTAAAAATGTCAAACCCCCGGAGTACCTCGGGGCTTGTTTTATATAATAAACCCAGCTGCTCAATCCACCGGCAACTCAAACTGTAGAGATGGAAAAAAGAGAAGATAAGAAATGAAAAAAAGGATGTGACGTTGATATTCTTGTTGCTGGTACCCTCCGCGCAAATGAACGTCATGCCTCATCACTTCTCTTCGCGCCGCACTCCCATCGAACTATCGAATTGTAATTAAAAAATGTCCAACATTAACAGTTTCGAAAAGTAATTGTAAAATCGACACATTTATATTTCCAGCAAAAAGGCACAGTTCGTATTTCTCGCGATATAATTGCGTCACAACGTTGATGGAGCGATAAAGTTGATTTATCGTAATTGGGCATAATCGTAATTCGAAGTGAAGAAATATCGTGTTAGTTGTTTTAATTTAATGACGTTGTTCGTTCGATTCGCAGGGGTAGAGAAAATGGTGGATGAAGGAATTATAATTGCGATGGAAAATCGATTGGGTTTTTGGGTGGAATGGAGAAAAAAATGGAGATATGAAGCAGAGACGAATGCTGCGCTCGGAAAAAGATGAGGTGGGAAGGGATTGTGCGTTCGCCGTAAAGCAAGCTAATTAAATACTACCGGAGATCAAAGTGGTAAGCCGAGCCACTAATAAACAGTTCGTTCTCCCTGTTGCTCTTTCCTATGACCATGCGATTCGTTCTTTCTCTGTGAAGTTGCTGTTGAAAATGGAGTTGATACAAAACTGGTAATTCCAGTGCTGTTGCTCTCAGTAGCGCGCCACATCCAACTGGCTTTTGTTTGGCCGAGCGACCTCACTCTCGCGCTTTTCCCATCATATAGTCGCGAGCTCTTTACCATCGGCCCTTTGTCGTATTTCAACTCTCTGCTTTGTACTCCATCGCGAATGTTTGCCATGCCACTTTTATAATGCTAAACATACCTCTGGCACACACTCGTTTACTTTAAAAGATAAATTATCGGTTCCCAACCCTCGTGACCGTCATCGCAAACCACAGACACGAGGCACCTTTTGCGGTTCAAAAAGAAACGCGGACTCTCGTCTGGGCACGCATACTCCACCGGAGAGTAATAGTTTAATCGACGCGAATGTTAACCATGGAAAAGAACCAGAGCAACGAAAATTGGAAATGATTTTTGAGGAGGATCACGTGTTACTCGCGTCAGTCAAAAAAAGCTACTCAATTTTTTGATCATATCGAAGAAACTATTACAATTTCCCTTTTTCGTAGATTGTTGCAAAAGATTTCGGGTTTTTTTCTAGAAAAACGTTTCATTCGATGATAATTGAAGCGACTCTGCCGCACTGGAAATGAAATTTTGTTAAAAATCGTCGATATTTTGTTGAATACGGTAAACTAAATATTTTTTAAATAATTTCAAAATTTTTGTTATTTTGGCAGAATATTTAGTTTCTGACAGAATTGTTAGCCAAGTTTACGAGTGGAACGACTAAAATTTGCTTCTGAAGAGACTTCATGAAATATTTCTTGCTGCAATGACACTGTTTTTGGGATTATTCAAAAAAACGTTTCCTCGAACGTATCGAACGAAATATCCATCTTTTTCAGCAAAATTTTGTTTTCAGTGTACCAAAACTTTGAAGTTTTAATAATTTCTTCTTTTTTTTCTCGTTTGAAAACTTATATACTGGAAACGAAATTTCGTTAAAAATCGTAGATATTTTGTTGAATACGGTTAACTGAATATTTTTTAAATAATTTCAAAATTTTTGTTATTTTGGCAGCATATTTAGTTTCTGACAGAATTGTCAGCGAAATTTACGAGTGGAAAGACTAAAATTTGCTTCTGAAGAGACATTCTAAAATATTTTTTGCTGCAATGACACTATTTTTGGGATTAATCAAAAAAACGTTTAGCCGAACGTATCGAACAAAAAATCCGATTTTTTCGCGTCAATTATGAATCTTCGACATTTTTCTTTCGTTTGAGCATCGACTGAAATGAAGCTAATGAGAGATCGCAATCAAGATCGCTCCGAGTTGAATAATTGCGTGGGGTTTTCATACGCTTTGATATCTTGTAACTCTGCTGCATATGAAGAAGTTTGCAAGTATTCTAAAAGTGTTTTCGTACTCTGATAAGACTGGGAGCTTCGAAGCTTACGACTTTGACCATATTGAATCACTGCGGACTTTCATAAACCTGACCATATTCCATATCCCTCCTGCGGTATTGGTATAGCGATGAGTCTCTCGTCTCCTGCTTCGTTTCCCCCTGTTTCCCGCGCCCAATGCTACTCGCGTCTATTACACGCTTAACTCAACTCGAACGAGGCAAACTTTTGACTCAGCTAACTCTATCTCGCTGTAATAAAGTCGAGAAGCACGAATACGTGTGTGGGTGTGTGTGTGTGTGGATCTGAATGGGCGTGGTCCGGACAAAGAACCTTTTTTTTTTTTTGTTTAAACGCGGTAGCGGTTTTCCTCAAGCGAGCTTTATTTTATTTTACACCACGATTCGCTTATCCATTCAGAACTAAAACGCTCGAGGTTTTCACTTTGTATTTGCTCGGAACGGCATATCGCGAAATTAGCATTAAAGATACGGATTTCGAAACGTTGTTTGAATTATTCTCCGGAGAAGAATTATTGCAGGAAAATGTTTTTGTTCTGTTGAAGGATAACGCGACGTTTTGTTTCTGAAGCTGAATCATTTTTATTGTCTCGAAAAGTCGAAAATAAGGACCTTGATTTCACACTGGAAATGAAATTTTGTTAAAAATCGTCGATATTTTGTTGAACACGGTGAATTAAATATTTTTTGTCAATCTCAAAATTTTCGTTATTTTGGCAATATATTCGGTTTCCAATGCAATTCTCTACAAAATTTACGATTGGAACGACAAAAATTTGCTTCCGAAGAGACTTTCTGGAATATTTCTTGCTGCGATGACACAATTTTTGGGATTATTCAAACAAAACGTTTAGTCGAACGTATCGAACAAAATATTCATCTTTTCCAACAAAATTTAATTTACAGTGCAGGGTTTCCCGAACAATTCCGTCATCGAGGGAGCAAGAGAAAAGAGTCAGTGAGAAATAAAGCGACGACGGGTACTAAACGAAAGTTCGATAAAATTGGAGCCTGCACTCGGGAGTTTATTTTTATTTTTTACCTCAAAGTCGATTATTCGCTCTTCGTGACAGTGTAGCGCGCCATTTTCGCAATCTTTAAGGCTACGAGCTGCCCAGACGCCGTTCATCTCCCGGGAGATGCTCGCTAAGGACTGCGGCTGACTTAACCACGATCTACTCTACTTTTTCCCCACACAGCGGCTGACTCGGTCGCTCTCCCTTAACAGCGGGAGCTTAACAGTGCAATAAAACGTGCAATTGTATAAAAGCGTTGCGAGGAATATCGCGTGTATGGCAAGTTGGGCGTCTGGCCGCGTATTACGCGTCTACGTACTGCAGAGAGTTGAAGCAAGTAGTATAGACATTGTTGTGGTCAGACCTTGTTCCTTTAACGTTGATCTTGAGTAGTTGAGACCAGATGGAGTCGGACGGGCGTTCGTTGCTCGAACGGAGAGCAGATGGGTAGACTAAAGCCTCCCGGAAGCCTGCTCGCACACAGACGAGAGAAATAGTGTTGACTGTGTGAGTGAAAAGTGTACAGATGGACGCTGCGAGGGTCGAGGCCGAGAGGATATCTCGGGAAGAACGATTTTGCTGGGAAGCCGAGCGTTCGAAATAAGCAAACGATCATTTAAACGTTCAATTATTTATTTAAACAAAATTCCTTCAGCGTTTTTCGCAAGAATTGCCTGACCTCGAGAGACGTAAAAATAATCAGAAAAAAAGTGCTGCAGGTTAAACACCACGAAGTGAGGAAAACTTGGAAGAGACTGCACGCGAGTTGAAGGAGTTGATGACAAAGGTGATGCAGGTTTCAGGGGCGTGTGTATTGGCAAACGGAGAACATTGATGAAGCTCGTCATTATCGTGGTGAGAAAGATTCTCATATCGTTGACTAACCAAGACACCCTGTACGTAACAAGGGGCTTAAGCTCTAGACCGTCTTAATTTGCAAACTATTCGCACTCGGTGTTGCAGGCATACACACAGGAAGGAAGATAGAGAGCAGGGAGGATTGCTGGGAGGAATAGAGTGGTGCAGGTGTAAGATGAGAAGGAAACGGTAGTCGAAGGGGTTGGAAAGGGTCGAATAGTCCAATATACAAAGATACGTGTGTGGGTGTGTGTGTGGAGGTAAAGAGAAAGAGTAGAGTTGGGAATTATACCGTGCAAAGCAAAAGCGAGTAACCCAAGGAACCTGACGTTCCTCCTGGACACGCAAAGTCTGCGTGCCGCTACTGGAAACTATGCGACTTCAAAAGCCTCGCACCATGGAGAGCTTATAGCATTCACCTCCTTCGTGCAGGCTGCAGATCGGCAAGGAGGGTGAGGCGAGCGAGGCCTCTCTGCTGCTGCTGCTGCTCTTACCCAACTCTTCGTCCTTACTTCTTCCTCCTCCTCCTCCTTCTCTATGTGTTTGCTACTTCTCGTGAATATACTGCCAACCAAGAGACGCCACGCAGTACTGGGTTATGTTGACACCGGGGTTTGCAGTTTACCGGCCGACAGGTTGAGTGGTGGATCGATACCGCGATATCGTCGTCGCGCGCGCTCCTTGTGCTCGTGCGTTTTGTTTCGCTTTGTCCGCTGCTGCTGCTGCTGTAAAACAACTTTTCATCGAGTGCTACTCACTCCGATTCACTCTCCTTACGTCGTGTGCCTTGGCAGATTCCTTTTTGCGATATCATTATCGCGCGGCAGGCCACTGATTCGCAAAGACGTAAACGCCGAGGGTCGGGTGCTCGAGACACTTTTTTTGGCTTTTTTTTCATTGCAAGCTTCGCCGATGATAACGGCCTGAAACTTTTGGGGATGGGGATGCTCGATCAGCATCAGAGAAGACACTGGCGATCAGAAGTTGATCGAATCCTCGAGGAAATCGTTTGACAGCTCCATTGATGAGCTTCCAGCCTCGCGAATAAACATTTGAACTGAAACAGCTCCGCGATGAACGTTGCGGAGTTATGCGGTGGCCATTGTCGTTTGAAGAAGCGAAAGGAGGCCGGGAACTCGTAAGACGAAGGAGCAAGTCTGGGGAGGCCGGTCTCTGCGATACAAAGCTTCCTGAGGTCGGTCGTTGCGTTCCTATATTTGGATTGGCCTCGCAAGCTCTGCCTTGTGAGTCCGCAAACGACCGCAGCGCAGTCGCTCCTCCAGCAGGAGGTTTGCAAAACTGTACGCTCGAGTCTTGCTGGCCTTGATCGAGGGGTGTCTGCTGCTTCAAGTATTTCCCAAGTTCGAGCCAACGTGGAAGACTCGCAACTACTCTGCTGTATATGTTGAGCTAGTTGCTTTAAACTCTCGCTAATTTAACTCGCCAGCAGGCTACAGAGAGGCGCACAGTTCCAAATACGCGTGTAGGCGTGCGCCGAGCAACAAAGGCCCTGCTCGCGGCTTGTTGTTCGACGTAATCTTACGCAAAGGCGAACTTGGCTGATGGTGAAATGGTCAGAAGCTCGATGGGGAAACTCCACAGCAGAGGAGCTTTGCAGAGTCTCTTTGGAAGAAAACCCTGAGGTTATATGCGTCCGCCAAGTATTTGCAAAAATTCTGACCAACTTCTAGCTGAATTATTGCCATCCATCAAAGTCACGCACTGAAAACAAAATTTTGTTGAAAAAGATGGACATTCGATGGTTTGATACGTTCGACTAAACGTTTTTTTGAATGCTCCCAAAAAAAGTGTCATTGCAGCAAGAAATATTTTAGAAAGTCACTTCAGAAGCAAATTTTAGTCGTTCCACTCGTTAATTTCGCTGACAATTCTGTCAGAACCTAAATATTCTGCCAAAATAACAAAAATTTTGAAATTATTTAAAAAATATTTAGTTTACCGTATTCAACAAAATATCTACGATTTTTAACAAAATTTCATTTCCAGTGCGTTCGTGCCAAGGAGCCAGGCTCTCGCAAAAGGAAGAAAAACAATGGCATTTTCATGGTTCCGTTAACGTTCTTTGTTGCCTCGAGTTAAGGACGCCGTAGCCTAGACTTTATGAGCGTTTGGCAAAAATAAATGAATCCCCGTCGTCGGTCTCGGTCGCTGGAGAGACGGAGATTCTATTTTGAAAGAAACAAATCTTTGCTGATACGATATTCCCCGAGTGGCAGAAACGAGAACTCGTATAAACTCTCGGTGCTGCAGTATTTTCGCTCGAAGTGCAAATAAAGTTCGGATACTTTTGCCCATCAAAGAATCCGATACTACACTCCGCAGGGTGGTGCGCTAGTAAATTCTCAACAATTAGACTATCACGTGCCTAGTCCGTCTCTCTCGCCGAGCTCGTTGTTCATCCGATCCTCAAATAAGCTGTCTCGTTCGAGATCTCTCATCGCGCTGTGTGGAGCTTTGCGCGAAGGGCTGAGTGGTCATTTATATCCCCGTTTCGCGCGCGACGAAATCTCGCGGTGCGGCAAATTAAAGTCGCGCTGTGCAGACGAAGCAACCCAAAGCCTCGGCCTCTTTATCTTTCTCGCATCTTCCTTCAACGCATTTCAACATGTAACTCATAATTCTTCTTACAAAGGAATTAAAATAGTTTGTGGAATTGAATTCTCGGCTCTGCGTCTTATAAACTCCAAACAGCATGATGAGTGGAAGGAGATCAGGCGACGAAATTAATCGTCTCGAAAAAATGATATAAAAAAAAAATACAATAAGCAAACATCTGCACTAAAAACAGAATTTTGTCGAAAAAGATGGAAATTTTGTTCGATACGTTCGACTAAACATTTTTTTAAATAATCCCAAAAATAGTGCCAGTGCAGCAAGAAATATTTTAAAAAGTCTCTTCAGAAGCAAATTTTGGTCGTTCCACTCGTAATTTTCGCTGACTATTCTGTTAGAAACTAAATATTCTGCCAAAATAAGAAAAATTTTGAAATTATTTAAAAAATATTTAGTTTACCGTATTCAACAAAATATCGACGATTTTCAACGAAATTTAATTTCCAGTGTATTAGTTTTCAAAAGAGAAAATAAAAGAAGAAATTATTGAAAATTCAAAGTTTTGGTACACTGAAAATAAAATATTGTTGAAAAAGATGAATATTTTGTTCGATACGTTCGACTAAACGTTTTTTTAAATAATCCCAAAAATAGTGTCAGTGCAGCGAGAAATATTTTAGAAAGTCTCTTCGGAAGCAAATTTTTGTCAAGCCACTCGTAAATTTCGCTGACAATTCTGTTCGAAACTAAATATTCTGCCAAAATAAGAAAAGTTTTGAAATTATTTTAAAAAATATTTAGTTTACCGTATTCAACAAAATATCGACGATTTTTAACATAATTTCATTCTCAGTGTAGATGCTTTTTTTTTACTTTCAGGAAACATTTATTAATAAGGCAAAAATGTTGTGAGAATTTTCATCAACAGAATGACTTAAAAATATCGTGATAATTGATTGAGCGAAAAATAAAAAATTTCACGATCCATTTATAGGTTCGAATAATTCTGAAAAAGAAATTATTCTATGGAGACCAGAATCGGTTTCGAACTGTCGACTTTTTCGTGGTTGTCATCATGTTTGCTATTTTTATTTATTTTCAAGTCACACGTCACGTCGTGCGTACACGCTTCCCATCAATTCAGAAACCCTTGGGACATCCATGGTGTTTTGGACAGGAGTCTAGAGGGAAGGATAACCGTAGCAGGAGACTTTCCGAGGGGTTGTTGCGTTCGATACATAAAAAAAAGCTCGTTCGATATGATTTCACGAGATATTCATAAGGCGGTAGAATATCGTTCGATCTGAAAAGTTTCGCCTTGCTTTTCATGAGGAAACTAATGAGACGATTTTCTGAAACGATCCTTAAAATTTCATTTTACAAATCCTCAACACAGAGAAATCGAAATTTCCGTTTTCGGTCAAATTAAAAAATGGCAAAGACTCAAAAATTCAAAGTTCCGCTGATTTCGAATGGCAGACGACGATTCGAAAATGAACAGAATGTCCGGAAGTTGGGGTTTTAATTAGAATGGAAAAAAAACTTGCAGCAATTTTTGTGAAAAGTTGAAAAAAACGTGAAAATTTCGTAAATTTTTATATTTCATTGAGCATTTTGGAAGCAAACTTCCAAATTGTATTTCTCGTCCCGGGTAAAGCCACGTTGATAAAATATTTAGTTTGGATTCTCTGTTGGAAAATCGAGATCGATTCGTATTACGAAATTTAAAGCTCCGGAGCAAGTTTTTTGTCCATGAAGGGATGTTGATCCCTTTTGCGAGAGTGTGTGATGGATACGTTGGGTTTGACGTATCGTAATAGGTGGACGCGCGAACACCGTGGAGATGCATTTTCTCCCGCCGTTGTTCGTGGAGCATTAGGGCCGGAGAGAGTTTGTGCTCCCCCTCCGCGATATTTTTTTCCTTTTCCCATTCGTTCGCGATCCCTGCTCGTCGTTCTGTTTTTTTCGCATGATTTTTCGACGCGATTTATTCGAGTCGTTTCGCGAAAAAGGGCTACAGAATGATTGAACGGTGCGATAATGAGCAGCTCTCGGCGCGCGCGAGAATCCATGCCCCGATCGCATTTTGTAAAATCCTGTGGCAGCCGCGCCCCAACAATTACACAT
>JBAJMU010000002.1:10435178-10475381 GCA_037952995.1 Hyposoter didymator
CATTAAAAAAAAAAAAAAAATGATTTTAAATGCAGAACGTTTCGTATCGACAGAGCAACGTACGCGAATGGTTCGGAAAAAATGTGCGAGTTCCCCCTCGCGAAATACGATCGCGCAAGGAAAATATATCTTTGGAACGATTTTTTGTTTCTCATGATTTATGCCAAATTGCATTTGAATTCGGGAGGACCGGCAGAAGCCGCAGCATCTGGAGGAAAGTGCTTCCAGGCTGTTCCGTAATTCCTCTTCCGTGGAGAAACAGACAAAGATACGATGTGGACGCGGCGACTCGTAAATAATCGAATGGGACCGAACGAAGACGAAAAAGAGAGAAAGAGAAAAATGACAGAGCGAGAGAGTGAATTCTCAAACGCGCGGGCGGTTGTCTCTCGTGAACCGCGAAACAATGGTATTGATTTTATTTCCATATCTCGCGCTTTTTTTTTCTCCCTGCTGCTCTTGGACGCGAGGGTGCGACTCGCTTGCAGTGCAAGCAGCAGGAGGAGAACGCGAAGGGAGGATTGTCCTCGAGCTCAAGAGTTGCTGGGACTTTTAGGCGAGGGATGCGCCAACAGTCCCTCACCTCACTTCCATCATGCTCCGCAGAGAAATGGCGGGTTTGCCAAGAATGACGACGAATGCGAAGGGAATAACACAACACATAGAATATATATTCCTACGTATATAGCCATAGCATTCATGCTCTTCATTCGACATCCAAAGGGTAGATATCGAGCGAGGCACGACGTCGGATGATCGGTTTGCACCTCACGTAGAGGACAGTTCGCGGAGGAGGCGAGCAGACGAGAGGAAAGCGAGAAAACTCGTTGGCGAAGTAACCGAGGGCTTGGCCAAAGTCACTCGGAGATTCCGAAATGCGAAGAAGGAATAAAAAAAAAACACTAAGAGACTGTGATGAAAAGTAGAGAAAGTGACGAAAGAGTGACGCAGCAAAATCCTGAGACGATATTTTTGGTTCTCTCCAAACTTTCAGCCACNCCACAAAAAAAAAAAAAAAATTTCAAGTATTTCGTATTTTTCTGCATCATCTCGTTGCTGGTCCCAAAGTCACCACGAAAATCAATCCATTCCATGTGCAAACGCGGGCACGTCCTAGAGGATTTGGTCGCCATACGATATTCTCGTCCATCGCGGTATAATTTATGGTTTGGCGTTGTCGACCGCCCTGTACTTTTCGTGGTAGCACATTTCGTTACGAATAATAGGTACCCGGACGAAACTGTATCGCTGTTTTCATATATAAATATATTTTTGATGATACGAAGAAAATAGGAGGCTATGGAGTGTCAAATATATTCACAGCGAGCCCTTTCGTTCGGCAGCACTCGCGGTGCTGGGGGTATATGTAAATACATATTGACGACTGACACGTACCAAGTTTGCAGAATTTCTGATATCCGATATCGGGTTCCCATTGACGGTGACGTTATTGGCCATTTTCGTAGTGTTCATCGTTTCACGTATTCGCGCGTTATAACTGGCAATTTCGTTCCGGAGACACAAACGCATCAACACGTTTCTCTCCTCCCCTGCAGTTGTATTTAGTGTCGCAGATAAGGATTCTAAATAATCGTAAAAAGTGTCGAACATGTAATAATGCGAGACATTTACTGGGCGCGATGAATTACCGCACTGAAGACAAAATTTTGTTGGAAAAGATCGATATTTTGTTTGATACGTTCAACTAAACTTGTTTTTTGAATAAACCCAAAAATTGTGTCGTTGCAGCAAGAAATATTCTAGAGAGTCTCTTCGGAAGCAAATTTTTGTCGTTCCAATCGAAAATTTAGCTGAAAATTCCACTAGAAACCAAATATACTGCAGAAATAACGAAAATTTTGAAATTATCGAAAAATATTCAGTTCACCGTATTCAACAAAATATCGACGATTTTTAACAAAATTTCATTTCCAGTGCGAGTGGAAATGTTGGAGAATTCTTTCGATCTCCGAGCCAGAGGAAATAAAAATTAGTGGAAAAAAATGGAGAAAAAAATTTGGAATGAAAAGGCTGTGAAGTGAAAGCAATAAAAAGGAAATGCTCGAATTTATTGACTTGCTCAGTCCATAGCTGGACAAAGACGACCGCACCAATGAGACAGATAAACGTGGATTTGCTGAGAGACGAGAAAAAAAAGCTCGTCGTCGGACCTTTGATTCTCGTGGCACGTCTATAATACAAGAGTGAGATCTTTTCCAATGGACAATGGATGCTCCACGATAAATAAGTCCGTAATCATTGATCCGCAAAGTGTGAGATGTATAGGGACAACTTGTACGGCTCGGAATATCTATTGAAGGTGAGCTTTCCAAAGGAAAATAAAGCGAGAGCTGACGCTCTGCTCCAATTGTCAGTCTTTTATCTTTTTCCTTTTCGCGTTCTTTCCTCCAGGGTCTTCGTCTCATTTCTCGCGTGTGTGTTGCCTTCGATCTCGCTTTTTTCTTCCTCTCTCTCTCTCTCTCTCTCTCTCTCTCTCTCAGCCAATGTCCTGAGAATTCTATAGTTTCTTATACTTTCGCCTTTTAACAAAGCAGCGACGTCTTTTCTATGATCGCAGCAGTCTCGGAGACGTTCAGTCTCGGAAAGATTTTCAGTTTTGAAAAAACGTCAATTTAACACAAAAAATGAGAAACACGAGGCATCCAGCTTGTTGCCAAAGATTCGCGAGACTGCGAGAAGAATGAACGTAATGAAAGAACTTACGAAATGAACTAAAACGTCTATACCGATCATTTTTGCGACTATATACACGCAGACACACGTATATTTGAGGAACAGCCTGAAGACTGACGACGTTGAACTCGAGCAACCAAGTTTTCTCTCTGGACAATAAGGAACTATAATTAACGACGAAGAAGAGAGAAAAAACGTAGAAACTTGTGAGAGGGAGGAGAAGAAAAAGAATAACGCGGAGTCGAGAGGTAGAAACGATTCGACAAAACTGTCCGGAGGATTTGCCATCCGACAGAAAAATACACTCTGATGTACGCGTTAGAAAGGAAAAATAATCTCTGCTCAAACTCTTGACGATTTCTTGGCCAAAGTTTTTTAATCTTCCGTCATTATCCTCGGTTCCTAGGCTCTTAGATTTCGCTTTTTTGTACTGTCTGCACTCGCGTTGTCGATCGCGTGTACAGGAAAGACAAGAATCTTGTTCCTCGAACGACGTTCGCGAGAAAATTAAAAAAAAAACTCGTTGCCGCAGCTTTTCTTCGCTTTTCCATTGGCTCGGACCGTCGTGGCGAATCTGATTTGACAGTGGTCTCCGCCAGTCGATGAGGTTCGTTAAAAATCTGATGACTTTTGGTTCCGGCATCGAAATCGATCGATCACACTAACGCGTGCAGGAGATTTTTGTGTCGAAAGTTGAAAAGGCAAGTAAATTAAATGGATTGATTGCCAAGGCAATGAAAGAACGAGCAGAGTCCATTTTTTCTGGTCCGAAGAGAAGGCTTTGGCGGTTTTGTGTGAAAAGGATAGAAAGAGGAGCGGCGCGGGCTGTGTGCAGTCTCAATCATTACCTGCTGCGCGACAGGAGCGGATTGCTGTGGCTCGCCTCAGTGTCCTCGAGATGCTGCTTCAGCGACGCGAAAAGGACAACGACGCGACGAATGCCTTTGCTACAAGGTTTCCTAGTTGAAAAGGGCGTAGGAGAAGAGAAAAAACGCAGCGACAAAAAAGTGGAAGATGAAGAAAAAAAGGACGATTTGACAGAAGCCGGAAAACAAATTACGTTCTCCTGCCGTTGCAATTTTCCCGGGAGACTCCTGGCTGACAAGGTTTCGTCTAAGTCGAGTCTTTTCAAGCGTGCCTCATACCCCATCGATGTTGGTATTTTTACTAGCGGCCAAAGTACATCGTCGCACAGTAGCTTTGAAGCTGCTGACAAGTTCACTGTCTTTTCATCCTTCGAAGAATCATTCATTAGCCTCTTCCTTGCTCCGAGGGTCTTCCTTAAAGCCTAGAACCTTGTGCCATGCCTTTGGATGTGTTGGAAGAATAAAACAGGTGACATTTATCCTTTTCCTTCTTTTTTACACGACGCTAATGCTCCTGAAAAGCAGACTTCGTTACTCTCTCTCATTTAGAGCCTTCGCCTTGTCCATTCAGCTCCTGCTCATGCTCTTTCCAGAGTATCTTTTTAAGCTTCATCGCTGTTAATACGCTACGTCGAGCTGACGTTCACGGAATTCACATCCAAGCGATTACCAATCAAATGCAATCTTGTCTCGACTGGATGAAAGCGTTAATGAATCGTTCATTCAACTCAGTTTCTAATTTATTGAATGTCGATTCTGCAGTGGAAATGAAATTTCGCTAAAAATCGTCGATATTTTGTTGAATACGGTAAACTAAATATTTTTTAAATAATTTCAAAATTTTTGTTATTTTGGCGGAATATTTAGTTTCTGACAGAATCGTCAGCGAAATTTACGAGTGGAACGACTAAAATTTGCTTCTGAAGAGACTTTCTAAAATATTTCTTGCTGCGAAGACACTATTTTTGGGATTATTCAAAAAAACGTTTCGTTGAACGTGTCGAAGAAAAAATCCATCTTTTTCAACAAAATTTTGTTTTCAGTGTGGCCCGATCTACTTTGGAGGAATAAAGAACAAAGTCGAAATTCATGTCATTATTTTTTTTTTTTTCTATTTTTATTACAATCGTGCTAAATCCTAAGAAACGAGGGGAAAAACGAAGAAATCAGAAGCTAATTTTTCAGCTGCCGCGAAAAACTCGATACTAGGTTTCTTTTTATTTCTCATTTTTGCGTTATTTGTCCTCTCTTCGCAATCTCTTCGTCTCCTCGGTGCTAGAGACCGCATGCTAGAGATGATTGTTATGCCGAGTGCTGGGAGCAGGTGAAACAAAAAAAATATCGAAAAAGAATACGTGCGGCGTCCGGTGCAAAGTCCGGTCAGGCTCTCACGCGCTGCGGAGCTCGGGAATTGTGCGAGGGCGAAGAGTCCTGAGGGATGAATGCCACACGCTCGTCGACGTGCAAATACTCTCTGCGTGAAACGCGAAAGCACCGGTTCGTAAAGAGAAAAAAAACTCTCCCGCGTTTCACTTTCGCGCACGGTCAAACTTGTGCCAGAAAGAGAGAGAGAGAGGGAGAGAGAGAGAGAGAGACAGAGAGAGAGAGAGAGAGAGAGAGAGAGAGAGAGAGAGAGAGAGAGAGAGAGAAAGGGAAAAGGAATTAGAAAGAGAGACCGAGGAATAAACAAATAAACCGAAAGTACAAAGGTACGAGCAGAGAGCACAGTAGCTGAGCACCCTGTTCGTCCTGGAGGCTGGTTATTTTCCCATGGGACGGAGGAAAAGCTTCGTGAACATCCACCACACCATGGACGGCCTCCGGACCGTCAATGAAATTCATTACTTTCCTTTCGCTTCCTCTTCTTCCTCACTGGTTTCACAGATTTCCTTATTTTTTTCCACACACACATTCACACTTTTTTGAAACTGACGAAACTGCATAAAAATTCATTACGCCGGGGATGAAATTTTGTTAAAAATCGTCGATATTTTGTTGAATACGGTAAACTAAATATTTTTTAAATAATTTCAAAATTTTTGTTATTTTAGCAGAATATTTAGTTTCTGACAGAATTGTCAGCGAAATTTACGAGTAGAACGACTAAAATTTGCTTCCGAAGAGACTTTCTAAAATATTTCTTGCTGCATTGACACTATTTTTGGGATTATTCAAAAAAACGTTTAGTCGAACGTATCGAACAAAATATCCATCTTTCTCAACAGTATTTTCTTTTCAGTGTACCAAAACTTTGAATTTCCAATAATTTCTTCTTTTTTTTTCTCGTTTGAAAAGTAATACTCTGAAAATTAAATTTCGTTAAAAATCGTCGATATTTTGTTGAATACGGTAAACTAAATATTTTTTAAATAATTTCAAAATTTTTGTTATTTTAGCAGAATATTTAGTTTCTGACAGAATTGTCAGCGAAATTTACGAGTGGAACGACTAAAATTTGCTTCCGAAGAGACTTTCTAAAATATTTCTTGCTGCATTGACACAATTTTTGGGATTATTCGAAAAAACGTTTAGTCGAACGTATCGAAAAAAAAAATCCATCTTTTTCAACAAAATTTCATTTTCAGTGTGGCGCCATTTTTCCCAAAAACTAAGGTGGGAAAAAATTGAATCCTAAGCAAAATTCTTAATTCTGGAGAATCGATAATTAATTAAGAACAAAATAAATTTTTTTTCATCATTTCACCGACGATTTTTTCCACAGAAACCACAATGTTCTGAGCAACGAAAACTGTATAGCGTGTAGAAATGAGTTCAGACGCCTTTTGACCCATTTTTCTCGTCGTGTCACCGGCGCAACACGTCACAGCGATTGCGGTTCACGGCAGAGTTGTACGAGCAATGGAAAACAGTCGGCCAAGTTGAAAAAGGAGAGAGAAACAATAACCACATGACATGGAAACATATACTTTCCGATGACACGCGCTCGTTTGTGAAAAACGAAAAAAAGGGAGAGTTTGAGATTTGCGCTTTCGCGGAGGATTTTCATCCCTCCGGGCGATTTGCGCGAATGCAGAAGCGGAAAAAGAGCTCGTCGTGGAAAAGCTCGACGTATTTAGCCAGGCAGAGGATTTTGCGTGCGGGACGAAAATGACAAAACCCTCTGGGTGTCTCGGGACCCGACTATAATTTTTTTCGCTTTTTTTTTTCTTATACACATAGAAATATATATCTTTGCGTGTATCCGAGCAACATCGTCGGAAAGCGAGTTCCCTAATATTCCGGCCGCGACACGCTTGGACGAAATAATATAAAAAAAAGTCCTGCACTCAAATCGTCCTTTGCACAGTCAGCGTTATTGAAAAGTATGGCACAGCTCCTTAGCCAGGAACGATGTTTCTGCTTTCCGCTCACTCGCATCCGTCAACCCTGATTGCGAAGAAAAAGAGAGCAAAAGGAGAAAAAAGGTGGCAACTGGCAATCTTGGCATGTGGTCGATCAATTCTCGTGGCTGCACCGCGAACAGGCTTGACTCGAAAAAAACGTTTTATTCCCTCGTCCTCATCGCTGGAAAAGCATCACACGCGATCAATTAAGAAATTGATGAGCAAAAATGAGCGAAAAGTTTCGAAATGCTGTCGCGCGGAATAAACGAACGAATTCCGATTTTTCGGAATTTCCAGTAAATCTTGCTCGAAACTTTAACAATTTTCATGCACAAAAATCCTGCCCCCGCGACCACCACGTGGTGGATTGTCTTTCCAGGAAAATCTCAAACCCAAATTCGCTCCTGACACATCCTCAAATGGGATTCTCATCAAGCAGCTAATTAATTATAGCAAAAACGTGATTGACCACAAATTACGTGACGAGCATCGAATTGAAAGATTTTTGGTGCACTCCACAATGAGAATGATACGCGGACATATGGCGTTTCGTAATAATAACGAGTGGATGGAATTTGCGTAATTTTAATTGCTTATTATGCTACTCATGCGCGCCCAAACTTTGTGTATATTTCGAGTTTTATGTGTAATTTGTGTGCTGATCTCTCTCGGGATGCTGATAATGGTTGAATATTTAAACGAGCACACAAACGGACACACACACACACAGACTGTGTGAATTTGTGACTACGAACGGATATGGGAGAGCGAGTGATTCGTGCGTGAGTGGCTAACGCATCGCGCCACGCAGTTGGATTCTCCGCGGTACACACGCGAGCTTGTCCGCGAAAGCTCAGGAGGGTTTTACACACTGTCGGGCGTTATGCATTCGTTTCGAACGCATATACGTGCCTCGCGATTATTATCGGAAACGCGGATTTAATTTTAACTCGTTGCGTCGCGAGCACAGCAACGGTGAAAAAAAAGGAGGAAAATAATTCGGGAGGTCCGGTTCGTGTCGCAAACCCGGATTGAAAAGCTCGCTAAATGGGAAGGGAACGAGAGTTCGCCAGCTCCAATTTACCGCACGCTCAATCCCCAAAAACTCGTTCAATTGAGTGATAATTGGAAAATATAACGAAGGCATTCCAAAATTAATTGCTCCATGGGTGACAAAATTTTTAACTTTTCTCATTTTTAACCCCGTGCCTCGCCAACTTCCGGGGCAAATAATCCGTGCGCACGAAGCATTTTCTAGGCTCGCGCGTTGTTAATTGTGCAAATTTTCAATTGACAGCAATTTTTTTTGTTTTTTTTTTTTTTTTACCTNTTTTTTTTTTTTTTTTTTTTTTTTACCTTGGCGATTCTTTTCCTTCTTGTCCAGTCGCCATCACGCGGTGCCTCTGTATTTTCCTTCCTTGCAAAATGTCCTAACAGCACGCGGATTTCACATGCACCGAAGCGACTTCACTAAAATTTATCACCCAACATTTTGTTTTCCACTGACAACCAATTATTCCGACGACGAACCGCGCACAGTTTTCGTTTAGTCTCGTCGCACATGATCCGGCCTTGTCATATTTCCACATTCACTCACATTCGACATCTCTCATTGCGATTTTAATCTCGAGAATTAAAAAACGATTAATCCGCGATTGGAACTTTCGACGCTTCGCTGCTGTGCCACGGAATGTTCGCTATTTTTCTAAGACCCAAAGGGAGTCAAAGTTCAACTGTACAAATTCAACAATTCATTGATTCAACGGAAACTAAAAAAATTATCGATGCAAACGTAACCGAATGTTTTGAAAGTGCTAGATAAATATTAATAGCACGTTTTCACGATAACAGCATAATCAACAGACGTAAGGCATCAATAAATTTCACGCAGACATGCAACAAAAAATTCTGTCTCAAATTTGACTCGCTAATTAATTGAATTATTTGTTTCTGCACATAATTAATCGCGGACGATCGATCGTCATTGTTGATGCACCGAACGTTTCGGTTTTCAGTTTCCCGAACATATTTCATCCACGACCGTTGCTCTCGCTCAAATTCCAACGAAAAACATCGAACTTTTCACCCACGATGTCGAATAAACGAGGCACGAAAAAAAAACAAATTAATTAAATTAAATCCGGTAATGAAATTATTTCGAAATGAAAATCAATTTTTCGGGAATTCCTGCCAAATTATCTTTGGCAACCATGGCCTACGGTATTTTCAGGAAATTGTTGATAAACAAACGCAAAATTTTTCATTCAATTGAATTAATTTATAATTTGCTGCATTTTTTTCCTTCGATTTTGAAAAAATTGTTGAAAATTCAATCGGAAATAATTTTTTACGTCGTTTTTGATTTCCGAGCTTTTTACTCGATAACGTATCGTGTCACACGTGCCATATGCAGCTTATCAATCATATACGTGTTCGTTTAAAGTGTACAATCGCTCGGGCAATATATCCTCGGGATTCGAGAACGTTGATGAACCGGTAAAAAATTCCTCCACTGAATAGGCAAATTGATTAATTTGGATTCGTTTGATTAACTTTTTAGTTCGATGCCGAACATGCAGGCTCGTTATATCCCGAGAGAGGGCCGAATTGGCATCGTGGGAGTTTTTCCTCCAATGAAGGAGTCACGTACGATTCTGTACTGGCAAGTTTTACCCCTGGACTCCTGTTTCCGGCTCGCACGTACCGATCCCTCCAGATAATTCAATTCACCGATGCTTTTTTATCATTTATATTTATTATATTCATAAATACGTAACGACGTTTTTTTTTCCGGAGACGAAGACGAAGATTGCAAACTTCACTTCGGTTTATTTTTCACTCGAAAAACTCGAATTTTCAGCTCGTTCACGAGAAAGTAAATTATTCAAAGTTTCGTTCCGAAAAATTTGACTTTTTAGTTCGGAAAAAAATGGATGAAAATTGTCATGACATCGCAGCATGATTTTGTGTCACGAATTATTGTTTTCTTGATCCCGTGTCGATCGGAATCCCACTCGCTGTCGCACACCCTCGAGGGAGACCCGAAAGCCTCGCTAGGCTGCGTTTCTATTGAGTTTTTTTCTCCCAACGTACGTGCGAGTTTGACGGCGCACGCCGCGCTACTGACGACCCCATAGTATACTCGAAAGCCCACACGGCACACGGTCCAACCGGCTCGCGCAAGCGCCGCCATCGCTTGCTGTGAGCTTTCCTGTCATTCTCGTATACAATACAATTTATCTGCACACAGGTCAAACCTAGATATGCTTATCATGCAGATTCGTGACTTGGAAACGTAAAGGATTCTTCTGAACTCTCGAGTGATCGAAATCGATCGACAAAGTTATCGAATTTTTGCTCATTTTTTCAAAACAAAAACAAAAAATGAAATTATCGTAAAGACTCGACGTTTGGAGATTCACAAACAATTGACTGGACCGAGTGCAATGAAATATGAAGAAAATAATTGAAATCCATTGGCCAATAAGAAAAATATAAAAAAATTGTTCTATTTTTGAAAAATCCATAAAAAAATTACTTGGAAACGTAAAGGATTCTTCTGAACTCTCGAGTGATCGAAATCGATCGATAAAGTTATCGAATTTTTACTCATTTTTTCAAAACAAAAACCAAAAAATGAAATTTTCGTAAAGACTCGACGTTTGGAGATTCACAAACAATTGACTGGACCGAGTGCAATGAAATATGAAGAAAATAATTGAAATCCATTGGCCACTAAGAAAAATATAAAAAAATTGTTCTAATTTTGAAAAATTCATAAAAAAATTACTTGGAAACGTAAAGGATTCTTCTGAACTCTCGAGTTATCGAAATCGATCGATAAAGTTATCGAATTTTTGCTCATTTTTTCAAAACAAAAACAAAAAATGAAATTTTCGTAAAGACTCGACGTTTGGAGATTCACAAACAATTGACTGGACCGAGTGCAATGAAATACATATGAAGAAAATAATTGAAATCCATTGGCCAATAAGAAAAATATAAAAAAATTGTTCTATTTTTGAAAAATCCATAAAAAAAATTACGACCTTTTTTTTCTCGCTATTTCCGAAACGATTTTGAAACTGTTGAAAGAACGATTTGGAGAGTTTATTTTTTGTCGTCACTCTGAGCGTAATGATGCAACTTTGGAATCGTTTTTTTTTGTTTTTTTTTCGTTTTTACGAGCCACTTATATTTACAAACCGCCACCTGGTCACTTTGGAAGCTCGTTCATTCGTGTATGTATAATTATTGGCAAGTATTTTACAACTTTTCGTGGAACTCCGTGCCCTATCTTTGTGGAAAAAAATAGAAAGAAAGGAAAGCTCCTTAAAGTCAGTTACACATGCAAACATAATTCGCATGGTGAACATAAGAATTAAGGGCGCACATTTTTTTTGACCTCAGTCGCGTCGTTTGCTCTTGCGTGCACAGAATCATTTTACAAATCGTTTTTTTTTTCTACGCTCTCGTAGATCTTTTGGCAATCATTTTATTTCGAACTAATTCATTCGGCTAAACAATATTTTGTGAAATTGAAAAAAATGAAAACTCCCACTCTTTACCATTTTTTGAAAATTAATAAAATGACTTTGGCAACATTACCAAGGACAAAATTGCAAGATAAAAAAAAAAATATTTACTGATTCGGTTGATTAAAAATTTTACGATAGTGACGAAAATTTTGTCATTCCAAAAATGAGTTTGCTTCAAACTTTTTGAGTATCTCAGAATAATGAGTTGACGAGGAAGCTTGGACGTGAGTAAAAAAAATTGTTTGGCAGCAGGTGCGAAATTTTTTTTTTTTCCACATGGAAAATCGATGGAAACCGTTAATTTTTTTTTCTATCAAGTTTTTGTTGGTTCGTAATGGAAAATTTGGTTACCGATAAAAAAAAATCGGAAAGATATTTTCGTGGAGCCTTTTTTATTGTTGAGACGTCCGTACGACGACGGACAAACTTTTTCTCCACCCGCATAATATATTTTTCTCTTGGGAGTTGTTGAATGAAATGTAATGCTTAGACGTGTTAGAGATTTGTGTATTTTGACGGGTTTCGGGTTCGTCAGTGCCGGATGTCTCCAGACGCTCGTCCGAGTCGAGATTCACGCGGTACGCGACCAGCTGTTTTCTCTCCATGCTCTCATCTCTCATTTGTTCTTCTTACTCTCTGTTCTGCGCTCTTCCTTTTGATTTTCAATGTAGCAAATATACAGAACGAGCTATTCTCGTACTTGAAGTGTCTCAATACTAATTACGATTAATTAATCAAGTTTTAGCTGCGAATATATGCGAAAATATAATTCCCTGTTTTCTGAGTTATCTGATTACGAATTTTCACTAGAAATTGAAAAATTTGTACACTGAGACTGAAATTTTGTTTAAAATCGTCGATATTTTGTTGAATACGGTAAACTCAATATTTTTTAAATAATTTCAAAATTTTTGTTATTTTGGCAGAATATTTAGTTTCTGACAGAATCGTCAGCGAAATTTACGAGTGGATCGACTAAAATTCGCTTCCGAAGAGACTTTCTAAAATATTTCTTGCTGCACTGACACTATTTTTGGGATTATTCGAAAAAAATGTTTAGTCGAACGTATCGAACCAAATATCCATCTTTTTCAACAAAATTTTGTTTTCGGTGCACCAAAACTTTGAATTTTCAATAATTTCTTCTTTTTTTTTATCTTTTGAAAACTAATACACTGGAAATTAAATTTCGTTGAAAATCGTCGATATCTTGTTCAATACGGTAAATTAAATGTTTTTTAAATAATTTCAAAATTTTTGTTATTTTGGCAGAATATTTAGTTTCTGACAGAATCGTCAGCGAAATTTACGAGTGGATCGACTAAAATTTGCTTCTGAAGAGACTTTCTAAAATATTTCTTGCTGCACTGACAATATTTTTGGGATTATTCGAAAAAAACGTTCAGTCGAACGTATCAAACAAAATTTCCATTTTTACCAACAAAATTTTGTTTTCAGTGTAAAGAATTATTTTTTCGAAAGGTTTCGCGTTCATTTGCGTCACGAAAAATGAAGTCGCGTTCGTTTCCCGACGCCAAGAGATAAAAAATCGTTTTTTATCCAATTTTTCTCGAAATTGTCATAAAAATAAGTTTTACAAAGTGGATTCCAACGTCGGAATTACAACTGTAAAGCGATGTTTCGTGAAATCGTTCCACGAACTCGAATCCTTGCAATAACCCGATTTATTTATGTAGATTCGCATTTTTTGCAACTCAAAAATGGAAGAAAAATTGATCGACGTTTGCAACGATTTTTCTGTGTTTACACAGAGGAATGGAATTCCTGAATGAATTTTCCGCCGATTTAACAGTCCTGGGCTCCCTTAATACACGTTTTTGGATGTTGATGTGTCGCGTTTGATTATTATACCTGGTTGCATCGGTCCGGGAAAATGTCATTTGACGAAAGTCGTAAAATCCGTATGGTGCACGCGCGGGTTTCCCCAAACGGTGTGTAATGCACCGACGAGCTCTCGCGAGAGCCCTCATCCGGACGGCGAGAAGATTTATGCGTATATGTTGGACAAGCCAGAAACGCGCGCAATGGCGATTCCACGAGTTTGCCGATGCGAGAGACGAGCAACACCGAACTAATGTACAGTTATATATATTCAGGAATCTCTCGTCGCTTTCGCAACTAATAGTCGCGCTATCCGACGCGCCCTAACCTACACGCGTACCCTCTAGATTCATCCCCTTCGTCGTTAAATATACGCGCGCGCGATAGCAGAACGGGGCAAGGGACGAAGCTTACACGAACGCGTGATGCATTTTGGTCATTCAACGCGAACCTGCTGCACGAATTGACACTTCAGTTTGTATTCGTACATGTGTCCGGTGTCCGGACGAAGCATTGACATAAGTTACAGCTCGGGCTGTTGTTTGTCTTGCCGTAAAAAAAAAAGCGTGAGCATTAATTTTTCGTAAAAAAAAGAAAAAAAATTTATCGTTTTTTTTTTTGCAATTAAATTGTCTCGGATTAGTAACGTTCGATGAGATCGGCGTGACGACAACTTTTCAGAATTTTTTCTCGATAAAATGAAAAAAGACACTTGTACAAAGAATTGAAAATTTTTCCTTTTTTCGGGCGAGTCTGAGAATCGAATCCCAGAGAATGTTTGTGAATGATAAAATGATCGAACACTCGTTGAGCGTACTCGACAGAATAATTTATAATTTTTTGGATGCAAAATCGGTTTTTTTTTTTTTTCACGAAAAAAAAACACTTTTTTGTCACTTTTTTAGAATTTAAACTCGACTGACCCCTTAAAATCTATGATTATGCCTAAGCCGATGCTCGCCTGCCTTCACGGTCGGGCACATCAGTGCGAATGACAAATCGTCGTTGGCCCATTTCGAAAACCGAGTCTCTCAAAAAATCGTCATAATGAGTTTCCGAATAATTGTGATGAATGATGGACGCGATGTTGAAAGGAAAGAATAACGCTGGAACGAATGAGCACAGGAACGGGATGACTTTTGAAATTAAGTGCATGCGACACATGATTGCGATTCGAACTTCCAATCCATTAGAATTTCGACGAATCGAAAGAGAATATTTCGATTTTTAATGACACACGAGCCTCTCAAATTGCAAAGAACTGCATTTTCATTTTTTCATCGGTGCAGTAATCAGAGCAGAGCTTGGAAGGAAAAAAAAATCTGAAAAATGTGTCGCACTGCGTCGAGAAAAATGAGTTTTTTGAAAATTGGAATATTGACCTGTTTTCGTTTCATTTATGATTCGCGAGTTAGTGCGACGATAAACATCGCTGGATATTCCAATGGAAGAACTTTTTTCAGCCTCGGTATAGCGATACCTTTGTTGCACACTGCCCGACTTTTTATTCGGTGCAATGTGAGTTTTTTCCATTTTATTTTTTCATCGTTTTTTTTCAGGATGTAATTGCCAAACAGGAAGAAGAATGGAGGCGTGTATATTTATATACGAACGTAGGAGAATTATTGTGCGAGCCTAGAACAATGGGCCCCCGGTGGAAAAATATTGCAAGATCCGGTCACGATTAGCGCGCCGAATGGCCGAATTTTTCGACGAGCTCTTCGGGGGTGAATTTTGGCCAATAAAAATCTCGAAAAAATGTGCTCGAAGTGGCGAAATGGGGGAAAAGGAAATTTTATTGAATAAAAATGAGAAAAAAACTGGGTTTTTTTCAGCATAAGCGAAAAAAAATGATTCTGGTCAGCAAACAGACGCGACTGACAGAAAATGCATCTTGAACGAGCACAGTCGAGGTGAGATGAAAAATTCACTAGTCGCGGATATCGAAAGCGCGTCGACGGGCGTCTGGCGGATCAGACAACAGAGCACCCGGCGAGATTAAAATGTGGGCCGCGGGGAATTTTAATTGAAAAAGCCTGTACGAATTCCTCACAGTCTAGTCGCAAGCTAACCCACCGTCACGCACCTCTGGGTCACGAAAACATCGATATTTTACGTTCGCTCTTTCATAACCTTTTCTCGACTTTGTACAAAATTTAATTGAGACAATTATATGAAAAACATCGTGTGATTTTTCCGTTTTTTATCGTTTTGCCCCATTTTTCACTGATTCTTTGACTCTGAGCAAAGTTGCTCCAGGCTTACGTGATTCTGCATTAAAAAACGAAAAGAATGAGCCCAGGTTGAAGCCTTTTTGTTAAATTTTACCGAAGATATGAATTTTTAGAAAATTGGGGTCATTTATGACCCCAGGTTATCGGAATAGGTCAGAAAAAATAAGGTTACCGTTCTAGGGTTAATCATGCTTAATTAGTCACTTCAGAATTAGTTAATTAGTCGTCAAAATTATTATGACTTCGTTTGCTAAAAATTCCGAGCGACGTTTCGGCGATGACGATCAGGATTTTGATGCTGATCGAATTAAAGGAGTTTGTTTAATTTGGTTCCATCGGATTAGGGAGTAAAATGACGAACAAGCAGCTCCGGAGTGGTCCACTCATTCCTGTTATCCCGATAAAAAAGAGATTCTTGTTTTTTTTTCCCCTAAAGCTCGAGGGGAACGAAAACCAACCTCTTCCATGTAGCAACTTTTTTTTCTTCACTTTTTTTCTTTTTTATGGATTCCATACACAAGTGATTCTCAGTTACTGGCTTTTGTTCTTTTCGGTCGCTTCTTATCGTGCAAGCTCGCATCGATCGCCTTTAAAGCTTTTGGCGCGATAAAATTTTATTTCCTCTCCCCGAGTTCTCGAGTCATCCCGGTTACGACATGCTCGTCCTTTCCTTTTCGTCGTTGGCTTGTCTTTGTCGTCGATTCTTTGCACACGGCCCGGTGTCACGCGGAAAACTCCACCCACTCGAGCAAAGAAAATTGGGCTTTGATTTTCTATCCAGCATCATCGACGAGCAAGTGGGCAACGAGTTCGCTTTATTTCTACGTGCTCCCCAAGACAATGCGACGTTCCTCCTCTCACAGCATCTTCGATAAATGATAAAAAAATCCTTTTGCATCAATATTGTGGGATGATTTGATTTTCTACTGAAATCAGTACGAAGTACCAAGTGCTTAGGGCCTGGAAAGACGTCATTAGGCTCATTAGCGTTCTCGCAATCGAGACTCTCAAAGTCTCGCATTTCATGGAACATTTTTTTATTTTTTATTTTTTATTTTTTTTTTTTTACTCTTTTCCGAACACGTTTCTGCGTCGAAGATATTTCCGGCAGAATGTCCAATAACCTTTATAGCTCGTAGAGAAACAAACTTGGTTTTTTATGATCCCAGTTGGCTCGTCCGCGACGTGGAAGTCTTGGAGACAGCGACGAGGAGCGATGCAGGAATAAGGGGATGCCAATTTTTTAGAAGAATATTTGAAGGGAAAACTTGGAAAGATAACGTTTGCAACGATTTGACGATGAGGAAAAACGTGAACGAGATATCGGAGCAGAAGAAAATCATTGCTCGGACTCGCAGCCTGTCTAGGCCACTTTTTTGTTTTTGTTTTTCGTGTTTTGTAAGAACTTCCGGGTGACAAAATCGTAGTAATTTTCCCCCTCGAGCTTTTATCCCTGGATCCTAAATACGGAGACTCTCCAGCACCGAACACGAGCTTTTCTTCGAGATTCCCTTCTCAGCTTCCCCCTCGCAAGGACGAACGGACTCAGTCCTTCGGATTCTCACCCTTTCGGCGGTTCAAAGTTATTTCAATCGCCTCATCGACCCTCCGACGCTTACTTTACAAACTTTCAGCATCGGCGAGTTACGAGCGTTATGCAAATGCGGCGATGAAGCGATACTATGACTGTATCCCTTCTCAGCAGCTGCTAGAGGAATCCTGGGATGTAAGCTCTCAGCTTACATGGCCAAGTGACTACGGAATCGCAGATCATTCGGTTACCAACACCGCAACGACTCATTTTTCCAACCGAAACTAAAGGGAAGCTTCCATTTCTGGTTTGACAAAACCATCGCGTTGCGGAGACTTTGGAGCATCAGGAGTTTCTTGTGAGCACGAAAAAATGGACGTCCATGGACTGCAGCGTCTGCGAAGCCAGCCTCTCTCTGTGTGAGCCTCAAATATCGCAGCGTATAGTGAAATTTCCTGGTTTACTTGGGGCATAAAGGAGTTCCGGGGTAAGAAGACTGCCAAGTGATGTGTTGCTGCTCTTAAGATCTCAAGCCCAGTCACCCCTGGGCCATAGGTCGGCCAGGCTTGGCTTTTTGCTACTTTGAATTAACGCGACCCAGCAAAACGCTCAACAGCCCACACTCGGTGTAGTTCCAAGTTGCTGGGAACTAAGTTCTCTCTTGCTGGGCCTGTGTATGGTCACGTAAGTATATTCAAGCTGTGCGACTGGTGGGTATACCTGGAGGCATTCACATGAGCCAGCATTGGAGCGAGTTACGTTGTTTGCCATGGAGCCTTCGTATAGCTGCACATTACGAAGCTCCGGGTACAGCAGGTTGCAGAATTTCTAAATTACCCTCTGCTAGCGGTTTTAACCGGAAATACTCATCGCAAAGGTGGAGCAACCTCGTTGAGACAAACGCGTGTCTGTCGAGGTGAGCCACACCAAACTCCATGAAATCCACGCTCCTGGAAGGTGTGTAAGTGTTGGTGAAAATGTACTGCCGAATCTATGAGCGTGTACAGGATTTTCCAAAGTTAAGGCATGGAGCTCCGAGAAAACTCCATGAAGGCCAGTCCTGGTTCGTTTTCTCGTTTTTTATCGTTTTGCCGCATTTTTCACTGATTGTTTGACTCTAAGCAAAGTAGCTCTAGGCTCACGTGATTCTGCATTGAAAAACGAAAAAAATGAGCCCAGGTTGAACCCTTTTTGTTCAATTTTACCGAAGATATGAATTTTTCAAAATTGGGGTCATTTATGACCCCAGGTTATCGGAATAGGTCAGAAAAAAAAGGTTACCGTTCTAGGGTTGATTCCATTTTACAGATCCTGGTCAACCTGACAAATGCCCTTAACACGAAGCTCAATGAAAGCTTTTGCAGTCGCCTGTATCATTCGCGAGGATGTAGCGATGCAGTCTAGACCGAGGCAACACGAAGCAGTAAACGGGGACGTTCGTATTTGCTTTGAATATTCAGTCTTGAACCATTTAACGGATACCATTTATGTACTGGGATGGTACGTGGACGTGCATAAAGAGAAAGCAACAGTGTACACAATAATCCTCATGGATTCCATCATGGAGTGTATTGGTTGATATAGCAAAGGTGTTTGAATGTGTGGATGGCCTGTTTAGTAGATGGTGAAGGTGCAGGACAAAGGAAAGATGTCTGGGTGTGTGACTAGCTGGAAAATTCTCTTCAGCGAGTGTTCCAGCGACCTCAGCATCCTCCCCTAGCTCCCCACCTTTCGTGTGTTCTTGGCGTCACATTGCATTATTACATAACGCACGTTAAGTAGATTAGCAGAGACGATCTAGTTCATTAATGCACCTTCCGGTTCTCTTTGGCTGACTCGCCTTTTGGATTCGGCCACGTTAGCTAAATGGTGAAAGGGAAGCTGTTGGATGTTGTGCTTAAAGCATACAAGGCAAAGAAAACTGTTCAAGGACTCCGGGACAATCTTCACGAGAGTAATACGAAGCTTGCACTTTGCCTGCGTAGCCTCTTGAAGCTTGCAGCATCCTGATAAGCCAACAGCCAAGGATATCAGCAAAAAAATGGTTTTCACGCATCCCCGAGCCACCACAATCAGTAGAACTTGTTTTCGGTGAACTTTCATATTGCAATCACGATCTCAGGATGTTTTACGCGTGGAAGAATCTCCTGCTGGTATTCCGTAAGTCCTGAGCTGCGCCCTCCTCCTGATCCCATTTGGTTGAGGGGTCGCGCGATGAATACGTCAGCCCATGGAGCTTTGATCGATTCTCTTCATGACGAGAAGAAGACGTGCGTGCTGTATAGCCACGTAAAAAATAGCCCGAACGAAGGTTAATCCCGAGAGGGATTCGGCCTCTCTTTTCAGCTGCCACATCAACATACAGTCCTAGGGGCTGGAAGATGATCCCTTCACCTCGTTTCCAGGTACTTGGAACAACGAGCTGATAAGGAAGGAAGATCGTGGCCGATCTACGTGATCGCGTTTTGATGTCACTGCTTGGACCTTTTACCAATTGTCTATTGAGCCTGGCTCCAACAAACCACAGTGGGCTTTCGAGCAACATATTCCACCTTCCTCCATGTGCATGTTGTACAAGGATCCAGGGATGTTGTGGCATTGGTACTCTGATCGGGATAAGAGCGAAGCACACCGAGTACGCTCATTCTCGTGCTTGGCCCATATAGGAGAGTAATTGTATTTGCATAGATTCGAGAGATCGGCTTTGTTTCGTGGATTAGAGCATCGTACCCATACACCAGTGATTAGAGATTGTTGCGATACGAACGGTTCAGTCAGCCAGCTATGTACCCAGTGGAAATGCCACGGACTGTGAACCACGACGACATACAAACTTCCAGACGCATTGACATCGGAACGTCTAATCGGCAGTACGTATCGCCTGCTGAAAAGGAATATCCTGGAAGATCCCTTTTTGTCATGAACCTTTGTGTAACTGAATTACATCTCAAAGCACGTAGAAATATGTCTTGCAGACATTGCCTCCGTCTGCAAGAGACTCTGCTGCTTCTCATCATGATACACGTGCAGAAGCTCCAGGTGAATATTTCGCTGCTGGTAGACGATGCACTTCTCGGGCTTGGGGTGTGCAGGTACGTCAGGTGGCTTTGTCTTTTGGTCCATTATCAAGATTTCGTGTTGAATCGTCTTTGATGAGAAACAACGAGACTCGGAATTAGGAAATCTTTTCAACGAACAAATCGGGGCAGGGATTACAAAATTCAAGCTCAAGGTAAGCAGCAATGATAGCTGCGCAAGTTTGTGGTTACGCAAAGCATCGAATCGTAAACGGTTGGGTATATGATACGCGGTAGGGTCTGTTCTTTAATCAAGCAGCAAGCAAGATACGGGAACCCGTATCGTTTCAACCTTCCTACCGTACGCAAATTTCGTCTTTGAGGAAAATACGCCCCTTTGCCCTTTACGCGCTCGTACACAACGCCAGGAGTATCTACGTCAACCCTCCGAGGATCGAGGACCTCGTTTGCATGTGGAATCCAAGTTTTCCACCATCCAAGACGCAGCTGTGCATTCCTTGTCATCGTCCTTGCTCACCTTTTTTTCTCGGAGCTTTTCGAGCCTCCTTAAAATTTTTATCAAGTCGATAAACAGCCAGAACAAGAATTTTCGCTCGATATAAATATTGGCAGACGTTATTAAGTGGTTCACACGATGCTGGTGCCTTAGGAAGCGCAGCTTACGCAACTACTCGACTATGTCTCCTAGATCATAGATTTTCTCCTACAAAAGCTCCCCCACTGGAAATGAAATTTTGTTAAAAATCGTCGATATTTCGTTGGACACGATGAACTAAATGTTTTTTCATAATTTCAAATTTTCGTTATTTTGGCAGTATATTTGTTTTCTAATGGAATTGTCAGCAAAATTTACGATTGAAACAACAAAAACTTGCTTCCAAAGAGATTTCGAGAATATTTCTTGCTGTGATGACACAATTTTTGGGATTTTTTAAAAAAACGTTCACTTGAACGTATCGAACAGGACATCGATTTTTTCCAACAAAATTTTGTTTTCAGTGCCGTTGTGATTTTCTAACGCTCCACTCGCAAGCACCCTATTGTCCTTATGGTTTATCTCCGTCTTGCGGTACGAGGACAAGGAGTGTCGGTTGTGAAGTTACAAAGGAGAGTTGGAGAGTATAGAAGTGTCTTCTATCCCGCAAGGCTCTGGAGTTTCCGTTACACCGCAAGCTGCGGTGGGAATATCGGAATTCCGAAAGTCCTATTTCCACAGGAGTCTCGTAAGAATCACCGAAACTTTTGGAAAGCACTTCTGGGCTCATCCGATTTATGTCGAGCTTTAAATTCCAAATACTATTCATCGGTGCGATCTCACGATTTTGTTGAGTGTCGCCTTGATATACGTCGCTGTTTTTTTCTGCATCTCTATTCACGTGGCCAGGATGCTGCTTTGCAACTGTTGGAATTTTCGCCAACGCTCACGAGAGAGGGCTTAGTCGAACTCGCCTCAAGAATAGGGTGCAAAATCATGTGCCAGCTGATCCTCTTGATATCCTTACGCGAGCTTTCCTCTCCGTGCACTCTCTCTCTCTCTCTAGAGTCCCCAGGCACGTTAAACGATTCCCAAACTTTCAGATCCGCCTTATGGCGGAGCAGCTAACGGATGCTGCGCTCGGAGTAACGACTTTTTCGGAGGGAGGCTTCGACGATCGGTTTTTTCTAATATACACCCCCGCGCGGCACGTATCTCCTTGCCAAAGTGCCGACATTATTATGGACGCTGCGAAAGAACGAGTTTCATCGTTCCTAAGTTATTTAAGTTTCAAAATTAGCCAATAAGTCTCCTTTTTCGATGATCGATACTTATGGAAATCTTCTGAATTACTCTCGTCATTTTATCCTATCCTTCAATATATTTCGCACCATTATTTTCATATTACGAAGAACTTTTGTTAGATTAACCACTTCTTTTAATTGATTGAATGAAAAATTTTAATAATTTATCATTCCAATTTTCGTACATTCAAGAAAATGATAATGGACTCAGGCCTAATTTTTTTTCAACAAATATTCAGTTGACTATTGTTTATAAAAATTATTTGTACGCATTGCCGGGCGGCAAACCTCAATCATTGGAATTTAAGCCGATTAATCAATTAATTAATCTTTCAATTGATCCTTCCTCATTGCACTGGAAATGAAATTTTGTTAAAAATAGTCGATATTTTGTTGAATACGGTAAACTAAATATTTTTTAAATAATTTCAAAATTTTTGTTATTTTGGCAGAATATTTAGTTTCTAACAAAATCGTCAGCGAAATTTACTAGTGGAACGACTAAAATTTGCTTCTGAAGAGACTTTCTAAAATATTTTTTGCCGCAACGACACTATTTTTGGGATTATTCAAAAAAACGTTTAGTCGAACGTATCGAACAAAATTTTGTTTTCAGTGTGCAAACTCAAAAGGATCCAAAGGACTTGGAGAAAATTTTGCTGCACGTATGAAAAAAAAATGATTTTTTACAGCTGCACTTAAAAATTGGCACGAATAGGTTAAATCTATCGTTGAGGGTTATCGGGAGACTCATTATCCCCTACTCGTCGAGGATGGATTTATTAAGGCAGTACGGTCGTGCGGTTGGGATAGGCCCAAAAAGCTTTCTTCGTCCTTGCGAGATTTATCGCGGCGTGGCTTCGTACTCCTCGCTCTCGCTGATTTACAACCGATAATTAAAGCGTCCCCGACTGTCGGGCAGGGACTCAAGGGGTCGAAAGGAGTAGCGAAGCTCGAGAAAAGTAGAAGAAGACGGATCGACAAGGCCAAGAACAGACAGAGCGAGAGAGAAAGAGCTCCCTCTCCCTCGCTCGAGTCGAGAGAGAAATCACAAAAAGAAAAGACGTAACCCACGGTCGACTAGTATTTCTGCGGTGGTTTTATTCCCAAAAAGTTTCGTACCGAGTAAAGCGAGAACAGGAAGCCACGAGAGCTTTGCGACTGGAATCGTGCTCTCTCCACGTGGTCCTGGAAACTTGGCTCATTTATCTCTCGCTTGCTAAACCTGCTGCTCGGATACGGTACATGTTTCCATTTGGAAAATATAATGTTGTTTCCTATCCACCGAAAGATTTGTGACTCTGTTATAAGACCCGGACCAGTTGACACGTGATCCGTTATCCGCGAGAGCGTCGTTCCTTCTATTTGGAGGAAAATCATTTCACCCTGAAAACGAACTAAATCGAATGTCGATCTCGAAACAGTCCCAGAAAGATTCCAGCCCACGCGACAGGAGGAAAATCCTTCTCGAAGGAGGAAAAGTAACGAGAAATATAATGGAAATCGTTGAGCCAAATGAGGGTCAAATCTTTCTTACGAAAAAGCTTTGCCAACAGCAAAAAAGCATCAGGATTATTTATTGGAAATAAAATTACACGCGAATCTTCGTCGACTATCGCGCATACCACAAAAGGAGCCAAAAGATCCTGCCAACTCGAGGACCCCTTAAAAAATACGATCTCGAAACAATGAGAAGAAAAATGCTGGAATTTCTCGCAGTCCTTAAATTCTCTCGCTCTCTCTCCCTCATTATTCTTGCTTCTTCAAGGACATCCGTTCAAAATACTTGAAATTTTTTTTTTTTTTGCCCAGCGATCATTTCGCAATGTCTCACTTGCACGACCTGTTAGACGTCATTGAGCATTCGGTTCGTTCGTTACCACGTGAGGAACTCAATAATCATTGAAAAAAAAATTACGATTTTTTTTTTTCATAAAAATGAAAAAAATATTCAATTCCAACCTGTTTACGGTTCCCGAACAAGTGTCGTCGTGCCTACCTGCAACATAAAAACAGGAAATATTGTAAACAAAAATGTGTGAAAAATCGTTGGGATTTATTCGATCAAATTCGTAGATGGCAAATAATTCTAATTAATGCTCGAGTGTGATTTTTTTTATTGAACGTGATTGAAATGCTTGGAACTGGGTCAACGGCGAGAGCAAATGACGTTCGAAAGGATATAAAGGGTATAAAAAACATAAAAGGTCGGAATGTCGCGAACGGTAATGGAAAGAATTCTCGCTAGGATGCTAATTACTCGGTGCAAGTGATAAAAGCAACGATTTCATACGAGAAACGTTATTCAAACGAAGCGATAAACTTGCGTTCTGAACTGAACTCTACGCCGGCGCGATAATGAAAGAAAAATTTCACTCGTAATTGCGTCGCTGCACACCTGGAACATCAGCTAAAGAAATGAAGCGAAACGGACGCGACGCGCAGGGGAAAAAGAAACGCTTAAAAAAAAATGAAACATTATCGCATGGCAGAGGAAATCCGTACGAACGTTTGACGCGAAAAGAAAAGCGATTTATATCGTTAATCATTCTGGTAAAAATAAATGTTTGATACTTTTTGTGGAATTTGATTTTTTTCTATATTTTTAGTAAATTTTTATTTTTAAATTTTTTCGGTTGAATTTCGTACTGTGAGCTTATCAACGGAATGACGGACTATGAAAAAACGAATTTGCTCGTGAAAAATATATGAAAATGGCCAAATACAGATTTACAAAGTAAAACGAATGATCCTGAAGAGAAGCTCAAGCCTTTTGCCTTTCTAAGGTCCTTTCGATGAAATATCGATTAATCAGTGACGCCAAGTCAATGAAGCGACGAAAAAGAGTTTCTCGTACTTCTGCTTCTTCCATTTTTCTCGCTCGGACACCACGAGCCACTTATCACTGATTCATTAACGTCTTATCGACGATTTTCCCTCATTTGCATAAAGTGACTCGATGAAATTGTTAAAAACAGTCCTCGGCCAATAAATATGACGCAGCTCCTACGGAGCAGCTACGAAAGCAACTCGAGTATCCGAAACTTGTGATCTCTGCATTTTAACGAATTGTTTCAAACGGAAGGAACAAAAAAAGGAGCGAAGAAAAACGTCGAGCGTTTTGTACGATAAAAAGGCGACGCACCCGGTTCGTGTGCGTGTGTCTGTGTTTTACGCTGAACCAAAAGATCGCTTATTGTGGTAAAAGTCTCGTGTGTTGCATCGCAGCAAAAACAAGACTGAGTTACGAGCTAAACGGCGAGACGACGTTTCTCGACTTTGGCCCAACTCTCCGGAAGGGTAATTCGAGGGTAATACATTTGAATTTTCTACCATTAGTCGTTCCCTCTCTCGCGGATGGATCGGATGCTGGGAAAGAACGATTCGAGAGGCGAGTTCCATTAGCTAATTATATTAGCGATTGGGCTGTGAGCGTTATCATTGGACAATCAATTCCTTTTTCTTCAACACTAAACCTCGTCGAATCTTTTTTTTTTTTTACTCTTATTACGAATCTTTTGCTGAAAAGATCGAAAGATTGTTTGTGCACTGAAAACAAAATTTTGTTAAAAACGATGATGCAGCAAAGAATATTTCAGAAAGTCTCTTTGGAATTAAATTTTTGTCGTTCGACTCGTAAATTTCGCTGACGATTCCGTTAGAAACTAAATTTTCTGCCAAAATAACGAAAATTTTGAAATTATTAAAAAATATTTTGTTCACTGTGATTAACAAAATATCGACGATTTTTAACAAAATTTCATTCCCAGTGTAGCAAAATCTTGGCATTTTTTTTCGCGAATTCTATAATTTATCGTGTTTCTCTGTGATAGAGAAATTTGCCTGGAGAGATTTACAACTTTTTCTTGCGATGCGATATTCCAAGGGAATGAAAGGCCGCAGATGGCAGCAAATATGAAGCTTGAAAAACAAGTCCGTGCTTTGCGTTCGTCAATCAAGCGAGCGGATAACGAAATATATAGGTACGCAGAGAGCAGAAACTCGTGACCGCAGGTACTTGGAACCTGAGCACTCGGCCGATTTCTAAGCGGTTCGGGAATTAGATTGAGCGATTACGAGAACGGGTGACGACGTCACTTGAACGAGCGTTAAAAAGAGCAACAACTTGCCACGTTCATAAAGCTCCGCGTACACAAACGACGAAGGATATTTCACGAAAAAGGAAACGCGAGTGCCACTGAAAACAAAATTTGGTTGAAAAAGATCGATATTTTGTTCGATACGTTCGATTGAACGTTTTTTTGGATAATCCCAAAAAAATGTCATTGCAGCAAGAAATATTTTACAAAGTCTCTTCAGACGCAAATTTTAGTCGTTCCACTCGTAAATTTCGCTGACAATTCTGTCAGAAACTAAATATTCTGCCAAAATAACGAAAATTTTGAAATTATCAAAAAATATTTAGTTCACCGTGTTCAACAAAATATCGACGATTTTTAACAAAATTTCATTTTCAGTGTGCTGTCGTAAATACTTCGAGGATGAACGCACGTGGCTCTTTTGGAGCATTTTTCGAAATAATCGCCGAGCCGCTAATTGAAAATGCAAACATCGTTGCCAGAGAGGGAAACTTTCATTTTTATTTAATCGCCTGAAAAGTTGGACTGTCAATGGAAATGCACGCACGAGGGGCAACAGATTTGGCTCGTTAGCAAGATCGTTTAATTAATCTTTACAGCATCACCAACAACATGCATCCCCTCGTATCAAGAGCACGATAATTCTTATTATTCAATTAGCGTCACCGATTTCCCTGCTTTCTCCTCCGCACTCACTTTCCCCTCGTTCTTCCATCGTGTTTTTTTTTCTCTTTCTTTTATGTCGAATAAAGTTTCTTGCTTCCTTCCCTCTTTGCCAACGGATCATGCCACTCGCACGCTAGTCTCGTCACACGAGGGTAACGCGCGCTGTTATAGTTGTAAATATTTCGCAACGTGCTGCCACGAGCGTATTTACACATTGTATTTTCAAATTAAGGCAAAGTCACAGACTCTGTGGCGCCGGAGGGCTCGTAAATGTTCACCCTCTAAGTACTTGTGACAAGCAGCAGTTCGAAACATCGTAGACAACGCTAATCCCTACTTTATACTCGCGACTATGAAATTTTCATCTTCCAGATTTCGAGCCCCCTTAATTATACACTCTCTGTCAAAAATAGAATCGAAAATCTTTGAGAAGATTTATTTTATCATCTTCACTGCAAACCATATATTGTTGAAAATAATGAATATTTTGTTCGATACGTTCGACTAAACGTTTTTTTGAATAATCCCAAAAATAGTGTCATTGCAGCAAGAAATATTGTAGAAAGTCTCTTCAGAATCAAATTTCAGTCGTTCCACTCGTAAATTTCGCTGACAATTCTGTTAGAAACTAAATATTCTGCCAAAATAAGAAAAATTTGTAAATTATTTTAAAAATATTCAGTTTACCGTGTTCAAAAAAATATCGACGATTTTTAAGAAAATTTCATTTCCAGTGTATTAGTTTTCAAACGAGAAAAAAAAGGAGAAATTATTGGAAATTCAAAGCTTTGGTACAGTGAAAACAAAATTTTGTTGAAAAAGATGGATATTTCGTTCGATACGTTCGACTAAACGTTTTTTTTGAATAATCCCAAAAATAGTGTCATTGCAGCAAGAGATATTTTAGAAAGTCTCTTCAGAAGCAAATTTTAGTCGTTCCACTCGTAAATTTCGCTGACAATTCTGTCAGAAACTAAATTTTCTGCCAAAATAAGGAAAATTTTGAAATTATTTTAAAACATTTAGTTTAAAACAGTATTCGTAACGCAAACTCTGGAAATTCCATCCTCCTCAATCCAAACCTGAAAAATAACAAGCTTAATAGTCGTTTTTTTAAAATCGGATGTTATCTCGCAGTAAAAAAGGCTCCGCTCGGTGAAACGAGTGGAAATAATCGTTTCGGAGTGTTAAATTGACGAAGCAATTAAAAGCTTTGGGACGATAGAAAATCCGGTGATCGCTAAACGTCGTTTTATCACGCTCGAAACGCGAGGAGTCAAGTTTTTCGTGAGAGGTTGCGACGAGGGAAACATTTATGGAAAGGTCCCAATCGGCATGTATAGGGAAAAAAGTAAGAGAACCGATTTCTGGCGGAACCGCGTTGACGTGTTTGGGGGCCATAACCATGCGAGGAGAAAACAGCAGCAGGCTGGGTGTCCCGAGATTGCTTTATTATACGAGAATGAATAAACACAGAACAAGCATGCTCGCTTGCAATAGAGAAGAGAGGGGACTTGGAAAAAGGGTGAGTGGCGATATAGCTTTTCGGGATTGTCTTTCCACAAGATGTTTTATAGCGGAGACGCGCGATACTGGCATGACTTGAGGTCATAAATGAAAGGAAAAAGAAAGCCGCCTGAGTCGAGATAAATTTTCAACAGGCTTTCGACTTCTGACTTAGTGCTCGTGATCCTTTATCATGGACGATATTTCGAATGAGTGCAAATTCTAGAAAAAAATGAGTTTTTGTGATGCTCGGGCTCAAGAGTCGACGCCGAATCGCAGCCGGAGATCGATGGAGCAGGCGAATTCGTTGGTGATCCACAAAATGTAAATTTGCATTCTGCAATCAAGAAAATCGATCTTGCACAGTTTTTTTTCTCAATTTCGAATTTTTCACGGAAAACTGACTACGGAAAACAAAATTGTGTCGAAAAAGATGGAAATTTTGTTCGATACGTTCGACTAAACGTTTTTTGGAATAATCCCAAAAATTGTGTCATTGCAGCAAGAAATAATTTGGATAGTCTCTTCAGAAGCAAATTTTCGTCGTTCCACTCGTAAATTTCGCTGACAATTCTGTCAGAAACTAAATATTCTGCCAAAATAACAAGAATTTTAAAATCATTTATAAAATATTTAGTTCACCGTATTCAACAAAATATATCGACGATTTTCAACGAAATTTAATTTCCAGTGTATTGGTTTTCAAAAGAGAAAAAAAAAGAAGAAATTATTGGAAATTCAAAGTTTTGGTACACTGAAAACAAAATATTGTTGAAAAAGATGGATATTTTGTTCGATTCGTTCGTTTAAACGTTTTTTTTTCAATAATCCCAAAAATAGTGTCCCTGCAGCAAGAAATATTTTAGAAAGTCTGTTCGAAAGCAAATTTTGGTCGTTCCATTCGTAAGTTTCGCGAATTTGGCGAGTTTCAAATGCCGCCAGCAAGTATCGTAGTAATTTCACTTTTTTGAGGAGCACGCAGAATTTGGGAAGAGCGTTCAACGTTTGAATTGCTGCTGGGCGCATTGAAAGGCTCTTGAGCAAATGAAAGGAGTGGCAAACGTACCTCTCGGTACTGGCACACAATTCGGGGGGTAGCGAAGCACCGTGGTGCGTGTCGCCGCTCATAATTCACACGTTTTTTATCTCCATATAAATAATCGTGTTAGAGAATTCATTTGGTATACGTAAACGGATGTAGCAAAAATGTAGGTCAAATGAACTAGCAGAACGTATTAGATGTCGCGTTGCTGGATGTCGCGTGCGTTGTCGCCGCGCACGAGCAACAGCAGAATATGTAACTGAACTTTAGTTTCGTACACACACACACACGTTTCCTTGAGCATTTTAGGGAATAGCGAGTCTACATTCCAGCAAATATTAATGAACCATTAAAGAATGACATCAACACCCATTCGTTACGACTCCTTTATCTCTAATTCCTGCGTAACATTATCCCCTTAATCTTCACCATCGTGGGCTACCTTTTTCGTAAACTAGGGCGACGTTGATTCGATCGAAAAAAAAAATTAAATTGAAATGGTCGTTCGGGGTATTTGGCAGTGACATAATTTTCTGAAAATTCTCAGCTGGTTCTTTAGAAGCTTTTTCGTAATGATGCCGAAAAAAAAATTTGGAAATTATTGTGAATTTTTTTTTGACTCTGGGACATCGATAGATTTTTGGCGAAAAAACGAAGAAGCTTCGTCAATAAAATTCCAGGAGGATGAATACGTGGCCGAATTATAAGGCTGCTGTGAAAATTTTGAAATTATTGTGAATTTTTTTTGGACTCTGGGACATCGATAGATTTTTGGCGAAAAAAATGAAGAAGCTTCGTCAATAAAACGCCAGTCGGATTAATACGTGACCCAATTAAGGCTACTGCGAAAATTTGGAAATTATTGTGAATTTTTTTTGGACTTTGAGACATCGATAGATTTTTGGCGAAAAAAACGAAGAAGCTTCGTCAATAAAATGCCAGTCGGATTAATACGTGACCCAATTAAGGCTACTGCGAAAATTTGGAAATTATTGTGAATTTTTTTTTGACTCTGGGACATCGATAGATTTTTGGCGAAAAAACGAAGAAGCTTCGTCAATAAAATGCCAGTCGGATTAATACGTGGCCCCATTAAGGCTGCTGTATGGGAGGGCGAATGCCGCGCTTGAGGGAAGACCGATAAGTTATAGGCTCTGAGGATTTTCCGCATGGTGGTTTTCCACCACTTGGTCCAGGAGGGCGGAATAAAAATGGAGGAAAATTGTAGATGGCGTGGGTGGTAATATCCGCTGGTGTGGGAGAGGCTTGTACGAGAAAGTTGTCGCAAAGCTCGCTCGTCCTCGGCGATTGGAGACTCTTCGTTCATCAACAGATAACGCCGAAAGTTTGCGCGCGACTTTTTTTTTTCTTCAGCAATAGTTCGTTTGACCCAATAAACCGAGACTGAGAAATGTCCTAAACGGATCTCGAGAAAAAAAAGGAAGCACGCTTTGCCGAAGAATAAGCATGGACAGAGAACTTACATCGCTCGAGTTTGATCGAACAGGAGAGATTTCGATGGGGGAATTCGGAGGATAGGACACGAAACGTTTTGACGACGATCGACGACGAAGGATTTTCACGTTAAGCCACTTATCGAGTGGCCGAGCTTTTCTCTTTCCCGCAGTGAGTCTCACATCGCCGGATACACTTTCCTCGTCCCTTGGATCTCGCAGCAATGCTACGTTTCCTCCTCCAGCTCTCGAGCAAGACATCGAAGAAAAAAATTCAATTATTTTTTCCTTCCGGGAATGCTAACAACTTATCAGGCTTTTTATTCTCTCGATTCACGTGTTTACCTGCAGACTCTCGACTGGAAATTCACCGAGAACTTTTCCATCGCATTTTTCACGCTTTTCCTCTCACTGCCCGCGCAGAAAAAAGTAGTCTCGGCGAGACGTCTCGGCGAGATCTCGCCGAGATATCTCCGCGAGATCTCGCCGAGTCCCATATGCGAGACATCGTTTTCGTGTCTCGCCGAGACTGTTTTTTAAAATTGCTCGAGAATCGCGCCCAGACTGTTTCCGTCTCGCCGAGACTGTTTTTCATGATTTTGCAGGAGTCTCGCCGAGACTGTTTNTACGTTTCTAGTTCTATCAAGGGTTCGGCTGAACTGGTTCAGTAATTTCGTGAAATAAAAGTATCTTTCAATACAGCATCGTCTCTGGTTGTATATTCCTTATTTATTTTTATTCCTGTCGCTCGTTTCTAACTTTATTTTATAATTTTATTTTATCTATAATTGCCTGAAAAATTGAAAAACTTTGAAACTTTGCAATGAGTCTCAGCAAGACTTTTTCCAAGAGTCTTGCAAGAGTCTGGCGAAAGTCTTGGAAACGTGCCTATTCGAGACATTGCCGAGACTCTTGCCAAGATTCTTGTCAGCTGCCTGAGGGATCAACGCGAGAGAGGAAGAAACGCGCGGAAGCTTCGACACACGTTACTTCACTCTGTACGGCTGCTCTGTACATAGCACCGAGAATATGAAAGCAGCAATGTGCTGCTTTCATACACTACTGAAAATTTCCGCTTCAGGGAAAACTGCAGACCAACAAAAGCTCCAGCAGCAGCTTAGGCAAGAGCTGAGAAAATTTATTGGCCTCTATAAGAAAATTTATATCTTCATGAGATAAAATAATGCTTCCTCAATGAGTTTAAGCGAAATGTAGCTTCGAGGTAATATTTATCGAGCCATTGCCAATATTGTTGAATGAAAAGAAAAGAAAAAACAGAATCCGAGTATGAAAACCGATCGAATATTGCATCGAGTTTTTCTTTTGCCTTCAAATTGAGGAATTTTTCAAAAATAATTAGCGAAACTAATTGCTACGTTCTAGAATATACACTGGAAATGAAATTTCGCTAAAAATCGTCGATATTTTGTTGAATACGTTAAACTAAATATTTTTTAAATGAATTTCAAAATTTTTCTTATTTTGGCAGAATATTTAGTTTCTGACAGAATTGTCAGCGAAATTTACGAGTGGAAGGAATAAAAATAATTTCCAATCGACCTTTCTGAATCAACGAAATTTTTCGTCAAGTAAAAATTTAAAGCTGAAATATCGATTGTTTTTTCTTTTCTTCGTTTTCTGAAGTTTTGCTTTATTTCCCCATAAGGTTTGATGGCTTATGACAGCAACCGTTTGTTCAATGTTTCGGTCGAGTTGTCTTCGATCTTTCCCCTAGTTCGGGGCCACACCAGCATCCCAAATATAGACTAATTTTGGTGAGGATCCTCGACGAGCTCGAGAAATCCCTCGGGAGCAATGAAAGATCTCACACCAACTCCTATAGCTCACCAAGAACTCGCTAGCATTGAATTCCAACCATTTATCTGACCGGGCAACGACTCAGGACCCACAAACTTCTAATTTACCCATATGTAGTACGTGCTCACGTTATTTCTTTCTCTCCGTCTCTCTTTTCCCGAACGATTTACTCTCGCTTGTGCGCGAGAACTCAACCCTCGCCGTTCCGCAGACTCTGACGCAACCACCACGTTGAAACACAAACTCCTTCGAAATCGGTGCCCGCGTGCCATGCCACCCGTGGATGCTTAAATAACCGTAAATTTTAACGCTTTCTCCCCGATAGAGAAAGAGAGAAAGAGAGAGAGAGAGAGAGAGAGAGTCTCACAACTTTACCGAGGGTCAAAATAAACGCCCTTGGGAGCAACAGCTTCCTATATGTCGTTAGCTGTTCTCTCGGGTATCTTTCTGCGGTACTTGCCCACATTCTCCCTTCACCTCGTCCGCGTATTCCGAGCCTTCTCCCGCCCTTAACTCGAGCACATTTTCTATAAATATACGTTTCGATCCTCGTATTTGTTTCAATTGCGTCTTCCTGATGGCAAATACCGCACTCGCACTCACTTATGAATCAATTTTCAAAAAAAAAAAAACCCCCGAGACTGAGTTGATCTCGCTGCCATGCATGCGAATCGACACAGTCGCAAAATTTCGATAAACAGATTTCGCTCTACACTGGAAGCACAATTTTGTTGGAAAGGTGAATATTTTGTTCGATACGTTCGACTAAACGTAAATATTTTAGAAAGTCTCTTCAGAAGCCAATTTTTGGAAACGACATTTTGAAATTTGTTCTTTTTGAAAAAATCTGGAAAATTTATGTTCACGAATTCTTTTTGTTATTAATTACAATATCATGCAAAATTTGTGTTTGAAATTTGAACAAGAAATTGCATTCCTCGTGGGGATTTCGTGCAGCAAAAAATTCCTGATTTCATTCCTTGGGCTTTTTTTTCAATGTTTTTTCGATTCTGTTATTTGGGAAAGATCACAGGAGCATAGAATCGTTGGTAGTAAATGGCTAATGGCGAATTTCCATGGTCGTTTCATGGTTTTAGTTTCGTCTGACTGATTCGATCGATTTGAATGGTCGATAACGACGACGAGGGGACAAAGGCTTTTGATGCTTTCAATATGCATACGCGATCCATCCACTTGAGCAGAAGGGGATACTCCTACGGTGGAGTATGTAATGCAACGTGATTCTTGAGCGATAAGCGGAGAAAAAAAATTGTTATTGTAACGACGTGAGTAACGAAGAAAATAAAAGAAACGTTTGTTTTCTTTTGGTTTGATTTTTTTGTGCTGTATCAAAGTGAACCATCGCGGATACTGTCGCACAAACCCCATACGAATGAGAAGGTACAACCCGAACTCGTTGCTTTAACGAGCAAAAAACATTTCGCGTGTCTCCGCGTCCGCGTCTATCGAAGTATCTCCGCGTTGTTGAATGAAATTGGAATACCAGCCGCGAGAGGAGAAGGGCAAAAGAAAAAAGAAGAAGAAAGGATTGAGGGGGAAAAAGGATGGCGCAGCAGGAGGTGCAGAAAAGAATGAGAAAGAAAGGGAACGGAAGGATATGAAGAAAAACGAGAATATGATGCGGAGGACGAATGACGACGAACCGTGGCTCCCGTGCCTGTAACCACTCGTTAAATCGATTTTCAACCTTCCCTCACCAGAACATTTTGTCCTTTGCTTCTCTCTCTCTCGCTCTCGCAATAATCCTTTCACTCTTCCATGTGTCTATATATTTTTCATGTGACTCCAGTCGATCTCTCGAAATGAATCGTCCGGCAAACCCTTCGTTAAAACGATTTTCGAACGTGCCTCGGTTTTGGCAACCCGCACGCGAATCCTCCAAATGTAACTACCACCTATCGCCCCAACTACTATCTCCTGCGACCAATATATATGCATCCCCGGATCCACATACACCAACAATCTCTCTTGATTTTTCTCGCTTTCCCAATTTCTACTCCCTCGTCCCATCCCCAAACCGAATTGCCACAGCTTCCACATCCATTTTCACCGTTTCTTTGCGTTCTTCCTTGTCCCGCGATCACCTGCTTCCCAGTTTTTTTTTCTCATCACCCAGAGCAAATCTCTGCGGTATTATTTGTTGCACAATTATGACGTTTAAATAAATAAAAAAATTTCGTATTTTCCAATGGAAAAAATTCAATTCCTGCTGATCTACCATGAAAATTGCAACAAATTTTTTTTCTGGAGCTCAGTATACTTCAGGGAACTGCATAGAATTTTTTCAAAATATTTCGTCCGGTGGTTTTTGTTTTAAAAATCAAAAATCATTGATGTGAAAATTTCGAATTGATTTTTTTTTATCAAGAAACTCAAAAAACCATGAACTTGGAATTCAGAGCCAATCTCACGCTTGTTGATGTTTTTTTTATTCGATTTTGACGTCTTCCATTTTTTCGACGTGAATATTCATTTTCACGTTGTATTTTTGTATTTGCCAATGAAAAAAATTTAATTCCTGCTGATCTACCATGAGAATTGCAACAAATTTTTTTTCTGGAGCTCAGTACACTTGACAGAGCTGCATAGAATTTTTTCAAAATATTTCGTCCGTTAGTTTCTGTTTTAAAAATCAAAAATCATTCATGTGGAAATTTCGAATTGATTTTTTTTTTATCAAGAAACTCAAAAAACCATGAATTTTGAATTCAGAGCCAATCTCGAGCTTGCTGATGTTTTTGTCTTCGATTTTGACGTCTTTCATTTCTTCGACGTCGATTTTCCATGATTCTAAATAAAATCAGAAGTACTAATGAATTTTGTGAAGGCTCATAGGCTCAACGTGAATATTCGTTTTGTTGGAAAATAGGGAAAAGGTGAGGGATGATTTACAAAGTGACTCTGTCGGGAGGTTGGAATTTCGTGTCTATTATTCTGCATTTTCGTACAAAAGGGAACGCGTTTTCTTTTTGTCGACACAAGCTTCAGAAGAATGACGAAGAGCTCCCGATAATGCGCGCGTCTGCGCTTCGTCCTTGTCTCGCTCTCCTTTTTCATATTCCTTTATCTTTGCTCGCTTCCTCTTTCTGTGTACGCGACGTAGAAGCGTCTCGACGTCGTCTACGTCGCGCGCGAGTTAAGAGTCCAGACGTTGCATCAATCATCCGTAACACTGACGTCTGTACAGTGACTTTTTCTATGGTGTGCACACTGACGTCCATAGCGATCTTTTATCCATAATACACTTTGGCATCGAGGGCGCGGGGCGGGCTGTTTCACATTTTTACGAATATTTGAGAAGGATGGAAAATAAATGATTATGAAACGCGGAGGGATGCAGCGATAAATGAAAAGTGACAAGTCGTTTTCAAAGTTTTTCTATTTCCAATGGAAAATTATCGAAACTTTGGTCGCACGAGAAAAACTCTTGATACAAAACTTGCTTTTATTCTCATTTTTCCTGACAGCGAGATAATTAAGTTTACCATGCCACGAAACTGCCGGATATTTAATTGGAAATATACACTGGAAATGAAATTTCGTTGAAAATCGTCGATATTTTGTTGAATCAGTAAACTAAATATTTTTTAAATAATTTCAAAATTTTTCTTATTTTGGCAGAATATTTAGTTTCTGACAGAATTGTCAGCAAAATTTACGAGTGGAACGACTAAAATTTGCTTCTGAACAGACTTTCTAAAATATTTCTTGCTGCAATGACACTATTTTTGGGATTTTTCAAAAAAACGTTCAGTCGAACGTATCGAACGAAATATCCATCTTTTTGAANTTAAGTTTACCATGCCACGAAACTGCCGGATATTTAATTGGAAATATACACTGGAAATGAAATTTCGTTGAAAATCGTCGATATTTTGTTGAATCAGTAAACTAAATATTTTTTAAATAATTTCAAAATTTTTCTTATTTTGGCAGAATATTTAGTTTCTGACAGAATTGTCAGCAAAATTTACGAGTGGAACGACTAAAATTTGCTTCTGAACAGACTTTCTAAAATATTTCTTGCTGCAATGACACTATTTTTGGGATTTTTCAAAAAAACGTTCAGTCGAACGTATCGAACGAAATATCCATCTTTTTGAACAAAATTTGATTTTCAGTGTACCACAACTTTGAATTTCCAATAATTTCTTCTTTTTTTTTCTCTTTTGAAAACGAATGCAAAAATGACGAAATGACTCGTTGGCTTTTTTCTCCAAGAAGATACCGCAACGTCCTTTTCCCGTTGCCATGTGTTTTTTGCTGTTCCCTTTTTGTGATGGAGAAAAAAAACGAGATTCGCACAATTTGGTAACGCCCGTAGGGAAAAGCCTTGGAATGCTTGCTGCTTATCGCTAGTCCGGTAAGTTAAAATGCGGGCACGAAGAGCTCGCAGTAACGTCGAGACTTTTATAATATAAATGTTGGAGAGAAAAACGTCCTGTTTCCCTTTTCGCTTTTTCCTCAATTTTTCTCATTTTGTGCGAGCAGCGTGGCTATGTGATCGTACCCGAGCCAACAACGTTAATTATCGCTCCTCCATTAGCATATTTCGCTCGGCCAGCTCTCCGTTCATCCCTATGTCTAGCGCTCATTATTCTCGTAATTAAAAATATTTTTAACTCCTCTTTGTCTCTGAGCAATCCCCTTTAAAAAAATCCTCTTGCGATTACATCTCAACAAAAATAAAAAGAATTTTTTTGTTCCGCGCCATTCCGTCAATATCGCTCTCGCGGAGCTAATTTTTCGCGACGTATCGAAAAACAAGGTTCTCCACGATTTTCTCACCTTCCGTTGACCTCGTCTCCGATACTTGTTCAATACTTCTTGCCCTCCCCTCACGATATGGCCTTTCCCATTATAGATTTCATTATAACTTTTCTCCATCGAATTAACATACCATAATTAAGCCAATTTACATCAAACTTGTGTGTTTGTTTGCGCTGTCTATTTTTCCCAAACTGTTTCCTCCTCGCTCAGATATTTCGTTCACTGAAAACAAAATTTTGTTGAAAAAGATGGATATTTTGTTCGATACGTTCAACTAAACGTTTTTTTTTTATAATCCCAAAAATTGTGTCATCGGGGCAAGAAATATTTTAGAAAGTCTCTTGAGAAGCAAATTTTAGTCGTTCCACTCGTAAATTTCGCTGACAATTCTGTCAGAAACTAAATATTCTGCCAAAATAACAAAAACTTTGAAATTATTTAAAAAATATTTAGTTTACCGTATTCAACAAAATATCGAAGATTTTCAACGAAATTTCATTTCCAGTGTAAAATTTGTTCAACTAATCCCAAAATAATCGGAAATAAAAAAATTGGACAATTCCAATGACTCGATTTTGAAATTGTAACTTTTTTCATGTCACGAATAACAAAAAGAATAAAATAAGCTATCGAAGCAAATAAAAAATAAGCTCGTAAATTGACAGAGATTTTTTTTTTTACCGAGAACTAGGAAACGTGACTACGATGAAAAAGAGCAGCTGGGAATATCAGATGATTCGTTCGGGTAATTAAGTTCTTTTTTGCATCCTGGTTCTTGCATGTATAGGATGCGGGATGAGTAGCAAAAGAGAATCTCTGGGGGCTTTTGAGGGAAATGCGGCGTTATTCATCGAGGAAATGCGGCGCGGAGGTTAATCGAGAAACGCAACTGCGCGAAGATTCGTGAGTCAGAAACACAGTGAGGAGGAAGGAAAAGGAGGGAACGAGGAAACGGATGAAAGGAGAGAGAGGAAGGGGGTGCGGGGGGGTTGGAAACAAGAGCGGCGCGGGAATGAATGAAAAATGGGAGGCAGGGTGTAATATCCAAAGAAAAAAGTGAGAAGCATAGATTGGTATAATGCGTTAAACGTTAAAAAGGTGCAAGTTGCTGGAAGCGAGCGAGGAAATCGTAGAGAAAAATGTGAAAAATAAAGGGGCGCTTCCGTCCAGCGACTGGTTGGTGTGAGAAGTAGAAAATAGCGAGGGATGTGTGTCGCGTCAGCAAAAATTTACCGGATGCTCTTTCGTTAGTGCGCCGCCGTTTGCTGGATGCCATTGGGGGCTGTTTACCCTCGCGTGGCTGAACTACATCGTAATTCAAAGCGTCTTTTTCCTCCTGGACGCCCGCTAGGAAGGGGAAGCAAAAGCTTCAACTATATTTTTGCGCCAACTACTTTTTTCGCTCTTCCTTTTCGAGCTTCAACCCTCGCCATCCTCCTCGCACGCATATAAACTCTTTCTTCGTCCCAGAGTCTGAATGTCATCCACAGACACACACGCCAACCTTTATATGCCTCGAGCTTGCGCGTCTGCATCGCGAAAAATTGGCCCTCTCGTTGCGCGAAAACGTAATTAGGTTAACGACACTGGTTACGCTTTTTAGCGCTTGCTCGGCTCGTAAATCGACGGGTATGACGGTGTACCGATGAATCTACCTTCGTATATATATTTATAAACATTTAACTCGGGCTAATCATCATTAAGCCGCTCCAGGGCCCATTACCCCGTTCCGCGTCCATATTCGTGTCTTCAGTTTCGTCATCATGGCTCGTCCTCGTTCCCCCACATAATTTCCGATCAGCTGTGGATCTATGATCACAGCGGATAATAAAAACATGCTCCTGCCCATACCCACGAAACTCAGACTCTCTCATTTTAGCGAATTATGCGATCAGTACTTCTGATGGAGTATTCCTTCGAGTGGAAACTCAATTCTATCGAAAAATATCAACGGAGACTATTTTTGAACTGACCGAAGGAAGGAAATTCGTTTGGGCAAAAAATAATTAAATTATCCGCGCCCAGGGTCAACGAACCGTTGGAAATAATTTCGTCTCCGCTGCTGTGATCAATACAAAAATCACGCCAGCACAGAATTCTGTCCTCTCGACATCCCGATTCCGCTTTCGGAGGAAACGTGGCTGGAATTTTCAATTTTTCAAACAAAAAAAAAATCAATTTTCCTCAAAATGTAGCCGAAAAAAAAATCCAAAACGTGCAGATTTTTTTGTGTTGCACGGCAACCTGGTCCTTCATTAGAATCCGGTCGGTTCGCCCAGCGTTTCCGCTCCGTAATAATTATAATTTTTTTTCGATTGCGCGTCCATAATAAATCGAGTAATTTTTTCATTACGACACTGTTGATTAAGAAAATTCCTAGCTCGTCATTGAATCGAGACTCGAACGCACTGACGAGTTGCCTTCGCCGATTCGTCAGTTTATATGTGTCGTGGGCGTAAGAAATTGTCACCTTGGCCGCAGCAGCAGCAGCAGCAGGTGACGTGACAAGTTTGCATGTGGGATGCACGATGCAATTCGCTCGAGCCTTTCACGAGACAAAACTGCAATTTTCCAATTGCGATAAACCCTCCACCGTATTAGCTGAAGTTATGGGCGCGCATGTGTGTCTGTGTGCGTGTGTCTGTATCGTGTGAACGAATGGCTAAGTGAAAACTGAGACTATCTGTTGGCGAGGGTACGGGCGGATAATGGGAAGTGCGGCAATTAGCGATATCGGATAATCTAGTCGCTGAGTTAATTGTTCCGGAACCAATCACGAGCGACTTTTAAATCGGCAATAACTCAGTGAATCCTGTTCTTTCTTATTTTTCAATTATCATTAAGTTTCACCTTCTCGCTTTTTTCGTATTACGATTTTTATGAAAACTCGTCAAAGTTTAATTTTTTGCGAGATAAAAAAATCATTTCAAAATTGTAACGAGACGCGTGTTTTTTTTTTT
>JBAJMU010000002.1:10475390-10552419 GCA_037952995.1 Hyposoter didymator
TTTTTTTTTTTAAGCGAATGAACTCCTCAGCGTATAAAAAGCCCAGGATCCCACTCGATCTCCAAGAAATCGTAGTTCTCGACCAGTTGCGTACACGACCACGATATCAAGCATGTCTGCAGTTCGGATGTTTCTTTGCTTCGCCTTCCTCCTCGTCATCGCCAACGCGTGCCTTATTCCCGACAAGAAGGTACGAAGATTCGAGTTTCACTTGCCCCCCAATAGCGTCCTTCGCGATCTCGTTATTAGTAAAACACGAATTGTAATCGGCCTTGGCCATTTCATCGCAGGAAAATCAGGAGATACACGTTTTCCATATTGGCAGTCCGGAGAGCAAATCGGTGAGCAAACTTTTTTTTTTTTTTTTATAAATTTAAAATTTGGGTCCAAGATGTTTTGGCTTTTGAGTTTTATGTGCGATATACATTTTTCCTTATGGATCATTGACTGGAAACTTGGCACGTGTGGACGAAAAATCGTGAAAAAAAACAAAAATCTACCGATTCATTTTTTTTTTTTTAACAAAAACTATGATTGGAAAAAATGTCGAAAAAATCTGCGAGTTTTGTTGGAGCCTGTGGAAGTTATGGAAAAATTGACGGTTCAATTCTCGCAGCAGTTTAATGGAAAATAATTTTTTTCCTGCGTAACAATATTCAAACTTTTATTTTCCGTTCATTTGTTCCATCAATGCAATTGACAAATAACTGAAAAATCAATTTAACTAGAGCCAATGTATTGAGGTTGGAATGAAAATGTTTTGAGAATTCCAAAATTTTTTTTTTCGTATTCCCGAAAAATACAAAGTTACGAATTTCTCCGACATAAGTAGCTAACACGAAACTGAGGAACACGAAGAACCATCGAACGTGCGATCGTTTACCATGCTGGAAAATTTTTATTTATTTTTTTCTCGATTTAAAGTTAAAATTTGAAATTTCAATTCATTTTCCTCGACTCAGGGGAGCGAACCGGATATAATAGAGTTGCATATCCCGGAGGGAAGAAGAAAGCGTGGAGCGTCAAAGGATGACATTGATTCTGCGCGAGTATCCTGCAAGCAGGATTCCGACTGTGCGCCGGATTCGAAATGTTCATCAAAAACATCGTCCTGCCGTAAGATCCGCAAATGTACGAAAAAGATGGCGCCGAATGTATTCGATCTTACAAAAATCAATTAACGACTCGATTTTCTTGTTTCCAAAAGAATCTCGATCCAGCCAATCGGCAGAAACTCTGAAGAATGGAAATTTGGCTGGAGGGGTGTTCGAGTATTTTATAACGAACAAATAATCAACAAACTATTGAAAAATGTGTCAAAATTAAAAAAAATAAACAATCAAAAGTGTAAAACGCTTCGGGGTCAATAAAAAATAACGGTAACGGATTTTCTCCAAAAAAAATTGACATTCCCACGGACTCCTGAGTTAAAAAATTTCCGTGATCAGTAAATTACGGAATTGAGTGAATTTTTTTTTTTTTTTTTTNTTAATGGCTCTCGATCCTCGTCAATATTGAGGCGAAGGGACAGGCTAGCAGAAGAGTGTAGAGTGTCGGAGATAAAGCAACAGTCTTGGAAAGACAGATGGCTAAGAAAGGATCGTGGCTCATTAACGAGATGGAAACTGTTCGGTATATAATACGAAAAGGAATAAAAGTGGATAGCTTTGCAGTGTTGCCCTTTTTCTTTAGGGCTCTTTGGAATTTATTGGTTACAACTGTTCCGTCTGGTAAGTGGCGTGTATGCCAGAGCAGTAGGAAGACAGAGCAGGAAAGCGAAAGTAGCAACGAGGACAAAACTACAACTCGATCGTCTGCAGGCCCTGAGGAAGACTTTACAACTCATGGATTTACAGTTAAAATCAATTAGGACTTAATTGACGCCCGAGGCTTCTGTGGTGAGCGTTGGGTGATGAGCCCGTGGGGTCATACGAAGTAGCGAGCCGATATTCGAACCCCGATGTCCAATGGAACAAGCTTCTGCTTCGTTTTCACACTTTTTATCGAATTTCTCGGAGTGCTTGTATTTTTTCTGGACACTCGTCGTTCGTTACGAAAAAACACTTTGTGTCTGGGTCCCCTGGACCCAAATTGACCAGAAAATGGTTGAGATTTTCATTTTTTGCTTGTGTGATTTCCGGTCGTTGAGAAACATGGAAAAATGAACGGAAAAGCAGAACGAAGACGTTGAACGTAAACTTTGAGAGTCAAGGCGAATTACCGCGAGTCTAAAAATAGCAAACAAGTCACTGCACATGCTCAATTCCACGGATCATGGCAAAGACTCGAAAGAAAACTTTGTACGATCTTGAAAAATCTAGAGACTTGATTTTCCCTTTTTAGAAATAAAAAAAAAAAAAATCTGGGGAGTTGAAATTTGTGAGTCAATCGTTCTTCGGAGTCAGCAGCAAGGTACACGCTTAAAAAACTACCGGAGACGCCCTCTCATCAGGGATTCATCATTGAACCGTCAAGACTGTGCCTCGCGATCGTACGCGGTCGTAAAAAGAAACGAGTGGCTAGAATTTTTTTTCTTTTTTTTTTTACTGCGTAACAAACGTAAACGAAGGAAGAAAATGAGGGGAAAAAAAGTCCACACGTTCAAGACGTTCGTGCCTGCAAGCATCGCGGACCTTATTTCGGTCGCGAACGTCCTTGTGAACGCGTGTGCGATCGCTCACAGCTTCGAGACTTTCTTTTCCTTCTTTCTGTCCGGCACGCGAAAGGGCGCATGATGCTGTGGCGGCTCTGACGCGCCCCCAAAGATTTATGGCTTCTCAGGCACAAGCCGCACCGAGATTTTCTCAGTGTATATCTATCTGTATACACCGCTCGAGTTTGTTGAGAAAGAGTAGCAAATAACAATAGCAAAGCGCGCAAAGAGTAACAGACTCTCGACAAAGTCATCCCGAATGTTTGAGCGCCAAGTGGCGGCCGGACACCCGGCGACCCTCGGACTCGATGTCGAGCTGCGTGATCGCACGTCTCGCTATGTGTTGCTTCTGTACTTTTTCATGACGTTGTTTAGCACCACGTGCCACATCTTTGTGGAAAACTTTGCTGAACAGTGTGCCGCAGCAGCAGGTTTTTTTAACTCGATCCTCGTATTTCTTCCAGTCACTTTGCTTATTTTTTCCTCGTCGATATTTTGTTGATTACGGTAAACTAAATATTTTTTTAATAATTCCAAAATTTTTGTTATTTTAGCAGAATATTTAGTTTCTGACAGAATTGTCAGCGGAATTTACGAGAGGAAGGAATAAAATTTGCTTCTGAAGAGACTTTCTAAAATATTTCTCGCTGCAATGACACTATTTTTGGGATTATTCAAAAAAACGTTCAGTCGAACGTATCGAACAAAATATCCATCTTTTTCAACAATATTTTTTTTTCAGTGTACCAAAACTTTGAATTTGCAATAGTTTCTTCTTTTTTTTCTCTTTTGAAAACTAAGACACTGGAAATTAAATTTCGTTGAAAATCGTCGATATTTTGTTGAATATGGTAAACTAAATATTTTTTTAAATAATTTCAAAAATTTTCTTATTTTGGCACAATATTTAGTTTCTGACAGAATTGTCAGCGAAATTTACGAGAGGAAGGAATAAAATTTGCTTCTGAAGAGACTTTCTAAAATATTTCTTGCTGCAATGACACTATTTTTGGGATTATTCAAAAAAACATTTAGTCGAACGTATCGAACAAAATATCCATCTTTGTCAACAAAATTTTGTTTTCGGTGTACCAAAACTTTGAATTTCCAATAATTTCTTCCTTTTTTTCCTCTTTTGAAAACTAATACACTGGAAATGAAATTTCGTTGAAAATCGTCGATATTTTCTGTTGAATACGGTAAACTAAATATTTTTTAAATAATTTCAAAATTTTTCTTATTTTGGCAGAATATTTAGTTTCTGACAGAATTGTCAGCGAAATTTACAAGTGGAACGACTAAAATTTGCTTCTGAAGAGACTTTCTAAAATATTTCTCGAAATTCTAAACTGCAGCATAGTTGTGAGAAAAATGAGATTAAGGGAGAAAAGATAAAAAAACGAAAAAGTGTCGAAAATTGTCTTATATTTGTCGATTTATTTTTTGTACAATTAACAGTTATTTTTTTTTTTTTTTTCTTTCAGGAGGAACGCACAATCCGATGGAAGTTTGGTGGGCCGTCCGAGTTCTCTTGCCCCCGGGGGGGTTTTACGAGCGGCGATTAATCGCGAAAATAACCAGACACGAGGAATCGTTTAGACCCGGAGCGCGTATGGCACATTGTGCGAACGGTCGAGCTAAAGGGCGGACAGGGGAGCGATCCGCGGGAGGAATGCGTGTCCGCGAACGTCGACATAATATACGAGGACAGTTACCGCGGGCGGGCGATATATATTTCCCCACCTAAGTGGTCGCTCGCACTGTGTGGCGTTAGTCGCTGGATCCTCGCACAAATATATTTATATATATATTTATTTATGAATGTATTCGATTGGGAGAGAGCGCCCTGGAGTGCGAAGTGTATATCAGAGTGCCAGGGTCCGGGCAGCAGCCTCCGAGGAGCAGCGTCGTTGACACATCGAGAAACCGAGAAGCTGAAATCTCGGGGATGAAAAACAATCGGGAAATATTGTGACAGTCGTCGAGCTCGTGGAGTAATTCATCTCCGAGGAAGATTAAACGGAAACAGTCAGTTGAGTCTCCCTTAAGGGTGTAGCCCATTAGTCCGAGAGAAAAAAGGCTCGCGGAGCTCTGCGTGTAGAATAAAAGGAAGAAAACGTTCTGAATCTGATAAGAAGTAAAAAGACTTTCGTGACAGTTTCATTTAATCGTCGAACCGCAAAGACGTCACCGTTCAAAGGAAAAACTGCATTTCTTTAATGCCAGAACTGTGATAATGACTTTGCTCGCAACTGCGACGAGATTCCTCTCTCGTTCACTCATTGCGTTTGAACGTACATATGGAAAAAACGTCCGAGAGCTTAGCGAGCATGTGGGTGGGCTTTCGAGCGTGTGGCATCCATCCAACGATCGCGAGGGTACTAAGTGTTTCTCCAAAGTGAAGAAACGCATCTGAGATTTTCAGCGAATCCGCGAGGAAACTTTTCTAACTATTATTTATTTTTATCACGAAACATCGAGCCCAGCCTGGGACTCGGAATAACTGCGAGAAAAATTGGAGTCTCGATGATATTTATCGCGAATTTTCTATCTTTTAGGAAGTTGACAGTGAAAAGAGGACAAAATTTCATTATTTCGAAAAAAAATTGGATAATCGATGAATTAGCTGGAAAAAACGATTCTGAGCGAATCAGCAAGAAAAAAAACTTGCTGCCCGTTTATTTTTAGGACGAAACATCGGGCCAGACCTGGGACTCGAATTTGCTGAGAAAATTTGAGTGAAAATTTCATTATTTCGAAAAAAAAAAATTGAATAATCGACGAATTAGCTGGCAAAAACGATTCTGAGCGAATCGGCAAGCAAAAAAACTTGCTGCTCGTTTATTTTTAGGACGAAACATCGGGCCAAACCTGGGACTCGGAATCGCTGAGAAAATTGAGAAAATCCACGAAATTTTGGCAGTGAAAACAGCAGCAAGTTCCACGATTTTGGAAAAAATCGATAAATTAGCAAAAAAAAAAAAAGAAGATTTTTCTTACTATGAACGCTTCGAGTGAAATTGGGCAGTACAAATGGTGTTTGTCCCCGCAGAATGGTTGAGCTATACATATTAATGGGGTACGATGGAAGCAACGATCCGGAGGTTCGGAGCAGGCTGCTTGATCCTCGGTGTGTGCTTCATGTCTCACTCGGTCTGATTCAGTACGTCTCTCCGCACATTCTGGCTGGCTGACTTGTTTTATTTACGTCGGGCAATGCGCGACGAGAGACGGGAACGAAGCCTCGTGCTCCCGACACGCCAAATTTATTTCCTCGACACTCGAATTCACGCCCGACCAAACGTTCCACACGACGACGACGACGACAACGACGACGAGGCGATAAATTAAATCGTTTGAGAAGAAAAAAACGTGCATCGAGTGTCGCGGGGACGAAAAAAAGGAGAGACAGCAAAAACTTGCAGGGGATTCCTTTCTCCAAGATGATTATTGTAAAGTTACACAAAAGCTCGTCCGGGCTGTGTTTCATGCACAATTTCAAAAGCCTAGTCCTAGTAGCTCGCTCCAGAGCGTTAACGAGACATATTACCAACAATTTAACACCGTCGCACGACGTTTATTAATCGGAGGATCGAATTTTTAGGGGGTTTTCTTGTTTAAGCTTTTAAAGCTTGTGACTCACTCCCTTGTTCGCTTCAACCCCTTGACTCTGTAGTTATAAATTTCACTGGCTGTAGCAGAGCTTTGCTGGCAGTCAGAATGGCTAAATCTATCGACTTTGGTCCGCAGGCCATTTATAGATTTGATTTGTTAATGTCACCTGAATCCAGAGTCCTCGACCCTTTTCTCTTGTTCCTGCGAAGCTCCATCCACTCTCGGTCCAGTGAAATATTCATCCGAAGAGCGCATCAACAACGAAGTTGTATTTTTCACAAGTACACGCTCGACTGTTCCGTTCCCTCCTTGTTGCTTCGCCTGCAAGATTTTTTATCAACCGTTTTTCTCACTTTTCCACCCCCGAGCCTCATCCCTCTCGATCTCCCGTGATCGATACACGTTCCAACCCCTCGAGCAGCTGCAGAATCGAGTGGAGCTACTTCGCGGAGTTTGATTTACGTACAACGTCCTAATAAAACGTCGTGAGTTCAGAACGATGTTTTCCGGAACATCGGTCATCATTAAAAATTGCTGAAGCCTCGCAGAGATGTTGCGCAAGCTCCGCACTCATCCTGCAAATCTTTCGTTCGACGACGTTCGATATACGAGCATCCTGCAAATTTCATCCCCGCAGATTTTCCTCGAGCTTAGCAAATATTTTCCTTGCTCAATAGAAACCAAGAAAAAGAGCGTCACGAACTTTAATCAGTCGCTGCATTGTCTAACAAAATTTCACGAAACTTTGTCCGCACGAGATCGGAGGAAAGTCCTTGAATTTTCATTGCCGCTTATTGAGCAACGACGTCCAACTGAAAAAGAAGGGCCGGACGTGACGCGAAGAAATACAAAAAGATAAATCGCGCAATCGTCGTGGAATTATTTGAGGAGCAGGTTTTGTGAACCGGAAGAGAAAAGGAGCGGCGCAGTTATATGAGGGAAAAAGCATTGAGCTATTCAAGTCCGAGTGTCGTTGCGTCGTTTCGGTCTATAATGCAGTAGTCATCGCACAGTTATGACCTCGAAGTAGAAAAGGGAAAGAAGTAGTAATACTTGGCAACACATAAAAATATACAGAGACCGTGATGGGTGTATGTTTTTTTTTGTAAGCGACCACGGAAGTCACAAAGCCCCTCGGCAAATCTTTTCATTATCGCTCTTCGTAAGTGATACGTATATCATACTAAGCGGCCATTTCGCGGGCATTACCCGGCGGGCTGGCTCATAGAGAAGAGTAATTCTTTGGGCTACCGAAATGGTCGCCACCCGGGGCGGCGGCGGTTCTCCTCTCGCTAGCCGTGCGTATAAAATCCACATACATACACATTTCTTGTCCGCATGCCCATTTTCTATGGGATATTCACGTATGGCTGTAAAAATACTTGACCGAAAATCCATAAACATTAGGCTCAAAGTTCTCGGAGTGGGACTGTGTTTTGTAGCGAGTACCGGCTCCATGAGCAGTCATAACATTTCAAGCTCGTCCCTGAACCTTTGCTCTGCTCCCTTGACACCGGAAAAAGGTTTTTTTTTTTTTTTATTGTCATTTTTTTTCTTATGGTTTCTTTTGGTCTGATGTTTCTTGTCACGTTTCCATGGAAATGTCTCTACAGTCTGAATTATTGGCCCATGGGTTTTGATCCAACGACCTGGCAGCGTGGGAGTTAATTAACTTATGGATTTTTATAAACGAACTCATCAGCTCCATCCAATTTGTCGTACGTACTGGCGAATCGCTCGAGGCAGAATTCAATCGAGCAGTCGGCCAGCAGTCCATGGGAAAGTTGCAGGATTTCATGTTATATCGATTCGGTAAATTATGTTTTGTAATTAATCGCGCTGCAGGATTCGGAAGCGTAAGGATGTCGTTGATTCGGCAGGACAATTGGAACACTGGACTAAATTGTCGGAAGTTTTGTCATTCAGGATTTTGCGTTTCGCGAGAGAGAATGAGCCTCGGCGAGGGAGCAAGAACTGTCTGTTTGTCGGGGGAGTTATCGAGGACGATAACTGTCGATTTATTGGGTATGGATACGAAAAAAATGGTGGGATCTGTTGAAAGTCCCTGGAGAAGTTTAACAGTGGTCAGAGCTTAAGTTGCCGGGGGTTTGTGACCCTCACACGTTCGTAGAATTGTGGACGGGGAGCCGTTTTCAAAGCTAATAAAATGATAACAACCTGCCGCGGGTTGAATGACGCAGGGAGAGAAAAAACGAGGTGGGGAGCGGGGAAACCAAGTGCGAGGAGGGAAAAAGCCAGCGGAGGGATTCTAAGCCATACGGGCTTTTTACTTTTACGCCGACAGCACGAAATTACGACTTAGGCTTTATGACTGGCGCCCCATATACCATATAAAGTGGCACTGAGAGCTTGGCGAATGGCCGTCCGGGTCGATGAATCGTAATCGAATTGACTGTCGGTTTAACTGTCACAGGAGACTGTCGATCGAATAAAAGCGCGATAATCCGCTTATCTCGCTTATAATCGGATATTTTTATCCAAACGATCGATCCCCGTGTATACATACTTGGTCGCAGTGCTGCCTTTTTCCCTTAGGATAATAATCGCGAGCTACGGAGCAACGATAAAGCACGAATACTGTGAGAAAGCCCCCGCAATTGTCGTGGAACCGAGTTAACAGCCAAATATTCCTCAAATTACTCTCATCAAACGTGTTCGACGAGTGAACAGCCTCCAGGCGTCCATCGACCATGGTAGCCGAGAAATTTCAAGGGCTTCTTTAGTGTCGTCATTAAAAAGCATTGGCGCCCCGATGAATCACGATCGTAAACCAGGAGCTCGGTATTTCCTGCATTGGATTCACGGTCTACACTCGCCGAGTCATTCTGTTTTGTACATTTAACCGAATCGAGAATAAAATGAAAAACTGGAGATCACTGGGAGCGTTGAATGAGCTTTTTAAGGGCGTTCAAGGTCAAGCTGGTGCGTCGAATCATTCCTTGCCAACTGAAGTCATTGATGAGCCATTGGCTTCGAGAGTCAGAACGACGTCTATGGTGCTTGGGTGCTGAAGACTGAAGTGAGTAGTTGGAGAACTACTCGCCCGGAGGCTCATCCATTTGATATTCTTGACGAGGATCCTGAGCACCGAGCCATGGGATTAGTTCCTGGAACGCGTGGCTCATGCTTCCCCTTATTTGCACGTGGGTTCATTTTTTTTCGATGCTGGTTTCCATCCGTTTCACCATTTCTTCCACTCGCCTTTTCCTCGCCCCTTTCTATTCTTTTCGATCTTCCTGCGCTCTCCCTCTCGCTCTCGTTCCTTTGAATTCTCCTCTCGCCCCGTTCTCGCAGCTCCTCAGGCTGTTGCTACCTCCAGGGGGAGTCAGAGTCTTCAAGATTTCCCGTGTGTTTTCAACACACGAGCCAACTTTTCTTGCAGCGTGCAAAACACTCCTGGCGCCGGCACAGCAACCAGGTCGTGGAAAATAAACGAGAATTGGGGAGGAGAGCAAGGGCAAAGCTTTAATCTACGCGATGCTACGTGAGGTGTTTGCGGTCGGAGCAACCCTATGCAGACTTCACTTCCGCCCATAAACTTGCAACCATCCCATCGCCAGCATCACTGTATCTCATCAACAACTCTCCATTTCTATTCCCTGCATTTGCCTCGACCTTCTTCTTCATACATTTATCTTTTCTCCAGTCTACCAACTGCTAGCTATGAACCCCGAAACTTTCTTTCGTCCTGCCTCCTCCCTGCCTCCTCCGTTTGTCCGTTTCCTTACTCACCACCGTCAAAACATTGCACCCATTCAGATTTGTGACCCTTGCAGACACTGGAAAAATACATTCCTGTTTACCAGCCAAGCTTTCCTATGACCTTCGTCTGCTCTTGCTGAATCCTTGAGCATTTTTCCTTCAAACTTACGCCATAGTCCTGAAAAGCAGTCCATCAACATTTAACCCAAACATTCCAGCCATGTTGCTTGATGAATATGCAAAAAATGCTCCACATTTCGTAAAGAAACCAATTTGCAACATCGAGCAATTAAACTGAGAGATTTAAAGCGAAGAAAGACTCTGAGCAAGTTTCCAATGACTCAGGTGTGATTGGATGGCTTTCAAGGTCTCCGCGATGCATTTGATCGTCGCTTTGGGCCGGAATAAGCTGAGGAAACGTCCAGCATTGTGATCGACTGTTTTTTTCAACGGATGAGAATATTTTGGGAGGGGAAAGATAAAATTGGTTTTGCAAGATTTGGAGTTCCTGGTTGTTAAAAACTCTTGGCCAGAAGCTCGAAAGCTCAGCTGTGGTGACCCGAGCAATGGGAGAAAATCTTGGTCAAACCCTTCGTGTGGATTTTCGTAGGTATCAGGCTTACTTCAAGTTCGAGCCTTAGGTCGAGCTGGCAAACCCATTGTATTCGCATTTCGAAGGAATTACGAAAGTTGGCTGAAGGGTGAGCAGCAGGAACACCAGCGGGCGATGTACAGAGTGAGATTCCATGAGGACATCAGGTTTGAATCTCTCGCTGTCGTAGCCAAGTCCAAAGGACAAGAACGAGGAGCATTTACTCCAAAGGATCAGACGCAGTGATCCCCAGGTTGACCGGTTGCTACTCTTACAGCCGACTGAATCATGCGGTCCATTCCTATCGTAGGATTTCCAGCATGTGAGACAGAAACGCTGGAGTCTCTTCCAACTGGAGCCTTCTGCCTCGTTTCAGTGTTGGTTCGGATCACGAATTTTAAGCCGGAGTATGATTAAACGTGTCCCATTCGCGTCCGACGTTCTCCAAGGGCGTTCCCCATCGCAGCTGATGGCAGTTTTGCTAACATCGAGTTGAGGCTAGTTTGAAAAACATTCAAGGCTTTATTTCCATCTCGACGATCCACCAAGTTCACAACATGCAGATCCACCGGATCCTGGAGATAAAAACTATCAGGATTCTTGGAAATATCCTGCCGTGATGGGGCTTGGCAAGAAAAGGGATTTGGGAAGTTGCCGTATCGGTTTCGATCAGGATCGAATGGAGCAAGTATCGTGAAAGTCGTGGAAAGACACGAACACGTATCGAAGCTTCAAGCAGATTTCTCCTGCAAGTCAGAAATCTCAAGATTCGATCTTGAGGCTACGCGTCCGATGAATTCCATGAGATCGTTTGCTCGTCGATACAAATCCGAGAAAAGATACGAGCCGAGCTCTTCCTACTTGGCTCTTCGTCCGCTCATCCTTATGCCCAAGTTTTCCTCCATTCCTCGGGAAAGTATCGCGTAACGGGAACAACATATTGGCAGAGTGAGAAAATAACCGAGTGGAGAAGCAGAAAAGCATCGCGCAGCAAGGAATAAGTCTCTGAGTATGTTGGAAAAGAAAGGTCGTAAATCCATGAACCACTGTTTCTTACGTTTCTTTCCCAGTGGAGCACAAAACATGAATCAGGACTTTTAGGACTCTGGTATTCATTCTCGCCTTTTCTACGCCGTAGTCTCCGCGTGTACGGAACTAAGAGAGACGGCAGCATCCGCGGAACTTTGTGTTCCTGATGTGCCGAAAAGAAGAGAAACGAATTCCTTATCCGATGGGAAATTCCGTTGCACCTCGAATCATCGACTCTCCTTTTGTACTTCAGGATCTAAATCTTGAAAAATACACCCGCTTGGAATAGAGATTCCGATTTTCATGGATCTCTGACTATAGTCAACCCCTTAAACTTCCTTCCAATGGACTTCATTCCAGAGTCCTTTTCCTACCAAATCAAATACCAACTTCGCCACAAGACGTTGCATTTCCTTAGCTACTGCACACTGAAAGGATCCTTGAAGGTTCGTATCGCATTTCCCAAATATTCCAAGTCATTTCGTGGCCACCGAGAAAGCATGGGATCCCATAACGTGCCAGCTATTTGCTCCAACTTGCTGTAAATCTTGGATTCCACCTCCTCAAAGAGAAGCTAACATTTCTTTACTGTTCTTGCTGGGGGAGCGTTTGGAAGATGTGCACAAGCTCTTAACGTTAACCACGATGTACCCTACGCCATTGGAGACACGGCAGGAACAGTTTATTGAGAATTCAGTAAACGTTGATTTCAGGCAACGTCATTATTTGGTAAACAACAGGACTTTGCAGAGTGAAACAATGGGAAAGAGAATTTCGTAGTGAATAGAAAATGATGCTTCAATTTGCCAGATCGAACGAACCCTCTGACTACCCAAGCAACACACTGGATGACTTCTCGTGATGAGAGCATGAGAAACCGAGATGCAGCCACTGCTGGTGGTGCAAGAGTAAGATGAAAACAATTCACACGTATATATCATAACGGGATGTTAATCGCTCGTCGTTAGGGTTCGTGCAATGCGTGCCAAGATGCGGTTCCACGATACCCATTGTCTATGGACCACCTTTGTCTCCTCGTGGTGTTATGCTCCTGACAACTGACTCCTGCCCTTTAACCTCGACCTCTCTTTCATACACTCAAATGACTCCCTTGTCACTCGATTCCATGCAGTCTCATTACGTTTTTCTCTCTCACTCTAAACTCGTTAGCCCTTAATCACCATGAAAATCAACTGGTCATCAAAAATCACTGCATCGGAACTCTAGAAATATTCAACGGTGCAGGCACAACGATGGGTCATTCATGGATGATCCTCGATCGTGCATCCAATTGTCGATAAAATTATTATTGCAAAATGTTTTTATTTCAAGCGAATTTCCTTCCCATCTTTCGATTAAGGGTCCATCCCAAATTATTGCATTTCTATGGAACATCCAGTGAATAATGAGGCTGTCCGATGATTGATACGAATAACCCCATGGCCCATCCCATTTGCCCCATGGCTTCACTGAAAACAAAATTTTGTTGAAAAAGATGAAAATTTTGTTCGATACGTTCGACCAAACGATTTTTTGAATGATCCCAAAAATTGTGTCAAAGCAGCTAGAAATTCTTTAGAAAATCTTTTCGGAAGCAAATTTTAGTCGTTCTACTCATAAAAATAACAAAAAAATTGAAATAATCAAAAAATATTTAGTTCACCGTATTCAACAAAATATTGACGATTTTTAAAAAATTTCATTCTCAGTGTTGGGTTCCAGGCTGTCGAAATGAACGATTTGGAGGTCTGATGATTGTGTTCGCAGACGAAGATGCATTCAATGATGAAAATGATCGATTATCGTAAGCCGATGAGTTAATTCTGGAAAAAGCAAGTCTCACGCGGTCCTAGACTTGGAAAACGTGGTTACGAAATGGAAGTGATTAAAAATACAACAAGCACGTCTAAGTTGATAAATTTTTAACGAACACTCGATACGTTTTGTTCTCCTTGAGTAAATTCCCCAGGAACGAGAACTGAGACCAAATGTTTATTCCATTTCGTCTTGAATTTGCAAGTTTTTTGTGCAATTGTAAAAAAGTAAAGAAACTGCAGAATGGGAAAATAGAAGTTGAGCCTGAATACAGTGGCAGGTAAAAAGATGCTCTCGCAAATCGCGCTAGACGCCTTGGCACGAATAATTAAAGGACGAGAATTGTGTTGGGAACAGGTAGAGACGAATACCAGGTTATCCGAGTGAGTGGTTGGAATATAAATTAGCAAGGACGCGTCTTAGGTGATACTTAAGGTGGTTGAACGACATCGGTAAGGCCTTGTGAACTTTTCTTCTTGCGTGAAGTATCGTCGAGACGACGACAAAGTACAGAGGAATGTGGATGCGAAACACGAGCGAATACTAATATACATTAGAGGAGCTTATTTCGTATCGAGCGTGGAATAGTTTTCGCCACAAAATGTGAATTTCAGTCAAATACTTACGATGCTTTACAATTGAATATAAATTGCTAATGAGTTTTAATTATTCATGGTTTCCTGTTCGAAATATTCGATAAAAAATCCAAATTGAGGCACCAAAATTTTGGAATATTGGAAATCCACTTTTCAGTTTCGAAATTTTTTTTTTATTTACGAGAAGATTGAGTTTCTCTTGATTTGCTGGATGCAAAAAAATGATGAATCACTTTTGTTTCTTTTTTTAGATTTTTTCATTATCAATCGATTATCGTCGTTGATGAATTTTTGGAACGAGACACTTTTTTATCGGTGGAAAAAAAAAGAAATCAATGGGGCTACTCGTGCTGTACAAATCGTCGTCGGTATCTCTAAACGTCGTTCGAGTCCCAGGAGGCTCGTTGGTGGACATTGGCCATGCTTTAAGTGGTTGCTCAAGCGTGTCTCGAATAAAATGCAGTAATTCTTCTTATTCGATCGCGTTCCGCATCTCGTACAATATGAAGAAGAAGAAAAAAAAAAGCGCCTCACGTTTCTCGTTTTACATATGGTCTCGATGTTATAAACATGCTCGAGGGCAGGGGAGATGGTCGAGGTATGCGGCGGTGGAAATTCTTGACAGGGGGTGAAACGTGGATATCTATGGCAAATGGGATTCCTTAGTCCGAGGAAAAACGAAAGGGAAGCTCCGAAGTAGAGCTTCTGAATTTTTGGGGAAACTCTACGAGCAATATGCACGGATTTTGTAGTTACGTGTGTATGTGTGTATTCGTCTGACGAGACCAGGCCAGAATACAAATGCAGTTATTAGAAAATCGTCTGAGCGAACAAACGAATAAATAGAAACGGATGCGAAAGAGAAAATTCAAAAAATTCATTCCTTCCATGTTTCCCCGTTCCAAAATGTTTGCAAAAAAAAAAACGAAAAAAAACCGAAGCGTCGTTAGGAAAAAAAAATGCAGAAAATTTTCGTTTACGATTTTTTCGAAAAAAACGTAAAGTTTAAAATTTTTGAAAATTCTTCGACGGTTGTTCCCTTCGCTGGCATCGATGGACCGTCGCCTTTTTAAAAGGAAGACGAAAAATAAATGAGCATTGTGTAAATTAAAAAATAAAGAGAATTCACGAGTCGAAAATGTACGCGTAAGCTCATCGCGGGTGCTCCAAGTTAATCCGTATCACCTGGCCCTTTAAGCCTCCCTTTCGCTGTTTTCATCTCTCGCACGCGTCTCCTGGAATAACACGATAAGAGAGAACTTGGACTTTGTCGAAAGTAATCTACATGCTAATACACTCGACTACCGTAAGGTAAACCCGCGGACTGGAAGGAGGGAATGCTTGAAGGGTAGCAAAACCTTCAAGTTAACTCCGCGCTATCATGTGAGTAGAGCTCGAGCGCGAGCTTTTCAAGTTGAAACTAAATATTTTCTTTCATTTATTCTGGCCATACTGGGCCAGATATTTCAAAAGGAACAAATAATATGATCGCGAGCATAAAAACCCCAAGAAAACAAAAATTTTAATTTTTAGCCAAGAATCTCAAAATTTTTCCCAAAAAAATTTAACGATTCGTTAAAATTTCCAATTTCCGTGTAAACATTCGTCTCGCTGATGCAAATTAATTAAAACTCGAATATCGACGAAGCAGCAAGCCCTCGCTAATGCAATTTTTTTTTATAATTAAATTTATTTTTTATATAATTTATATAATAAATTATATATTTTTTTTTTTTTTTATATCATTTTTTATTTATATAATAAATTTATTATATATTAGAAAAGAAATTTATATAATAAAAATTATAATTTATTTTTATAATTAAAAATAAATAAATAAATTATTATTTATTTATTTAAAAATAAATAAACATTAAATTGTATTATTAAATAGTAGTATTTATAAAATAAATATATTGTTATTTGAAAATAAATGAATTATTTATTTTTATAATTAAAAATAAATTATTTCTGCAAAATTATTGCATAAAAAATAAATAAAAACAATTCATAAAAAAATGGCTGCTCTGCTATTTCTAGAAAGATGGGAATATGTACTTTTCGACTACAGAGGATTCGCAGACGATAGCTGCTCCGTTTCGCCGATGGAAATGCCGAGAGAGCATGGGCGAATCTCTACCAAAGTGACAAGCAAGCTCAACCGTCGAAAGTTTTGTCTCTCCTATCACAGCGTGTACTTTACTTTCTACTTTTCACACTGCAGCACTCTTCCTCTTTCTTTCTTCTTTGCTGCCGCGTCTCGTTCTCTCGGGCTCTGTACTTTTCAAACTTTTTTCTCCCCCGTTGAGAAACTTGCCGCGGAATATCATGCTGAGAGCTTCGTATCATCCGCACCTATTTCGCTTCGGCAACTGCTTGAAACGTTTTCAATGTGTATCACTCAAGAATATGAGATCGAAAATTATCCTTTTAATCGGATTTACTGAATTACCATTCGTTTCAATTCCCAAAAATGTTAATCACGTTAATCAGAATCTTAATCAACTCCGTCGCCTTGATATTAAAATGTACTCGAAATTAAATCCACTAATATTTATTTAATCAATTTAATCGACATATTTGGTTCTTTGTTCTCAAAGTCTCAGAATTACGAAGCAAAAGTATAAAAACGTGTCGTCCAGTTTTGTTTTTTCAGCAAAAAAAAAATGATTATTTTTCAAACGTCGTTAAAATTTTCTCTTTCCAGTTTCCTAGTCGTTCACTGAAAACGAAATTTTGTTGGAAATGATGGATATTTTGTTCGATACGTTCGAATAAACGTTTTTTTTGAATAATCACAAAATTTGTGTCATTGCGGCAAGAAATATTCCAGAAAATTTCTTCGGAAGCGAATTTCTGTCGTTTCACTCGTAAATTTCGCTGACAATTCTGTTAGAAACTAAAATTCTGCCAGAATAACAAAAATTTTGGAATTATTTAAAAAATATTCAGTTTACCGTATTCAACAAAATATCGACGATTTTTAACAAAATTTCATTTTCAGTGTTCGGAAACTTTGCACATTTGATCGATATTTCGAAAAACTATTAATGAAATTTCCATTTAAAATTCATTGATTGGAGTCACGATAATCGAATTATTATAGCCACGGAGCGGAATTTACATAAAAAATTACCATGCCACCATAGTTCCCTGGTACCATATCGTCCTTTTGAGAAATTTTAGCAAAAACATCGAAAAATGTCAAATTTTCGCCATTTCCGAAAAAATTTGAATGAAAAATTACCATGTTTTTGGTAAAATTTCTCAAAAGGACGCTTTGGTACCAGGAAACTACGTTGGCATAGTAATTTTTGATATAAAATTCTTCCCATGTAGAATTTTTTCCCTAAGAAATTTTTTTACTCGTAAAGTTTCATGACAATCTCTCTATTTTGATATAACGAGACGACAACATTATTACGGGGATGCCTCCCAGCTAGAAAATGAAATCCCACGTGTCAGTGAAATGAGCAACGTATTGCGAATTCGAAAATGAAGTATTCGTGGCAACAGATAACAATGGAAAAGCAAATAAAAAGATATATACGAGACAGCAACTAATGTAATAAATCTTTATAATCAAGGTGACTAACTAGCGCAGTGAAGGCTGCGGCATTGAGATCGAGTCTTCGGGAATTCAATATTGTACGAAGGGCGCACAGGGAAATAATTAGCGCGTCTATAAAGCCCCTTCAAGGTCCTGATCCGTAGGATTGCCTGGAGTAATCCTTTGAATATGAATATAATTTGATGGCTGGCAAGAGGAGAAAGACAGAGAGAGAGAGAGAAAGAGAGAGAGAGAGAGAGAGACTGAGATAGTACAGCGAGAAAATGAGCTTGTGGAAAGTAGAGAATGGGGAGAAAATTATTTCGGAGAAGAGAGAGAGAGAGAGATTTGCAACAGAGCGTAGGATAGAAAAATGGCGATAGCAAAGGGTGCATCGAGGAGGATATTGCACGGGATGGGATATCCTTCGAGTGTATATAGACAGATAGATAGGATGACAAGTTAGAGCGAGTATTTTCCAGACAGATCAGTGCGAGTTGCACGAGTAGCCACGACGCTGGTGCGACTTTAACTTGAAGCGTGCCTGTCGCTGTTCGCGAATAGATATCCCATCTGCCATAGAACAGGGACAAAGAGAGAGAGAGAGAGAGAGAGAGAGAGAGAGAGAGAGAGAAAGTGGGAGGAGGAGGGAGAGTAAAACTGGAATTAGGCGACGTCACTCAAACGATAACCGCGGCCAGCACTAAAAGCCCCAAAGACTTATCGTGTCACATACCAAATTATAACCCAATAATTTTTCCCTCGAAAATCCTCTTCTTCATCTCATTTCATTTAATTCTTGACACTTTACAATTCAAATAATACAGAAAAGACTATCCCAAGGGATCCCATTCAGCAGCACTTATCAAACGAGGCTGACAAAATGATTTTTTTTTGTTTTAACGTGTTTTTTTTTTCTACAAACAATGTATCCACTGAAATCAAAATTTTGTTGAAAAAAAATTGATATTTTGTTCGATACGTTCGACTGAACTTTTTTTTTGAATAATCCCACAAATAGTGTCGTTGCAGCAAGACATATTTTAGAAAGTCTCTTCGGAAGCAAATTTTAGTCGTTCCACTCGTAAATTTCGCTAACAATTCTGTTAGAAACTAAATATTCTGCCGAAATAAGAAAAATTTTGAAATTATTTAGAAAATATTCAGTTTACCGTATTCAACAAAATATCGATTATTTTCAACGAAATTTAAATTCCAGTGTATGAGTTTTCAAACGAGAAAAAAAAGAAGAAATTATTGGAAATTCAAAGTTTTGATACACTGAAAACAAAATTTTGTTGAAAAAGATGGATATTTCGTTTGATACGTTCGATCAAACGTTTTTTTTGAATAATCCCAAAAATGATGTCATTGCAGCAAAAAATATTTTAGAAAGTCTCTTCAGGAGTAAATTTTAGTCGTTCCACTCGTAAATTTCGCTGACAATTCTGTTAGAAACTAAATATTCTGCCGTAATATCAAAAATTTTGAAGTTATTTAAAAAATATTCAGTTTACCGTATTCAACAAAATATCGACGATTTTGAGCAAAATTTCATTTCTAGTGTTGGGATCGATCTTTTTGTCGTTTCATTTGATCGCATTCTCGAGTAAATCGAATCTCTAAGCAAACGACATTAAAGCAAAAAGTGAACCGAAAATTCGGGCCAGGCGGCAATCAATTTCAATTCAATTCAATTTTTCAATTTTTTAAGGGGAATTGAGCGTGTAAATCGAGTTTCCGCATTCAAAAATATCACGGCGAGCCCGAAAGACGTAATTGTTCCTCCGATGGACTGAGAGTTCTTAATTTCGAATTGAAAAAAAATGTGCCGGATTCGACGNGTTCCACTCGTAAATTTCGCTGACAATTCTGTTAGAAACTAAATATTCTGCCGTAATATCAAAAATTTTGAAGTTATTTAAAAAATATTCAGTTTACCGTATTCAACAAAATATCGACGATTTTGAGCAAAATTTCATTTCTAGTGTTGGGATCGATCTTTTTGTCGTTTCATTTGATCGCATTCTCGAGTAAATCGAATCTCTAAGCAAACGACATTAAAGCAAAAAGTGAACCGAAAATTCGGGCCAGGCGGCAATCAATTTCAATTCAATTCAATTTTTCAATTTTTTAAGGGGAATTGAGCGTGTAAATCGAGTTTCCGCATTCAAAAATATCACGGCGAGCCCGAAAGACGTAATTGTTCCTCCGATGGACTGAGAGTTCTTAATTTCGAATTGAAAAAAAATGTGCCGGATTCGACGTAGAAAGACAAGGATCGATAAAAATGCTCGCACTACTCGAAGATTCATGGAAGAAAAAACGAAAAAGCGAAAAAGTCCGCGATGACTGCGGAAAAGAAAACGAGAATGCTGCGGGTTGAAATGTGACACCCAGCAACGAGGCTAAAACTCGCTGACGTTACATCGCGTTTACCCTTTGTTTTGCTCAGTCTGTTGGATGGGAATAAGCTCCGCCGTCGTTTGGGAATGTCATTTTCCGCCTGGGCTGTCGTCGTAAACGACTGTGCCATCACAGCCGCATGTCTTGGTGTCTTCGTGCCGCGACAGGGTGATGACGTCTGGGAAAGGATCTCACGAACTAAATATCGAAATCACGCTCAACCCTTCCCCTCTCCCTCATTCCTCTCGTGTGCTCTTTCCCGAGTCAGAGATGCACGTATTGTCTTAAAGTTTCGGTTACGAGTATCGCAACGTCCCCAAGGGATGAGGCAATCCTGCTGATTCCTTAAAATGGAATTCTCGTTGAAAAAATGTGAATTTTTTTTTTTTTAATTCGCGCGTCCTTTGCAAGGAAATCTTCATCGTTGCGATCAGGAAAATCGGATGGACTGTCGATTCGTACGATTCAAAACCAGACGAAGGTCCTTTGGAAACGTTTTCCTCCACAAGGACTGCGGATAATTCGTTTTCTGCTTCCCCTGATTTTTTTTCTCGCAGGTTCCCCGCGATACGAAGAATTATTCTGGCGCGACGATTAGTTGCTCCAGAGTATAGACATTTCTATATATTCTCCGGTGTGTTTCCATTACCACGTTTCGGACGAGAATTCTGTACTATTCGAGGATTTCACGAAGCACCTCCGCGTCTCTGCTATATTCGTGCTCATCGTTTTCTTCCCGATTTTTCGACCTTTACTGCGCGCGAATCTCTACGGAATACGTGCAGCGGACGAGAGACATCGGAGACGATGGTTTGCTGGCAATTATGGAAATGTCAGAATCCGGGACGAGATAGACGCTCAACGAAATTCGAGAGCCTTAATGGCCGAATCGAGAGGAAAGGTTTTATTTTTTTTTGAAAATAAAATAAAAAAATATGAAGCTGAGTTAATTTTCTGGGTTTTTTTGCATTTTCATTTTTTTCTTCTATCTTCCCTCGTCGATCGCATGCACGGATAAACGTCGAACGCCACGGCGGTTAAAAAAATGAAAATATTCTCGCAGCTCATTGTGAAAAAAAAATTGCAAATTTCGATCGCACGATAAAAATTCGAATTTTCAGTAAAACAATATTTTTTAATTTTATTCTTCTGTTCTGGGTTGCGATAATTCTTGTGGTACGGGAAAGGTTCCCATGGCGTGGCGCCATCTTCTCGATCAACAAGGAACCAACGAAATCCCGAACGTTTGACGGGAACGTCGGCCTTACAGCGGTCGATGAAACTGCAGGAATCTGTGCTGGCCCGTTGCTCACTGAGTCTCGCCGAAACAACTCGCCGAGCGCATACATTTTCAGTTAATGCAGTTGCAACGTTATCGAGTTATCTCGATCCTGGCTAACGTACCAAGCGAGAGAAACAGAGAGGAAGATAGACGCTGATTTTGATCGATTTACTTTTATTCAAATGCTCATCCACGTGGCTGGATAAAAAAAAAATTATTGAAAATAAAAATAAGAAAAAATATTTAAAAATATTTAAAAAATGGAAATTTTGTTTGATAAGTTCGACTAAACGTTTTTTTGAATAATCCCAAAAATAGTGTCATTGCAGCCAGAAATATTTTAGAAAGTCTCTTCAGAAGCAAATTTTAGTCGGTCCACTCGTAAATTTCGCTGACAATTCTGTCAGAAACTAAATATTCTACAAAAATAAGAAAAATTTTGAAATTATTTAAAAAATATTTAGTTTACCGTATTCAACAGAAAATATCGACGATTTTCAACGAAATTCAATTTCCAGTGTATTAGTTTTCAAACAAAAGAAAAAAAAGAAGAAATTATGGGAAATTCAAAGTTTTGGTGCACCGAAAACAAAATTTTGTTGAAAAAGATGGATATTTTGTTCGATACGTTCGACGAAACGTTTTTTTTTTTTGAAAAATCCCAAGAATAGTGTCATTGCAGCAAGAAATATTTTAGAAAGTCTCTTCAGAAGCAAATTTTAGTCGTTCCACTCGTAAATTTCGCTGACAATTCTGCCAGAAACTAAATATTCGGTAAAAATAAGAAAATTTTTTAAATTATTTTAAAAATATTTAGTTTACCGTATTCAACGATTTTTAGCAAAATTTAATTTCCAGTCTAATAAAAAAACATGATGATGTAGGCATATGAATTTATATTTACATGGATACACAACATATTTATCGTCCGATGAGCCTTCTCTGTGTGTATACGATTGCTTATGCAAGACGCGTGCACATTGTACAGGCGAACAAGGCTCGACTCGCAAACGCGATATTGTGTGGAAGCGCGAGCTCGCGCTAGCGCAGCCATTCACCATTGTAATATTGCTTGCTAACACGACATTAATACATCGTCTTTGAATTATGAGGTCATGACACGCCAACAGCCCAAAGCCGCTGCTCCTGGGCTGCTATGGAGCCCACGACCTTATAACGAGATCCTGTGCCAAGAAAATCCCCCATATACGTGAATTAATCCACGTAGAGGGTTAAGGGGACATTGAAAAATCGTTCCTACCGATAAAAGCTTCGTGATTAAAATAAAATCGGATTCCTACTGCGGGCGCGCGGTGACGACTGTTCACTTTGTAATAAACGTCAGAAAATTATCCTCGAGGCTTCGTCTCATTCCACGTTTGGATCTTGATGACATTTAAGGTAATCCATCAGTTGTGCAGTCGGTGAAAATCCAGCTACACGTTTTCCCAGGAGATGCTCAATGTTTCAAAAAAAAAAAAAAAATTGTGAGTCGCCATGATATTTTTTTTTTCGCCACGCTCAGAATACACGAGTTCAAAAATGTTGAGAACTGAGTGGACAGAAAAAATATTTTTCTGGGCAATTAGCACGCACGTGGAAAAAAAAAACTTGGAAAAGTTTTTGTTTTTTTTACTTGGAGCTTGAACTTGCATCAATAAAATGCAAGTACAGATGCAAAAGCGACTTGTTACACGCACGATGGTGATCCATAATGATGTCAGACGAGCGAAACACGAGTCTCGTTGCGCGAGGCCAATCTCGCCCGATTCGTGGATAATCGCGTCGGTGCACCGTCATTCGACGGTATAAACACGCGCGTTAGCAAAATAGCGACGCGCGTGTCTCTCGCGACTCTTTCAGCTTGAACGACACACTGCCAACTCGTCTATATGCAGTTTCCAACGAAGCAGGTTCTTTTTATATATTTGTGAATGGGAAACGAGACGAAACACCATAAAAAAGAAAAAAAAAATTGTCAAGCAAAAATGAAAAATGAATAAAAAATGAATCCCTAGAAACTTGACAATGCGATGATTTAAAAAATTGAGTAAGAATTTTATAAATTGTCTATCGAAGAAAAACTTGGACGTTGAAAAAATTGATTTCAAAATTGACAGTAAAAATAATTCGGCAACAGAGACGAGTAATTAATTAACGAGCATGATGAATCATCGAACAACAAAATCATTTGGAGTCTTGCCAATTTCTTCGCAGCCTGTGACATCGCGTGCTCGTCTTTGCGTTTTCGTGAGTCCGTTCACGCATTATCTCGCTCTGTATACTCCTTTTTATTCGTTCCATTCGTTACGTTACGGTATGCGTGCCTGAGGATCATGCATAATGCATCTAATCGTTTTGACAACGAACACTGACACGTGATAATGACAACGACACACACGGATCTCGTGGTATAGATATTTTTTGGACCATGTACCAAGAGGGTGAAAATATAACAGAGTCAAAAAACTCAAAATTAGTTTTTCAAATTATTAAAATTATGTATTATTTTTATAAATAATAAATAATTTTTATAATTTCATAAATAATTATAATATATAAATTATAGAAATTTAAATAATAACAAGAATAATAATATTCATATAATAATTATATCAATTTTATATATTTTTATAAATAATGAATAATTTCAATAATTTTGAAACCTAATTTTGAGTTTTTCGTGTCGCTGTTGATATATTTTCACCCTCTTGGTATAAATTATTAATAAATTATTAATAAATATTTTTAATAAATGAATAATTATTTATTTAAATTATAAATTATTAAATTAAATACTAATAATTATAAATTATAAATATTATAAATGAATAAATAAATAAATAATTATTCATTTATTAATAATATTTATTAACAATTTTATTATTAATTTATTTAATTCATTTAATTATTTTATTCACAAAAATTTCTTTATTTGAATTTATTTAATTTATTATTAATAATAATATTCATGAACAATTATTAAAATTATTAAAATTAAAATTCGATAATCAAATGACTGTAAAATGAACGCCATGGGACCACCATGGCTGAAAACGATTGAGAAACAAGATCGGTGTACAAAGATATTCTGACAAGTAATCGCGCTCACCTCGATGAAACGTCATCGTCCACATTGTCTTAGTAAAAAAAAAAAAAAAGAAATAATGAAAAATGAAGAAAAATGAATAAAAATGAAAACGTCGCATAGTTGGAGGAAAATAAATATTTCTCTCGTTTAAGTTACACGTCAGCTCGAGTTTCGTGCCGTGAGGCAATATAATTATAATATTACACGCCGTGCTCGATATGATCGCACCGCGCGGAGAGGTTCATGGAGGTCCCGCGAGCAAGTATGGTCCTCCATGTATTTTTCTTTTTCTCTCTTCTTCTCTCTCTCTCTCTCTCTCTTCGTTTCTCTCTCTTTCTTTTTATCCCTCTGTATTCCATAATTAATAACGCAGCCCTCTCTCCCGCGCCCTCTATTCGGCCGCGGCTCTCTCGCTCGTCTACGTTCTCTCGCGTAAAGTCATTAAATTTATTCACTTATTATTTTTGTGTTATACAGCGACGTACCACGGAAATTTCTTTCGATCCACTTGCGCCCGTATTTATACTCCCGCAATCGTCACGAGCTACGACAAGTTTTCATATACGACAAATTACCAAGCACCGAGCTAAAATAATAATAATAATAATTCAATTAAAATAAAATAACGTCAATTCCCTACTTTTTAAAATCTCCCTCTGTCTCTCTGTGTGCAGATGCAATTGGATTTTTTACCTTTTCGAAAACGTACGCCCTCTTCACAAGCTTACAATCATTTCCTCCGCAGACGCAGCCTCACGCTAATTGAATTCGCTTTCAATAAAAATACTCTGGCAGAATATTAAATTAATGCCATCACGAAAATTTTCAATCAGTCAAAACTAGCAACAAAACAAAAAGGATTCAGAGACCCAAAGACCAGAAAAGAAGCTTTTCTTTCCATCTAATTAAATTATTCGTTTCGACGAATCTGATTACGTCATCGATCCCAAACGTCACTACGGGCAAGCTCGTCCAATTAATCAACAAAATTTTAATGTTCTGCCATTTTTTTTCTCCATTTTTTGAAAAGATTGTTCGAAGGACGAAAAAATGTAATTGGAAATATTGGAGAAAACGACGAAATAGTTCGAGGATAAAAAGCTTCATCCACGAGCGTCGAAACAGAGGGCGTGGCAACAAGTATAAAAACAGGTATTTATATTTATGGAGAAAAAATCATCTGACAGTCCGTTTATATCTTATTCCACTGTTGCGAAGAATAGATTTATCTCAGACACCCTTCAACCTCGCAGACGGCATATATGGCTCAGACTTCGTATATGAATGTATATATAGGTGTATGGAGTTTTGCCCGAAGGTATTATTTATTCCATGGCTATGGCATTAGGAAAGTTGTGGGGTGTGTTTTACGTTGGATCGAGGCTCACAACCATTTTCGTTATATGGTCTCGCGTTTGAGGCCGATACACATACAGGATCGTATCCGCGTTCATGTTTTTCTTCTGTTCATCGTTTCGACTTGCCAAATCGTTATTTTTCGCCACTCGTGTCAATGACGTAAGGAACGAGAATGTACCAAAAAATTACCACGTGGCTATAACGTCACACGATTAAATTGAAATCGTGAAAAGGTGCAGGGGCCTAGGCCTTTTTCCGTTCGGGCGAAAAGTGTGTGGGAAAATTTCACTTTTCGTTTCGTTTTTGAAAAATCTTTCGTTCTGCTTATAAAAAGTTTGAAAATCTGTACAAAGTACAAATGAAAAATACAAATTATGTAAAAATAAAAATAAAAATAAAAATAAAAATAAAAATAAAAATAAAAATAAAAATAAAAATAAAAATAAAAATAAAAATGAAAATAAAAATATAAATATAAATAAAAATATAAACATAAATATTTGTACAAATAATTTGTCCAAAGTAAAAATGGCCAGAAGGAATTGAGTTTTCCAGTTTTTCTTATTCAATGAATAAAATGTATACGAATGAGAGAATAATTGAAAGATTTGTGCGCAGTATTGGATGCAGGAAAGAAAAAGTCTTAATTCGAAGAAAATGAGTAATGAAAAGCTGTAGGAAAATGTGCCTGGAGCGTCGTTTGAATTTGTCACAAAAGTATCGTCAAAAGAGTTTTTCAGGGACATCCCTGATAAGTTGGAAAGATACGAAACATGGCTGGAGCTCCCGAAAGAGAGAAAAAGATCTCAAGGAAAGATCCGAGTCAGCTTCGGGGCCTGGGGAATAGGGGCCCACATGGAAAGAAAAAAAAAAAACGTTGAGGAGAATAAAATAAATAAAAAGATCTCGAGTGCGATCCACGAGCAAAGTCGACGCACGTATCCAACAGTTCCATTTCGTATTCAGAGCTCAACTTGCTTCGGTCCTCCTGATGGCGTATATCGAGAAGAGAGGCGACGACCAGGAAGAGCAGAGGACACGCGATTGGGACAAGAATAAAATGGCACACGTTTCCTCTTGATCTCTCTCGGGCATGAGCCACGTGACACATATATTTAAATATCGATAACATTAGTGAAGAGGGCGACCTAACGATTTGGCACTGTCTCGTTACGATCCCCCGAAGCTATTTTTATTCAATGTCCCACAACTGTCCCATTATTTGCAAGATTTTGTGCTTGAATTGTAAAAACTCTGTGCTCGATCCTTATATGCATGAAATATTTTGAATCCAGTTGGACGAACTCTCGACGTCACTTCGTTCTCGACACGATATGAATTTCTCGACACTCTCACTTCATAGTTTGTTTTTTCATTTTAGGGAGAACCGTCTCGTCTCCATCTCGTGATATACATTTTTTCGGGTTGTTAATTAATTATTCCAACAAAATCTTGAAAATAAAGGTATGAACAGTTTTGCCAATAAATCTCGGAAACTACGAGTTTTAGAGAAAAATTGAATAGGAACTTTTCTGTAGCAAATCGTATTTTGTACAAAAAAGTCTAATGGCAATTTCCACCCAGACCCATGGTTTTCGAGATAAATCAAAAAACCTGTTTCTCCCATGACGATTTTTTTTTCCTTTTCTAGAATTCAAAAAAATCAACAAATAGTTTCGCACCTCGTAATAAATTCATAACGATAACAACTAAATCGATAACTCTGCGAAATAATGAAATAATTTTCTGCCAAAACCGAAAGGGTGGGAAATAGTAGAAAGAAAGAATAAAAAAGGCTGGAAAAATGTTCGAACCTTTAGCGAATAAATCTTGAAATCGCGCGACAGAGAAGTGAATCCCTCGCCATGACGCGGAAATAAAAAGAAGTAAAGAAAGAGAAAACATGGAGCAGCAAGGTCTGCATGTGTATGGGNGGGGGGGGCAGTGAAAAATTTGGGATCTTGGTATATACACGAAGCCGATTAAGTCTCTCTCACGATTTTGGTGAACGTTGCACGTACGAGTTACACAAGCTTACACGGTGAAAAGTAATTGTCCGGCAATAAATTGCATCGAGTCTGGGCGCGAGTATTCTCACCCTCGAGCATAAGAGTCGCGTCGACGGTGAGACGATATTTTATTATTTTTCCGTTCAACAACATACCAAACTTTTTATACACATGTACAAATATAATTTTCGTACATAGTACATAAAACGTTATGTACATGGAACATATATATACATATCCATGTGATACATAAAGTACATGGCGATGCCAAAGGTAAAAGCAAGGGGCTATCACTTTGCCCGAGGACCACGCGAGTAACGAAATTCCAGACACGATCTCATTGAGTTATCTCGCGCGTCACACAGCGGGAACCAACCCAGATGACTGTACACCCAAAGTACTAAATTTCGCACGCAGCCTCTATTATTAAATTACTCGGATTATCGCTGAGTCTGTCAAAAAACGAAGCAGAACGAAAAAAAAAAAAAAAAAACATTTTTTGGGAACGAAATTCTATGGGACAACGTATCGAGGGAATGCGAGAAAAAAATTCATTCAAAAAACTGCTGCGACAGCCATAACTTTTTTGTGGACCAGTATCAACGACTCGTTTCAATTAGAAAAAAAAAATGATTCAATCGTCACCGGAACAGATTTTGGAATATTAAAAATTTAATTAGAAATTTGAAAATTAAAAATAAAATAAAAATTGAAAAATAAAAAATAAAAATTGAAATAAAAAATTAAAATTAAAATAAAAAATTAAAATTTAAAAAACGAATCCAATAAAAAAAAAAAAATGATTCAATCGTTGCCGGAACAGATTTTGGAATATTAAAAATTTAATTAGAAATTTAAAAATTTTAAATGTAGTAGAAATTAAAAAGTTAAAAATTAAAATAAAAAATAAAGACAAAAAATAAAAATATTGAAAATTGGGAAAAAGAAATTACGAAATTCTCGGACAAACCGAATTTCATTTATTATTTAATTACTCGATAATTTTCCAATTAATTCTCGTTTGTAAATTCCAAATGTGGAAAAACATGGAGGACAAATTGAAATATTGGATGAAAAGGGACTGGGAAAATACGACAAGCTTGTAAATAGAGGGTTTGACTTTCCTGATTCATGTGACAGAATTAATACATCGAGTGATGTACACTCGCAAAGCAAACATTTTGATTGTATTGGTCGAGTGTATACATTAGCATTTAACGACGAGGCTAATTGAGTTGTTCGTTATTTTGTCAACGCTCGTATATTCCCGATAGCTAAGAGTGCAGCCGAGAGGAGAAACGAGGTTTTAACTTCTTACTCCGCAATCGTCGCTCGGTCTTTATCGACGCTCGTTACTCCGCCAACCCTTTCGAATTAGCTGCAGCTTCTCTTTGCAGCGAGAGCCACAAAAATGGTCCACCGTTATTTCAACTGATGAAATTGGAGTTCGGACGATCGTCCATCACGTTTCCAGTCCATCTGCTCGAACCCTCCACTGTGCATCGATCGCAACGACATAAATAATTAATCGACAGCATGAATAATTGCTCTGAACATTTAATGTGCTCATTACTTTATCCTCAGCAATATGTAAATGAATAATACTCGCCCGAGTGCTATTCCAGCTACAAAATCAACGATTTCCTTCATTTGCCAAAAAAAAATAAAAAATTTTAAGGTTTTTTTTCTCCTGTGAACCCAAAAAACGTGATTTTTTTTATTTTCCATCGAAATCGATAAATATGTTTCTAGCAAAAAATTAATTCTCAAGATTGGGCTTATTCAAAAATGCAAAAAGGCAAAAGCGTCATTTTTATTAAAAATCGTAGATTTTTATGATTTTTTGGGATCTCAGAAAATTTCTGGGATTTATTTGCGTCGTTTTCGAAAAAAAAAATCGAAAACCCTGTTTTGGATTCCAAGCATCCCTTCATTGATAATTCACAAAGTTCAGGATCGAAAAGTGCGTAGCCCTTGAACGCGAAATTCCCAGGTTCGAAAAGTATATGAAAATTATTACACGAACCGTAATAATTGTTCGTATAAAAAACGAGTGAAAGGCGAAGTTTTATTTCGATAAGAAAGAGATTTGGGTTATTCAAAAAATGCAAAAAGGCAAAAAATTCGAATCGAGCCTTTTGCTTTATTGGAAAAACCAAAAGCGTCATTTTGATTAAAAATCGTAGATTTTGATTAAAAATCGTAGATTTTGATTAAAAATCGTAGATTTTATTTAAAAATCGTAGATTTTTATGATTTTTTGGGATCTCAGAAAATTTCTGGGATTTATTTGCGTCGTTTTCCGAAAAAAAAATCGAAAACCCTGTTTTGGATTCCAAGCATCCCTTCATTGACAATTCACAAAGTTGAGGATCGTAAAGTGCGTAGCCCTTGAACGCGAAATTCCCAGGATCAAAAAGTATATGAAAATTACACGAACCGTAATAATTGTTCGTATAAAAAACGAGTGAAACGCAAAGTTTTATTTCGATAAGAAAGAGAGTTGCTGGCCATTCGTGTAGCTGAGATGAAAATGGTTATTAAATTCTTTGTTGGATTATTCGGAATATAAAGCAAACGAAAGATTCTGTGTATACAAAATTCATGAAGAATGCCTCGGCAGGTAATTTTTCTTTGTTATTAAGTTGGTTGTATTTTTCCATGAGCTTGGCTCCACTTTTCCTATATACCTCCATACACCGAAAGCATTTGCTTCGTTGTGCTTGTTCAATTTTGTCTGTTTTGCTGCTGGCGCGGGTTATACGAGAGGAGCCCCCGGACGAATGTAATCTCGTAATTAAATGTCGGTTTTGCAGTGTATTCACGAGCGTTGGGCGTCAAACGAACGAGGAGCATGGAACCTCCACGAAAGCCAATATATTTATATAGAAACATATATTTATATACATCGCCAGAAAAAGAAGAAGTGAGTGAGATTTAGGAGAGAGAAATAAAGAAAGAGCGAGAATCTTGGGAAAAGGGAGCGGGAAGAGCGCGTTTTGAAGAATCCGTCCTCGTTGCTCTGCCACTGCGCCTTCGGAACTTTTCTCGTGGAAAATTCATTTGCAATTTTCCGCCCGACTCGTCCGAGAGCACGTTGGGTTCGTCTCTTACGTTTATATATATACGTTTACATCGATGAATATATATAAAGAAACTTGTGAGCGTTGTCAGCATCGAAAACGGCGTAAACTCTGGATCTCGAGGCGTTAAGTTGCGGGCCTTTTGTTTAAGAGCAATCGATACAGCTTCTCGTTGAGAGAGAGAGATCGTAGCCGCACACGATGGTAGAAAAGAGTTTACAACTCTCGTTGCTCGTGGAGGAAGAAGGAAACAAAAGAATGCATGGATTGCTGGCGGAAAAATAAAAGACGAAACAGATCGCGATCCTTGGCGAACAAAAAGCCACATTTTCTTCGACGATCCTCTGCTTCCGAGCCTCTTTGCTCGCCAGCAACTCACACGTACGATTATGTTAATGTAGTTCGTTCTGGAGAAATGTAGGATATGAGAATATGAGCCGATTGTACGCCAAGAAAGTGGAAGCCAAAGAGAGAGGGAGAGAGAAAACGCTGGTAATCTGATGGAGGCACATGGGAAATCTTGAAGCCATTATCATACTTTATCGTACGAGAATCGTTTTCTTCGAACGACAGAGAGAGAGAGAGAGAGAGAGAGTGTGTGTGTGAGAGAGACAGAGAGGGGAGAGGGAGTCGGGAAGATTGAATACGACTGGAAAAGGACTCCCTGCATCACAGTAGCAATCTGCAAGGATCGTACTTGCTGCCAAGCATCGTAAGAGATTCCTTCCCTTGCTGCCTGTCCTTGGCCTCCCCCAACCCGTTGTTTTTCTCGATCGTTTGATTGTCCGTATCTTTGAAATGCTTACAAATGTGTTTTCATTACTTTTGAATTGAGAATTCAGTGATTTTCGATAATAATAAATAAATTAACAAACCAAAATAGTGGCGAAGATAAAAAAAATTGATGAGCTCACTTTCCATTTTAATGTTTTTTTTTTTTTTTTTTNTTTTTTTTTTTTTTTTTTTTCACGACGTTAATCACAAGCTTGCGTGTGTTTGGCGACGGAAATGGACGCGGTTCCATCATCACAGTGTAGCATCGTTTCGTTCAACAAACACTGAATTAAAAATAAAAAGTGGAAATGCTCTTGTGCGGAAAAAGGCTCGTTGAGCGTATGCCGAGGCGTTCTCCACTCGTCAGTTTTGTTCTAAACGAAAAAAGAGCTTTCTCGTAAAATAAAAAGAGCTCGAGCAGAGTGAGGGGATGAATGCGAGGGTGAGAAGAGTTTTTGCTGTTGGCGTAAAAAAAAAGCACGCGCGTACACAACGCCTGCCAAAACGAATCGTTGCGTATCGCGCGAGAGTCCTTCAAACATATTTCGTCGCAGACTGTTCGCGTTGTCTCGCATTAAACTGTGGGAGTTTATAACTGTGGACAATAAAATATAAAAACTCTGCGATCGCGATAGCACGGACTCTCGTGCCTATACGTTTGTTTGTCGATTCAATCGTTCACGTACTCGCTAAAAGAGACCCAGTGCCCTGCACAGAGAATGCGAAAACAGCAGAGAAAGGAAGACGAAAATCGAAGCTGCGCTGAGGTCGACGAATTTGTTTCTCGGACCTCAAATAAATGGCAACAAATATGACCAAGGAAGCAGCATATAAAAACGTATGAAAAATAACATATAAACACATGCGTGAATACAGCCGCTATTTTGAACGCACACTTGCTGCTGCTGCCCCCGAAGCTTTAAGGCTATCTGAGTGGGTGCCTGGGAGAAAAAAGTCGGTCAACCGAGATAGCGAGCCCCATGAATCCCCCATGCACGAAAAATACGTTTCAATCAAAATGTCGAAATCGATGATTTAACATGATGCTGGAAAATTCTCGTTTATGGGGAAAAACGCCGGGCCAAGTACCTTCGTTAACCGCAAGTTTGTGAATTTTTTTTCTCAGCTCATTCAAGAGTAACTGGAAATGAAATTTTCTTGAAAATCGTCGATATTTTGGTGAATACGGTAAACTAAATATTTTTAAAATAATTTTGAAATTTTTCTTACTTTGGCAGAAAATTTAATTTCTGACAGAATTGTCAGCGAAATTTACGAGTGGAACGACTAAAATTTGATTCTTAAGAGACTTTCTAAAATATTTCTTGCTGCAATGACACTCTTTTTGGGATTATTCGAAAAAACGTTTCGTCGAACGTATCGAACAAAATATCCATCTTTTTCAACGAAATTTGTTTTCGGTGTAACCAAAAACTTTTCGGCCGCTCGGTCCAGAAAAAAGGTGGATGAAGAATAAAGACGTAACTGAATTAAATCGCGTCAATCGCAGCCAAAAACTTTTCGAACAAAAAAGAAAAAGCCACCGAATTTTCTTCATTCCGAGATAACACACTGGGACGAGGTTCAGGCCAGCAAACGACGGGGTCAAATGTACATGCGTCCCGAGACGCTCCAGAGTCACTCGATTAAACCTGATTTTCAAGATTTAAGGGATCAAATTCGTCCTGGGGAATAGAAAATGGAACGAAACGCAATAATCTATTTTTCCATCGATAAAAATGACACGAAAGTTGATTCGAGTCTGAATTTTAAAATATTCGATAAAAATACGAGGGAAAAATGAGTCGATGGAGTTCGATGGCCGAGGGTAATCGAGGGTCGATGAAATTGGTATCGCGTCTTTCGAAATCAGTTCGGAAATAAATTCAGCCGCTGGTTTATCAGGGATTTGGTAATGACGTCATGTGATTCCATGCTTTCTTTCTCGGCGTGTCCTATCGTTATCGGAGCTTTGCCTCGTTTGCATAAACAGCTCGTTAAAAGGTTGAAAATGATTGATCAACGGATTAGAGAAAAAAATGAGTATGCGGTGGTCAGCGACGGAAAAGTAAACCTCAAATAATTCATCAATGACGAGAGAAAATCCGGAGAGTCGCGAGACTGCTCATTGATGCCGAGTCCAGCAGCAGAAAGATAAATTTTCTGCTTTTATTTTTGTATGTAGAAGCGCGTGAGGGAAAATCAACCACAACGTCTGCACCAAAGGGTCGTTAATCGGCGGAGCACCATCACCTAATTGACCCTCTGTGGTCAAGGGCCAAAAAACACCGACTTTTTTTCTATACAGATGAAACTAACGAGTTGACTCTCTGCACGAACGTCTTTGGAGCTTGGAAAACGAGCTTCCGTGCTCGGCACGATTTGCTCTAATGGAGTTACGCAATCCATCCGGATCCTCCTGCTTTTTTACTTACCCTTCTGTGTCCCTAAACCCTTTCGCCATAAACACGTGCTGAGCTTCAATGTTGTCACGTGGATAACGAAAAAAAAAACAAAAAATCTTTGATTCACGATTACAATGAATTCGATCTCTCAAGTTTCTACATACACTGTAAAGAAGATTTTGTTAGAAAAGATCGATATTTTGTTCGATATGTCCAACTAAACGTTTTTTTTTGATAATCCCAAAAATTGTGTCATCGCAGCGAGAAATATTCTGCAAAGTCTCTTCGGAAGCAAATTTTTGTCGTTCCGATCGTAAATTTTGCTGACAATTCCATTAGAAACCAAATTTACTGCCAAAATAACAAAAATTTTGAAATTTTTCAAAAATATTCAATTTACCGTATTCAACAAAATATCGACGATTTTTAACGAGATTCAATTTTCAGTGTATTAGTTTTCAAAAGAGGAAAAAAGAATAAATTATTGGAAATTCAAAGTTTTGGTACACTGGAAACAGAATATTGTTGAAAAAGATGGATATTTTGTTCGATACGTTCGAGTAAACGTTTTGTTTGAATAATCCCAAAAATAGTGTCATTGCAGCAAGAAATATTTTAGAAAGTCTCTTCAGAAGCAAATTTTAGTCGTTCCACTGGTAAATTTCGCTGACAATTCTGTCATAAACTAAAAATTCTGTCAAAGTAACAAAAATTTTAAAATTATTAAAAAAAATATTTAGTTTACCGTATTCTACAAAATATCGACGATTTTTAACAAAATTTCATTTCCCGTGTAGGAGTTGTTAAAATCTTGCCTGTTTTTCATGAAGAATTCAGGAGGTCTCATACAAATTTCACAACGATTAAGAAGCTTTTATTGAACAATTAACATTAAAAAGTTTCATAGGCACTCAACATCCTTAATCGCTCGTAAGAACGTCTCGAGTGCAAAAGTTGGAACCAGTAAAGAAAATGTTGTCTTCTGTTTTGATTATCAAATAAGCTGAGCTTTGTCATCCGATACATACTGCCGCCGGGTTCCTTGTGCTTGTTATACGATCGGCGTGTAATGTTCGTCGAAATTGAAGATCGAGGAAGCTGGATAGGAATTTTTATCAGGGCGTGTGGGAAGCTCTCGAAATGCTTGAGAAATCAATTTTTTTGTCGCGTTGCTCTCCCTTGTTTTGATTCAACATTTCGACGAGTACCTTCGAGTTTTTACTCAACGAAAATAATCGACGTGTGAGTTTTGCTTGCAAAATATCGATTCATACAATTTGCAATGCAGTTTCCTGCAGCGGACAAGCACTTTACGCCTCCATTCGATTTCTTCCACGATCTATAAAATATCGAGGTGTGGCAATCTTCGAGTCCCTTGGCTCATCGCAATGCTAAATTTTTCCTATAAACATAAATCACTCATCGCGAATGTGAGTACTTAACTATTTATTGTTGTAGTTTCGCCATCGATTGACAACAATTTTCCAAGATATTGATGCTCGAATTAATAAATTTCGCCTCTGCAAGGATCGTGGAAAACTTCATGGGCCTAGATTCGAATTTACAACAGAGACATCGACGTTAAACTCGACGATTTTACTTGAAATTCTCAAGCCCACACTGGAAATGAAATTTAAAAAAAAATCGTCGATACTTTGTTGAACACGGTAAACTAAATATTTTTTTAATAATTTTAAAATTTACGTTATTTTGGCAGAATATTTAGTTTCTGACAGAATTGTCAGCGAAATTTACGAGTCGAACGACTAAAATTTGCTTCTGAAGAGACTTTCTAAAAGATTTCTTGCTGCAATGACACTTTTTTTGGGATTATTCAAAAAAACGTTTAGTCGAACGTATCGAACAAAATTTCCATCTTTTTCAACAAAATTTTGTTTTCAGTGCACCAAAACTTTGGATTTCCAATAATTTCTTCTTTTTTTTTCTCCTTTGAAAACTAATACACTGGAAATTGAATTTCGTTGAAAATCGTCGATATTTTGTTGAACACGGTAAACTAAATATTTTTTAAGTAATTTCAAAATTTATATTATTTTGGCGGAATATTTAGTTTCTAACAGAATTGTCAGTGCAATTTACGAGTGGAACGACTAAAATTTGCTTCTGAAGAGACTTTCTAAAATATTTCTTGCTGCAATGACACTTTTTTTGGGATTATTCAAAAAAACGTTTCGTCGAACGTATCGAACAAAATATCCATCTTTTTCAACAAAATTTTCTTTTCAGTGCAACTAACTTCGTTTCCTTTCCGTTGCTGTCAGTATACTGTAGATTATGAAAAATTAAGAGGTCAAAAAAGAAACTTATTGCAAAGTTATACCAGTTTCAATAACGAGCTTTCTGATGCTCGTCAAATCTTTACACGATTTTTATACTTCATACAAAAAAAAATACCGAATTCTCAGATTTTTCTCATCATTTGAAATTTTGGAGTCAAAATCCTCGAGGAATGGAAAAGAATGAAGGAAAAAGCGTTAAATTCCTCATAAATACGAACGAGATTCAGTTGCTTGATGCAGTCCCCCGGGAAGGTTAATTATTAAGGCGGGTCTTTTGGCCTCTTGGGTTTAAAATCTCGACTCGTAAGCCCGGAACGCCTGGAAAAAACGTGCTGAGAGGTGGAGCAGATCGACTTTTAATAACGATGCCGTGGCGCGTGAAACTTGTTTAAAAATTCCACGTGTGGCCACCGACACGATCGGTCGAAATGATTGTATGGCTTTTGCATACCAGGAGACACTCCCGGACGATGTCGATCGGCGTAATTGCTCGTCGAACATTCTCGGTGACGGTGTCAATTAGAAAACATGCGATTTTGATTTTAAAAAAAATAAACAAAAAGCTGCAAATCACTTTTCCATAATACACAAAAACTGATGGGATCGAGGGATATTTAAATTTCCAGCCTCAGCTTTTCCACACTGGAAATGAAATTTTGTTAAAAATCGTAGATATTTTGTTGAATACGCCAAACTAAATATTTTTTAAACAATTTCCAAATTTTTGTTATTTTGGCAGAATATTTAGTTTTTGACAGAATTGTCAGCGAAATTAACGAGTGGAACGACTAAAATTTGCTTCTGAAGAGACTTTCTAAAATATTTCTTGCTGCAATTACACTTTTTTAGGGATTATTCAAAAAAACGTTTAGTCGAACGTATCGAACAAAATATCCATCTTTTTCAACAAAATTTTGTTTTCGGCGTACCAAAACTTTGAATTTTCAATAATTTCTTCCTTTTTTTCCTCTTTTGAAAACTAATACACTGGAAATTAAATTTCGTTGAGAACCGTCGATATTTTATTGAATACGGTAAACTGAATATTTTTTAAACAATTTCAAAATTTGTCTTATTTTTGCAGAATATTTAGTTTCTGACAGAATCGTCAGCGAAATTAACGAGTGGAACGACTAAAATTTGCTCCCGAAGAGACTTTCTAAAATATTTCTTGCTGCAATGACACTTTTTTTGTGATTATTAAAAAAAAAACGTTTAGTGGAACGTATCGAAAAAAATATCCATCTTTTTCAACAAAATTTTGTTATCAGTGCATATAATTTGCGAGCAGAAATGCAACGTCAAAAAATAAGATTCCCTAATGAAAATTGCATGGTGTTGCGATAATAAAAACAAAGGATATGAAAAAGTGAATAAGCTGGAGGAAAATGGAATAGAATCCAGTGACCATTATCCAGCCATCGGAATAAACGGAGGCCACGCAGTCGTCGAGGTGCATTTTCACTCGGTCTCATCGAATGGGATTGCCATAATAATAGTAATACGAATATTATGAGCCACGGGGACCCATAGAGCGAGGGGAGGGTGGAGATGGCGCGTTGGAGCTATAGTATGCGATGGAAATAGTGAGCGCAAGAAGGCAGCAGAAAGGACGAGCCCAAAAGGAATAAACGACCTCCATATAATAAAGATACGTCGGGATCGATAAACGGAAAAGACGGAGGACGATGAGATTATTTTGAAGAGAAGGAAAGAAGCCGAAAGCAGGTTCGGAGAGTATGAAAGCGAGAGACAGAGGAAGAGNNGGGGGGGGGGGGAGGATGCAAAGGAGCAGTCGTAGGTACATTTACATGATATGAATATAATGGAGAGGGTTGCCTGTCTCTGTCGACACTTCCGGGTCGAGGTCTCTTCCGAGAGCGAGCGCTACCTGTTGAACGGATAAGTTGAAGCCCTTGGTGACCTACAGGATATTTCGAGGGGAGGGTCATGAGGCAAAACGTGTAACCGCGACAAACAAGAAGAAAGGCGTAAGTTGAACGAGAACAAACAACGAATCCGTGGCCTCGAAGCCCTTGGGCGAATAACGAGCGATCAATTGATTCGCTCGGTCCATCGTCACCCTCATTCAGTTTCTCTCGATTCGGAGCCTGCCCTAGAGAGGTCAACGACCTTTTTAAACCCAGTGCATCGCCCTGAAAAGACTCAACAATTTCCCAGACTTTTTTCATGGACCTCCAGTGCCCTTATTCCCAATAACTCGATCAGGCGACCCTAACAATTCGTCAGAATCCTTCAGAACGTCTAAAAACGTTGGATATCACGACCCAAAGCAGCCAACACGACTGTCGTGATTTATAGTTCAATAATCGGTGTGTCCTCGTCCGACTAAGTGATCGAGTACTTTTTTCGAGAGTTACCACACTGGAAATGAAATTTTGTTAAAAATCGTTGATATTTTGTTGAATACGGTAAACTAAATATTTTTTAAATAATTTCAACATTTTTTTTTCATTTTTGCAGAATATTTAGTTTCTGTCAGAATTTTCAGCGAAATTTACGAGTGGAACGACTGAAATTTGCTTCTGAAGAGACTTTCGAAAATATTTCTTGCCGTAATGACACTATTTTTGGGATTTTTCAAAAAAACGTTTCGTCGAACGTATCGAACAAAATATCCATCTTTTCCAACAACATTTTCTTTTCAGTGTACAAAAACTTTGAATTTCCAATAATTTCTTCTTTTTTTTCTCCTTTGAAAACTAATACACTGGAAATTGAATTCCGTTAAAAATCGTCGATATTTTGTTGAATACGGGAAACTAAATATTGTTTTGATAATTTCAAAATGTTTGTTATCTTGGCAGAATATTTAGTTTCTGACAGAATTTTCAGCGAAATTTACGAGTGGAACGACTAAAATTTGCTTCTGAAGAGACTTTCGAAAATATTTCTTGCTGTAATGACACTATTTTTGGGATTTTTCAAAAAAATGTTCAGTCGAACGTATGCGAACAAAATATCCATCTTTTTCAACAAAATTTCGTTTTCAGTGCATAACGAGCGAATGAATCGCAAAAGAAAATTCTCATCCATGAACCATATAAATAAATATACAGCTCCATACCATCGGGTAACTTCCAAATATCACACACACACACGCACGAATTATATAAACATTACAATGTGCCTTGTAAATACTGAACAATCAATCGATGTATAGAGTTTCATATTTACGAGTCATCCAGATTAACGTTGAGTGTATTCACATGAATAAGAACTCTGGGTATAACAGTTAGGCGTATTATTGACGTAGAGAGAAGAGATTGACGGCAGTCTCCCTGTCAATCCGGGCGCTAATAGGATTCCCTTTGCATTATGTGTGTATATATAAGTCCCATTGCTGTATATAGTTTGTGAGAATGGGCTTCTCGTCAATATGTATCCGTTGACTTGTTGTGTGTGTATGCGGGATGTGTATATATTGATTCGATTATTTCGAGAAGGGAATATCTGTTTCCAAAGAAAGAGAACCTTTCGAGAGCTTCATGGATCCCCTTAAAGTATGTTTTCCCAACACAATTTGGTCAAAGGGAAATTGACGTTTGTATATGTAACGAGAGAGAATGGACACTGCGTATGGTAGTGCATTTAATTGCGTCGATAAATAGTGAGCAGGCAGGTTTTAGTTTAATTCATAAAATTTACGAGTTTGTTTATTAATGGGAATCATGGAACTCGATCACTGGAAATGAAATTTTGTTGAAAATTGTCGATATTTTGTTGAATACGGAAAACTAAATATTTTTTAAACAATTTCACAATTTTTATTATTTTGGCAGAATATTTAGTTTCTAATAGAATTGTCAGCGAAATTTACGAGTGGAACGACTAAAATTTGCTTCTGAAGAGACTTTCTAAAATATTTCTTGCTGCGATGCCACTATTTTTGGAATTATTCAAAAAAACGTTTAGTCGAACGTATCGAACAAAATATCCATCTTTTTCAACAAAATTTTCTTTTCAGTGCGTTGATTCATGAGACAAATCGAGCTGATGCAGGAAACGTTCGATAGAAAAGTATCCAAAAGATTCGACAGTTTGAGGAACAAGTTCGAGAGCACTGTATGGAGAATGAAAGTGACTAAGCAAATTAGAAAAATGAAACGACTGATCGCCAAGGCCAAATGCTAGAGCGTAATAAAATCATGACTACACGCAGCAATATGCATTGTATTCTCTACTGACACAACTATAACCTTGCCCCTAGCAGAGAAATACACATTTATATATTTATCTATGCATATCCTTCGTCCCCAGCATCACAGAGACACCCTAAAAACGTCCCTTACGAAACCAGTAGAAATTCGCGTCCCCATCTCGACTGCAGCGCGTATAATCCGGCGATAAATTTTATTCGCTCCATAATCCACGTGGCCTAGGACAGAAACGACGCATTTGGGGCCCAAAGTTTGACGTCAAAGATTTCATTCACTAAGAATTTGTTATTTGAAAAAAAAAATTCTCAAATTTGACTCGAATTTTTTTTTTTATTAATAAAAATTTTCTCTCTACACTCAATTCCGTTCGGTAACGTTTTTCAGTTAAATACACACAAGCTCGGCACTTTGTTCGTAGTGCTCGCCGGATGTGGAGGCTTCGTAGATTTTTGGAAACCACCAAAAAGCGGGTTTTCTTTTTACTCGAAATTTTAAATAAATAATGAGTCACCGCATGAACTGTGAATTTCCGATTGTTCTTGCGGGCGACTCGTGCGATATAAAAAAATGTAAAAGTTTTTTTTTGTGAACGAGGAAATATCGACGACCGGATACGAGCACGATAGACGGAAGTACGTGCTGGGCAAGGGAGTCGGGTTTGGAGGAGCTCTTTGGCGCAAGGGAGGAGAAAAGATGATTGAAAGACGAGACTGCTGAGAATAGACGGTAAACAGAATAGCCGGCGCCTCTGTGAACCACACTCAACGTCGGAGAGACTATTGAGACACACAGGTGTCGTTTCTCATTGAAAAAACTGTTCACGATCGTCACAATACTAAACGATCTCTCTCGGTCTCTCGCGCGCGTCTTGCTCGTCGCTCGCGTTCGAGCTCGTGCGATTCATGCAAACAATAGTGCACTTTTGTTTCCGAAAGGAACTGGAAAATAAAAAAGTGTCAAGCGACGTATTTACGACACCTTAAGGGACTATGATTGCCGGCAACATCCGGAAATTCAATTTTCATTACGACGAAAAAAGCTACTTTACGATTTTTTATACGAACGTTATGTTTGGAATGAAAAAAATGGGGTAGACGCTGGACCAGTCGATAGGAGCTGCTCCCGTGAGTATGCGAGAAAATTTTTAATAATAAAAAATTGAACAATTCGGTTTTTTTAATTTGAACCGTCCTGTCGTTGTGCCAGATGGCCGGACGATGAGAAAGACAAGTTTCTATTCGGGAAAGAGACGACACGTTCTAATGTTTCGATTCGATCGAGTCTTTCCTCGTAAAAACTGAAGCTTCTCTTCCGCATAGAAATCTTTACTTCACGAAGACCGGAAGCTCGAACTACCTGCACTTATCGGGGCGATGGGATCGAGGTAGGAAAGGAGTGACCACGCGACTACGTCGTCGACGAGATCGAACCGAGTGTCGAGAGTTTTCAAACTATTTTTATCTCCAAAGAAACGTTCGACTGAACGTTTTTTTTTTTTAATAATCCCAAAAAAGTGTCATTGCAGCAAGAAATATTTTAGAAAGTCTCTTCGGAAGCAAATTTCAGTCGTTCCACTCGTAAATTTCGCTGACGATTCTGTCAGAAAGTAAATATTCTGCCAAAATAACAAAAAACTTGAAATTATTTAGAAAATATTTAGTTTATCGTATTCGACAAAATATCGACGATTTTTAACAAAATTTTGGCCTCCAAAATTTTTGAATTTCTCAATTTTTTCCAACGAAAANTTCCACCGAAAACCGAGGCACAAAAAATTCTGACAAATTCTTCGGATCATATTGAGAGTAGAAAACATTTAATAGGCCAATTTTTTGAACTAAAAAAAAAAACGGTGGAACATCGTGTGAGTCGCAGCATTTAGGTCAAGCGAGCAATAACTTCGATTCAGCAGAATGAAATAACTTTCGAGTAAACTTAATTACGTTATTTATGATTTTTCTTACGAGGGCCCTCAACTGTTGGAGCGTCAAGTGCGAGTTAAGAGGTTCGAGAATATTAGGCTGATAGCTCGAGTTACGAGGATGTTCGAGGAACCCACTAAAAAGTACAATGTCTAGATGGAACATGAAATTTCAAAGCCTCCGGATGTACTTGAGCATTTGATAAAAGCGACTGGAATATTTTTTCATAGATTACTAGAAACTTGACACCTCATTTTTCATGGAGAACGCCATGAAAATCGAGTCACAAAAATGCCAGAGTCTCGTCGAAAATATAAATTCCATAAGAAATGTTGCTCGTCCACATCCCATAAAGATAAGAAACGTCCATTGAATTTTCTTTTAGAAAACTTGATGCTCGATCGAACAAAAATAATTATATTGATTGATCTCAACGAAAACTCATTTTCGATGGCTAAGTAATGCTCGTAGTCAGAAAACTCGGGAGGGAATACTAGCTGTCAAATGTTTTGATAAGATAACAAGAGTTCGGACATGATCAAGGAGAGCTCGGAAATTTGAAGCTGGCAACTTGACTAATTAAGACGAGTAACGTCCATCGAGGCTACTGCTTCTATTGACGTAACCGTACGTCAAGGGATCCCAGGCCTTTACATACAGAAGGCTTTATCATCCCTCGCGAGGAGTCTGTGCCCAAGTGATAAGCCTTCGGAGATATAGAGCGTTGAGTAGAAACTTTTCTGTGTGACAGAAATAATTGATGTTACAATAAAATAAAATGTATTCACAGAGAAAATTGTAGCCACGTGTCTGATTCGATTTGTGAGATTTTTTTTCGGCCAGAAAATGTTTGACGAGATTTATCGAAAAAATGATGCACGAGAGTCAATGTTAACGATCTGCAGCTCGTTTCGAGGATAATAAAAAGTGAAATCGCTGTCAACTCCAATCATATGGAGCAATCTGTGGCTTAGAATTGCTTTTGTCTCGCCACTGTACGTTTCTCGCCGCGACTAATATTCCTTGCCGAAATTCTCGTTCAAGTTCCAATCTCATAAAGCGACGAGATCATAAATTTCGTCCGAACGATCGTAAAAATCAAGCGGATGGGAACCTCCGAAGCCACTAACTTTTCAGACGCACCAGCAACCGGCAACATCCATACATGCGTTTCTCGGTGCGAAGACACTTTGATCTCGTTAAACAGTGAAGAGCCTTACTGCCGCCTCGTCCACTCTCACCAGAGCAACAACTCCAGGAAGGGCCAGAGATAACTTTTTTCTCATTCTATTTTATCCTCTTATTTATTACGCATCATTTGTTTCATCGCTTTAATTATGTGAGATTACGAAGAGCCAAAAAGGGATGGGAAACGTTTATTTGCAATTCACTGGAAACGAAATTTTGTTGAAAATCGTCGATATTTTGTTGGATACGGTAAACTAAATATTTTTTAAATAATTTCAAAATTTTTGTTATTTTGGCAGAATATTTAGTTTCTGACGGAATTGTAAGCGAAATTTACGAGTGGAAAGACTAAAATTTACTTCTGAAGAGACTTTTTAAAATATTTCTTGCTGCAATGACACTATTTTTGGGATTATTCAAAAAACCGTTTAGTCGAACGTATCGAACAAAATATCGATCTTTTCCAACAACATTTTCTTTTCAGTGTACCAAAACTTTGAATTTTCAATAATTTCTTCCTTTTTTTCTCGTTTGAAAACTAATACACTGGAAATTGAATTTCGTTGAAAATCGTCGATATTTTGTTGAATACGGTAAACTAAATATTTTTTAAATGATTTCAAAATTTTTCTTATTTTGGCAGAATATTTAGTTTCTAACAGAATCGTCAGCGAAATTTACGAGTGGAACGACTAAAATTTGCTTCTGAAGAGACTTTCTAGAATATTTCTTGCTGCGATGCCACTATTTTTGGAATTATTCAAAAAATCGTTTAGTCGAACGTATCGGACAAAATGTCCATCTAATTTCAACAAAATTTTGTTTTCAGTGAAGCTTTAAATTTAATGGAATACCGCGCGTTCCTTCCAATTCCTCGCAAATCTTTCATTTTGTGATATGACTTTTTCTTTGAGCACATCGGAGAGCTCTTGCAGAAGAAATCTTTTCGAGGTGCATCAAAGGTTCCCAGTTATCATTAGAAAAGTACTCTCACGTTCTCGCTCGTTCGCGTAGAAATCTAATATTTTCCAGCAGCGACTCTAAACATCGTTGAAATTTATTTCTGCTAAAGAGATGATTGAAAAATGTTTTAATTAAAATTCCGAAACGTCATATATTTCTCGTTACGATGGAAAACCCTCGAATACCAAAGCTCATTGGACTTTTTAATTTTTCAAAAAATATTCCAATTTTTCAGTTCGTCTGAAAAATATGCAATTTGTAATTTCGAATTTGTAACGAATGAAGACGCACGTATACATGCATTCCTTGAATGTCTGTTGGCTATGAAATTCCGAACCAGCAACTTTTAATATGCTCGGGATTCCACGTGTAACGAAGAATTTAGCGGGAAACGGTTTATTTTTCATATTCCACAATAATTATGTTCATGCTCATTACGTAAAAATCTCTGTGGACGTAACGAGGGGACATAATTAAATAAAAAACGCCACTGGGTCAATTTGACCCGGAGTGATTTTACATCCGCTCGTAATTAGAGCAGCTTTTCGTCCATTATTAAATTAAAAAAAAAATGATGAGTACGCGCCAAGCAAAAAAATTCGAAAAAAAATTTAAGAAAATATTGTGACCTTTGACTTTTTCGAAACATCGTTTAACCTCATGAGGAAACGTCGGCGGTGCTGCGAAATATCGTAGACACTGCGATAACGAATGCCCAAAAGCATTCCGGGTCAAAATGACCCAGTGTGTCAATCAACAGGAAACCGTGTAATCGACAAGTTGATTTTGAAAAACAAAAAAGTATCAAGCTCGCTATACCCATAAGGTCGGATGATGGTCATGGTCAGAATCCGAAAAATAATGAAAAACAAAAAGACAGCGCATTGTTGCAGAAGCTGAAGAAATTTTGTGAAAAATCGCGGAGACTTACCTTGCGAAGAAAGCTGCGGCTGCGCTGGCCTGGGCCGGTGTGCCGGGAACTCCATTAACGTTGTACGAGTATTTGGTCTCCTGGTAAACCTGAAAGGCATTGGCCGGTTTGACATGGGAGGATCGGTGATAATAATGATCACCGTATTTTTCACTGTAAACACTTTTATCAGAGGCCTGAGACACTTTCCCGACACCATAAGATTGCGCGTTGCGAGCGTGTGATTTTTCATGGCTATTTTGATGGTTGGGTTTGTCAGGTGTAGGGTACTGATGAGATTTTTCACTCGGTGGATTGGTGGTTTGAGGCTTATCAATGGTACCGTAAGATTTAAAATCGTAACCCTTTAGTTCCCCATAATATTTAATATTTTCGACTTTGTAGCCCACGTGATTGTTGACGAGGTTCGATTCGTGTTTGATTTTAGGTGCAGTTTCGTGATGTTTGTAAACGATCGCTTCCTGCACAGATTTCATTTTATCGGCAAATTTATTGCCCACCGAAATGACCTCGTGAAAAGAATGGAGCGAATTTTTCGTCTTGTCGAATTTAATCATCGATCTGTCGCTCGAGCGTAAAATCGGAAACTTGACATCGGCACCACGAGTATTGTTAACTTCCGGACAAATGACACCACCCAAAGAAACACCCAGAATAACACCCGCACTCCCGTAACTATTAACGACACCGTTTGTACCTAAATTAGTGGCGCGATTGGCAACGTTGTTCGTTTGGTAATTATTCGAACTCGAGACTTTTGCACTGCTCGTGTTATCGCTGTGCTTCAACGTCTCGACGTCGTCGTCGTTGTTGTAATCGTCATTTTTACTTGTCAAACGAACCTCGCACCCCGTTTGCTTGTGCATTTGACGCTGACGCGTCGTAACCCCTCCACGTGTTGATTCTCGCGCGGTCGGCGTGATACTGGCGAGATTAGCGAGCGCCTCGGTACCGTGAGCTCCACCACCACCACCAACGCCGCTGCCGCCACCACCAACGGCCACGAGACCGCTCACCACTCCCCCATGATTTCCCCCTGCTTGTCGTCTGCCCTTCTCCAGCTCCTATCAAATGGATAACGCGTACAGACCATTGTTCAATTCATCCCACACATCGTTTCCGATCTTGCCATTTAATTTTATCCTATTACTACATTCGTAATCGTAAGATACAGAAAAAATAACAAAAAATCAAAAAAACAACAATTCCGAATGTGCTTATCGGGCAATCACTATCTTCGTGTTTTCGTCATTAGCTTTTACAAGGTCAACGGCGATACATCGAGCAAAGGGCTCCGATAAGGAATGAACTAAAGTTCAAGTCAATCTTGTGAATGAACGAGGACGTGAGAAAAAAAAACACGTCGATGCTCCAATTGGAAATGGAATTTTGTTGAAAATCGTCGATATTTTGTTGAATACGGTAAACTCAATATTTTTTAAATAATTTCAAAATTTTTATTATCTTGGCAGAATATTTAGTTTTTGACAGAATTGTCAGCGAAATTTACGAGTGGAATGACTAAAATTTGCTTCTGAAGAGACTTTCTAAAATATTTCTTGCTGCAACGACACCATTTTTGAGATTATTCAAAAAAACGTTTAGTCGAACGTATCGAACAAAATATCCATCTTTTTCAACAAAATTTTCTTTTCAGTGTGACAAACCATTTCGACAAATAAATCAAAAATTCTTATTTTTTGAAATCGAACATTTATTTTCTTTTTTTTCATTTTTAGATCTTCGTTGACCCAGTGTGTCAACGAGGGATCACAAAAAATAATGAGAGCGGAATATCATGTTGTAAAAAATCTTGCAATGAAATAAAAATAAAATTGATGCAAAATGAATGAAAAATTATTTTACTGAGAATCCTGCTTGGGCGCAGGACAGGCGAGGATGCTATTGAAATTAAGTTTAATGATCTTGTTTGCTCGCATGCGAAACATTCGTTGGAACGAGAATGAAGGATTTCCCATGGAAAAAGCTTGGCGGATGGATAATAGTGACGAGCGAAGAATGTGCAAGCTTTGAATTAACTTGGTAACGTTTTTACGTCGTTATGAAAAAAATCCTAGTCAGAGCTCAAGATTCCAGGCTCCAGTGGCTTGATTCCATAAATATATTTCAAAATTGAAAGCAAGTGCATCCTGCGAGCTACAGACTGCAATTTTCATCGAATAGCACTGGCAAAGTCCAGAGCATAATGAAATTTTTCAAATAGTTGAAAACGTGCAAATGAAAAAGTTTGCAGACTGAGGGATTTGAAAATTCCAATGACGGACATGAAAAATCGAGGCCTAGGTTCGTGGAAAGAATTTTTAGCAGGCAACGACTTGGGCAGCCAGTATTTTTGATTTTACGAAAAATCAAAAGAGTTGCTCACCTGGATGCGTTTAGACTCATCCTGCCGTTTGACAGTGACTTCCGAATATTTGGGAGGGTCCGGATGATACTTTGGGGGAGGTTCGCTCTTGGGAGGATCTTCCTGATAGCGAGGAGGTCGATCGTACTGTCTGTACTTGGGAGGATCAACGAGAATGTTGCATTGCTGTCGGTTGGAGTTTTCGAGAGTGTCAGGCTGCAGTCGGTTTGTTTGATTGGCGAAGCTGACGTTGCTTTTTTGTTCTTGATGCGTGGATTTTCCGTGGGCGTGTTTGGAGCCTGCGGTTGCATTGGATTTTTCTTTTTTCTCACTTTTCTCAGAGCCTCCGGGCTGCTTCGGATCTTTTGGTTTTTCTGTGAAATTGCCTGGACCATCGATATCGTAGAAGGTCAAATCTTTGGCTTTATTGTGAAGTTTATCGATCGATGGACGGTGCGATTTTCCGTGTCGATTTTCGTGCTTCAAAGGTGGGTCGATCTGGTAAAACGTCAATTCCCTCGAATCCTGCGATTTCGATCTCGCCTCAAAGGACGATTGATGCTGCCTCTCGGGCTGCGAATGACTCCGCTCGCTCTTGTGAACGTTTTGCTCTTGCGTGTGACGCGACGAGGTCCGGCAGCTCACAGGATTCCTCACCGCGGTCCTCCCGTGATCCTGATAATCTTCGCCGTATTTAATCGATTGTCGTGGCTTGTACTTTTCCTCGAATTGAGAATAATTGTAAGTGTTGAAACCGACTTGATTAAAATTCCTACTCAAGTTCGTCGAGTCGTAATCCGTTGACGTAACGGCTTCCATGTTTATCTGCAACGAGAATAAAAATCCATTTTTATGATTAAAAACTGCCAACTCCATTTTCCTCTGCATTTCCCTCATTAAACTAACGAGGCGAATTAAATAAAATTGAAGAAACGAACGAGACGAGAAAGGTTGAAAAAAAACATTTCTCAAAAAGTCAATGAAAGAGCAAAAAAGTTTCGGCCACATTATTGGGAAGAATGAAACTCTCGTTATTTGCAACGAAACATTTTCATTTACTGCACAAGCATCGCTACACCCTCATGGGATTCGTAACAACATCGATTTCAAATCCGATACAATTTTCTCCCATATTTCCTCAGAGAAAAGCTGCTTTGTCATGTCTCCGCGAATGGACGATACACGAATACAGGGCAAGGAATCACAAGGTGCGTTATGAAGCTTTTGAAGCTTCAAATATACTTCGTCCTGCGTATATGAAGTATTTGACGATTGGATGCGAGCGTGGAGTGAAAAAAGGGTGAGAGCACAATGAAAAGAAGCAGGAGAGTGGGTTGGAGTTCGGGAGCAGGAAAGGTGAAGGACAAAAAAGTGAAAAAACACGAAGGACGAAGCAGTTCAAATAAAGGTTAAGGAATAGGACAACGAGAAAAATACAGAGACGTTGGCTGGACCACGAAGACGATGAGGTTTGCAAGGGGGNTTGGGGGGGGGGGGGGGGGGGGGGGGGGGGGTTGTAAATTGGAAAATTTTTTATTTCCTACGCGTTTTTGTTTTCCTACGCCCAAGGAAAAACTCAGGCACGACAGTAAATAAAATCCCGACGCCTCGAGGGCGTGACGTTCGTCGATTTGGTTCGTTTCCTCTTTTCGGTTATTTCGCTTTTTTTTTCTGTACGTTCGTAGTTTGGCATATTGTCACTGAAATAAGATGCTGTCGTAGGTTCCGCGGCAGTGCGGAGAAGAATGACGTCGTTGGCTGCTGCCCACACATGGGCAAAGAACCTCGTGCCGTTTAAACGCGTGCGTACTGCCCGGAGGAATGATGGAGCGAGTGAAGGAGGATCGAAAAGTGTCGAGAGGTAAAAAAGTAAGAAAGAAAGAATGAAGAGCACGAAGCGAGGAAAATAAAAAGTCGAAGGATGTGTTCGCAGAGCGGATGAGCAATGAGAGACTGAGAGACGCGTTAGACGGATAATCTGCTCGCGTTGTTGAATACACCGCGACGAGAGGCCGAGCCAGCAAAACGATAGAGTTCGAGCGGCGAGTACGAAAGACCGAAAGAAAGTTCGGGGTCCAGAGAAGCAGCGAGAGAGAGAGAGAGAGAGAGAGTGAGAGAGACCGACGCGAAGCTCCCGAACCGCACGTCTCGAAAACACGGTTAGGAACCGGTTCACACCTCGGGAAGCCCGGGGTCTAACCGATTTACGATACCCGAATGACTTTCACGATGCATAACGCGTATCGTCTGCAGTTCTCAACGCGCGCGGCAATCCCGCGTGCTCCTGGAGATCCTCTGGAGGGCGACGTGATGGGAAAATGTTCCCGAGTGTCTTTTTGGAGCGTAGACGTGACGTAAAACGTGTGTCCTCTCCGTAGATCCGTATCTCGTTCAGCAGCGTCTATGCGAAGAAAAATATTCCACGAGCAAGCAGAAAATGGGAGTATCGTTGACGATTTGCACGTGGAATCCAGACGCGACTGGTACATTCGAGCTCGCGCGATCCAATCGACGCGAATTCCTGAGACAGTTTCCGATTTCTGCTTGCACGGATGCACCGCATTGGCTTCACTCGCTGCAGCGACGAGATCCGTTTGCATCTCGGCTTTGCTCGTATCGAGTAGCAGCACTACCCGCAGAGCCAGAGAAAAACAACAAGAGCTGCTCGCTATAACCGCGTGAACCGCAAACTTAGATGTACATCAGGATTCGGACCGAAAGGTTGAAAAAAAAAGCATGCGCAGCGCGGATAGTGTGCAAAAACGAACGTGCTTCTCTCAAGTATCCCTCATCATTCCGCCAACGGCTCCCTTGGCGTCCGAGCAACGATCGCGTCTCAAATCTTCGTGGAATGTTAAGAAATTTAGCTCATCACCGCGCATCCTCCATATTCCGTGGAATTCACCGCAAACTTAATGGCACACATGGTTCTTATTATCCGAACGATCTACACGATCTTCCAATGAGTTCCCTCGGATCCGGGCAACCCTGCAAGATCTTCATTCCGCTCCACATGCAGCTTTGCCATTAAAGTCCACGTCCTCTCAATAAAAGCGAAAGAAATGCTTTCGTGACCCCGCGTTTGGCGCCGGAAGGTCGAGGGCAGTTCGCTAGCTGCGTATAAACTTTTCTCATCGACTGCCAAGCGGATTAACGAATCGTAAAGACTCCCCGTTATGCTTGGCACACTGTCTGCTGCTAAGAAATCGAATCGACAGCCTGAAAAAAAAGAACGGGAAGGAAAAGTCTTTGATTTCCGCGTGTCACTGCGCGCACACGATCCCGATGGTTCGTCAACTCGCTTCGTTGGATATTACGGCAAGAGGATAAGGAATTGCCCTGCTGGAGGAGTTGTTGCGGTTAAGCATCACACAGAAGGTAATGAAGATTCCACAGCGCAGCAGAGCAGAAGCTATTGTACCGCAGAGCATCGACTCAGCATCGGAGCAGCGCAGTACTTCGCGAAGAACTTGTTGTTTATCATCTCACCTCAAATATACAATTAACATGTTGAAAAGGAGCCTGCGGAGGTGGCTCCTCGAAAACAACCTGCTCCGCCTTTCTCATCATCTTCTTCAGAACTTCTCTCCTCTTTCCACACTGCGCGTAAATACCTCGCTCGCAGTTTTCCTCGTTCGCAAGTAGTCTTGTCTGTTCTTCCAGAGTTTCCGCAGAGAGCGATACGAAGAAATGAACCTTTCGGGAAGTTATTTCAGGTCGATGAGGACTCGTGATTGCTTCACTGGAAACAACATTTTGTTGAAAAAGATTGAAATTTTGTTCGATACGTTCGATTTAACGTTTTTTCGAATAATCCCAAAAATAGTGTCAATGCAGCGAGAAATATTTTAGAAAATCTCTTCGGAAACGAATTTTTGTCATTCCACTCGTAAATTTCGCTGACAATTCTGTCAGAAACTAAATATTCTGCCAAAATAAAAAAAATTTTGAAATTATTTAAAAAATATTTAGTTCACCGTATTCAACAAAATATCGACGATTTTTAACAAAATTTCATTCCCAGTGTTGGATATAGAATCAGAATTTTTAGAGCTCCAATATCTCGCGGGATATTTTGTTACGTGCGATTTACAGAAAGCACAGACACGACGCCGCGGAGCATTCGAGTCTCTATCGGTTCGCCGGATAAATGTGAAAATGGCTCGAGTAACATACGATGCAATTTTCCGCGCTTTCGAATCGAGAAGTGCGCGGAACAGCGATCTTTGCATAAGAGTGGATAATTGAGGAGAAAATTTTGTACGGAATTTTCTTGCTCTCTCCTGCTGATATATTCCACGCTCTGTATCTCGCTCCGCGTTTTATTTTAAGCTCGAACTTGGATCACAAGTTTCCTGCTCACTCTCGCGCCGCGCGCCCAGCAGCACTTTTTCATTTTCTCGCTTTGGGGCTTCGCTCTTTCGTTGCTCTCGATTTCCTCGCGTCTATAAAATAATGAGTAGGCAGCTTGCTCGTTGGTCTGGTCATATGTACGTCGTTCGTTATATATTCGCGATATCAGCGCGGGTGAGAGTTCGAGTAACCCTGGTCAGAGGCCGAGCTGCTTGCTCGATCGTTCTCCGGGGAGCCTGCTCGCAGGTACGACTATAACAACGACCGATTTCTGGGATCAGTTTGGCGATTACGCGGATCGAGGGAAAGACGAAGGTAAAAAAAAAAAAAAAAANAAAAAAAAAAAAAAAAAAAACACGTGAAAAAAAAAATTAACGAGATTGAAACTTTCGCCAATTATCACGTAGGTGTAGTGCCGGCGTTGTACGCGATTAAACCACCCGCTTTTAATTGGCATCGTGTGTTGTTGTTGTTGTTTTTTTTTTTTTTCTTTATTTTTTAAATCTCCNNTTTTTTTTTTGTCTTTTGTATTATTGCGAGTCTCGTGTGCTTCGAGGAGATTCAATCTGCTCGAACGCTCGATTAATTAAACGGTTCATTATTATTTCTATTATTATTTTTTTACTTTTTTTTTTTTTTTTTAATGAAAACACGATTTCATTTTTACCTTCAAAGGCTGCACCGTTCCAGTCAAGCCCTTTGTGCTAATCGGATTTCCACTAAAGTATTTTTCCCACAAATTTGTCATTTTTTTTTTGATATTCAAATTTTCATGCAGATTCAATTTTCGATTATAATTAACTGTGAATATTGATCAATTATCGTACGATGCATCGCCTGAGCAAAACATTTACAAATTGGAATATTACATCGGGGAGTTTTGGACTCGATGCTGAAATTGGATCGCGAAACTCGAAGTTATTGAGTAATTAAATTTAACAATAATCGTTTAGCTTCGGAAATCCAATATTTCGGAACCTCGGCCACGCTTCATCGCTTTGTTTTTTTTAACTGTCACCGCCTTCGTGGTTTTTCATTCTTTGAAGTTACTGGCGAGAGAATTAACCAAATAAATACTTTTTCACACAATTTTGAATTTTGACAGCTCCGGACAAATATCTGAACACTGTAAACTTGCTGCGACTTGGATCGATCGTCGAAATGATTTAAAATGAATAAAAAAAAATTTCTAGATTGTTTTCGTTCTTGGGGAATACGTTTGAGGATTTTGACTGTTTGCGAAAAATTCTTTGCGCAAGGAAAGGAAGGAAACATTGTTTTCTCCCAACGAGAAAATTTTTATAAAAATTTTAACTGCTGTAATAATTGTTCGTTATTCAATGACTGTTTTTTACTCCAAAACATCTTGTTTAACATCTCGTCGCAACTAGTGGCACGTATTTATTATTTGTGAATAGCAAATGGAACGCGAAACGATTTGGATCGAAAAAAAATATGGCAATTCGCCTGTGCCAAGAGTAGTCGACATAATTGGGTAAGGAATTGGTGCATATAGCAGGGATACGATATACGGACGTCGGGCAGGTATTGCTCGCGGGGAATCGCGATAACGACGCTTCCATACTTTTCACATTGTATATACAGTGAAGCTTGTTGCGTTTATTCGCAGAAAATCCGAGACTCACTACTGTCACTTAATTGCCCAAGAGTTTCAATGCTTTTGCGCTCTCACATTACCTGCACACTGGGGGCTCCAAACCACCAAGATGCACGAAACTGTAATGCGCTAAGGAGAACGGATGGAAGGAGAAGAAACAGAAAATGAAGAAAGCGAGAGAGAAAGAGAATCTCCATGTTTATTTTTGTCATTTTGTTAATTGATTTTCTGTACCGCGATGAGTTTTCATGCAATTTCGTCAAAGTTCGAATAAAATTTGTTGAAAAAGATGAATATTTTGTTCGATACGTTGGACTAAACGTTTTTTTTCAAATTCCAAAAATTGGGTCAATGCAGCAAAAAATATTTCAGAAAGTCTCTTTGGAATCAAATTTTTGAAATTATTAAAAAATATTTTGTTCACCGTATTCAACAAAATATCGACGATTTTTAACAAAATTTCATTTCCAGTGTATGTGCCAAAAAATCGGATTAAATAAAAGTCGAATAAATCAAAGCTCATTAGGTGAATATGCTCGCATGGAAAAACTTGGATTGTGCGAATAGAAGGGAGTAGAAAAATGTTTCCATAGCCATGAGAGAGTCTGACCCGAGGCATTGTGTACGTGATAATAAATGTCTCAACCCTGCATGCCAACATCGTAACTGGATTTGCCACGTTTCCCTTGGGGGGTTTCTTCTTATTCTCTGTTGTGACTTTCACTCTCGATTATGTTGTATGGAAGCTGCTGCTCCCCAGGACCCTTAATACCACAGCATTTTGTTCGACTGACCTGCCTCACTTTTTTTTTTCTCACCAATTTGACGAAAATCTCACGAAGAATGTTCATTCCGAATTTAGCAACGAGTACCAAAAATCGAAGAAAAGTCGAAAAGAGTGACAAATAGGCTCGAAAAAAACTTTGAGGTCCGTCAGGTGATTTTTAAAAATATCTTTTCCACACTGGAAATGAAATTTTGCTAAAAATCGTCGATATTTTGTTGAATACGGAAAACTAAATATTTTTTAAATAATTTCAAAGTTTTTCTTATTTTGGCAGAATATTTAGTTTCTGACAAAATTGTCAGCGAAATTTACAAGTGGAACGACTAAAATTTGCTTCTGAAGAGACTTTCTAAAATATTTCTTGCTGCACTGACACTATTTTTGGAATTATTCAAAAAAAACGTTCAGTCGAACGTATCGAACAAAATATCCATCTTTTTTCAACAAAATTTTCTTTTCAGTGCACCAAAACTTTGAATTTCCAATAATTTCTTCTTTTTTTTTTCTCTTTTGAAAACTAATCCACTGGAAATTAAATTTCGTTGAAAATCGTCGATATTTTGTTGAATACGGTAAACTAAATATTTTATAAATAATTTCAAATTTTTTCTCTTTTTGGCAGAATATTTAGTTTCTGACAAAATTGTCAGCGAAATTTACAAGTGGAACGACTAAAATTTGCTTCTGAAGAGACTTTCTAAAATATTTCTTGCCGCACTGACACTATTTATGGGACTATTAAAAAAAAACGTTTAGTCGAACGTATCGAACAAAATATCCATCTTTTTCAACAAAATTTTGTTCTCAGTGTTCCAAAAGATTACTTTCCCTTCATCATAAGAATGAAAAAGTGTGAATTACACGCGATATTGCGAGGATATTTGCGCGGGAACCTTTTGGTTCGGGGAGTAAAAAAATGTTGCCATGCATGTAAATCTCTTGACGCAATTCTTCGGTGACCCCATCTACTCGCCCGTGGCATTAGAAATGTTTTTAGCAGTCCGCGTTCTCTCTCTTCGTGTACGTTTTCGTCTGACATTTCATTCCCGCATGCTTAGGACACGCATTGCTCATTTTTCTCCCTAAATCCTTATCTCTTCTCCGATGCTCTTGGTGGAGATGTGCAATGACGCAGAGGTTGTCGCGCGATGATTATTCAGAGTGATCGAGGGCGTTTTCCGAGCGCGGGACAAACTCAAGCGTAAGAGATTGCTTCTCTCTTTCTCCCTTTTTCTTTCTCTGCGCTCTTACAGTTGCACTCTCTTATTTTTATGGTGGTTTGGGGAGTCACTATGTCACGCGAGCTTCATCTCTTTCTCTCTGCGTCCTCTATCTTTGTATTTCCAGCGATGTGTCCTCCTTATAGGAAACGTATTTGTGGTGACAGCAGCGTGTCCTCTACCGAATCTTCGTGCCATTCCAGCTCCAATGCCCACCCACAACCCATTCATTTTCCGCGGTGTGATCTCGTCCAAATAGACGCTGTTCTTGGTTCCTTCTCGTTTTTTCTTCATTATATAAAAAGATTTTAGTCACAGGGCGTCAGTGAGTCTGCTCGACGATGAAAATCCATGAAACTACGAATTTTTCGCAAGATTTAATTATTTATGCGCTTGGATGGATCGATTTTTTCGAACGAACAATAATTGCACTGAAAAGAAAATTTTGTTGAAAAAGATGGATATTTTGTTCGATACGTTCGACTAAACGTTTTTTTGAATAATCCCAAAAAAGTGTCATTGCAGTAAGAAATATTTTAGAAAGTCTCTTCAGAATCAAATTTTAGTCGTTCCACTCGTAAATTTCGCTGACAATTCTGTTAGAAACTAAATATTCTGCCAAAATAACAAAAATTTGTAAATTATTCAAAAAATATTCAGTTTACCGTGTTCAAAAAAATATCGACAATTTTTAACAAAATTTCATTTCCAGTGAAGGAGCTGGAGGAATTCTTGGGTCCAGCATCTTTCCCTTGTACAGCATTCACGAGGATTCTCTCGAGTCTCTTTCCAAACGACTTTTTCCTTGATCCTTCGCAGATCTTCCTGAACCTGGGACTTGCTCCAACTTTTTTGTCTTGTTGCACTTCGATATAATTGAGTGGAGTGTAATCCATTGACATTTAATTAATCGTGCTCGAGTCAGCTCTACCGGCGAGCATCTCGATGCAAAAATTTACTCGCTAATCTTCCTCCACGAGTTCTCTTCGTGAATTCAAGGAAAGTCTCATCGGACTATTATCTCTAATTGCAAAAGTACAAATCGTTATTTCTTGGCTTTGAAAAATTATGCAAGGAACGCGTTCGTCGGCACTGAGGAATATTTATTGGCCAGCGAACATGGTGGACAACCCGAGAGCTCGAGCAGTCTCTCCTTCGCGAACTAGTTCAGTGTCGTCCTTGATCCCTTATCCTTTTTAGCAGAAGTTTCGTGTCCACATACGTGGGAATAAGCTTGACGAGCAGGCAGAAGAGAGAAAAACATGGGAGGCAGGTCACGAACCTTTTAAAAGCCTCTCCTGTTATCCTTGGAGGATTCCCAAAGGACACTCTTATCTCTAGCTCATACATGCGCTTGGCTTGTTGATCTTGGAAGAGCCGTGAGCTAACCACCAGGGAGGAAGCATAAGGGATGTTCTAGACAGGAGCAGGACAGATGGAGAAACAGAGAGAGAGAGAGAGAGAGAGAGAGAGAGAGAAACGAGAGGAAAGAAAAAGAAGAGAGGAAGATGGATGAGAGCTCGATGAACGTTCCGTTATTCTGACACCAGTGAAAATATGTTGTAACCGGACTAGAGGATAGAAGCGTATGACATGGAAAAGGGCGAACTAACAAGCTCGAAACTGTTCGTACTGAGGAGGTTATCCATGGAGTAGCAGGAGGTGAAATGGGAATGATGGAAAGTGGTGCAGGGAAGAGAAAAGAAGAAAGCTCCTGTTGAGGATAAGACGACAATCCGTTGGGCAAACGCGGTCGTTTGGTACAGTGAAGAGCAGCAGCAGCTCGGCGGAGGGTTAAGGGCAAGGATTTGAGTTGAAGCTTGTGTAATGGTAGCTGCGAATCTCAATGGCAAATGGGGCTACTTGGAGAAGGCAGCAGCAGCAGTAGCAGATTTTCCACTGGCCGTCATCCTGTTTGGGTGAAGGATTTGTCTACCTCGCTGTGGTATTCCGCTGATGATATACAAAGCTTCGCTAAAAATCCTTGAAGAACTGAAGCGAAAGGTGGTGCATGAAAAAATGCTCCCGACAAATCTCCGGATGTAACAACATCCTGGAGAAAAATCGTTTTGCCAAATTTTTGCAAGCACGAGGAGCTTGACGAGCAGATTGAGCCTCCAAAGTTCGTAGCGATTTTGAGAAAATTGTTTGCAGCGTGTTTTTCACTGTAATTTCCACCAGGAACTGTGGCAGCTCGGGAACGAGATGATCCGAGGCACACGAACAATCTAACAAGCGAAAAATAAAAGAAACAGCAGCAGCTCGTGTACACGTGTTGAAAATGTCAAAGTCCCTCAATGCTCGTTAAGAGATTTTCTCGCATGCTCTAGTCACGAGCTTTTTCGCGGATCAAGACTGTGCGCCGCGACGACGACGACGTGATGAGCTGCTGCCGAGCAAGGGTCGACGAACGAAACCTGCTGCTGCTGCTCTCGCCCTCGCACCGCCTGCTCACGATGCTGCTGGTGCCGAGAGATGAGCAAGATAGCGACCAAGTGGCTCCGCAGACTCGGCCTTCGTTAGGAAACGTCATCCAGACACCTGGTGCACGATATTACGTCCTTGCAATGTCACACACCCACCCACACGAGCCCGAGAGACTTTTCTCTCGCTTTGCTCTCTTCACCCCCCCCTCCCTCCTCCTCCTCGACAACCATAACATTTTCATTCGCCCTTTCCATTCCCACATAGCGTTAGCTTGCTGCTGGAAAAGAGTGAATTGAAAAAACAGAAAACAGAGTGCGCCAGAACGATTTCAATGACGGATGGGATTGTCAGGGTGTGCGTGCACCCCCATGCTATTTATTGATGGACGTACTCTTTCAGTATCAAGCCTTTATTATATTTCACACTGTTGCGATACATTCGTCCAGTCAGATTCCCTTTCACACGAAAAAANAAAAAAAAAAAAAAAAAAGAAAAAAATATTTTGCAGCCCCGAAAGATGTGTCAATTCACATTCGTTGAATTTTCAATGTAAACAGCGCTCTTAAGCTCTTCCAATCAGCACTACCACGTCCCATTATTCTACAGACAGCTTTGCTATATTTTTACTTTCACATGCGGCACACAATTCTTTACGAACGATCGACAATGAAAATTGAACCTCAAACGGACAGCTTGACAATGAACGTGTTCGATTAATCGTTGAATCTAAAACGCGCTCGTGTGACCGGGAATTCTAAAAAATGATGAAACTGCGTTAAATTTTTTAAATATTACGATCCGTGCCTGATTTTCTTTGCAAAATTGAATGAAAAATATTGCAAAGGCTCTCGGAGGAAAAATTGAAAAAACAACCAAGAGGGCGATTATATTGTGCGGACTCTGTCGATCGGACGAGCTGAATCGATTTTAAGAAATTCTCGATCATAAATCATCGAGGAATTTGGAGCGATGTGCTCGGCGGAATAGCGTTTTGGAGAGGGTTAGCGTTGCTTAGGTTCTTGTTAGTCAGAGGGGTGGAAAAAAGTCGTTTCGTTGAATCACGAAAACACACCCTCGTGTGAGTTGAAGCCACCGGGCACATGATTTATCGGTTATTGTCGGACAGGACGTGCGTGGAAACAGCAGAGAAGAGAAAAAATGAGGATAAAGGCGTCGCTGTGTGTTCATCGTTATTTTTTTCCTTCCCTCATCTCTGGCTGGCTGGCCAGTAGCAAGTTTTGTCAAAATTGAGGAAACCTGTGTATTCGTAACCAATGACTTTGCGATCATCGCGAGGTCTATCGCGACACGAGAGCATTTCCAACTTTTTACAGACTCTCGATGCTGGATACTCGCGAGTTTCTTTCGCAAACGCAAGGAAAATGGGGAAGAGCGAGGGGAATAATGAGAAGAATTGAGTGCATCAGTTATCCCTGTTTTTGCAAAAATCATCGACGCCTCTTCGCCAACGTCTTCTCAACTTTGTGCTTTTATGCCTCGAGCTTCCTCGCAGACGAGGCAAAGCCAATGAGAAAAAATAAACACAAAGACTTGGGATTAGAGATCGAAGAGAAAGAACCAACGAATGGCAAGCACCCAGAGGACAGAGAGGAGGGATCTTGATGGATTTAAGCCCTAACCAGTTTTCGATTACTGATCATCCTGCTTCTTCAGTTTTCCTTCCCTCTCTTCCTCCTCCTTCTTTTCCAACACACACACACATACAGCTCACGATAATCCATTATAGTTCTTGCTCAAATCCTTCACTGAGGTAAAGCTCGTACGAATGACTCTGAGCAGAGTGCAAGAAAGAGAATTCTTGGCTTTTATCGTTTCTTCCAGTCAAGCTGGTAGTGACTCTTTGGTTTTGCTCGAATTTATCGTCACTGATATATTCGCCATGAATCGTTTATCATCGGAATCCTATTCCCAGAAGTCTGTGAGACTCGTCGATAAATGTTTAAACAAAATGTTGGTAATGGAAAATTCAATTTCAATACAGTGGGAATGAAATTTTGTTCAAAATCGCCGATATTTTGTTAAATACGGTCAACAAAATATTTTTTAATAATTTCATAATTTTCATTATTTTGGCAGTATATTTAGTTTCTAACGGAATTGGCAGCGAAATTTACGATTGCAACGACTACAATTTGCTTCTGAAGAGACTTTCTAAAATATTTCTTGCTGCATTGACACAATTTTTGCAATTTCAAAAAAACGTTCAGTCGACCGTATCGAACAAAATATTCATCTTTTCCAACAAAATTTGGTTTCCAGTGTACCAAANTTTCTAATGGAATTGTCAGCGAAATTTACGAGTGAAACGACAAAAATTTGTTTCCAAAGAGACTTCTGAAATATTTTTTGCTGCATTGACACAATTTTTGGAATTTCAGAAAAACGTTTAGTCGAACGTATCGAACAAAATATTCATCTTTTTCAACAAAATTTCGTTTTCAGTGTATCGAAACTTTGAATTTCCAATAATTGCTTCTTTTATTTTTCTCGTTTGAAAACTAATACACTGGAAATTGAATTTCGTTGAAAATCGTCGATATTTTGTTGAATACGGTAAACAAAATATTGTTTTAATATTTTCAAAATTTTTGTTATCTTGGCAGAATATTCAGTTTCTGACAGAATTGTCAGCGAAATTTACGAGTGGAACGACTAAAATTTGCTTCTGAAGAGACTTTCTAAAATATTTCTTGCTGCATTGACACAATTTTTGGAATTTCAAAAAAACGTTTAGTCGAACGTATCGAACAAAATATTCATCTTTTTCAACAAAATTTTGTTTTCAGTGTATTAACAGCAATTAACGGTGAGGATCGAGACCGTAAAATAAGTGAAAATAACGATCCACTCGAAAATGCAGCTCGAAATATTTTTTCTCGAGCACTGCGAGGTGAAAAGCCAAAAAGTTACAAACCCGACGAATGATTTATTCGAAACTTAATAAAAGGTTCGCCCCGTCTTTTCAGCTCCCAATGGCCTCGCTGTTCTCGAGGATATATGAGGGACGACGCAGTTCCATTGTTTGTTTGTTCGCGAAAAGTTGTTCGGTTGGAAAGCCAAGAAAATGTAAAGTGAAAGGAAGAGTGAAGGATACCAAGAGGATCGCGAGTCTTCCCGCGATTGTAAATGAAACAGATGATCTTGAAATCTCGAATGTTCCTTCATCTGGAAACTCTAGAGTCTACGAAATTAAAAAAAAAAAAGAAAATAAATCGATGAGCAATTTTAACTTGAAAAAAAACGCAAGTTTTTTTTTTCCAAGTTAAAATTTCGAAATTTGAAATTTTGTAAAGAAGAACAGATGAAATGATTCTGAAGAATTGTTCCATGTGGAAAAGCCCATAGCACAGGTTCCTTCGGGATATTTACACGCACTCTTGTACGCAAAAGTTGGCGCTTCTTGTCGAGCAGGGGTTCGGGAAAAAGTATATGAACGCGTGGTGCGCAGGCCCTTTAATCTTCACGGATCAAAACGACGTCGCGGGGTGAAAGGAGACGCGCGAGAGAGAGAGAGAGAGAGGGTTGAAGGGAACGACGATATGGGGGGATGGAATCGAGAACAGCCATAGACGGAAAACGGTGCCTCTCTGTAAGCCTCGAGGACCCCGATTGCTTCGTGTATTCGAGTGGAGAACGAGAGAAGGAGAGAATGAGAGAGAGAGGGAGAGAGGAGGCAGAAGCTAACAGCATTTCAAAGGAGGGTCCCGCAAAGAAAATTGCATTGTAATTAAAACCTTGCCACCTTTCACGACGACACAATATCATGGAGAATCTATAGAGAGCCGACTGCGTTCTCTGATATAAAAAGAAACTCGAGAATGGAAAGGGTTAGAGAAAATGAGAGTTGAATGAGTCGAATATCGAAGGATAAGATTTGCGCATATATATAGAGCGAGAGTAGAGCGAGAGAGCCACAGATTATCCCACAATGCGAAAGAACGTTGTGATCAAACGATTCAAAGTGTTTTCCTTTTTTCTTTTTTTTATTCCTCCTTCTGCTTCCCTGCCACACACTAGAATCGAACAACACTGTGCGTTTCGTTCCAATCCAAGTGTCGAGTCCGTTTATTATCATTGTCTGCGTGTGTAAAGCTGCCCAAATTACGACGATTGTTTGGCAAGATGAAAGGAGCGATGGTGTGAAAAATTCATGAAGACATTTTTTAATTCGCCACTGGAAAATGCGACAGCGAATCAATTTCCATGCTCCTTTTTTTTTTTGAGGAAAGTTTTTATTAATGAGAAGATTTTTCGAGTGTTTCGACAAGGGAAAGTGATTTTTTCCCCCTGAATTCAAAGCTTTGTTGTTATTGTTATGGGGGGAGTGAATTGAGCGCGTGGATAATATGCAAATTTATACAATTCAACGAAAACGATCGCTGGGGGATTATTGCGTTTTTTTCGTTTTTTCAGCGGAAATGATTTTTTTTTTTTTTTATTCATTCAAATCCCATGAAAAAACTATCGAGTGATGGAGAAATTGTACACGCACTTTTTTTCTGGGTTTTTCATAAACCAGTGGGAAGAGCAACGACGTTCGGTACGTCGGAAGTTTAATTGTATTTTAACGAGTATTGCAAGAAGCCTCACCCTCTGTTGCTGCTTCCTATTCTTCGCCCCCTTGCTCAGAGGACGATTTCTTCCAATACAAAATCTCCTTCCCTTCTTACCTTCCAGGATCATGGATTTTTTACTCCGCGCTCCGAGACGTTACCTTTTTCCTTATTATTCTTTTCTATATACCTTCATTTTTCTTCTAGTTCATTTCCAGTCTACGAAACGAGAGACGTTGTGCCATCACGATCGAACGCGATTCTCCTGTTTTTTCTGAAAATCGTATTCCGTTTTTCTCGATCGACAGGAAGTGGGAGTTCAATCAGTTTTACTGCGAAATCTCATATCGATGGTGATCGGAGTGTTTCGTCAATGTGAATTTCTGGAGCGATTTTTAATCGTCACGATGTTCGAATTATTGAACGTGTTTTTGTAAAATACAAGCGACTATAAACGCTTTATGGAAAAATACTTTGAAGCACACTAACTGAGTATTATTGACAATAAATAATTGATGATTTTCTCAGAGAGTTATTTTATGCTTGTGACAACTTTCCATATCACTGAAAACAAAATTTTGTTGAAAAAGATGGATATTTTGTTCGATACGTTCGACTAAACGTTTTTTTTTTTAATAATCCCAAAAATAGTGTCACTGCAGCAAGAATTATTTTAGAAAGTCTCTTCGGAAGCAAATTTTAGTCGTTCCACTCGTAAATTTCGCTGACAATTCTGTCGGAAACTAAATATTCTGCCAAAATAAAATAAATTTTGAAATTATTTAAAAAATATTTAGTTTACCGTGTTCAACAAAATATCGACGATTTTTAAGAAAATTTCATTTCCAGTGCAAGGTTTCCCTCACAATTTTGCTACTTCGTATTTCCCTCGTTTGTTCGAACAAATTTGTTGTTTGGAAAGTAGGAATTGGATCCGAGTCGGAGTTTGGTTATAACGAGACGACGAAGCAGCGTATTTAACGCGAATGCATAGTTTTTTCTCATGGGGTCATGTAGACGCATTTTTGAAACATTTTTTTTTTTTTCGTTTTTTTTTCCGTACGAGTGTGCTCCGGGCGCTGAAACATCAACAACGTATCTTCTCTATAAAGACGAAGCGAAGCGTACAATCTAGACAAATTTTCTTTTCGCTCGACAAACTCTCGCAGCGCGAAAGAAAGGAATAAAAAAGGGAGCGAGAAATTGTACGGCCCAGCGTCTAAGAAAGTGAGAGCAGGAGCGACGCACTGCATGGCTTCGACACACTGGCTGCTGCGGCGATGCTTTTCATTCCCTACTCGCTCTAGACACTCCGCACCTCGTTGTGTCATCCCTCCGTTGCACACTCAACTCCCACGCAGGAGGCAACACGATGCTGTATGCCAGGATGGAAATAGGAGAGAAGAAAAAACAGGCAGATACGAAATACATACGAAAAAAGAGGCAGATAGGAAGCGAGAGGAGCAAGCAGCTTTATCTCGTTGCATTATGCTCGCCTAACACGCGTGACCTGAGCTGCATAACGCGGCAAGAAGGTGAACATGGCTTACGTACATAACACACTAATACATATAATTTCCACGTCAGGCTAGTCTCGCGTTTCGTCCTCTCGACAAGAAGCAAAGACGACGACCGCGCGCGCGTCAACCCCGAGAAAAGAGTCGCTCTCATTTTATCTTTTTCTGCTGCTACAAATAACACAAAACTTCTTGTATAACGAGACAGTGTGCTGCTCCTATTGCGAAATGTGAAAACCGAGATTCCGTACGCAGCAGAGTTGCCGAGCATCGCGGGAGTTGTCAGAATTATTAACGCTCCACTATTCTTTACAGACTTTTGTTTGCCCTAATGCTCCGTCAATAGCTTCTTGCTCCTTCAAACTTCTTCGGACTGCTCATTGCTACATTCTGCGAGGAAGATTTAAACACAAGTCCAGGGTCCTGATAAATATTTGAGGCCAGATCTTGGGGGCGAATTTTAAAAATTCCAGATCGAAACACGGAGCTCGCGTTTTTTTTTTACTTTATGGGCCAGTTCCTTTTCCAGGGGCAGCAAAAATCTGACCACGAATAGACCTGGTCCTTTCTAGAGTTCTTAATAAACAAAAAAATATTCAAATCTGCTAATTATTTTGTTTTTTCGAACTTTTCAACGTTCTTTGAATTTTTTTCGGGCAAAAAGTCTGATTGACTAATTTTCTGGTTCTCAGGAGCTCAGGTTTTTCTTTTTTTTTTACTTTATGGCCCAGTTCCTTTTCCAGGAGCAGCAAAAATCTGACCTCGAATGGACCTGGGCCTTTCTAGAGTTCTTAATAAACAAAAAAATATTCAAATCTGCTAATTATTTTGTTTTCACGAACTTTTCAACGTTCTTTGAATTTTTTTCGGGCAAAAAGTTTGATTGACTAATTTTCTGGTTCTCAGGAGCTCAGGTTTTTCTTTTTTTTACTTTATTGGCCAGTTCCTTTTCCAGGAGCAGCAAAAATCTGACCTTCAATGGACCTGGGCCTTTCTAGAGTTCTTAACAAACGAAAAAATAGTCAAATCTGCTAATTATTTTGTTTTCACGAACTTTTCAACGTTGGTTGAATGTTTTTTTCGGGCAAAAAGTTTGATTGGTAATTTTTTTTCTCAGGTCCTCGCAGAAATATGGAAAAGCTACACGCTATTCCGCAATCTGTGAACTTTAAGATTCGATCGCACCCTTCCTTCTTTCTCGATTCGATAGTATAGCTGAGCACAGCTCGGCCCGTTCCCTACGGCGGAAATCCCTCGAACTCCGCCTAATGGCCCGAGAGACAAACGGCGCAACGATCACGGCGAGAGCATCGCGCACAACATGGAGAGAAGGATCACGAGAGAATGAGATGGAGAGTGAGCACGTGGCGTCTATAAACGTTCCGGCATAACTACTTCGTACAATCTACCCCCTTAACGTTGCGTGCCGATCCCGATGATTTAATTCCGGGGACTCATATCTTCCTCGATTGGGTGCGCACTAACTTTTCGATCAGACTGCCGCCAAATTTCTTCGCTTCCAAAAGAGTCAACACGATAGCTGGCAATGAGAAAAACCGTCGCAAGAGACAAATGAAATTGTGTTGAAAATCGTCGATATTTTATTGAATACGGTAAACTAAATATTTTTTTGAATAATTTCAAAATTTTTGTTATTTTGGCAGAATATTTAGTTTCCAACATAATTGTCAGCGAAATTTACGTGTGGAACGACTAAAATTTGCTTCTGAAGAGACTTTCTTTCTTGCTGCAAGGACACAATTTTTGGGATTATTCAAAAAAACGTTTAGTCGAACGTATCGAACGAAATATCCATCTTTTTCAACAAAATTTTGTTTTCGGTGTACCAAAACTTTGAATTTCCAATAATTTCTTCCTTTTTTTCCTCTTTTGAAAACTAATACACTGGAAATGAAATTTCGTTGAAAACCGTCGATATTTTATTGAATACGGTAAACTAAATATTTTTTAAATAATTTCAAAAATTTTCTTATTTTTGCAGAATATTTAGTTTCTGACAGAATTGTCAGCGAAATTTACGAGTGGAACGACTAAAATTTGCTTCTGAAGAGACTTTCTAAAATATTTCTTGCTGCAATGACACTTTTTTTGGGATTATTCAAAAAAACGTTTAGTCGAACGTATCGAACAAAATATCCATCTTTTTCAGCAAAATTTAGTTTCCAGTGTGGTTGTTTGCTGAAAATTGCCACGACTCAGAAATTTCGTCTGCTTGATTATCCTCAGGGAATGCAGTTAGTGACCTCAAGCATAGTTCACGTTTTATTCACACATCCTGCTCTTTATTACGTTCTATTTGCACCGGAATATCGATGATAGCGATAAAATGTGCTGGCCTGTGAGCCGGAAACTATCGGAATACTGTTAATCCAAAATAGGATCCCTCGAATTTATCGGAGTAAAGTCACGAGAAGAATGACGGGGGATGAGGATACGAAGGTACGTGAATAAGTTAATTAACAACGTATCCTTCCGATATATCGGACAATGGAGGAATTTCAACCTGTGGTTTCACAGCAAGGAACAAAAAGTTTCCCCGACGAATATTTTCCACATTATCGTTGCATCGATCTGAACGGAGGGTGGAATTTTTTTCAGACAAAAATTTGAAGAATTCGAGGCTGTAAAGGAAAAATTTAATTGTCAGAAAAACGAGCAACAAAATAATCTGCTGTTAGTCCGATTTTCAACAAACACAAACAGCTCTTGAACGTTCCTGACGAGAAGGTCACAAGTAGTTGAATGTTCACAAAAGTTCGAAACTGCCCACTCGGCGGAGTGTCTGATTATTTCTGTCAGAGCTTTTTGAAGTGACGAGAGAAAAATCGTAAAAAAAGAACTTAAAGACAGTGGACGAAAAATGACAGAGTCTCGAGGAAAAGAACGATGAGAAAGTTTCTCGACAAGAAACCCCATTACATTTCAGCTTCCACATTCAATGGGACACAAACATGGCGGCTTTGGGAACTTCTCTATCGGGAGAGTTTACCCAACCGCAAGGGAGTATGATTTATAATAACACTGGAAATGAAATTTTGTTAAAAATCGTCGATATTTTGTTGAATACGGTAAACTGAATATTTTTTAAATAATTTCAAATTTTTTGTTATTTTGGCAGAATATTTAGTTTCTAACATAATTGTCAGCGAAATTTACGTGTGGAACGACTAAAATTTGCTTCTGAAGAGACTTTCTTTCTTGCTGCAATGACACAATTTTTGGGATTATTCGAAAAAACGTTTAGTCGAACGTATCGAACAAAATATCGATCTTTTTCAACAAAATTTGGTTTTCAGTGAAGGAATCAGGGTACAAATCCTTTATTACTTCGATGGTAATGTTTTGGACCACGAGAGGCTGCAGGCTCGTTGTAAAGTGCAAAAAAAAAAGATTTTACTCCCACGCTTTAGAGTTTATTCAAAAATTCACATGAAGCTTTTTTGACAGTGATTTTTTCAAAATTTCCTTCGAATGCTGAAGCGACGTCGATGCAAAGTGCAACTTTGGCAAACACCGGAAAAAAACGAGTCAATGGGAAACGTTTTTTCGCGAGAAAGATTGTCCGGAAAGGTCCAACGAGGGCAGGAAAAACGTGGCAGCGTTTAGGAGTAGATCAGTCTCGTGCTAATAGCACGACGTGTCAGGGGATGGTTAGGTCGATGCGATAAATAAAAGTCGCGGTGTTGGAAGTGCAGCGATAAGAACGCTTATTTTTATCGCGTGTCGATGTTGGCGAGGGTTGAATGAAGTGATGAGAGTGTGTGGGGAGAAAAACAAAATAAGACAAAGAGGGGATTGAAGCTCCGGAGGTTCGATACGCTGCTATCGTAATTCACTGAGAGCTCATTCGTTCCCCTGCGGAAAGCATCGAGGCTCCGAAAGCATGCTCGTGAGTCAACAGTCGCAGGGCAAGGGCAGCAACTAGGACGTTAAAGAATGTCCTTTGGCTTCTATGTGTTCTCGCACAGGCGAGTGGCCTGTATGACAAAAGTCAAAAGAGCACGATTCACTCTTTTTAAAGCAGGAAAAATCGTTACATACGCCTGTCTCATCCAAAGCCTCGGAAGTGGAGGCTCCGGGTGTGCGATTCACAAATCTCCCTAAGAAAATCCACCCCTATGGAGACAGAACTCGTGTCTGGAGCTGTTCTCATTCTTTTCTCGGAAGTCGACTGATGAGAAATAAAGTGGGCGTAAATTTAGTCTCTCTTCTCGCTCGCTCTCTCATTCGTTCAATTTCTTTCTCACATTCAACATCCCTATCCGCGAGGGCACAACGTTTTACTTGCGATTTCTCTTTCTCTCTCTCGCTCGTTTTTTTTTTCTAGTGGGTGATCGCGTAACTGGGCTCACGAGAGAAAATCCTAAAGAGTATTTACGCTGCGCCCACTACTTGTCACAGAAATATCCGACTTCCGTATCTTTCCACCCCACGAACTTTGTAACTGGAGCCTGCACACCGAGAAGAATCCAAAAGACCAAGGCATTGCGAAGGGAGACAACGAAAAAGGCGGGGGAAACGTTACGGAGTGATAAAGAAAACCAAAACGAAAAAAACGAGAGGGTGGGCATAGAAAAATAACCGCACAATCATCCCTACTGTGTGAGGCCGTTAACCACGTTACGGAATCGACGATAGAGACGTATAAAAAGTGATGGGAGTCAAGAGACCGAGAGTCGCACAGGAAATGGCAAATAAATCTCTCCACTGACGAAATCGTCGCGATTGAGACAAGATTTATTCGAAAGGAGTTTGTGTCACTTGGTGGTTATTGTTTCAAGGGACTGGAGAATCTTTGAGGACGAGCCTGCAGAACGAAAATATTTTTTTTCCCCGCAAACTAAAAAGTTTTTTGAAAATTTTTTATAATTCACTATTTTTGGGATTTGTCACGTTCGTGGGCCCTGACGTAATAAAATTTATTTCGTTTACCAATTAAATCAATTTGCTCCTCCAACTCGACTGCATTATTATTTTCAAACACATTTTCCTGGGAATTTCCTTGTTTTTCCTTAGGAAATAAAAAAATACGATTTTTTTTTGTAGCAGAAAGCGAAATGAAATTCTAAGGGTGTTGGGGATAATTGGTTCTGGCATTTCAACTTTTCTCCTGCGTCTGGGCGACGAAACTCCTGGGCTTTTCGCAGCAGAGCGAGCAATCAATCAATCCTCTGTCGTCGTCCATAGACTTTTGTTTCTCATCTTGTATATAAAGACAATCGGAAATCCATAATGATAGAGTGTACGAACTCGACGAGTATAAAGTTGACGCCAAGTGCGTAAGGGCGAGAGCGCAGAGTCGATGCGGAAGAAAGAGAAAGAAATAAGCAGCAGGGAAACGAAACATTTCGTATTCCCAGGAAGTCACGTCATATTTCTCTTCCACGCGTTGCTTGATGTACCGACTGGCGCGTACTGGGACAATAATTTATTCTTTGTCTGACAGTGTGGACGATATTCATTGCGATACGTATAAGATTCTCTGCAGCATAAATTCCTGTTCGCACCCCTAAGCCGCGTACACCGTAAACCTCACACGAAACTTTGCTGTTTTCATGCAGATGTCTAAGTACATATATTTCAGTTCGTCTCCTTCTCTCGCGTTACTTCTCATTTTCTCTTCGCATTGTCAAAACTTGTGATGCGTGAAAATGAATACATAGACGAATAATCGTATAGCAACATTTTCCCTCCATTTTTCTTCAACTTGGATCCAAACTTTTTGACGACGACGGTGTTAAACTGAAAACTAAATTTTGTTGAAAAAGATGGATATTTTGTTCGATACGTTCGACTAAACGTTTTTTTGAATAATCCCAAAAAAGTGTCATTGCAGCAAGAAATATTTTAGAAAGTCTCTTCAGAGGCAAATTTTAGTCGTTCCACTCGCGAATTTCGCTGTTAGAATGGCTGAACAGAAATATTTGGAAAATAACTCGCAAGTCCTGAATTTTGGTTTCACATAAATCTTCGAGGTGTCGAGACAGCCCCAATGGAAATCTACTCAAGAGACATTCCAACCCTCCTCATATGTGGCAAACATAATGATATAAATCGTCGTGTATCATGTTGACACGTCACAATCATGGTCTGTTTTTATTCAGTCAATTAATTTATTCTTCCGCCCCCTCGATTTGTCAGCTAATGAGGAAAACAGACGAAGATTGATTAATTTCTGTCTGACAAAAAAAGATGGACCGATCGAATATGTCGTTGCGAGGCACTTAAAAAATTAAATAATCAACAAAATATTGTTGGAAAATATCGATATTTCATTCGATACGTTTGACTGAACGTTTTTTTGAATAATTCCAAAAATTGTGTCATGGCAGCAAGAAATAATTTATGAAGTCTCTTCGGAAACAAATTTTAGTCGTTCCACTCGTAAATTTCGCAGACAATTCCGTTAGAAACCAAATTTACTGCCAAAATCGACGAAAATTTTGAAATTATTTAAAAAATATTTAGTTTACCGTGTTCAAAAAAATATCGACGTTTTTAACAAAATTTCATTTCCAGTGTAGATGTTCGAGGAAATTTATTCTTCAAATTTCACCCAGACGTGACCCCTTAAATCGATCCAGTTTGCAGGCTCCCTGATGGTCCAAAAATAAGTTGCCCAGGAGTCGAGACGCGAATGGAAGCATGAAAAATTATCTTACTTTGAATTAATTGAGGAGGTCGACGTTCTTTTTAAATGCAAATGTTGAATCATTTGATTTTGTTAGAAAAAAATCTCTCTGCCGTACATTGGCACGAGTTGGAAGAGAAAATGTGAATAAATGGACTTGGAAGTGAAAAGAGTCGATGAAATAGCTCTCGGGAGCGAGGACAGGAAGAGCGAGACTTTTTATTTTTATGCGACACAAAGTAGCACTTTGCCAAATGACCCGAATCTTATTTTTTTGATAGGGGCGCGGAACTTTGAAAGCCGGCAGTACACTCGGGACGATCGTGTGAAAATCGAGACCGCAGGGTGAGCCGAGGCTCGTCAAACACCTCGAACGTCTTTTTCGAGAGTCTCGAACAAAAAAAATAAATCCCTACGAAGCAAAAAGCATTCCGAGGGCGCCTGCGGATAGCGGAGGGAATCTCAATGGGTCACATTAAGGCTCAGGAACCACGAGAAAAATTGTTCTCGTCATTTGTCGTGCAGTCGATCAACCAACTCAAAAGTGCTGAATGTCGAATTTCGTGCCTTTCCAGTCCGAGAGCCAACACTGCAAATTAAATTTCGTTAAAAATCGTCGATATTTTGCTGAATACGGTAAACTAAATATTTTTTTAATAATTTCAAAATTTATGTTATTTTCGCAGAATATTTAGTTTCTGAAAGAATTGTCAGCGAAATTTACAAGTGAAACGACTAAAATTTACTTCTGAAGAGACTTTCTAAAATATTTCTTGCTGCAATGACACTATTTTGGGATTTTTCAAAAAAAACGTTTAGTCGAACGTACCGAACAAAATATCCATCTTTTTCTACAAAATTTCGTTTTCAGTGGCACCAAATCTTTGAATTTCCAATAATTTCTTCTTTTTTTTCTCGATTGAAAACTAATACACTGGAAATGAAATTTCGTTGAAAATCGTCGATATTTTGTTGAATACGGTAAACTAAATATTTTTTAAATAATTTCGAAATTTTTATTATCTTGGCAGAATATTTAGTTTCTGACAGAATTGTCAGCGAAATTTACGAGTGGAACGACTAAAATTTGCTTCTGAAGAGACTTTCTAAAATATTTCTTGCTGCAATGACACTATTTTTGGGATTTTTCAAAAAAACATTTAGTCGAACGAATCGAACAAAATATTCATCTTTTCCAACAAAATTTTCTTTTCAGTGTAATTGTCATATAAACATTTACTTAATTATATATTCATTTATTTTTTTATTTATTTGTTTGTTTGTTTTTTTTTCTTCATTTTCGTTGCATTTATTGGAATATCATTTGTTCGTAAAAGGCTGCATGAGTTGAATGTGTTTCCGATAATTAAGGAATTAAGTTGCATTCGTTACCGACAGCCAAAAGTTTTTTTTTTTTTCGATTCTTTGACGCGCAGCTTTGGTAGCTCACTTTTTGCTCGTGAGCCTGTTTTTTTTTCTCCACGCTTCAGCCTAAACGGAGACATGGGCCAAAGCACTTGTCTAATTGAATTTTTGACACCCGAACATTTCATTTTGCGACGAGAACGAAGACAAAGGCCGCTTTTTTTTAATTATCGCATTTTTTTTCACGCCGACCCTGTCTCCCTTTTTTTTTGCCATCATGAGACACCCTTCCAGCGAGACCCTTGTATCAATCCTCTCGCTCTCCCTCCCTGCGTACTCTTCGGAGCTCGTGTATGACTTCCCCAGGACTCGTGGGTTGTCCATGCTGCTCTCGCGTAAACTCGAATCCCCAAATTAAATGAAGCATTCATAAATTCCCTGGATGAATCTTCTCGCTACGCGTCCTCATTCCGACGAAAAGAAAAATAGATGCTTCGTATCTTCCTTCGTCGCTTTTCCTGCAGCTTCAAGCTTCAACGTTGCCTACAAGCCTTTTTTTTAATTCGGTATCCTGGTCGTTTGTCGGTATTCCTCCCTGGTTCATACTTTACTCTGCTATATACATTGGACCCAGCAAAAGCATAACAGCGACAGCACGAACACTCTATAGACATGGCCACTGCTGCTCCCCCTCTTGACTTGTTGCAGAATTTCTCAGTTCCCTAGCTTTTCGTCCTTAAGCAAAGTTTAACGGTACAGTCACTTCACTCAAACAATTCAGAACATTTTGTTTTTGGACTGAATTTTTTTTTCTCTGGCAGTTCGACGTGAGCCTCTCGGGTTAATTTCTAATTAATGTTTTCCACGTTGATTTAATTGCAGTAACGATAATTAGTGTAAGAGAGAGAGAGCGATGGATCTGTGATTGGTGCGTGTCCCCGATCATCGTGAAAGTTGAGCAGCCTCGGGCGAGCTCAATACCCTCGCACCGGCTTGCGAATCATTAATGGGAATTAATCAAAATGTGTCAAGGACCAGTTTTCCTACAGTGGAAATGATTTTGCTAAAAATCGTCGACATTTTGTTGAATACGGTAAACTAAATATTTTTCAAATAATTTCAAAATTTTTGTTATTTTGGCAGGATATTTAGTTTCTGACAGAATTGTCAGCGAAATTTACGAGTGGAACGACTAAAATTTGCTTCTGAAGAGACTTTCCAAAATATATCTTGCGCAATGACACTGTTTTTGGGATTATTACAAAAAAACGTTTAGTCGAACGTATCGAACGAAATATCCATCTTTTTCAACAAAATTTTGTTTTCAGTGTACCAAAACTTTGAATTTCTATGAATTTCTTCTTTTTTTTTTCTCGTTTGAAAACTAATACACTGGAAATTGAATTTCGTTGAAAATCGTCGATATTTCGTTGAATACGGTAAACTCAATATTTTTTGAATCATTTCAAAATTTTTGTTATTCTGGCAGGATATTTAGTTTCTGACAAAATTGTCAGCGAAATTTACGAGTGGAACAACTAAAATTTGATTGTGAAGAGACGAAAATGAAAAAAAAAACTCGCACCAGAGAAAAGTTTTAAAAAATGACGAGAAATTGAGGGAAAATGACAATAAATGTTGCTGTCACAGCATCTGGAGAGTCGATAATTATGGGGAAAGTTATTACTTGAAAATTCCTTGTTCCATTGATCCGACTGTACCGCAGGAAACTCCTTAATATCTTCATTCTCCTGGGCTTGCAGCGCATCCAAAAAACACCCCACGGTGGGTCCTCAGTCCGCTCTTACATTCTCCAGTAATATCTGTCGGTCCTTCTCTCGCTCTCCTCTCTTCGCTCCAGTTGCAGGAGATATTTTCCGTTCATAAACCACCAAGTTTATGGTAAATTGGGCAAGGAATTTTTGCGTCTCTTCTCTGCTTTCGTTTCTTTTTTTCTTCCTTTCCCTGCACCGCGCCCTTTGCTGTATTCAACCCCTTCCTCGATGTTGCCTTATCCGGATAGTCCACCCGGAGCCATCTCACTTTAGAGATAACCCTTCTGCCATGAGCCTCCGCTCGCCAAGGAAACTCTATTCTTTCCTCAAACTTTTGAATTCTCTGTACAACTTCTTTACGATTCATTACTTCCGGGTTCCATGCTTTTTTTTTTTACTGCATAGTTCAGGAGTCTCGAGTTTTGAATTATCACAAAACTGGAAATAAAATTTTGTCAAAAATCGTCGATATTTTGTTGAACACGGTAAACTAAATATTTTTTGGCATTTTCAAAATTTTCGTTATTTTGGCAGGATATTTGGTTTCTGATGGAATTGTCAGCGAAATTTACGATTGGAACGACGAAATTCGCTTCCGAAGAGACTTTCTACAATTTTTGGGATTATTGAAAAAAAAAAACGTTTAGTCGAACGTATCGAACAAAATATCGATATTTTCCAACAAAATTTTGTTTCCGGTGAATGGAAAAATTTTCTTTAACCTTTTTTGTACGCAATTTTTTAGGTCACCGATTATCTGGTTTTAAAAAATCGACTAGAAATAATAAAAATCAATTTTATGCGATAGAAACTCGATAATTTATATTTTGGTCAAAATCGATCTCGATCTCTGTGTAGAGCTTCCTGATACAGATTTCTATCTCTCATATTGAAGCCGGATTTCTTGCAGATTGGAGAGCGAATTGCTTTTGCTCCGAGTTTCAAAGAAAAACGTTCGAGAGTCCTCGAATGATTAATTCCCGAGAAATCCGAGAGGGTTGCCTAATTCACTTTGAGGGGTATGTGTGCTATATTCCGGCGGAATCGAAGAGCTGAAAGTTGACTTTCGACACGCGGTCACAGATATAATTCCGAAGGGTGGAACGATCTCGGGCCGCATAGAGACCCTCGACGCGACATCAACCCTCGGTGGACTGGCTTGAAAGAGAACCAAGTTCTTGGCAACTTGTTCGCCGATCCTTTATTCGTCCTCCTGATGGACAAGTCACAAATCAATTGAAAGACTTTTCCACTCTTAATCGTGACGAGATCTCTGACTTTTTTTCCTTTATTCGTGAAATAATAAAATACATTCCCACGAGAATTAATCGACCAACAGAAACGTATGGAATGGCCATTTCCCAGGAGCCAATTGACCAGGTTCTGATGAGCTGGATCTGACCTGGTCCTGCACGTGATGTTACATTTTAGTTGGGGACACAGACTTTCTCTAATTTAAGCTAAAGCTTAATAATAAACAACGTTACATTTGTTACTAATAATAAACAAATAAATGAATAAATAATTGAGTAAATGTTTATATGACAATTACACTGAAAATAAAATTTTGTTGAAAAAGATGAATATTTTGTTCGATACGTTCGACTAAACGTTTTTTTGAATAATTCCAAAAATTGTGTCAACGCAGCAAAAAATATTTCAGAAAGTCTCTTCGGAATGAAATTTTGTCGTTTCAATCGTTAATTTCGCTGACAATTCCGTTAGAAACCAAATATGCTGCCAAAATAAGGAAAATTTTGAAATTATTAAAAAATATTTAGTTTACCGTATTCAACAAAATATCGAGGATTTTCAACGAAATTTAATTTCCAGTGTATTAGTTTTCAAACGAGAAAAAAAAGAAGAAATCATTGGAAATTCAAAGATTTGGTACACTGAAGACAAAATTTTGTTGAAAAAGATGGAAATTTTGTTCGGTACGTTCCACTAAACGTTTTTTTGAATAATCCCAGAAAAAGTGTCATTACAGCAAGAAATAATTTAGAAAATCTCTTCGGAAGCCAATTTTAGTCGTTCCATTCGTAAATTTCGTTGACAATTCTCTTAGAAACTAAATATTCTGCCAAAATAACATAAATTTTGAAATTATTTAAAAAATATTTTGTTCACCGTATTCAACAAAATGTCGACGATTTTCGACAGAATTTCATTCCCAGTTCATCATCATCAAGCAAGTGAGAATTATTGAAATGAGGAGAGAAGAGAAAATGAAATAAAAGACGTACGATATTTAGTGACAATGATGATTTCTCGCGAGAAATACCGAAGTATGAGGCCCGCGCCGAAACTCTTTTGGCGTTGGTTTAAGACAAAAAAAATAATATTAAAAGAAAAGATATATAGACGCCGGTAGCGGACAATGAGATTATAAGCAGTCAGAGATAATTCAGTGCGTGGAGAGTCGTGAGCAGGCGGAGCGCGACTTTATATCCCAAAACAATGGAATATCAGAATAGGCCCATTATTATTCGCGGTAGACTTAATTATTTTAAGCTACTTTTGTGCGCCGCTAATGAAGCGAACAAAGAGTAGGAGGGAACGAATATTAAGCCAACCGCGCGCCGAGATGCCGTCTCCTACGTTTGTCATCCTGGAGCACCACCTCCGCGAGGAGCAGAAAACAAAAAAAACGAACGTGTCTCATTTATTTCGTCAGCACAAAAAATATATAAAATTAATGACCAAATACCGAAACAAAAACCGTCGGAGGAACGGAATTACACGCTCAGGGAATATCCAAAAGTCTGCCAAGTCTAGAAAATTCGTGAAAAATCCCGAGGAAAATATAAAATCCGAAGAAAATATAAAATATTTTAAAAAAAGTTATTTCCCGCTCCAAGAATTTCAAAAAACAGTCACGAATTCCTCGATCGAGATTTTTATCTTTT